>CM062818.1:1905906951-1907106951 GCA_031772625.1 Pinus tabuliformis | reverse complement strand
GATTCAGGGGCTGTCTTCTTTCCAAAAGCTTTCTCTCTTTCAGCAAACTTTTTCACAAGGGAGTCAAAGGTGATATCTTTGAGATTTCCATTTGCTTGCAATGTCTCAAGATAATTGGAGTAAGTAGGATAAAGTGCCTTGAGAAAAGCGATAAGAGGAATATCCAATTCAACCTTAGTAGATTTGATATCATGCATTATAGACTTGACTTCAGATGCAAGAGCAAGAGGATCATTATTTTCCAGTTCAAGAGTGAAGAGTTTAATCATGAGTTGAACAACTTCAAGTGCAAAATGTGAGTCATAGAGTTCTTTCAACTTTTGTAAGGCTTCAAAGGCAATTGAAAATGACGAAATATGGCGACTCACCTCTTCATTTATAGATGCTGCGATTAATGCATAAGCTTTGCTATTCTTGTTTTCCCAAATGATGAGCTCTTTGTTTGAGGTAGGTTATATTGGTTCATTGTCTTTGTCTCCGACACACACTCCTTTCCACAACTCATTGAAAATGAGGGTGTGTTTTATCATCTGGGACCATTCAGGATAGTTCTCCTTGCCAATGAGAACTATTCCCACCATGGATATGATTGAATGCATTCTGTAAAAAAAATTACTTCTACTAATAGAAAAATACTTCTGCCAATATACAGTAAAATTGTACTTCTGGTGGTAATTTTTTTTTTTTTTTTTTAAATTACATTTCAAAAGGGCATTCTCTCCATATAGGGCTTTGTACTGTCTTTGTCTTTAATGAAAATATAAAACATAGATCAGCTAGGCATTCTCAAAAGATTTCAAATCTCTTCCTCATATACCAATATGGATGCCAATACCATGCAGTCAGCGTACCAAAAAAAAAGGGGCCTCAATACAATTCCATGTGTTAAACAGCGTTAAGAGTACATTCAATGTGTGGCTTTTAACACATTTTACATGCCAAAAAGTCTTCAACATATATACCAAAAACTTCAAAGTATATGCCAACGTTATGTGAAAAACTTCAAAGTATATACCAGTATCATTCACGCAGTAGACTCAGGCGCCTTTTCCATGTTTTTCAGAACCTGTTCTGTTTGGTCCTCCACATTGTCTGAGATAAACTTCCCAGTGTCAAGAATAAGACCTAATACACCCGAAACAAATACAAGATTGTTAGCTTTAATTGCTTGAGAATAGGTACCCAATGCTGCTGGTGCCTTGTCCATTTGTAAACCCTCCTTCAAAGTAGCAGTGTGAACCATGCAGCGAGCTACTCCGATCCATGCAAAAGGCTTGGGATGGCAGCTGCTGTGGCGTAATACTGCAGTCAGACCAGGCAGTAACTCCTCAAACAAAAATTGATTCGTGTTTATTCCTTCAGGTAGGTCTTCATTATATACATGAGGGAGAGACTGTTCACTTCATCTGCTGATGACTGTTCATATTACTTATTTATCTATTTACATTATATTCACCCAATCATGAAGATTAGGTGTCAACACCACATATGGCTTCTTGAGACAAGTAATGTGAAACAAAAGAGGACTTGTACAACTATCAACACTTGGTTATCTTTCTCTTCCCTCTCCTTATGAGGATCTTGTATTTCTTCTAATCGATAATACGTTGACGGAAAATATGTTCCTTTCAAAGTAAGTCATGGTGAAATCACAATTGTTTCACTCTTAACTAGTACCACCTACTCTTATCAGTGTTCTGTATTCCGTTAACCCTTGTCAACTCAATAAATTAGAGTAAGGAGAGGGGGAAAACCTTAACAAGTATGTCAGAGGTATATATAAACATCCTTCTCGAAGGGACAACCTCTTCTTCTCTCAATAAGTTGGGATCTGTTTTCCACCTCATGAAATAAATAAGTTCCTATGCATAGTTCTTTGAAAAATGAAAAGAAAAAAAATTAATAAAATAAAGGCGAAAGAAGAGAAAAGCTCCCTGCATAGTGTGGTGAAGCAAGTGAGTCCGTCGGGGTATTGTCGAGGCTCGCTGGTAGCAGAGCAATGCTTGTGTTCCTGAAGTGACTCCGCGGGGGTATTGTCTAAGCTTGTTGGTAGTGGATAAACACCAGATATTAAACTAAAACTCTGATAGTCTATATTACTTGTGCATCAATATACCTCTCATCCCCAATTGAAACAACTCAGTTGACTTGGCTTGGTATGTGTGTTGCTGATAAAGAGAATGGTAGAGACAACATCTCTAACTCAAGCTACTGAAGAAGCTATGACAATCAAAGAATAGAACAATACTTATGGAAGAATTAGGCTTGCTTTACACGAGATAAGCTCCATACAAAGAGCTGGAGTTCTTCCAATGTGTCTCCAATGTTGTAGCGGCTACAAAAACCTTACAAAATTTTGCCTATGATTCGTTTTAAAGCCTCTCTCCTAAATCATAGTAGCTTATCTCACACTCACCCAAGTACTTATGCTTTGATTGAGCTTTATCCTTTGCATTATGGCTTGTGTTTTCTTAATTGGTTTACTCTTTAACCCACAAGTCGATCTCTTTACATGGTCTTCACCCGGTACGATGCTTGCCTTAGTGAACTTCACAATCCTTGAGGGAAATGAGCCTTTCTCTCGAGAATTGCATAGTCGAAGCTAACAGTGATCCGTCAGCTCCAAAATTGTGCAGATCCAGTTGATAACCAACCTTCAGCTAGGAAACTACATAGAGAATGAGGGGAAGTCCAGAGCCACTCAACCCATAAACCGCACAGAAGATTCTTCCTCAGAAGCTGCTTAGTGCATCATCTAGTCAGTTGCCCAGTCCTTCCCAGAACTTCGCAATCTCTCCTAGAAATGCATGACAGTTTTCCCAAAAAAGAAAAAGAAGAAAGAAGCATCCCTAGGAATTAGGGATCTATTATTAGTTTCTCAAGGGTGACACATTGCTACCCTTAGAAGTTTCCGCCAAGTGCTGGTTGTGTCCTTGATCTCAGGCATGTGATTTATAAATTGTAATTTCATCAATTCCATGTAATGGATGCCTCTAGAGCTCATTTGTACATTCTATCATCAAGCCTTAGAATTCCCAAGGAGATGAAGGAGTCTTTGGAGCACTGTCACCGTTTTTCTGGGTGACTTTTTCTTTTATCATATTTTACCGATTTTTCTGATGCTTTTCATTGTTTAGCTTTTGACAGTGTTGTTTCACTTGTTTCTTTGAACAAAAGCTGTTGTTTTAACTTGTTTTATCTTGTAGAAGTGTTTTTTCAAGTTATAGACTTCCTTTCCCAATTGTCACATGAGTTTTATCATTTTTCACTAACGTTCCTTATTGCGATGACTCTCTTCACATGTTTTGGTTTCCTTCAGTTTAATCAATTGTTGCACTTGTTTCACATGCATGAATCAAAACTTAGTCAGATTTTCACCCACCATCACATCATCCTTTAGATCTTCCTGATTTTCACACTCCCCATGGTCGGGTATGGGCTCCCATTTCCAGGATCTCACACTTCATTACATGCACTACGCAATCTAGGAGCTCAAGGCCTCTGCCTTGGCTTCTGGAATTACGTAGATCCTGTCCTAGCCTGGCTCCAATTGCACACTGTGCAGTTCTAGGAGCCTGTGTCCTAGCTTGGCCACTCAGACTACGCAATGTGTAGTCTCTCCCAAGCCCTCGCCCAGAATGAACTACACATTGCGCAGTTCTAGTTATCAAGCTTGCACACTAACTCTTAGGACTGTGTAGTGCGCATTTCCCACAGTCATTAAGTCACCCCTATCGGTAAAAGTTGTGCAATCCCTCTCATTAGATTCCTTGATTATTCCTTGATCATGATTTGAAGTTATATTTGTAAGAGATAATGTTTTCTTTCCATGTTTGTACCTTCCTATCCGATAGGTACCACACTCGTGAGGCACTTCTCTCTAGCAGTAATTGTACCATGGCACCAAAGAGATCTGCTTCAAGAGAGACCACTGGAAGCAGTACTAGGGAAGCATTTGAGCAAGGGCTAGTTAACTTGCCAATATATGTACACACTCAACTGCTCATACAAAAGGAGTCAACACTAACATGGCAGCAAGTCCAGTAGTAATAGAAGAAGGTAGAAATCTAGTACAAGTTCAGCGAAAGAGGAAGTTGTTGACATAATAGAGGGAGAACAAAGTTGCAGAGTAAAATTGGATTCAATCTTCATGCAGGTAGCTTTGGCAGCAGAAGCAAAAGGAATTAGAGGACAAAGAAAGTAGAGAAGAGGAAGAGATAAAAGTAGAGCTTGCAGGTAGAAAAATTGAGATCGCAACAAGAATAACAAGAACCGAAGCAAGGACAGGAGCTTAAGAGGAAATAAAAATAAGAGAAGCAGAAGTGGGAAGAAGAAAAGAGTGTTGATGAGCCAAAACAACCAATAACTAATGAAAAGATTGAACAAATACAGGTTGCCTTACTAATGCTAAACACAAGAACCAAGTCTGACTAGAGATCGATGGGTACATGGAGCAGCTAAGACGAGAGGTCACAAGGTAAGGCTTGGAGATGAGTGAACATAACATGCAAAAGTACATTGGTGGACCCGCCATGGTTAACACCATGCTACACATTTGTCAAAATGAGTTGCACACAGGTTCCAAGACCATATACCTATATGCTATGGAGGCAAGGGTCCACTATGAGAAAGACACCATCAAGCAGTTTAGCGAGATCATCATGCCCTACCAAGCTTGGCATCAATATGTGACAGAGAAGCACGAAGTGGAGGTTGTTGAATTAGTCTTCCCCAAACTCCGGAATCATGGTGTTTTGTCTTGTTAGGTTGTCTCTAGCCTATTTTTTCTTACATTTGTACATGTGGAAAATGTAATATTATTTATAAATATGTTGTAAGTGAAATTCCAAGTTTCATTATTGGAATGTGAAAGGTCATCATGTTATTTAATGAGTTAATAGTAAGGAAGTTGAAGAGTCATGAGGGTAGTCAAAGAGTGAACAGAAGGGAATTTCAAGGGTCCTCCCACCCTTTTTTTTATAAATAGAACCTCATAACTCATAGAATAGGTTGTTGGGAGCTAGGATTTTGGCTAGGCTTAGGCTTAGGAAAGGCTTAGGAGTATTGTGACAAGCCTTGGCTTCTCCACAGTGTAGAGCGAGTATAATTCTTTGGAGGAGCAGCTATTGTTGACTATAATGTTCCACTATCGGGGCTAGTGGCTGTCAATGGTGTATGTATAAATGGAACTTTCACTTATGATAATAATAATAGATCCAACACACTTTCATGCATATGTTGTTATTGTAGTTGGACTATTCTGGTTGCTTTAGGTATGTATGTTTTTTAACTTCCGCATTTTCTATTGAACTACTTTGAAAGCAATTGTATGAATCATCTTTAATGCAAGTTTTTGGATTAACCCATCACTTTGGTTTGTGTACTATTATGCATTTCATATTTTGATGTAATTTTTCTCATGTGTTCCTTTCAAGTTACGTACTATTATAGGATTCTAAGGGGCACACTTCCTTTTCTCCTCCGTTTGTTAGAACCCCCATGCATCTCACTTGATGCATTGCAAGGCCACACGCTTTATTCAACCCAAAGTTATCATACTTATCTTTGTGTGCTACTATGGTCAAGGCATTACATTACCACCCACTACTAGGACTCCTACTCCAAACTGTTTGAGATCTAGTTGGGACTTCTTACTGAGGATATCCCATGAATGTTGGTAGGTACAACACCGTAAACATTTCTAGTGCTAGGAGGGCCAAATGACAAGTTGAGCCCTTGAATTCTATTTTGAGTTTATGCACATCATCCATGACTTATATCACAATCACAACCCCGACATGTTTTTCTCACGCTGTTGATTTCGATGTGTCGTTGGATGTTATAGATGACTTGTCGAGATACAAATTTCATGGAAAAAATGGAAGACCCCTTTTAATTCATGCAATTTCCTTTTTGGGCTTCTGTCATAGGAATGACGTCCCCTCGGATGACATGTCCTATGGGTTGTTCGCTTTCACGTTCGATGGGCGCGTCAAGAAATGGTATCAAAAATTTCCCGTGACGTCTATACACTCTTTTGATCACATGTTCAGAGACTTATACCATTATTTCATTCTTTATGACCCCAAAGCACTTCATAAAAAAAAATTAAATTGCGAAAAGAACCTGACAAATCACTTGAGCACTTTTATGATTGTTTTCTTCATTACTGTTTTGAATTTCCAGATGATGAAGTTGACTGGAAATTTTTGGAAGTAAAATTTCAATATATTGTTCACATTTATGAGAATCCACATGAGTTAGAATCTTTCGAACCTCTCGCAACATATATCGGTGTTAGAGCTTCTAAATCTGAGATGGACAAGGTTGTTTTCCCAAGTGATCCTCTTCCCCCTTCTCATCAAACAACTCTAGCTTCATAGTTCGAGGTGGGAGAAGTTGTGATCCCACTTGTTGAATTGTCACCATCTCCTCCTACCCCACCTACTCTAGATTTCTGCACAAATTTTGACTACAAGTCTAATGGTTGTCTCGTGGTCTCATCGACTCGGCCTCCATCCAGTAGTTCTTTTGATCCTTTGGAATTTGGTGTACTGTGTTCATTTGTTCTGGATTCCATATGTGATGTTTATGAGGATCAAGTTGTTGACGAAGTTGTTGTTGAAAAACCAACCTATGCTATCATTTGTGATGAGTATGTGTCAGAGTCTAAAAAAGAAGTTATGGTGAAGGACGACCTCGTTCTATCTACGTCTCGTCTTCTCTATCCTCACATCTTCTACGATTCTGCTGTTTCTTTTCCCTATTTTGGAAATCCATCTCCAAATGTTTCCACTTCCGATCATTCACAAAATGCATGGGATGTCATTCTATCACTTGATTGTGGAGATGACAAATATATCTTACCGGGTCCACTTGATCTCTCATCTTTCCTTTCTGGAGACTTCGAGTGTGAAAATTCTGGTTTTTCATCACCCCTGTTTATGATTCATTAGATCACAAGGATGTCATTCTTCATGTTGAATTTTCTGATCGTGGCTGTCATGATTTTTTCACTCATTCATTTGATCATGATTTTGATTCACTTACTGTTGATCTTTTTAAGCCACTGCTCTTTGATGATTCATCTTCTAATGAAGGGGAAACTCCTCAAGATGTCGAGGCACTTCATCCTGAGCTGATTGTTATGTTAGGTTCTCGTAGCCTTGAGGTCAGTTCCACTTCCGATCAGAAATCTATTGAATCTCCCCAGACTCCTCATCACTCTCTTATTCACATTTAAAATCAATCCAATCCAAAATTTTCGCATCCTCCACCAGAATTAGACGATCCTATTTCTCATGCATTGGAAGATTCATGTGTAGCAAGAACTATTGCAAAATGAAAATTTCCTTCTTTCTTCATGTTTGCTTATTTGTCAAGTTCGAATATGTGTACATGCCTTTTGTCCACGCACAATGTGATAGATCACCATGATACATCTATAGAGTACCTTTCATATTCTTTCAACTTTTTATTTCTATGGCTGCATTCAAACATTAAATGATTTGGTTTTCATTGTTTCATCTTTCTTGTCTGAAGGTTTGCTTTAATATATTTCATTTCAATCATGCTACCACCTACATGGGTCAACCTATGTGCTACTAGCTGCATTGGAAATATCACTTGTTGTGAGTTGGCCCATGTTATGCATAGCTTAGGAGTAGGAGTAGTTTTCTCTTTCTTGTTTTGTTTTTTATATGCTTACTCTATGTTTCTTCGTCTTGTTTCATTCCTTTGCTTGTTTCCTTGTGCAACTGTAGGATTAGTTTCTGCATGAAACTGTGTTTGGATTCTTGAGACAAGTAGGGTGAAACCTGAGAGGAGTTGTATAACTATCAACACTTGGTGATCTATCTATTCCCTCTCTTTATGACGATCTTGCTTGTTGGCATTATGAATTATGTGTTTTCCTTGATGGAAACCTACCTGATGTGTCGTCCTTGATGACAACCTACTTGATGAGTTGTTATTTGATAGAAACCAACTTGATACATATGTCAATAGGATGTGTCTACATATGTGACATAGTGTTTTGACAAAGGTATAATAGTTTAGAGGCAGATGAATGATAAAGTTGTTGGCTTGTATGGGCCTAACCCAGGTTCAGAGGTGATTTACCCAAGAAAATCCCAGTACCACTAGCCCTTTCGGCAACAGTCCGTGGAGCACGGTCTGAGGTCTCACCTAAAGTAGTATGGGAGGGTGCTAGAACCAGGTTTTCGCACCCTGGGGATGTTTGATGAGCTTTTGGTGGTTTGCGGTTTGACCCTGCATGCACGTCGCTACGCGCACCTATTAGTCCCTCGCAACCGGTGATGCTGCCTTTGCACAACCCTACTTGGGTTGCAATCCGTATTATACCCAAGTCCCTTGCTATTTAATCTATTATTACCCAATTACTTAACTTATTTATGTAAGACCAGTGATAATTAACAATATATCTAGCAATCATATAGGTGCGCGCGATAAACAAAACAGTATAAATGTAAAGAAGGTAATACACAAGCAGATGCACAGAAATTGGAATCAACTTCTCTTTATTATTCTTCGTTCAAGGTTACAGAATCAACACCGCCTTGCACAATCAGCTGTAGGGGTCCGAGCACTCAGCTGTGGACTCTACTAGGCCTTTGTGCACTCAGTTGCAGAGCCTCTTCCTACTACTACGACTCAATACACTTAGACTCTTACTCTATGCTCGAACCATTCGTATTCATCTATTTTTCCAACTCGCTCTCTTTACAACTTAGAGCCTTGCTTTATTTATACAATCCCATGGTGCGTGGACCATGGGTAGGTCGACATGACATTACATTGCATTACAATACTTAGGGCGGACAACCCTATGACTCAACCTATACTTTGCACTCTAAGCCTTAAATTCGCAAAGTCTTACAATACATTTGACCAAAACTCGGGCTTTGAGCCCCAAAACATGTTGTGGGGGGATTCCATGCCCAACAGGTCCCCAACACAATCATTGTGACTCGTCCTCGAGTCACTCTATCCAGGTGGTGATCTTGGTGCGGAGTCCCTCCAACTTGTCCCGACGACCTGAATGTTAGCAGCGCACTGAGTTGCTGCCTGTTGTACCTGCTGCATTCTGGCTTCTAAATCATCTGTGTCTGAATTGTGTCCTTACCTTGGTAATGGCATCTGTTGCGTGTGTTTATAGTCCCGCACCCTAGTTCGGCTCTTTGGGTCATGAAGACTGTGCTTTGGCAAGTTAGTGAGAGAACCGGCCCACTCGTGTAGGGTTTCAAGTGATTGCCGTTTACTTTGCCTGGGAAGGGGGTTTTAAGCGATTTCCATTTACTTTGGTTGGGAAGGGTTCTCCATTTAGTTTGAATAGCTAGACTACACCTCCATCTGTGACCTCCTTAGCCACATATGGTCCCAGCTAGTGCATTCTGAATTTTCACGGAAATTTTTCAAACTTACTTCATACAGTAGCACTAAGTCATTTATCTTGAAGGTGCGCAACTTGATATGGCGGTCGTGCCAGGCCTTTTCACGCTGCTTTTGTACCTGCTGATGAAATCCAGCCAGAAACCATTCTTCCTCTAGTTCTTCTAATTGCACGAGCCTTTCTTCCAGAGATTCGCAGTTCATCATGCCTATGAGCACTACTACTCGCAGACTAGGTATGATGTATTCCATCGACATGACAGCTTCCGTGCCATAGAATAACTGGAAAGGTGTCTGTACCATCAATTTCTTGCACATTGTCCTATATGCCCATAATACGGTAGGTATGCGTAGGTCCCAGTCGTTTTGTTGTGCGTTACATACTTTGGTCAGTGCATTTTCCAGTATTTTTTTGAATGCCTCTACTATCCCATTAGCTTGTGGGTGGTACGGTATACTTTTCTGATGATACACCTGGAACTCTTTTGTGAGTGCATTGATGGTTTCATTTAGGAAATGTGTTCCGTGATCACACATTAATATTTTCGAACAGCAAAATCGTGTCAACACGTTTTTGAAAAAAAACTTCGTAGCCATAGCGGTTGTGCAGTCGTTGACCGACTGCGCTTCCGAACATCGTGTCAAGTACTCTGTCGTCATGATTATGTAGTGCGCACCCATCTTTCCCTGAGGTTTGATCAGTCCTACAAAGTTGATTGCACATTTTTCAAACAGCTGCAGTGTCATTTGTGGATTTAGTGGCATCTCGTCTCTTCGTGATGGTTTTCCAGTCCTTTGACATATATCGCAGGCCTTACAGTGCGCTTTCAAATCCTGGTGTAGGGTTGACCACCATAACCCTGCGCGAAGAATCTTCTGTGTGGTCATGCGTCCTACGTAGTGTACTCTTGTAGCACCCCCATGTGCTTCCGTGAGGATATAACCTCGTTCAAATCCAGGTATGTATCTGCAAAATATCTCATCATTGCAAATTTTGTAGAGGTGCCCCGCGATAACCGAAAAGTCCGCCGCGCGCACCACCAATTCCTTCTTCTGTTGGACTAAGTGTTCCTTCAGCGTAGTACCTATTGTTAGAAAATGGATTATATCTTCGAAGTGTCCGTCCGCGACGCGCACTGCAAAGAGCTGTGGATCAGGTAGTCCCTCCTCCAAATTCATGGGTTCCTCGCCTATATCAATTCGTGACAAGTGATTTGGTCTTGCGTTTAGGCCTCCCAGCTTTACTATGACCTCAAAATCATATTCTTGAAACATTAAGAGCCATCTGCATATGCCCCCCCCCCCCAACAAAGGCTTATTCACTAGGTATTTCAATGCGGAATGGTCGGTATACATCTTGAAATGTCCTCCAAGTAGATAGTGTCGGTATTTTTGGAGTGCGTACACCATCGCTAATGCATCACGCTCGGTGGTGGAACAGTTCTTTTCTGTTTTGGACAATCTTCAACTTGCAAATGCGATTGGGTGATCCACACCCTCTATGCCCTCCTGTGTGAGTACGGCTCCCAGCGCGATACACGACGCATCAACATGTACATGAAATTCCACATCCCTTTTTGGGGAGACCAGGATTGGAGTAGAGGCCAGTTTCCCCTTTAGGACATCCAAACTCTTCATGCAATCATCATTCCAGCAATATGTAACATCCTTTTTCAATAGATTTTCCATCGGCACTGTTATTTGGGCATAAATTTTGATGAACTTCCTATAGTATCCAGTGTGTCCCAAAGTAGCACGCAGTTGTTTAACACTTTGTGGTGCTTCCAAATTTAGAATAATGGAAATCTTCGCAGGGTCCACCATCAGTCCTTGTTTGCAGACCACATGTCCCAGCAAGTTTCCAAAGGGAACGAGGAATGTGCACTTATTAAGGTTCAATGCAATCTAGTGTCGACAACAAGTATCTAGCATCAAGCGTAAGCTCGCTACATGGTGCTTAACTAATCTATAGATAGTCCAATCATCTAGATTGACCTCCAAGAACTTGTGGATATATTCTCTGAATGCGGCCACAATGATGCACGAAAATATAGCTGGTGTGTTCTTTAGTCCAAACAGCATAACGATGTATTAAAAGTAGCCCCATTCTATTGCGAAGGTCATTTTGCTCCTATCTTCCAGCGCGATCTTGATCTACTGGTACCCTGAGAACCCATCCATGAATGAGTATGCTTCCTGACTACCAACATTCTCTAGTACGTCATCTGTGAATGGTGTCGGGAATGGATCATGTACATAGGTGTAGTTCAACTTTCTGAGGTCCACGCATATTCTTATTTTTCCCTTCTATTTTTTCTCCTGTACTACCATAGGACTCACCCAGTCAGATTCTTCCACTGGTTCAATAATTCCGGCTTCAAGCATTTTGTCTAATTCGTTGCGGACCTTTTCTTTATACTTCAGATTCAAGCGGTAAGGCCGTTGCTTAACTGGCTTCACGTCAAGTTTCATGGTGATCTTCATCATCCCTAAGTCGCCAACGATCCCTTTTAAGTTTGTAATTTTGGTCGGGAACAAGTCTTGGTATTCGCGGAGTAACTCGGCGACCTTATCCACCATGGCATTGTCCCAATGGTCCCCAAGCGTTGCGTACTTCGGCTCTACCTCCGTTCCAATGTTGACCTGCTTCATCTTTAGTGGCGTGGTGAAGTTGGGGTCTTCAAGTGATGGTCCGCGAATCTCACAACAACCTTCCATTTCTAAAATGTTAATATTTTGTGGGTCCTCATCATCCTCCTCAACATTTACATTATAACACTCGCTTGTACCATGGTAGAGCTCCGTCTCAGTATACCAATTCATGGGTATGACATCCAGGGTATGATAGAATAAATGTACCCATTCAGGCTGTGCCTCTTCCCCGTAGACCTTGGTCCATTTCACGAGGTGTGTGCAGGGATCATCTCGTCCGTCATATTTGTCTACTAGCTATATTTGTGGTTTCCCAAATCGTAGGCACATCATTCTTCTGCAATCGTTCCAGTCCTCAAAACTTCCCTGATGCATACCCCACCATCATGCGGGCATTGCATGCAGTGCTCACTTTAGAGCATCGAATCGCTACTATTCTGGTATTGCGCTTTCAAATTTTCTCTGGAATTCATCCACCGCTGTCAACCCATCATATGTTGGCAGCTCCGTTACCTCTGTTGTCACACAACGTAGTGATCTAACCATCATGTTGTAATTAAGCGTTGTTACTTTGTGCAACCGATTCTGCCATCGCTCTATCTCTTCGTCTGACTCTAAAGTGCAGGAGCTTTCATGCTCCCATGAAATCCTTCCATCTGCAGTCAAACTCACCCAATCCTCTTCTCATGCAGCTATCTTGTAAATAGAATCGAGATCGTCATCACTATCGTCGTCACGCACGGTTCATCATATCGCGCTCCTTCGGCTGGATCTAGCAGTACTACTACGCGTAGTGACTTTTTTTCAAATATCATTTTGCACTTCTTCAAATTTATGACTTTGTTCATATCGGTGCCCCAGTCTATTCCTAGTAGTGCGGGATAGGGATTATTGTCATCGACAATCTCTATCACTTCAAAATCTGTCTGTGCGCTCGCACCTTCAATATCTATTGTTACCCCTTGTAATCTTCCCATGGGAAAGATATTATGTTGGTTCGCCATTCGTAACTGAATAAGAGACCACTGTAGCACGAGTCTGCCCATGCATTCCCATGTTTGTTTTGGTAGTACATTCACATCCAATCCCATTTCCAGGATTACCGGATCCATTTCATATTCGCTGATTTGCGCAGTCAACCTCATTTCCCTTCCTATGCGTAATACATGTTTTCAAAGTTTCCCGACCACACGCGATTCTCCTGATCCCGCGCACCTAGTGATAAGTTCCTGTAGTCCTTTTACTGCCTTTTTGTCGTGTAGCAGTTTCATGCATGTCTCCAGAAAGGTAGTGAGCATTGAAGGATCCATCCCTGATTCTAGTTGATCCTTACTACTTGAAGTGGAGGCCTTTTTGAAACTCTTCTTAGCTTCCATGAATGTATCCTTCGTGCGTTCTAAATCAAATTCGAGTTCCTTTGTATGAGCCTTGCGAACCCACGCACTTTCTTCTGACTGTTTCCCTTTATCATCGCCAGTGGCCACACCGCTCCTGAGCATCATGTTTACATTCGGGTCTTCTTCGCGTGGTTCAAACCTCATCATCTGTAAATTTTGAGTTGGAGGGGGCTGAAGTACCCCTTTTTCTCGCAGTCTCACTATCAATGTAGGGTAGTATTCTACCTCATGATCAAACTGAGTACAGTAAAAACATGATGTCCTTGTCAGGTTTGTACAATCACGAGCATAGTGCCCTGGCCCTCCGCAATTATAACAAATCAACTATCTGCGACCCCTTCCTAGTCCCATTCCACCTCGACCTTGACCGCACCGCTGAAATCCAGCGCGCACCATTCCCGTATTTGGGTTGAGGGCTCATGTTTATGCCTGCACCCTGTAACAAGGAGTCCAATCCATCATTAGTTCTTAGCTTCTGTAGGTGCGCTCATCATGACCTACTGACCTGCAAAAGTTACAAAACAATTGTTGGGACGTCTGCGTATACTTCTACAATAGATGACAATTATCCGTGGGGTGTTTTCCTCCTATCTGCCAGATCGCGCATCATAATGTAGGCACTGCGCTCGGTCCTACCTATGCCTTAGGTATTAATGGAATCAGCCCTCCTCTTGCCAAATAATTCGCAAACAATGGACAATGGTCCTTGTCATGCCCTTGGCCTTTGCATTTTATGCACCATACCTCCTCACGTGCCTCTGGCCGAGGTGTCCTGTCCTGTTTCAAACTCTGCATTTCCAAACATAGATTTTGTAGTTTCGCATGGATTTGTTGGACTCCCAGACTAGGGTCTTGTATAGGTGTCTCATGGAGTCTCATCGCCATCTCCAAAGCTTCGGCATGGGTGGAAAGTTTTTGCTATGACAACGTTGTCCTTAAGTGCGGTGTTAGTGATGCTACAAACCATGTGTGGTGCTGTCCATCTGTCAACGTCATGTTGGCTTCGCGAATCATACCCTTCAGTCTTTCGTCCAGATCCCAAAGGGTCTCGCCCAAGAGCATCTTGATCTCCTTAAACCTAATGCTTGATTGTGTTTTCGACTTTGGCCCACTAAATTCCCTATTCAGCATGGCCTGGATTTCTACAATTCCTACGTTTGGATGGTTGTTAGAATGCTTGATGTACCATGTTAATGTGCGATCTTGCAAAGCACTCACCAACATAGCCTTCTTGATATTCTCATCCACGATGCCTTGTGCTTCCCATACTATCCTTGCCACGAACCAGAATTGGTCCAGGTCTTCATTCTCTACTCCTTTGAATACCGCTAGTTTTATCGCACTCGCCATACTGAACTATGGTGGTGGCGGAGGTGGGGTGGGTGGAGATGGAGGTGAGGAGGGCGAGATGGGTGGTGGTGTGGGTGGAGGTGATAAACACGAAATGCGCTGCCTTATCAGACTGACTGCGCTTCTCGGGGAAACTTTCACGAGCTCCTCCTCGCTTTCTCGCAAGGGGGAAATTAAGGGACTGATTTCCAATTCTTCACTACTTCCGCTTCTGTAGATATTCCCACTTCGCGTCGTCCAAACATTAATTTATTCACATAACCTACTTTTCACACAATAGCATCTTAATCCAAGTGTTCAAATATTTAATATACTTACCTCGCGGTCCCTTAAGGAAACGTCGCTCTGCCTCACTGTAGCTGATGGTCGTATCTACTACGAACTCATTGATAAATCATCATATAATTTGGTCGAGCCAATGGTCCACAACTCGCGCGATCTTATCTCTTGACGTTTCTAGTCTGCACACTAATTCTAGAGTCCACATGATTGGTTTGTCGAACCTACACCTTCCCTAACTGTCTGCTAGCTTCGCGATCCACTCATATAGCTCAGAAGGAAAGGATGCAAAGAAAATTTTGTGGATTTCCATGTACAAGTAGCGCTCCAACCATTGTTCCTTAGTTACTCATGGATTTCTATTTTCCTGCACCGTGAATTCGTGAATCTTCTTGTCCAACCACTCTTCAATTTCTTTCTTTATTGGATTCTAGTGGCACGACATTAGACATCCCTTATGTAGATCCAGGTCTCGGCAACGGAACCATTTGTTGGCTTGTATGGGCCTGACCCAGGTTTAGAGGTGATTTAGCCAAGCAAATCCTAGTACTATTGGCCCTTTCGGAAACATTACGTTGAGCGCGGACTGAGGTCTCACCCGAAGTAGTATGGGAGGGTGCTAGAACTAGGTTTCCGCACCTTGGGGATGTTTGATGAGCTTTTTGTGGTTCACGATTTGACCCTGCGCACACATCGCTATGCGCACCTATTATTCCCTCGCAACTGGTGATGCTGCCTTTGCGTAACCCTACTCGGGTCGTGATCCATATTATACCCAAGTCCCTTTCTATTTAATCTGTTATTACCCAATTACTTAACTTATCCATGTAAGACTAGTGATAATTAACAGTATATACAACAATCATATAAGTGCATGCGTTAAACAAAATAGTGTAAATGTAAAGAAGGAAATACACAAGCAGATGCACAGAAATTGGAATCAACTTCTCTTTATTATTCTTCGTTCAAGGTTATAGACTTGACACCACCTTGCGCACTCAACTTTAGGGGTTCGCGCACTCAACTATGTACTCTACTAGGCCTCTGCACACTTAGTTGCAAAGCCTCTTCCTACTACTATGACCCAATACAATTAGACTCTTACTCTATGCTCAAACCATTCGTATTCATCTATTTTTCCAATTCGCTCTCTTTACAACTTAGAGCCTCACTCTATTTATACAATCCCATGGTCTGCGGACCATGGGTAGGCCGACATGGCATTACATTACATTACAATACTTAGGGCGGACAACCCTATGACTCAAACTATACTTTGCACTCTGCGCCCGAAATTCGTGGAGTCTTACAATACATTTGACCAAAACTTGGGCTTTGAGCCCCAAAACATGCCATGGGGGGATTCCATGCCCAACAAAAGTTGAAATTTCAAGAATTATACATGGGTTCTATTAAGAAAAGAGACATACACACACGAGTATCAAGAGGCAAAGGCATGTACAGTTTCTACACCATGGTATTCCAAATACCAAGGGTCCTTAACATGGTATTTCCATGTGGTATTGGGCCCAACAACGGATGTTTTGATCTCGTTTAAGAAAACCATCGGTTAGAGTATGGTTTTGACCTATGGTATTGGATAAGGGCTAAACTATATAAGGAGATGAAGATCAAAGTGGTAGATGTGCGATGAATATCCTATGAATAGTAAGATCTGAAGAAAATATGCATGTAATGGGCTATTGATGTTTTTCTTGATCTATGCAATGGAGATCGTATGCCAAAGTTACGAGCTCGGGAATTTGATGTACCAATTTACCCAAACGGGGCCCCTTCGATATATTCGATCATTCTGCAACTTCCCTTGTGTCTGTATGAAATGTAGAGGTTGGTGGTATGTGTGGATGACCATTTCCTTCCCCATAATGTAATGTTTCCATTAATGGTATGCCTACACAATGGAATACATTTCTTTGTCATAAGTGGGGTACTTTCAGACTATGTCTGAAAGTGTCTCACTTTGGTAAGCCACTGGATGCCCATGCTTAGTAAGAACCAAGCCAATAGCATAGTCGGAGGCATCTGTCTCAATCTCAAATGGTTGTTGCAGGTTTGATAATATACGCATTGGTGTAGAATAAAGGTGATTATTCAACTTAGAGAACGCTTGTTGTTGGGTTTCAGACCACAATTTTTTTTCTTTTTCTCTGCCCTTGGTGACTTGACTTAAAGGCCAAGCAATATGAGAGAACCCATAATGAACCTATGGTAGAAGTTGGCAAGACCCAAAAAGTTGTGGAGCTATGTTAGACTGGTTGGGGTTGGCTAATCTCGAATGACTTGTATCTTGGATGGGTCCAAATGTATACCCTTCTCATCAATTATGTAACCCAGATATTGAACCTGGGTGAGCCCAAAGGTGCATTTCTTCAAGTTAGCACACAACTTGTGTTGTTGCAGGGTTTGAAGGACCCATCGAATATGGTGGAGGTGCTCGTCCCAGTCCTGGCTAAAGATCAAGATGTCATCTAAATACAACACCATCAATGCATTGGTGAAGGGTCGCAAGATGTCGCCCATCAGTCTCATGAATGTTCCAGGGGCATTCGTTAATCCGAACGACATGAACAACCATAAGAAAATTCCCTCTTTGATTTGAAGGAAGTCTTCCACACATCGGAGGGTTCAATAGGAAGCTGGTGATAACCTCACTTCAAGTCAATCTTGCTTAAATATTTGGCCCCCTTGAGCTGGTCAAGAAGGTCATCAATCCATGGGATTAGGTACCTACTTCAGACAATGATCTTGTTCAATGCTCGGTAGAAAATACAAAGCCTCGAAGTCCCATCCTTCTTCTGTACCAATACAATCGGGCTCCCACAGGGCGATGAGCTTGGCCTAATGTGCCCTTTCTACAATAGTTCCTAAATCTTCCTCCTGATCTCATCGTTCTCCAGAATTGAGCATTGATAGATCGATCCATTGGGCAGTGGCACACCCGTGATTAGATCGATGGAGTTCTTGACCTAAGAGTGCAGATGTACCCCTGTAGGTGGGGCGAAAATATCCCTGTACTCCTCCACAACCCTGTCCATCAGCTGCTGTTGTGAAGAGGAGTTGTTATAGACATTTTTGGGCACTGCAACCCCAAGCATAAATGTCCATAAACCAAGGGCTCCTAAGTCCCTAAAGGTATTGTTCCAACCCCTAAAAGAACAAGGTCAACTAATTACAGCATCTCCCAGAAGTTCTCCATGAAAAACTACTCAGAACTAGTCAAAATTGGACCATTTCACCTGCTCCATAGGCAAAGTGCATTGCTTCCCACCTAAATACACATAGTAGGTGCGTTGCATTTCAAAAAGCCCTTCTATGGGGTGCGATGGGCGAGAAGGGACAAATGGCAGGGTTAATCGCAAGGTGGAGAAGCATGGAATCTTCCAGAAACTTCTCCTGTGACACTTGCCTTTCTGAATTCGATCAGGGATGAGTAAGAGATCATCAATCTCCAAGTGGAATCAAGAACTATCAGAGGGAAGACACTAATCAAATCTCAAGCTGACTCATCTCCCTTGCAGACATCTATATATGGATCCCTCAGCCCAGAGATCCAGAGGCTGGAATTTTGCATCTTGTAAGGAATTGTTGTTGGTTTCTTGAGACAACATCATAGTGTTGGGTGATCTAAGCTTTTCATGAGGTGAAGAAGGGCTTACTTGCTGAGGGGATGATGCTGGGTTAGAACAATTGGTTGTAATTCTCTTGCCTCTTTCTTGATTATCAATAAAACTATTCAAGTTTTCCTCCATACACTTGTATGATTGATGTTTTATGCATTTGTGTGGTTAATATACATCTGATCCTATATTGCTTATGATAATGGATCCATGTTCTCGTATAGTGTTATGCTGCTTTCATTCTATAGGTATTTTGTAAAGCTGGGTACGAAAACAAGTAGCAAAGGACTATCAGAAGAGAGAGGAATCGAACGAGGAACCAAGCGCAAGACAGAGGTTGGTCTCCTTCATTCTTCTCTCATCTATCTTTCATAAAGGAAAACGAAAGTAGTTTTAGTTTGTTTGTTTCTAAGGTAGCTACTAGCCTTAGTGGGATTAGCAGTTCTACATAGACACTATTCCCGGTAACAAAATGGCGACTCCACTGGGGAGCGAGTAGATTGTTTGTTCATATACATTTGTTTACTTTATAAACTTACAGACAGAGCTTGAAGTCAAGCCAACTAGCCTTCGAACTGCATTTGCTATGTAAGTGCAAAGTAGATCAACGTTGCTTCAGTCAATCTCCGGGTTTTGTTTATGAATTAAACAATTGATTTACAAGCTCTCTAATTGCCCTTGTGGTGGCTCTAGTAACCTCCTTAGATCTACCCCTGTGATTGATTTACTGATTACCACTTGCTTGGCCTAAATCCCTGAATTGAACTGCAAACTGTGACCCGGAATCCAATCAAAGTCTCGTCCTTGGTTCAGCGCACTGTTTGTTATGTGAACTTCAAATGCAGTGCACTTCCCGAGTGTAGTATGTGTGTTGCATTTAAATTTCACTGTGTTACAGGTGCGCTGATCAGACAAGGCTTTGTTCCTAAATTTTGGTTTCTGTGTTCACTCTTTTCAGATATATTTAGGAGTTTTGCTTCCTGTAGTCAGTACACCTCTGTTTGAAACCCCTTTCCTTGCTGAGATTCCGCCTCCATTGTGCAAAGAACTGTAAATGTTTTTATGTATTTTTTGAGTCATTTTCAGTTCTCCTTTACAAAGAAGTAGCATAATTATACTGTCGTTTCTTGATTTGAAAGTGTCGCAAGTGTCGTTTTCAGTCATAGAAGAGAATCTGATTGCTCTTGATAGTCAATTACCCTGTTACTATTGTATTTGATCTGAATTAGTAGTTTTTCTAGTGTCGAAAGCAAGTTTTCAATTCCAAATCGCAAAGTGTTGTCATTGTCCTCATTTTGTTTTGAAAAGAAGCTTGTTAGTAATTGTCGCTTTGAAAAATAATTCAGATTTGCGCATTAGCTTTCTTTTTATCATTTACACATTGAGAAGGCTGAAAACAAATACATGCATGTGCATTTGCATTTGGACCGTTTGTTGGTTTAATTTAGGACAATGCATATAGTGTGTGCTCTTTGCTCTTTGTTGAAAGACCGCCATCTCTCTTTCCTTAGTAGCTAGGATTTTCATTTGCAAAAATAAGATTAAATGATTGTTTATCATCTTAGATTGCATTTTAGGAATTGTACATCTACATCACGCGGTGAACCTGAAAGGCAAATTTCTTAAACAAGATCAACTATAAAATAAATTTAATGAATCTAAAAACGCTTTGGAACCTAACGCACAACATCTAGAAGTCTAGGCTACAGACGTATTCCAGCGTTGTAAAGCCTGGTAACTGTTGTTTTCACTATTGGTTGGGTGATTCCTCCACTTTGAGATGATAAGTGACAGTACGGACTTGTGCTCCCACGTACCGTCGAGTATATTTTGGGAGACCACAATAGGCTTTATCCTTTATCCATAGGAAGTCGTGTCTATTGCCCTATCGATCGCAATGCATTGAACACAGCATTCGGGAAGATTGACTGCCGTACCGTAAAAATTATTCTACAGTTTTGCGATTGGTTTGGTAATCCCTCTATCTAGATTTCCAGATCAATCCCTTTCGTTCCTTTTCAGACTCCTTAAAGGAAAAGGTCCATCTGAGTACTTGTCACTTCAGGATCATTAAAAATTGAAGGTGACTAGAGTCATCTTTTGTTTTTTCTCGACTCTTAAAAATTGAAAAAACAAGTTGTGTCAAAGCATCTAAAAACTTATTTTAAGCGGAATAATTATCACCTTTCCTACGTTGGTCTTAGGTTGAGGAAAATAGAGTCCACCAACCAAGGAGTTCCCCTTGGAGGAAATCCTAGTCCCTTCTCCTCTTGGGGAGATGTTGCTGCACCCCATATGGCCACATTGTCGCTTCCAGGATTGATAATTGGCTTGCCCGTATGGCTCTTCTTAACCTTCGTCGTTCAGAACACTGCAATTCCTGAACAATCGATTCAGTAACTAAATGATACCAGAGTTACCCCCCAACCCTCTACTTCGTACAATTTTTCCTCTCCTCCTTCCTCTTCGCTTGATGAAGCTGGTAAAGCCAAAAATCAAGTACCTGAGAAGAAGAAGGAAAAGAAGAAGAAAGAGAAGAAGAAGAAGGAGCCAAAGGCGAAAAGGGGCAACCAAACGTCGTCTAGCGAAAATCCACACACTGCACCGACCAGGCCTAAATCACCATGTGTCATTTGCAAAGGAGACCACTATCATCGAGATGTCCTTGCATCCCTCAGATCTTAAGGGACTGGTCTCCTCGTTTGCACAACCCGGTGTCATCAACCTTGACGATCATGTTGAAAGTACACCATAAACTAGTGAAAGTGAAGCCCCTGGACAAAAAGGAAAATGTAAATTTCCTTGTAAACTATGTGAAGGCGATCACACCGTCGACCATTGTCCCTTCTTAGATGAGGCTAAAAGAGTTTTGGATGACCGTCCGGTTTCACCGTTATGGCTCCCTCCTGGATATAGGAAACTCTTGCTGAGTCCGTCACTAGTTCAAAATCCGGCTGACACACCCTTGTGGTCGGCCGAAGTATCTATCATTGAAGAAAAACCATCTGAATCCATACCAGACGAAAGTCAAAAGGTCGAGACGGTAGTTGACCCGGTCTTGCCTTCAGAGGTTCCATCTTCAGATGATACAGTCACCGAAGAGAACAAAGATGACACCGTCCGAATTCTTTTCGTAAGCACAGACTCCGATGAACATGGGGGCAACTTACCCATTCCTTTACCGCAGGAAGGAAGTTCGTCAGAGTCGTACCCGGCCGTCTATTCGGTCCCACCTCCAAGCATCCTAGTTGTTTCCTTTGACTGGAATCTACTAGGCAGACCCCGTTTACCAGCTAGTGTACCATTCTGAATCATTGCTCAAATATATAGAATGGTCATGGTCGGTACCATCATAGATGAAGGGGCTTCTGTGAGTATCCTTTCCTCAACTGCTTGGAAAGCGCTTGGTTCGCCATCGCTTTTGCCTGAAATGAGAAATCTAATGGGCTTTGACAAAGGAACCAGTCGACCGTTAGGGATCCTTCCCGATGTGCCCATAACATTGAGAGGGAAAGCCGTTCACATGAACGTAATGGTAGTCCAAGGACCCCTGGATTATAATCTACTCCTTGGACAAGACTATATTTATTGCATGGGAGCCATTGTCTCCTCACTCTTTAGAGTAATGTGTTTTCCGCACGAAGGAAGAGTGGTCAAGCTCGTAGACCAACTTTCATTCCCCGGTTCACGCATAGAAAATGGTCATATACCATCCCTGAATGGTCTTTTCACGCAAGGAATGCCTCATCAATCCCCAGTCCCTCCTCCTAATGAGCGCGAGTGATTCGGAGGATATGACTGAAACCCGGGGGGCATGCACCCTAGTCTGCTTCGGCAGGAGAACTTCAAGTATAGGGTAGGTTTCTGCGAGGGATATATGACTAGTCTGACACACCCGTCTGTTTAGGAAAATGGGATTAGACTAGAATAAGATTCCCTCGTCAAAGTTATGTGGGTGGAGGTATCTGCGCCATTCACCTTTGTCTATTTCGGTAGACATCGCCGAAGAAGTGGTTTGTTTGTAACACAGATAGAACAATCTCTGGTAACCTAAAAGAGGTAGGCCTTTCCTGATGAAACAAATTTTTTATCTGCAAATTGAGGGGTAACCTCGAAACTCTTTTTCACTATACCTGGGGGCATGCAAACCTTTTGGCATGCAAGCGAAGAGCGACCATTTATTTTTTAAATTTGTAGGTCCTCTAACCCTTTAAACTCGTAGGATTGGTCGTTTCCTAACTTGCATAAATAAAGGATCTGGAGCAAAGCTTTGTAAGGTGCAAGCTCCACAAAAATGGCATCTTAGATGAGACATTCTTATTATACGACTGGATCGAGCAGTTTTATCACGGAATTCAAGCTCGTTAAAAAATAAACATAAGCAATGAGCAAGTGTTTCCCCCCACGTTTAAGTTCATTAAAAAATGAACTAATTTCCGATAAATAACCATCGTGAATGTAGTGCTTTAGCCTTTGAAGCCTTGGTCATGTTCTCATCATCACCTCCACTCTGTATTGGTCGATCATTCACCTCCACTTGATTGTTTACCCCTTTTGAGGAACAGCTGCGAAGAGTGATCCTGTTAGCCATCCTTGTAACACTGCCGTGATTGGAAAATTCCAATCCTTACCTGGAATCAACTGCTACCCGAATTTATCACTCGTTCCTCAGAAACGAATCTCCTTTAAGCTCTTTTCAACTGACTCATAAAATATGAAAAGATTGCCGAGCCATTGGCCTCTCCAGCTCGTTAAAGTGACCGGAAGTGCTATCCCTCCTTTAGATTTTAATCTTTTTGGACCTAAGGGATTATTACACAAAAAGATCGAGCGCTTGTTTTGTTCGGCTCGTTAAAAGTACCGAAAATTCATCCCTTCTATATTATTTTATACTTTTTCGGACTTAAGGGATTAGATGACGAAAAAAGATTTTTGAGTTTCCTTTACATTCTTTTCAGACTCTCTAAAATTGAAAAGGACCGAGTTATCTTTGTCGTTAAACTTGTTAAAACCTAATAGCGACAAACTTGTCCATAACGGACAAGAACGAGTTTCACTATCGCTAGGCTCGTTAAAACATAGCGATGGGTTTGCCTGAAGGGAAAATTATAGAACAAGCATATGTTATCCTCCTCAAGCTTGACAAAAATAAAGAGGTACTGGTCAGCAATGACTGGGGAAAAATTGGGAAGAAAACTTGAAGAAACTTTGTTGGTAGCAAGTCGCTCTTGAACATGACACTTTCACTCTGCATCCTAGTCGGGTTGGGTTGTTCCATTCACTGGTCATATCACCATGGTTCCATCACACCATCCACATTTGGGGTTAATGCTACCAATCCATCATGTTATTGTCGCCGATATGTTCAAGAGAAGTCGCTCAGAGAATTCACCTGTGTCTCACCCACTATAATACATTTTCGCTCCATTCTTTCATGACCGCCACCCTGAACCGTATATCACCAGATTGTTTCACCTCGATTAAAATCATCTTCTCCGTTCCGTGTCATTGATGTGGGATTCATTAAGGCCCTCCTATGGCGGATCACTTCTTGTCAACATCAGCTCATTATCCAAGAAGTCAATCTAGGAACAACCCTTTCAGTACTTTGAAGCTTGCATGCCTCAATGCCAAGTTTCTCACTTCCGGCGATGGGTTTACATCAATGGCCTTCAACCGAAAGATTTTACGTGGTGTTCGATGCCAAATCCCTTATTCACACCACGTGAATTGTACTGCAGTACCTTGAGGATCATTATCATTATCGGTGATTCCTCTCGCGCCTGTTAACAACTTACATCATTGGTTGGTAATCAGGCGATGTCTTTCCATGTTCGACTCTAGAACATCTCTCACATGGATCGACTTGTACTTTGAGTGAAGATCGAACGAGATTGAAGACCCAGGATCTAGTTTCATCCATCTGGGCTGCGATATATATTCAAGAAAATAAAGACATCAAATGTACATCATTGTTGCACAGATAATCATCCAATCTAAGGGATGATGGCTCTACTAGAATCATCAGTCTACACTCAGACGATTGTCTGTCTCATGTACATGAAAAATGAACTTGTAAAAGCTTAGCATGGGAATGCCTGCCTCAGCTAGATCATGAAAATATTATGACGATAATGTATTGTATTGTATCTTATTACAGGTCTCCTTCCAGCTTGAAAGAACTTTGGATCCTCATGATAAAGCACTTCACCCGACATCAAAAGATTAACGACCTCATGCTTTAGGAGGCAACTTTTATAGACATTTTTGGGCACTGCAACCCCAAGCATAAATGTCCATAAACCAAGGGCTCCTAAGTCCCTAAAGGTGTTGTTCCAACCCCTAAAAGAACAAGGTCAACTGATTACAGCATCTCCCAGAAGTTCTCCATGAAAAACTACTCAGAACTGGTCAAAACTGGACCATTTCACCTGCTCCATAGGAAAAGCGCGTTGCATCCCACCTAAATACACATAGTAGGTGTGTTGCATTTCAAAAATCCCTTCTATGGGGTGCGATGGGCGAGAAGGGACAAATGGCAGGGTCAATCCACAAGGTGGAGAAGCATGGAATCTTCCAGAAACTTCTCCTGTGACACTTCCCTTTCTGAATTCGACCAGGGATGAGTAAGAGATCATCAATCTCCAAGTGGAATCAAGAACTATCAGAGGGAAGACACTAATCAAAACTCAAGCTGACTCATCTCCCTTGCAGATATCTATATATGGATCCCTCATCCAGAGGCTGGAATTTTGCATCTTGTAAGGAATTACTGTTGGTTTCTTGAGACAACATCATAGTGTTGGGTGATCTAAGCTTTTCATGAGGTGAAGAAGGGCTTACTTGTTGAGATGATGATGTTGGGTCAGAACAATTGGTTGTAATTCTCTTGGCTCTTTCTTGATTATCAATAAAACTATTCAAGTTTTCCTCCATACACTTGTGTGATTGATGTTTTATGCATTTGTGTGGTTAATATACATCTGATCCTATATTGCTTATGATAATAGATCCATGTTCTCGTATAATGTTATGTTGCTTTCATTCTACAAGTATTCTGTGAAGCTGGGTACGAAAACAAGTAGCAAAGGATTATCAGAAGAGAGAGGAATCGAATGAGGAACCAAGCGCAAGACAGAGGTTGGTCTCCTTCATTCTTCTCTCATCTATGTTTCATAAAGGAAAACGAAAGTAGTTTTAGTTAGTTTGTTTCTAAGGTAGCTACCAGCCTTAGTGGGATTAGCAGTTCTTCATAGACACTATTCCCGGTAACAGGAGCCTACTTGGAAGTCATGGCCACAACCCTCCTCTTTCCCTAAGGGCAAATCATAAGGAACAAAAATTTCCTAATCTTAGAAATGATCTTAGTCCATTGCTTTCCAGTGATCGAAGAGATGGAAGTAGGTGGGGCTACCTCCAGTGTCCAGTACAACTTGCTAGCCAAGGTAATAATCATAGAGCAAGGTCTAGATTCATATAAAACAAGTCGCTTCCACAAGTATGGTTATCCCAAAAATACATCACAAACTTCAAGCAGAGAAACATCACATGGTACCTCATTCATGAAGGGCTTGATGCTGTAGGGAAGATGGCACTGCTAGCTGACGCGAATATCTTGTCCTTGGTGAAGCCACCCGATGGTGGACGAATTTGGATGTGTTGTAGTCTTTAGGTCCAACTCCTTCATGACCTCTACTGAAATGAGGTTCTTTTGGCTCCCATTGTTAATAATGAACTATAGCAGAGAATCATTTTCCCACATCTGTGAGTGGAAGGGGCATTCCCCCTCCTCTGGATCTTTAGGCTCAAATTTCTCGATCTTGGTGGTGGCCACGGTGGCACTGGGCTCTGCATCAATGATCTACTTCCCTTTCTCAGTTCCCTTACTGGGTTCTGATTCAGAGTCAGAACATGCGTTTGATTCAGAAGCCTTCAGCTTGGCCACCAGTGACTGCTTGGCCTGACACTCACTTGTATTGTGAGTGGAGATCTTATGAAACTCACACCATTTTCCCATGTTCTTCTTTGTCTTCTTAGTGTTGTTATTTTCTTGCGGCTTCGGCAAGTTGTCCTGGGTATCCCTGCCTTGGTTTGATCCTTTTTTCTGTGGTTGGGGGGCACCTTTTCTTTGCTTTGGATTTGCAAATCCAAAGTACTACTTCTTCTGTTTAAACTTTTGCTCAATATTGACAGTGTACCGGTACATCGTGCCGAGCGAGGAAATATCTAGGAACTCCATCTCGTCCTGGATGTACTTGTGTAGATAATTGCGGTACTTGAGCACCAAATCACATTCATTACACTTGATACCTAGCTTCATGCGAATGCTATTGAAAATATTTTTGAACTTCGACATATCTTGGTCCCTTCCCTATTGTAGCATGGTCCACTTTATGTATTTATCTTCATAGCTCCCGACAGGGTAATATTGTTCCTTGATGGTGTATTGGAAAGAATCCCAACTCCGTGTGGCTGAAAACAACGAGGGTCCACTCTCGTCCTTTTGTTCACAGTAGGTTTCCCGCTAGTCCTTGACATGTGGGGCAACTTTTAGAAGTGCAAAAGTAAACTTTTCCTCATTGGAAAAGTCATGAACTGAAAAATATCCTTCTAACAAATTTAACCATTTATCTACAACATCTGCCTCTATCAAGCCTTCAAATATGGGAATATCAAAGTTAACTTGTACATTAAAAGGAGTGGCGCCTCCAGAGTGGTTGTTGGATGAAGATGCATTGCCTATGGGCAGTCGTCGAAGGATCTGGGCAAAGTTATCCATCATCACGTCCCTCTGTCACTCGAGGCCTTCCTCGAGCAACATTTTGAAAGGATCTCATGCCCCCTCGTCTTTATTTTCTTCTGCCATGGGAGGTCGTCAGGTTTTTCGATGCTGATCTTGCAACGATTCAACTAAATCAAGCCTTAATTCCTTATACCTTGACCTCGTTGGGGACATGCAAAGAAAAACAGAGAAAGAGTAGACTGCTCTTATGCCAATGATATGAACTTAGAACAGAATGCAACAACTTACAAATATAATCATAAATATAGAGATGCATCAGAAAAACACTTCATTTCATCAATAGGAAAATATTGAACTATGCTTACAAACAAAATGGAAATAAGATAGCTCTGACGATGGTAGCTTATCTTTGAGAAGAGATGTGGTGGCTACATGCCTTTGAATTATGTTACAAGGAGGCTCAAAGGCCTATTTATTATTGAGAAACAATGGAAAACCCTAAACATCCAAACACCTAACCCTAGGAGATGTAGCGCCAAAATTGTGGGCCCCATTTGGGTAAATTGGTACATCGACTTCCTGGGGTTGTAACTTTGGCATACGATCTCCGTTTGGCTATCATAATACCTCGTTTTGAAGATCTCAAAGAGGATTTTGAGAAACATTAAAAAATTAGATTAGGACATTTTGGGTCTCTCTGTTTTCCATAAAAACGTCGTTTAGGGCCTCAAAACACCTCTGAAAGTTCAGGACCTAAAAAATTGCCAAAAATAGTAAATTGTGCTACAATTAAGGAAACTGAAAAACTGAAAGAGACAGTGTTGGGTGTCCAATTGGAATAGGTGAGTGGCCACCAATATCCACCTAGATTAGGTATGTTTCATGAAAAGTGTGTACACACGCGTGTTTGCTACTGTAATCTTGCTTACAGAATTTGACATATGGTTGATCAAGGTTTGCAGTAACAGAATTTGGTTTTTGTGATGTGAAGTATGTTTATTGGTATTCTAGTTACAATGTTCTTATTGTTATGGTTTTTTAAATTGATTGATTTGGGTTTCATTGATTGGTTGATTCAGTTGGGTTAGAGATTGATGATTGAGTTACAATGATAAGTTTTAGTTTTGATGTTTGGTTTTGGACTTAAATGTTGGTAGTGGGTCTAGTCTGAAATTTGATGAAACATGGCCTACAAGTTGTAATGTGTTGTAGCAGGTGGACCCAGTATGAAAATTTATGAAATGTGGTCCCCAGAAGTGTTGAGGGTCAGAACCTTCAGTGAGGGAGTTGAAGCTTGCTTCCAGTGGTAGCTAGTAAATCTAATTCAGGGGTTGGAGCTCCCTTCTAGTAGGATTTGGAGAACGAGAAAATTTTATAGCCTTCTACAGGTGGGTGCGTGAGTACTATTATGAGTCTGCGCCAACACAAGATTGTAAAAGATTTTTTTTATATTAAAAAGAATACAAAGACGACATCAACATGTGGTTTTTCTTCCACATTAGGTTTCCATCTTAAATCCTTGTGTTCATGTGTGTTGCTTACGTGTGATGGTTTGTTTTGTTATTACTTCATACAGTTACTTTCTATTTAATGTTTAATGAATTATTGATGCATTGGCTCAAGATAAACAGAAGAAGAATTAATTGAAAAGTAATTTTAAAGAATATACACTAGTTGTCTTAATAATACTCGCATACACACATAGGTTCCCTTCAGTAAAGTCATGTACAGAAACTAGGATATGAATATTAAAAGTTTAATGATTTGAAAATATTGATTCACCAACCCCAACCACACCCCCCCCCTCTCCCCCCACCCCCTAGTATTTTTCCCAATAATTGGTATCAGAGCAGGTCCTTCAGCAGAAACTTGATCGCTTGAAGGAGATTCGTCAAGACAATGGGAAAGAAGCAAAAGAACAAAGAAACTCAAAAGAACAAAATAGTGAATGGAAGAAAATATTCAGAAGCACCCCGCTTTCTATTGATCAATAATGAAGAAGAATTATTAGGTATGGGTTTTTGTTCTAAACATGATCCATTTCCTTGTGTATGCAATAATTATAGTGATGAAGAAGATGAGTTTGATCAAGAATGTCAATTATTTATGGCATTTTAAGATGAGTCTAATGATAATTTAATGGGTTCCCTAGAAGAAAATGATAATTTTATTGAAGAAATGTCTGAGCTTAAGATTTGTTTAGAAGAAGCTAAATTAGCATAAGAAACTTTGAAGAAACAAATCATAGAAGAGGAACTACATAATGAGAATCTAGAATGTGAAATAGTTAGTCTAAGGAAAGAACTTGAGAAAGAAAAAAATATTAATCTTAGATTTGCTAAAGGATTTGAAACCTTTGATGACATCATCAAAGTTCAATGCTCACCTCTTATAAAGATAGGTCTTGGGTAGTGTGAAGAAACATCAAAGGCTGTAAAGTATTCTACAAAAACATGAAGCTATCTCAATGAGGTAAAAGGAAGTAGTCAACATCACTCTGTCCTATAGCAAAAGAATAAAGGACCAAATACCTCCCAGGTAAACTCTTCTCAGTTCAATCAAAAGAACAACACTAGAAGGTACTATGCTACGAGAGGATTCTACTTTAATGGACAATGTTTTTCTTGTCACAATTTTGATCATAAGGTTGCTCAATGTGTTGCTTACAAAAATATCACGACTAGGGAAGCAATAAAACAAAATAATGGGAAATACTCTCATAATTCCTTCTCTCCTCTTCAATATAAAAATTAATGCTCCCTTTTCAATAACTTTTGGCATAATAAATCTAAATGCAGGAGAAAAGGAAACCATTGAAGCAAAGGAAACACTTCTCATCAAACAACCCTAGATCTAAAAGTCGAGGTGGGAGAAGTTGTGAACCCACCTGTTAAACTAGCACCATCTCCTCCTACCCCACCTGTCCTGGATTTTTGTGCAGATTTGGACTACAAGACTGATGGTTTTCATGTGGTCTCATCCATTCAGCCTCTATCCACTAGTTCCTTTGATGCTTCAGATCATGGTGTGTTGTGGTCATCTATTATGGATTCCACATGTGATGTTCACAAGGATCAAGTTGTGGTCGGAGTTGGTATTGAACAACCAACCTGTGGTATCATTGTGATGAGTATGTGTGGGAGTCTGAACAAGAAGTTTTGGTGAAGGACGACCTCATTTTGTCCACACCTCGTTCTCTTTATCCTAACATCTTCTGCGATTCTGTTATTTCTATTCCCTCTTCTAGAAATCCATCTCCATATATTTCCACTTCCGATCATTCACAGAATGCATGAGATTTTATTCTGTCAATTGATTGTGGAGAGGACAAATCTATCTTCCTAGATCCACTCGATCTCTCATATTTCATTTCTGGAGATTCAGAGGGTGAAAATCCTTGTTTTTCATCATCCTCTCTTTTTGATTTTCTAGATCATGAGGATGTCGTTCTTCATGTTGAATTTTTTGATCGTGGTTGTCATGATATTTTCACTCAATCATTTGATCGTGATTATGATTCACCTACTGTTGATATTTCCAAGCCACTGGCCTTTGATGATCCATCTTCTGATGAAGTGGAAACTCAAGATTTCGAGGCACTTCAACCCAAGCTGATGGTTATGTAATGTTTTCGTAGCCTTGAGGTTAATTCCACTTCCAATTAGAAATTTGTTTAATCTCCCCAGGCTCCTCATCACTCTCTTGTTCACATTGAAAATCAATCCAATCCATAGTTTTTGCATCCTTCACCAGAATCACACGATCCTATTGCTCATGCATTGGAGGATTCATATGTAGCAAGCACTGTTGTGAAAAGAAATAATTTATTCTTTATTCATGTTTTCTCATTTGTCAAGTTCAAAGGTGTGTAAATGCTTTTCGTCCATGCGCAATGTGATATAACACCATGTTACATTTGTAGAGTACCTTTCATGTGCTTTCAAATTTTTCTTTTCTATGGATGCATTCAAACTTCAAACGATTTGGTTTGCATTGTTTCATCTTTCTTGTCTATTGGTTTTATTGAATATGTTTCTTGTCAATCATGTTGTCACTTACATGGGTCAACTGATGCGCCAATGGCTGCATTGAAAATATCGCTTCACGTGAATTAGCCCACGCTCTTCTTAGCTTAGGAGTAGGAGTAGTGTTTTATTTCTTGTTTTGTTTTTTATTTTCTTACTCTATGTTTCTCTATCTTGTTTCCTTCCTTTTCTTCTTTCCTTATGCACCCGTAGGATTAGTTTCCGCATGAAATTGTGTTTCGATTCTTGAGACAAGCAGGGTGAAACCCGAGAGGACTTGTACAATTATCAACAGTTGGTTATATTTCTATTCCCTCTCTTCATGAGGATCTTCCATTTCTTCTAGTCAATGATACCTTGATGGAAAATACTTTCCTTTCAGAGTGAGTCATTGTGAAATCAAAACGCTTTCACTCTTAACTAGTATTGCCTACTCTTATCGGTTTTCTATATTCATTTAACCCTTGGCAACTCAGTCAAGTAGACTAAGAAGAGGGGGAAACACTTAAAAAGTATGTTAGAGGTATATATAAACATCCTTCTCTGAAGGGACAACCTCTTCTACTCTCAATAGGTCAGGATCCCTCTTCTACCTCATGAAAAAAATAAGTTCCTATGCACAATTCTTTGAAAAATAAAAAAATGAAATGAAAAAAACATAATAAAATAAAGGTGAAAGAAGAGAAAGGCTTCCTGCGTAGAGAGGTGAAGCAAGTAACTCCACAGGGGTACTCTCCAGGATTTCTGGCAGTGGAGCAATGCTTGTGTTCCTGAAGTGACTCTGTCGGGGTATTGTCTAGGCTTACTACCAGTGGAGAAACACCAGAGATGAAATTAAAAGTCTGAGAGTCATGTTACTTGTGCATCAATACACCTCTCATCCCCAATCGAAAGAATCCAGTTGACTTGGCTTGTTATGTTTTTTGCTAATAAAGATAATGGTAGGGGCTGCATCTTTAACTCAAACTAATGAAGAAGCTATGACAATGGAAGAATAGAACAATACTTCTAGAAGAGTTAGAATCACTTTACACGAGACTAGGTCCATATAGAGAGCTGGAGTTCTACTAGTGTGTCGCCAATGTTGTAGCGTCTACAATCACCCTCTAAAATTTTGCCTATGCTTCATTTTTTAGCCTCCTTCTTAAATCACATTAGCTCATCTCACATTGGCGCAGGTACTTGTGCTTTGATTGAGCTTCATGGCTTGTGTTTTCTTACTTGGTTTACTCTCTAACCCACAAGTTGATCTCTTAACTTGGTCTTCACCCAGTTCAAGGCTTTCCTTAGTGAACTGCACAATCCTTGAGGGAAATCAACCTTGCTCTCGGGAATTGCATTGTCCAAGCTGATAGTGAGCCTTCAACTCCAAAATTTCACAGAGCCAGTTGACAGCTGGCCTTCAGCTAGGAAACTACACAAAGAATGAGGGGCAACCCGAAGCCACTCAGCCAATAAATTGCATAAAATCTTCTTCCTCAGAAGTTGATCAATGCATGAGCTAGTGAGTTTATCAGTCCTTCCCAGAACTACATAATCTCTCTTGGAAATGCATGACAATTTTCCCGAAAAAGCAAAAAAGGAAAGAAGCATCCCTAGAAATTAGGGATCTATTATTAGTTTCCCGAGGGTGACACGTTGTTATCCTTATAATTTTTCATGAAGTTTCACTTTTGTCCTTGATCTCAGGCATGTGAGTCATAAATTCCAACTATGTCAATTAGATGTAGTGGATGCCTCTAGAGCTCATTTGTACATTCGATCATCAAGCCCTAGCATTCTCAAGGAGATGAAGGAGCCTTCAGAGCATTGTCATCACTTTTTTCGGGTGAGCTTTGCTTTTATCATATTTTGCCTATTTTTCTATTGCTTTTCATTGTTTAGCTTGTGAGAGTGTTGCTTCACTTGTTTCTATGAACAAATACTGGTTTTTTAACTTTGTTTATCTTGTAGAAGTGTTGTTTCAAATTATAGACTACCTTTCCCAAATGTCGCATGAGTGTTCCCATTCTGCACTAACGGTCATTGTTGCAACGAATCTCTTCACATGCTTCATTTTCCTTTAGTTTAATCAAATGTTGCAATTTTTTCACATGCATGCATCAACACTTAGTCAGATCTGCACCCATCATCACATCACCCTTCATATCTGCTTGATTTTCACACTCCTCGTGGGAAGATATGGGTTGCCCTTGCCCGAATCTCACACTTCACTGCATGCACTGCACAATTTGGGAGCTCAAGACCTCTGCCTTGGCTTTTGGAATTGTGCAGAGCCTATAATGGCCTGGCTCCAACTGCACACTACGCAGTTCTAGGAGCCAATCTCCTAGCTTGGCCATGGATACTGCACAATGCGCAGTATCTCCTAGGCCCTGGCCCAGACTTAACTGCACCTTCCGCAATTCCAGTTATCAAGCTTTCATATTGACTACTGGGACTTCACAGTGCACTGTTGCCAAAGTCATCCAGTCAACCCTATTGGTCAAATTTGTGAAATCCCTCTCATCAGATGCCCTGATTGCTACTTGATCATGTTGTGAAGTTAGATTTGTAAGAGTTAATTTTTTCTTGCCATGAGTGTCCCTTTTGTCCCACAAGTAACACACTCATGAAGTGCTTCTATCCAGTAGTAATTGTACCATGGCACCAAAGAGAGTTGCTTCAAGGGAGACAACTAAAATAAGTACTAGGGAAGGAGTTAAGAAAGTGCCAGTTAACTTGCCAATATATTTAGACACTCAAATTCTCATAGAAAGGGAGTCAACACTAACATGGAAACAAGTCCAACAGTAATAGCAGAAGGCAATAATATAGTACAAGATCAGGGAAAGAGGAAGCTGCTGACATAATAGAGGGAGAAAAAGGCTATAGAGTAAAATCATATTCAATCTTCATTACAACACCTTTGGTAGCAGAAGAAAAAAGAAGCAGAGGACACAAACAAGAGAGAAGAGGAAGAGCCTAAAGCAGAGCTTGCAGGTAGCAAAACTAAGATTGCAACAAGGAGAAAAACAACCGAATGAAGGATGAGAGCTGAGGAAGAAAGAACAAGGAGAGAAGAAGAATCAAGAAGAATAAAAAAGGCAAGGCACAATGACAAAGAAAACAACGTCAATCTAGGTTGATGAGTCAAAAAAGACGGCAACTAAGGAAAAGAGTGAATAGATACAGGTTCCCTCACCAATGCTAAAACACAAGAACCAAGTCCAGATAGAGATCGATGAGTACATGGAACAACTAATACGAAAGGTCACCAAGGAAGACTTGGAGCTGAGCACACATAACATGAAAAAGTACATTGGTGGTCCCGTCATGGTCAACACCATGATGCACATGCTTCAAAATGAGTTGGACATAGGTTCCAAGAACATATACCCATATGCTATGGAGGGAAGATTCCACTATCCGAAAGACACCAACAAGGAGTTTGGGGACACCCTCATGTAGTACCAAGGTTGGCATCAATATGTGACCGAGAAGCACCAAGTGGAGATTTCCAAGTTGGTATTTTCCCAAACCTTAGAATCATAGTGTTTTGGCTTGTTAGGCTGTCTTTAGTCTATTTTGTCTTACTTTGGTACAAGTGGAAAATGTAATATTATTTGTAAATATGTTGTAAGTGAAATTCCAAGTGTCATGTGTGGAATGTGAAGGGTCATCATTTTATGTAATGAGTTACTTGTAAGAAAGTTGAAGAGTCATGAGGGTAGTCAAAGGGTTACAAAGGACAATGTCAAGGGTCACCCCACCCTTTGTTATAAATAGAACCTCATAACTCTTAGAACAAGATTTTGGGAGGCAAGTTTGTGGCTAGGCTTAGGATTAGGAAAGGTTTGGGAGTATTGTGATGATCCTTGGCTTCTCAACAACATAGAGGGAGTGTACCTATTTGGAGGAGCAAGTGTTTTTGGCTATAATGTTCCACTATTGGGGCTAGTGGTTGTCAATGGTGTATGTATGGATGGAACTTTCACTTATAATAATAATAACAGAGCCAACATGATTTCAAATATATGTTCTTATTGTAGCTGGAATATTTGGTTTCTTTAGAAATGTATGTTGTTTAACTTATGCATTTTCTTATGAACTACTTTGTATGTAATTGTATGAATCTTATTGAATGTGTGTTGTTGGATTAACCGGTCACTTTGGTTTTTGGACTATTATGCATTTCATCTTGTGATGTCATTCCACTTGTTTGTTCCTTTCAAGTTGTGTACTATTACAAGTTTCTAAGGGGCACCCTTCCTTTTCCCCTATGTGTGTTAGAACCCCCATGCATCTCACTTGACTCACTGCAAGGTCACACACTTGCTTCAGCCCAAAGTTATCATACTTATCTCTGCGCACTACCGCGGTCAAGGCATTACATTATCAGCCAGTGTTGGGAGTCTTACTCCAAACGGGTTGAGGTCTAGTTGGGACTTCTTACAGGGGAGATCCCTTGAATGTTGGCGGGTCTAGCACTGTCAAAAAGACCCCATATTGACATAATAATGGTGTTTCATTAGTTAAACATATACTACAACCAACAATGATATTATCCATTATGTCATGTATGTTTGGATTGATGAAGAACACAATGTAGAAGACAATGACCAGTAATCATAACATTTATAGGATCCTCATATAAACCAATTTCTCATCCATTATTATCAAAGTTTTGAAGGACATTAGTGGAGAGAGTGATACAAAAATTTGGGAAATGGTTAAAATATTTCCTTTGACTAAGAAAAATTCAATGTTGCTAACTTTAGAATATTACATCATACTCTTGGGTAATGTATAAAAAAATAAAATGGATTTTTGAAATTTATGGAAATGAAGAGATATATTTCAAATGAGAACAAGGTTGCAAGATTTCTAAAAATCAATAATGAAATCAAGAAATGATTCAAATGGAAAGGAAAATGGGAAAAAAATAAGAAGAAAAAAATTTCCTAGAAGGAAAAAGAATAACAGAGGCAATTAGAGAAAAAATCAAAGTGGAAAAATCCAAGTCGGGATCTTTATGGGAGTACAAAGACTCTTGAAAGGAGGACAATATAGAGGTATTTACTATATCATATGGTAGAGAATAGGCAATTATTTTAAGATCTATTAAACATTCATATACTTAATTAATCTAAGAAACTAAGCTCCAAATATAATATACTCAAACACATGGTTAATAAGGAGGATCCTGACTTTATTTATATCTAGCTGTAAAAATATAATACTAATCACTTTCCAATCACCTAGTGTGCCTTATTGAGGAAACAATGCATTTATTCAATGTAAACTAACAAGCGGTTCTTTTTTAACATTAACAAAGATAGTGGAGCTAGTCCGCTTTATATTGAATGACCACCATAACCAGAAAAGTGAAGTGACTCCATTGATAATCCATGTGCACCCACTATAGTGGTTCACTCTCAACCTTTGTTAAAGCTAAAAGGAAATGGGAACTAAGATCATATGTACAATTTATATCCATATGATCCGGAATTATGCAGGAACAAAACAAAATATAGATATAAACATAAACACATAGATGCAATATAAATAAATCTTTGTTTCATTAATATCAAAGAAATAAAATATGCTTACATACAAAATGGAAATAAACCAGCTCGGGCGATGGTAGTTTATCTATGAGAAGCAATGTGGAGGCTACATACCTCTGAATTGTGCTACAATGAGGCTTGAATGCCTATTTAATATTGAGAAACAAGGAAAAACCATAAACATCCAAAAACCTAACCATAGGAGATGAAGCGCTAAAATTTTGTGGGCCCTGTTGGAGTAAATTGGTACATCAACTTCCCGAGGTCATAAATTTTGCATACGATCTCCATTTGATGTGTACGATACCTCATTAGAAATATTTATCCAAGGACTACAAATTTAGACTATAAACCCTTACTAAAAGCAACGGGTTTTCCTATTTTCCAAAACAAAAATGTTGTTTAGGGCCTCAAAATGGCTCTAGAAGTTCAAGGCCTAAAAACTACCAAAAATAGTAAATTGTGCTATAATTAAGGAAACCGAAATAAATAATGGTAAAATGGTGTGTGTCTAAGTGGAATAGGAGGATGGCCACCAATATCCACCTAGACTAGTACTCCCCCCTTAGGAAGCAATGGTCCCCATTGCATTGAGTGTCTCCATGAGATGGGGAAACTTATGCTGAACTTGGTCCTTGGTGAGCCAATTTCCTTGGTGCAGGACTTGGCCAACTTTGAGAACCTGATACACTTGGGTCTTCTACTAGGGATTGTTCTTGATCTATGTGTCCATGATCTGATCATTTATGGCTTGTTCCATGTAGTATGGGTTGAACTATGTTGGTGTGAGTTGTTCTGTAATGTATGATGTGTCAAGTAATGGTGGAAAGTATGGCCGAAGGTAGTCCACATTGAACAATGGGTGCAGGCCAAGGAATGGGAGAATCTTGAGCTCAAAATAATTATCTCCCATATCCTTGGTTATGGTGTAAGGCCAATCTTAGAGTTATTTGAGGTAGGTGGCAACATTATTGATGTTTCCCTTCTTGTACTTAATGTTCAAATGGAACTATTGCAGATATGTGGACCATTTCTAATGTCAATTTTTCTGCGACTTTCCTTGTGTATGTATGAAATGTAGGGGTCGTTGATCTGTGTGGATGGCCGTTTCCTTTCCTAGAATATAATGCTTCCATTTTAGGTATGCCTTCACAATGGAATACATCTCTTTCTCATAGGTGGGATACTTTCACACTGTATCTAAAAGTGTCCCACTGTGATATGCCACCATATTCCCCTGCTGGGTAATAACTACACCAATAGCATAGTTGGAGGCATCTGACTCAATTTGAAATGGTTTTTGCAACTATGGTAATGTGAGTACTAGTGCAAAGTAGAGGGGATGCTTCAGCTCAGAAAATGCCTTCTATTAGGATTCATACTAAAAGAAATTTTCTTTTGCTCCTCCCTTTGTGACTTGACTCAAGGGCTAAGTGATATGAGAGAATCCTAACAAGAAGTTGCGATAGAAATTGGCAAGGCCCAGAAAGTTGAGGATCTCTATTAGAGTAGTTGAGGCTGGCCAATACCGAATAACTTGTGTCTTTGGTAGGTCCACATGCTCACCCCGCTCATCAACGATGTACCCTAGATATTGAACCTCGTTCATACCAAAGGTGCATTTGTCCAAATTAGCATATAATTTGTGTTGTCACAGGGTTTGGAGGACTTGTTGAATATGGTGTAGGTGCTCTTCCCAAATCTGGTTGAAGATCAGGACATCGTCCAAATACACTACCATGAACAAGTTGGTGAAGGGCTGCAAGATGTAGTCCATTAGCCTCATGAAGGTTGCGAGGGAAATCATTAACTCGAAAGGCATGAGCAAGCATTTGAAAAGGCCATGCTTAGATTTGAAGGCAGTCTTCCACACATCATAGAGTTCGATTGGTACTTGGGGATAACAAGACTTCAAGTCAAACTTGCTAAAATATTTTGCCCCCTTGAGCTGGTTGAGAAGGTCATCAATTTGTGCGACTGAATACCTATTCCAGACAATGATCTTATTCAGTGCTTGATAATCAATACACAGCCTCCAGGTTCTATCCATCTTATGTACCAACATGATCATGCTCCCACAGGGTGATGAACTTGGTCTAATGTGCCCTCTATGCAACAATTCATGAATTGGCCTCTTGATTTCATCATTCTCCAGAACAAAGCATTGGTAGATTGATCCATTTGGTAGTAGTGTGCCTAGGTCAACTTGATGGAGTGCTTGACCTAACAACGAAGGGGTACCCCTGTGAGTGAGGTGAAGATGTCCTTGTACTCCTCAACAACCTTGTCCATCTATTGTTGTCATGCGAAGGAGGCTTGTTTGGAGGTTGTGGATGTGGCCACAATATTCCTCTTGCTCTAAGGGGGAATCATAAGGAAGAAAAATTTCTTGGTCTGGGAAATGATCTTACTACATTGTTTAGTAGAGATCAAAGAAAAGGCGGTAAGTGGTTCTACCTCTGGTATCCTGTCCAATTTCTAACCCAAAATAATAATAACAAAATGAGCTCTAGATTCATATACAACATGAAACTTCCATAGGTATGTCTCGCCTAATAAATCATCATAGAATTCCAAAGGGGAAACATCACACAATACCTCATCTATAAAGGGCTTAATGCTATAAGGCAGGAAACACTATTGGATGATACAAAGATCTTTCCCTTGGTGGAGCCACCTAATGGTGTATGGCTATGGGTGTGGCATTGTCGGAAGCTTCAGTCTCTCAATGACCTTATCTGATATCAGGTTCTTCTAGCTCCCACTGTGTTGCGGCCTCAGAATTCTGCTGCCAAAACATGGGGGATAACCACCCGATCCAGACCTTAAGACAACCCCTTTTTCATTTAAAGTGGTGGCTCCGACTGGCGATAATGGGACCAGTTTCCCAGTGTGGGTTTTAAGATGAGAGTGGGTTGTTCATGAGTGTTTGCAATAGAATAATTATAATCTAAATGACCTATTCTATGATGCAATTCTCTAACTAACTTATTCTAATATAAATCGAGGTATTCCTATGTGGTATGCGATCTACAATAATATATGTTTAACATGTGATAATATATATTGAACACAACTAAACAGAGATGATAACATAAAAGATAATTCCTTTGACTAAATAGTTAGTCAAAGAAATTTATAAAATATATCGCATATATGATGAGTTATATATGAAAATCACAATTCCAGCTAGGCATCATACATAGACCAACTTCTTTCTTCAAATCAAATTGTCTCCCAAGAATACAAAAGTGCATCAACAAAGGAAAGTAGTTTGATACCTAAAATAAATTATCATGTTCCATAATTTCACCAAAGAATTCACAAACTTACAATAGTGCATTCTTTGCAAATGTTTTTGATAAAATTCCAGACTCTTCTCTAAATGCATGAGAAGGGTATAAATACTATCCTAACTAATATGCAAAAATAGATTATACAAAATTTGAGGAGGTTTCAAACAACCTTCCTCCTAACTAGGTACCTAACTCCAAAAATAAATAGAGGTTAAATGAACATAACTACGATGATGACTTGATGTTTTCCAGCTTGTCCTTTAAATCGCAAATATCGGTCATCGGTTGAATTTGAAGAGGTGCCCCGAAATGTGTCTTGAGTTGTCCTGTGAAGATCGCATTGGTGAGAGGTGGCAGCATCCCTTGAGTAGTATGAAGGGAATAGTTGAGAGTCATAATCTGGCTATGTGGATTAACAAGATACTGCCAATACGACTCCCAGTTGGTCGTGGTCATTTTTTTAATTTCCTCTCTTTGACTCCCCACCTTTTCTTTCTAGCCTTTATAAAGAGCATTTAAATCAAGAATTTATTTCGTATTTCGTTCTTTAATGAGATTGGTGGTGAACAAGATGTGATTTACTGCCTTAATGATATTCTTTGATACCCCAGTTTCCCTTGCAACTATTAGCTCGGTCTGTTTGATTCTTGCATCCCAATCCATGAAGAGAATGTCTTTATGAGTTTCCTCAATCTCGGGTAGAATGGTTTTCCTACTATCTTCTGTTTCCTGCCATTCGATGAACTGATAGATTCTGGAGTTTAAATCGTTAAACTCCATTCTCTGGTAGATTGCCTTATCTGTCAGCTGGTTGCTAGTAGTTAGATAGGGAGTAATGTGTGACATCTTGTGGTAGAAATACTCTTGTTGTTTTACCAGAAGGGAATTTAATTTTAGGGCCTCTTTAATAAACTCCTCAGTAGTGGGAACATCCTTGTACCTTTCCATGGATTGCTGCATTTCTTGAAGTTGCATGTTTTTGGACGATATATCGGCTTCATGGCTTATTTTCAGGACCTCCATGTCTTCATGCAATTGTGCGAGCTTCTCAGCCACTTGCCTGTTTGCGCTTGCTTTCTCTGCCTTGAGCTCTTGTTTGAGCTGCACAATCCTCTCCTCTTTTTCCCTTAGTAAAGTAGAGACTTCAGTAGCCTTGTCCATAGTGGTCGATGCGTATGCTCCTGTGAACTATGATAGTCTAGTCAAGTTCTCAGCCGGATTGAAAGGAATGTCCTTCCAAACAACGTCCATCGTCTCGTTTCCATGTGACAATTTGGGTGTATCTACCCTTCTCCTTTTTTTCTGCCTTCTAAATACAACCTTGTGGAGAGAGCTATAGAACACATCAAGTGGAGGTATTTCAGTTACTTTCAGAACAATTTATGATGTCAGCAAAGCAGGGATAATTTCAGTATGCTGGGACGTTGTCGCTTGTTCCTCCATAGGCTTGGACTCTTCAGCGATAGACTTGGGATCTGTATCCTTATGAACATGCAGATGAGTTTTACACTCCTTTGTTTCTTGGGTATTTGTGGCTTTGGGAGTGCCTTTCAAATTCTAATTAAATTGATCCCACTCCTGCTCCAAACTACTACCTTTGACCTCTGAACTGAACTGATCTCAGTAGTGGGAACATCCTTGTATCTTTCCATGGATTGCTGCATTTCTTGAAGTTGCATGTTTTTGGCCGATATATTGGCTTCATGGCTTATTTTCAGGACCTCTATGTCTTGCTGCAATTGTGTGAGCTGCTCAACCACTTGCCTATTTGCACTTGCTTCCTCTGCCTTGAGCTCTTGTTCGAGCTGCGCAATCCTCTCCTCTTTTTCCCTTAGTAAAGTAGAGACTTCAATAGCCTTGTCCATAGTGGCCGATGTGTATGCTCCTGTGAACTGTGATAGTCTAGTCAAGTTCTTGGCTGGATTGAAAGCAATGTCCTTCCAAACAGTGTCCATTGGCTCGTTTCTAGGTGGGAATTTGGGTGTATCTACCCTTCTCCTTCTTTTCTTTCTTATAACTACAGCCTTGTGGAAAGGGCTATAGAACACATCAAGTGGAGGTATTTCAGTTACTTTCAGAACAATTTTTGATGTGCATAGAGCAGAGATAATTTCAGTATGCTAGGACGTTGTCACTTGTTCCTCGATAGGCTTAGACTATTCACCGATAGACTTGGGCTCTGTATCCCTATGAACATGCATAAGAGCTTTACATTCCTCTCTTTCTTGGGAATTTGTGGCTTTGGGAGTGCCTTGCAATTTCTGATTAAACTGATCCCACTCCTACTTCAAACTACTGCCTTTGACCTCTAAACTGATCTCTGTAGTCAGGGTGCTCATCACTTGTTTCTTAGCTGACTTCCTAATGGACTCAGCTATGTTGTCTACATCTTGAGGTTTCCCTATGTCTAGTGTCTTCTCAGTGTTTACTAGAGAGTCTACTTGAGAGCTAGGACCTCCACTATCAAAAGTGACAATTGGTGTAGGCTTATCCTGGGGCTTTAATAGATGCATTGGGATCACCTAGAGCCTCTCATTTCTAAATTCTTGAAAGCTTTGAAAATCTGCAGGTTTCGGATTTGCCTTTGCCCATTCGAATGCTTGTTCATAGGATATGACCGACTGTAACAAGTCTTCCAAATAATTATCTTCATGGTTGTACAGCGTGAGATTTACTCCAGTAGTGACATTATATGCCACTTTGTTTGGATCAAATTTCCTCTTAGGAAACGTATGAAGCCTGAGGGCTTCCATATGTGCTAACTCCTTAGTAGCATGAACAAAATCAGTTAAAGCAAAAGAACCACATTTGACAGGGAAAGGGGGCCATAATGACTTCTTGCCCTCTTTTTGAACTTTAGTCAGGCCTCTTCCCACTGTCTGGTAGGAAATTTCTCTTGCTAATAATTTATCAGAAACATATGAAGGAAGGACATGTGGATCAGTTGTGCTACCAAAAACCCTAATGTAGGTGAACCATTCTTCAATGAAATATTTTTCGACAGTAAGCAGGTTTGCTGCGGCTTCTTGGGAAAACCTAGGGGCTTTCTTATTGAAAATTATTTGATGTAGGGGCAACACAACAACATGGAATATCTTATAGAAGTGAGGTATGTAATGTGATTCCCATATTTTTTTATGACTGAGATGGATTGGGTAGGGGTCCTGTAAGGTCCATTTCAACCCCATGGTTGGAAATGTCATGCAAAAATAGATAGCATCCATAATGTAAGCACTAAAATAGAACGAAGGGAGGTTATCTAAAGAGGAGGATTTCTTCTGTTGATATTCAGTAATGGTGGTGGCTAGGTTGTAAGATAGGATGGAAGGCAAATTCATGATATGGGAATTAACACAGACATCAATCAAAGGAATGCATTCTATTGAAAACTTCGTATTATTGGGTAGCCCATACAATCTACATAACATGGTTGTTGCATAGTTGTAGGGGTTTTCCAAAGAGGCTATAACATACATACTCAATTTTTCATATTTGAATTTTTTGTCCAACACTCTCCAACCCTGAAGTAGCTTGAAGGGGTCTGGGTTCTTCTTTGTGAAGTTAGCCACAAATGTGTTGTTGTAGATATCTTGCGGGTCAGGCATGTGGTACATTTTCTTCAAGTCCTCCTCTCTGAACAAGCCTATGAGTTCCATTATTGAATTCTTGAATTTCCTATCTTCAATGATAAGGTTTTCAATCACCCACCTAATCATATCCATGTATGGGAGGATTTTAGCTCTTGCGCCTATCCTATGAATGAAAGAACAGGAAGCATCTCTGCATTAAAGTCCTGAAGGCCGTTTTGAGTCAGTTGTTGCTCTCGTAACAGTGATTTTAGGACGTGCATCCTCCAGCCTATTGTAAATAAGTTCCCAAGCTGTTGCGCCTCTGGTAGTGTCACAAACTGTATTAGCGAAGATAGGAGCCATCTCTGTAAACTCAGATTCAACGATGGTCTACTTGCTCTATTTCTGCATCCCCTTTCTTAGTGACATGTCTTTTGTAGCTTGCCTGAAATAGACAAGATATATCAACGCAGATGATATCAGGTATTTAAGACTAAAAGCTTCTCTAAAATGACTTTGGATCATGAGAAAGGTTTAATGAGATACTCGATGTTAACTACCCATAACCTGGGAAATGATTATCCTTCCTCAGGCTGCTAAATATTTATTAACCTATCAATTTGTTTGTTTTGGTATTTAAAATGTAATTATTTCACATGGTTTACCACTCTTAATCGCGCATCACAATCCCTAAAGGGATACAATATAACGCTACTAGATGCATCAAGCGAAATGCGATTGCAGATATCGCAATATCACATTTCACAAATCTCTAACGATCATTCTAATGGCATGGCTAAGTTTCTTGCGAAAATCCGCGAAGTGGGAAATGTGATTGTGAAATGACAAGGTGCTATTCATCGGGTTACCGCAACGGGAGACCTAATCACAGATCACAATCTTTTGAAGGTGTTTTAAGATAGTCATGCGGAAAAATGAGATTTGCGATTTGCGATGTGGATTTCATCCTTAGCTCGTTTTGCAAGTTTTTTCTAGGTATTTTCTTAGAGTTAGGTATTACTATTGTAAGCATAAAAATTTAAAAGGGTCCCCATTTATAAATATAACCTTAGCTATTGTTATTTATAAATGGGGGGGTTGTTTTGTAGTACAAAAATTGGCGATTCACTTGGGAGGACCAATTATCTCTGAGTAGTTTTATGAAATTTCTAAAAACTTTCAAAGTAATTAGAGTTATAAGAAAAATGATTTACATGAGTTATAAGGTAAACAACATTTCTCTAGAATCATCATTACTTGCTCAGTTTATTTATTTAATTACTTTACTCTCGTAATGATAGAAGTATAAATGTTCACATCAGCCAATAATAAGGTTTAAAGTAATATAGTAGGTACCTTCTGTAGATTAGTTTTTTGGTGTTTACTCATTTATCACAGATAGAGCCTCTGCTGCTAGCAGGCATTCATAGCCTTGACAGGGTTATCTTTTAACCAACAATGATTCATTATCCCATGTGTATGAATTTTCAAATTTCAAAATGATATTCACTTGCATTTAATCTCACTTGGACCTTGTCCCTTTTTTCCTTTTTTGAATGTAATCTTTTTCTTTTTTGGTTTCTTAAAAGACATTGTCTAGGCATGGTAACCTACTAGTGACAATGCCATTCACTGGTTGTAACTAAACTAAGCAAGCCGGCTCTTGATGAGAACCCTTGTCTTTTGATCTAGGAGATCATTAGCTATTACCCTGTTTGATATGCAATATTGGTAATATCAGTTTAATTATTTCCCTATGAACATGGTAAACAAGCTCGTAATGAGACTTTTTATCTTCTAAGTTTATATATTTTAGAATTACACTCTGAAAAAAGGAAAAATTTTAACAGATGGGGTGAATCATTGGCTCTTTTGAGAGTTTTGGGTGATAATGATAGAGTTTTTAAGATACTCATCTGCAGAAAGTCCTTACTAGGTTAAAGATTCTTTTCTTGACTGATAACAAAACCTTCATATTCTATAAAGATAAGAGTTTGTTCGTAGAATAAATGTTTTAAGCAAGATCAAGTTTTTCCAAAGAAATCAATTTTACTTAAGTACTCAAATGCCATAATTATTCCTTTCAATTCTTGCTTTCTTATGAAAGCGAAAAAACAGAAATGTTATCAAAGATTTTATTTTGAAAATCCATAAATAAATACTAGTTAACCATTATTTTCCTAAAAAGCAATATGTTACAAAATTAGAAGAGGTTATTTCCTAGGAAAAGTATTTTTTGCAAAGTTTTCCCATTAATAGGCAAAGAATCCTTCTTACCTGACAAGTCTTGTAAAAGAAATGTTGATTGTCCAATTTTTTCTATGATTTGAAAAGGGAAAAGCCATAAACTTTGGAATTTGGCATGTCTACCTTTTTCCTCATGTGCTTTGTCACATTTCATAACCAGGTCACCTACTTCAAGAGTTTTTTGACTGGAAGAAGTTGTGTCAAAATAATCTTTGACTAATTGTTGATGATGGAAGTGGGTTGCTTTAGCCTTTTCTCTTTCTTCTTCAAGCTTAAGAATTTGAAATTGTCTAGCCTAGAGAGAAGATGAAGGGATTTCATTGATGAATTGTACTAGGGCAAGAGATGGGATTGCTACATTTGTGGGAAGAACAACTTCTTTTCCATAAAATAAAACAAAAGGAGAAGAACCAATAGAAGCTTTATGAGTAATCCTGTCTGCCCATAGAGAAAATATTAATGCTTTGTTCCAATTCCTATGATTTTGATCAATAGTCCTTTTGATAATTCTGATGAGGTTCTTGTTTGTTGATTCTGCTAATCCATTACCTTGAGGATAGTAATTTACTGAATATTTCAACTTGAAACCTCGCTTTAGAGAAAATTCTACCATTATATTTCCATAAAAGTAATATGAATTTTCAAACATTAAAGTTGAGGGTAATCCAAACCTGGTAATTATGTACTGATCAATGAAGTCTGTGATGTTTTCTGTATTAGCTATCTTTAATGGGACAACTTCTACCCACTTTGTAAAATAATCAGTAGTTGTAAGGATGTACCTATGTTGTTTGGAAGAGTTAGGAACAATCTCACCGATTATGTCTAATCCCCATTGTTTGAATGGTTGTTGGACGTTAACTGGTTGTAAAGGGAATGCTGGCTTTATTTCTCTTCTAGTTGTGGTTTGACAAGTTTTTCACTTCCTTGCATATTCATGTGCATCTTTAAACATAATTGGCCAATAATATCCTGCATGCAGGATTTTGTGAGCTGTGGTATTTCCTCCAACATGTCCTCTAGCTGGTCCATCATGTAATTCTTGCATGACCTTTTCGGCTTCAAGTTTGTCTAGGCATCTTAGCAATACCAAATCATAATTTTTCCTAAACAATAAATCATTGACTAGCTCATACTGATTTGATTTCAATCTTAAAGCTCACTTTTTTTTATAATTAAGATGCATAGGAACATATCCGTTTTTTAGATAAAATTTCAAATCAGCATTTTGTGATTGCGTATCATTGAGGCTTACCTCTATCATTTGCACTTCATTACCTTGATCTTCTTCTGGTGGTAACTGCGAAGATCTTGTTAACATCCTGCAAAAACCTTGGCCCCTGAAAATTTTAGCTGGTCGGATTTCTACATCATATTCTTGGAGTGCAGTCACCCAATTAGCTCTTTTCTCCCCTACTCTTTGGATCAAAAGTTGTCTTACTGCAAGGTAGGGTACAACTATCTTTGTATGGGTTTTAAGAAGAAAAGGTTTGAAATGTTTCAAATTTTTAAAAATAGCAAATGCTTGTTTCTCGACCACTGAATAATTTAATTCGGCACCTTGCAAGTTAGAACTAAAAAATGAGATGGGTGCCTCGATATTTTCATCGTTCATCTGTGTCAAAACTGCTACATATGATGTATCAGATGAAAAAGTATATAATACAAAAGGTTTGAGAAACTCAGGGGTTGCCAATGAAGGGGAATTAATAATGTCTTTTTTAATCAACTCAAATGACTCTCTTTCTTCGTTGTTCCATCTGAAAACTGCGTTTTTTCTTATCATTGCTTGAAGGGGTAGGACAATTTGTGAAAAATCTAGAACAAATATTTTTACAAAATTTATTTGGCCTAGGAATGATTGCATGGTTTTTTGGTATGTGGGAGGGGAATATTTTCAATCTCTTGGATTCTATCAGGATCAATGTAAATTCCTTTCTTGGATACCATAAACCCAAGGTGTTTTCCTTCTGGTAAAGAAAAATAAGATTTTTTGAGATTTAAGGAAATGCTATATTTCCTGCATCTTTCGAAAATGTGCTTCAGGTCACATAAATGATTGTTCCTATCCTTAGAATATACTATTATGTCATCCAAGTAAATAGCAACTAATTTATTAATTAGACCTCTGAAGACAATGTGCATAGCACGTTGAAATATGGCACCAGCATTAATGAGTCTGAAAGGGATCTCCCGGTAGGCACATGTTCCCCACTTGGTCTTGAATGTTGTCTTTAATCTGTCATCTAGATGCACAAGAATTTGATTATATCCCAAGAATCCATCTAGAAAAGACATTAATTCGGAACCTGCAACTGATTGCAATATCTGTTCCATAGTAGGCAAGGGAAAATTATCTTTTTGACAAGCTTTATTCAAGTTTCTAAAATCAATACAAATCCTAATATCACCGTTCTTTTTCCTTACAGTACCATATTCAATACCCACTTAGAATGTCTAATAGGGAAGATTCTTTTGGCCTACAGAAGCTTGTTCAATTCAGATTGATTTGACTCTCAAGGTTAGGGTGAATTTCGCGAAGCTTCTATTGAACTGGATTTTCATTCGAAGTCATAGGTATGGTATGTTGAATTACAGAGCTATCGTAGGTCTTTAGATCTATGTAATCCTAGGAAAAGACACCTTTGTATGTTTCCAATAACCTAATGAATGATATTCTTTCTTCAGATGAGAGGTCAAGACCTAGGTTGACATTTTGAGGTTTTTTAGTTGACCCTAGGTTTACTACTTCAAATCTCAGAGTAGAACTTTGAGTTTTGGAGTTAGTAATTCTCTTGAACATATCCTCTAGATCATAGAGATCTTCCATATTAACCACATACTTTGGGATTGGGTTTTGATCATGATTATGTTTGATTTCTAGATCATTCTCATGTTCATCTATGATCTGTTCTTCATAAGACCCTTTTGATGTAAGGAAATTAACTATATCTGCATCGTTGTTGAATACTCTCCAATTTCTTACGTTGTCGGGAATAGATGGCCTAAATATTAACTCTATTGAAAATCTATCTGGACTAAAGTCTTCTGAGGGGATGAGCCTGGATGCCACAGTAGCAAGTAGGTGAGCACTTGCGTTTTGCAGTCTAGGGACTAAAGATATGTTAAAAGCAGAAAAATGAGAAGGGAATTTCTGAGCTAACAATTGATAGTGTTTAAGGTGCTCGGAGACATAATGAATTGTATTTCTCACCTGTTTCACAATTATTTCATAATCACCATAGACTTTCAAGTATTTGACATTAAGATTGATGGCTTTATACAGTCCTTGGATCAGTGCTTCATATTAACCGATATTATTAGTACACTGGAATTCAAGTCTGTAGGCTAGCATGGTTTTCTCTCCTTGCGGATTGAACAAAATGCATCCTGCACCCACCCCATATTCTGATTTAGAACCATCAAAATAGAGAGTCTAGAACAGAGAGTTATTAGAAACTTTATCTACTAAATTTAGACATTTGGAAGCATCTGTTTGTGGGAAAATTTCGATTTGAGAAACTATGACATTATCTAAAAAGGGAGACCTACGATCATTAAAGGATCCTAAAGAGGACTCAGTTGAGTAATTTCCAATGATATTATTAGTGAAGGCAACAGGTTCATTTCTTCACTCAAGTTCAGTGACTATAGATTTCATGAATTTCTCTTGGTCTATCCTGATTTGGTTTGGTTTACCATTGTGTGGAAACCACATGTGAGACCAATTTGTTGCGAAATAATCGTGCAACATTTCAGACCAAACACTATTGAGAATCAAACCATAAAATTCAGGGATATCAGCCACCAAAATATCAATTATTTGTGAAAATTTTGGATTAAAGGAAAGACTAATTTAAACTGATGCTATTTCTCCAAGCACCTCTACTTTTGTCATATCTAACTGAACTATGTGTACTGCAGAATTTTGAGGTCTAATGCTCAATTTGGTACACACAAATCTTAGAATTATATTTGAGGAGGCTCCTGAATCAACAAGGCAGTTGTGAACATTCTTGTTGAAAATTTCATAAGTGAGCATAAATGGAGGAACATGAGAAATAGATCTATCACCAATCAGAACTAGATCTGAAGGATCTACTTTGTTTGAGGATGAGGGAGATTTTCCCATATTGTATGTATCTTGAGTAACTACAATAGATGGCAGGGGAGATACTGGAACTACTTTCAACTCTCTTAATAGAATCTTCTGTTGTTGCTTGAATTTAGTGATCTCATGCAACGAAATGTTAGCTCTAGTCTTTTTCATGTCTTCCACTATATTGTATTCGACTGTATCTGAGATTACCAATGTTTTTGAGGCATTTGGGGAATCTAGAGGAATAGGATCGGTTTGGCTAGTCTTAGATTTCTTAGCTATTGTTTTCTCGTTTGCAGGAGTAGCAGCTTTTTGCTTCTTATTTGTGAAAGACATGTCAAGAGAGTTTTTACTTCTTGTAGTCACTGGCATTGCTTGTGCCTCTTCTTCAGTTGGGAGGATGAAATCCCATGACCCATTTAGTTCAATTTCTTCTTCTGTTTCAGCTTCCTCTTCGTTTGGTGAATCTTCTTCTACTTCTTGGTCAGACTCAACATTTGAAATGGTGTTTGGGGGTTGTGATGCAGAAGAAGGGTTCCTTTTGAATGATCGAAACAGTTTCTTGGGAGCAGAGGATTCTCCAACCTGTTTTTTAATTTCGACCATTTCATTAGACATTGTTTTTAAGACTTTCTAAATGCCTTCAAGATCCAAAGGGTCCTTTGAAGCTTTATTCTTAGAGTCATCCTTAAATGTTACTTTCTTTGACTTCCTTTTGTCTATTTGTGATCTCTTTTCCAAGGCTATGATTCTTCTTTCTACAGACAGGGCTTCTTTCATGTTTTCTACAAGGGTAGCCTTATTGGATCTATCTACAAAAATCGCAATATTAGAAGGAAGAGATTATATATACCATTCTATTTATACATATACAACGGGTTTAGAGGAAGCTGGGATTTTATTTAGCAATTTGTTAAATATGGAGCTGAAATATTTGATATTTTCATCTGGATTAGCTTTCAAATTAGAAATATCATTGCTCAAGGATTCTATGGTCCTATCATCACCAAATATTGCAAGAAATACTTCTTGAAAAGTATCCTAGTCTCTAATTGAACCTGCTGGAAGGGAAAAATACCAAGACCCACCAAATCCTTGGAAGGTATAAGGAAACAGTCTGATTACAACACCTTCATTTGCAACCCCATTGAGATTCATGGCTAACATTAAATTATTTAAATGTCCTTCGACCCGGAGATCATTGTGAGGATTATACTTAGGCAGCCATTTTTCTGGGTTTGCTGGGAGTGCATTTGGATTTGCAACTAGGACGACACAAGGACTTGTCCAAGGTTGATTGGCCATAAATTGAGTTGGGAACTGAGAAGATGGGAAGGTAGGTCCAGAAATAGGTATAGATGGTGAAGCACTTACTACTGGGTTAGTACTATTAATTGTAGTACTAATTGGAGAAGTGGATAGGTGAGAAGTTGTGGATTGAGTAGAAGTGCATGGGGAAGTGAATGGATGGAAATGTGATGTGACCTCACTAGTATCTTATTCAGATCTTGATGAAGTAAATTTCCTACGTCGTGGAGGGATGGGGAACTTGAAAGGGGTGACCCCAAGTCTTTCACTTTGCAGTCTAGTGAATACAACAATTTGTTGTAATAAGGAGGTAACACTTTCTTCAGAAACTTTTGGTCTCTCTCATTTCTCAGCAAAAATATATATATGTTCCAATTTTTGTATCAAAGAATGAACTTCGAGAGATTCAGGAGTGTAATCTGGAGAGGGTGGTTTCCTTACGACTTCAGGAGACGAGGGAGATGTTTCTACAACTTCAAACTTCTAATCAGGAGATTCTGAACGAGTTTCAAAAGGTGTAGAAATGGTGGAGGGGTTTTGAATATTATGAATGTTTTTTGAATAATATTTAGGTTTATATGCCATTCATAGATGAAGGCCCTCCTTCTAGCACCAAAATGTTGTGGCCTCAGAATTTTGCTGCCGAAACATGAGGGATAACCACCCGGTCCAGACCTTAAGACATCTCCTTTTTCTTTTAAAGTGGTGTCTCTGACTGGGGATAATGGGATTAGTTTCCCAGTGTGGGTTTTAAGATGAGAGTGGGTGGTTCATGATTGTTGTCAATAAAATAATGATAATATAAATGACTTATTCTATGATGCAATTCTCTAACTAACTTATTCTAATATAAACCTGGGTATTCCTGTGTGGTATGCGATCTACAAAGATATTTGTTTAACATGTGATAATATAGATTGAACACAATTAAACAGAGATGATAACGTAAAAGATAATTCCTTTGATGAAATAATTAGTCAAAGAAATTTATAAAATATATCGCATATATCATGAGCTATATATGAAAATCACAATTCCAGCTAGGCATCATACAAAAGTGCACTTAACGCTTAACAAAAACAATAAATCTCACATATAATTCATGAAAGTAAAGTTTTGCCACTAATTAAGTGTAAACATAATGAATCATACAAGATAATAGTACCATGTGTATGAAGTGCTCCTAATTTGACAAATGACACAGACCAACTTCTTTCTTCAAATCAAATTGTCGCCAAAGAATACAAAAGTGCATCAACAAAGGAAAGTAGTCTGATATCTAAAAGAAACGATCATGTTCCATAATTTCACCAAAGCATTCACAAACTTACAATAGTGCATTCTTTGCAAATGCTTTTGATAAAATTTTAGACCCTTCTCTAAATGCATGAGAAGGGTATAAATATTATTCTAACGAATATGCAAAAATAGATTATACAAAATTTGAGGAGGTTTCAAACAACCTTCCTCCTAACTAGGTAACCAACTCCAAAAATAAACAAAGGCTAAATGAACAGACTTAAGAGGATGAATTGCTGTCTTCCAGCTTGTCCTTTAAATCGAAAATATTGGTCATCGGATGAATTTGAGGAGGTGACCCTAAATGTGTCCTGAGTTGTCCTGTGAAGATCACATCAGTGAGAAGTGGTAGCATCCGTTGAGTAGTATGAAGGGAACAGTTGAGAGTCATAATCTGGCTATGTGGCTTAACAAGATACTGCCAATAAGACTCCTAGCTAGTCGTGGTCAGTTTTCTAATTGCCTCTCCTTGACTCCCTACCTTTTCTTGCTAGCCTTTATAAAGAGCATTTAAATCGGGCATTTCTTTTGTATTTCCTTCTTTAATGAGATTGGTGGAAAACAGGATGTGGTTTACTGCCTTAATGATATTCTTTGATACCCCAGCTGCCCTTGCGACTACTAGCTCGGCATGTTTGATTCTCGCATCCCAATCCATGAAGAGAATGTCTTTATGAGTTTCCTCAATATCGTGTAGATTAGCTTTCCTGTCATCTTTTGTTTCCTTCCATTCGATGAACTCAGAGATTCTGGTGTTTAAATCGTTAAACTCCGTTCTCTGGTCGATTACCTTATCTGTTAGCTGGTCACTAGTAGTCAGATAGGGAGTAATGTGTGACATCTTGTGGAAAAAATACTCTTGTTGTTTTACCAGAAGGGAATTTAATTCTAGGGCCTCTTTAATAAACTCCTTAGTAGTGGGAAAATCCTTGTATCTTTCCATGGATTGTTGCATTTCTTGAAGTTGCATGTTTTTGGCCGATATATAAGCTTCATGGCTTATTTTCAAGACCTCCATGTCTTGCTACAATTGTGCGAACTGCTCAGCCACTTGCCCATTTGTGTTTGCTTCTCTGCCTCGAGCTCTTGTTCGAGCTGCGCATTCCTCTCCTCTTTTTCCCTTAGTAAAGTAGAGACTTCAGTGTATGGTGTTGTCTGTGGGAAACGAACCCATGACCACACCATACATTTGGTATCAGAGCTATTTTTGGCTTCAAGGGGATGCCTTTGTTGTTGAGGGGTTTCGCTCAGGCCTGTGGTAGACCCTGTTCATTGGGAGATCTGCGAGATTGATTCTGTTGGTGAAAGAAGATGGCGAGCAGTGGAAAGATAGAGATCAAGAAATTTAATGGTCAAAATTTTGAGTTGTGGAAACTCAAGATGTAGGATCTGTTGGTGGATAAAGATCAGTGGATCATGGAAGATCCAGGTACTAAACCAACGGGAGTGTCCGATGAAGAATGGAAGAAGTTGGATAGGAAGGCAAAGAGTACAAAACAATTGTGTGTCTCAGATTCAGTATTGCTGAATGTATCAGGGGAAGCTATGGCGAAGGCTTTGTGGGACAAGTTAGAGACTTTATACCAATCTAAGTCTCTGGTGAATAAAGTATTCCTGCGGAAAAAGTTGTGTAACCTGAGGATCAAAGATGGAGACTCGGTGACAGAGCATCTGAACACATTTAATACTGTGGTAAGTCAGTTAGCATCTATTGATATTAAAATTTCAGATGAATATAAGTGCATCAGTTTGTTGTGTTCTCTATCTTGGGATAGTTTAGTTATTGCAATAGGTAGCAATGCAACTACCTTGCAGTTTGATGAAATAGTCTCATCCTTGCTGACGGAGGAGATGAGACAGAAAAATATGGAGAGCCAAAATGGTGATGCCTTATCTGTATGAGGACGGTCCCAGAACAGAAACACAAATAAGTCGTCGAGTGGGAGATCTAAATCTCCAGGAAAACCTATAAAGGTGGTCTGCTGGAAATGCGGAAAGGAAGGGCACTACAAAAGGGACTGTAAATATAAAGATCCTGGTAAAGGAAAGGGATCTGATGATGATCCTTCTGCAGAGGTGAAAGCCACCTCAGATGAAGGTAGGGATGTGTACTTGGCTTCTTTAAGTACACATGTAGATCATGAGGCATGGTTGATTGACTTAGGTGCATCCTTTCACTTCACTCTCCATAGAGAGTGGTTCTGCGAGTATGAGAAATACGATGGTGGTGATGTCTTCTTAGGGGATGATAGGAAGGCTAGAATCATTGGTCGTGGAAAAGTAAAGTTGAAGTTGCAAGGTGGAATGGTTAGAACACTTCTAGGTGTTCTGCATATTCCTGCATTGGCCAGAAATCTGATTTCTATAAGCAAGTTGGATGATGCAGGTGTAAAAATAGTGTTTGAGAAGGATACCTGCACGATGGTTCGGGGAGCACTGGTATTGATGCGGGGAGTTCGGATTGGAACTCTGTACAAGCTGCAAGGTAGCACTATTGTTGATGGGTGCAATAGTTCTGTGGTTCCTGAAAGTGGAGTAGAAAATCTAGTGGTCTCTGGAGAGAAGACCATGTTGTGGCATCAAAGGCTTGGACATATTGGAGAGAAAGGCCTTCGAATACTTCATGATAAAGGTATGGTAGAAGGTATGAGAAAGAGCTATCTAAATTTTGATTTTTGTGAAAATTGTGTATATGGGAAGCAGAATCGGGTGAGTTTCCCCTCTGGTGGTAAGAGGGAGAAATAGATATTAGAGCTTGTGCACAATGATGTGTTTGTACCTATGAAGGTTCCATCACTGAGTAAGTCTATGACTATGTATCATTTATAGATGACTTCTCAAGGAATACATGGATATATTTCCTTAAGAAGAAATCTAAAGTCTTTGACAGGTTTAAAGAATTTAAGGCTCTCGTGGAAAATCAGCCAGAGAAGAAGATCAAGGTGCTGAGGACAGATAATGGTGGAGAGTTTTGCAGCAAGGAATTTGAAGAATTTTGTAAGAAGTGTGGTATTGCACGACAGAAGACTACTCCATATAAACTTAGAAAAATGGAGTTGCAGAAAGAATGAACAAGACGTTGTTGGAAAGGGCAAGAAACATGCTCAGTGGTGCCGGGTTAGGAGAGGAATTCTGGGCAGAGGCAGTGGATACTACATGTTACCTAATCAATAGGTCACCTTCATCACCGTTGGAGGATAAGACTCCACAGGAGGTATGGATTCGTAAGAAACCCTCTCTTTCACATCTGAGGGTATTTGGATGTGATGCATATGTACATGTTCCAAAGGAGAAACGAACCAAGTTGGATAGTAAATCTGAAAAGTGCATCTTTATTGGGTATAAGGATGGTTTGAAGGGTTATAAGCTTTGGAACCCAGTAACAAGAAAAGTTGTGTACAGCTGAGATGTGGTGTTTAGAGAGGTGAAAGATGTTATTAAACATGAAGTTCAACCAAAGGAACCCGAGAAGATAGAGTTTCAGCTAAAGGAGGAAGAATAAGACTCTACAGTAGAGGAGGAATCAGAAGTTGAAGAGCCACAAACTCCGGGTGTGAGAAGATCAGTTCGAGAAAGAATGCAGCCAGAAAGGTATAGTCCATTTGCTTTCTATTCAAATTTTGTTTTTTCTATTACTGATGATGATCCCAAAACTGTAAAAGAAGCAGTAGATTCAGAGGATGGAAAACTCTGGAAAGAGGCCATGGTTGATGAAATGGCATCTTTGCACAAAAATGAGGCTTGGGATCTGGTGGAGTTGCTGGCTGGAAGGAAACCCATTTGCAGCAAATGGGTGTTCAAGAAGAAGACAAATGTAGAAGGAATGGTGGAGAAATACAAAGCTCGGTTGGTAGCAAAAGGTTATTCCCAAGTGCCGGGAATTGATTTTGGTGATATTTTTTCTCCTATTGCCAAGGTAACCTCTATTAGATTACTTTTATCTGTTGCTGCTGCTTTTGATTTTGAGGTAGAACAGATGGATGTGAAGACAACATTTCTTCACGGGAATTTGGAAGAGGAGATCTACATGAAGCAACGTGAAGGATTTGTGGTGAAGGGTAAGAAAGAACTAGTATGCAAGTTAAATAAGTCTCTGTATGGGTTAAAATAGTCACCAAGGATGTGGTATCAGAAATTTGATACATTTATACGGGGACTTGGCTTAACCTGAAGCAAAGCAGATCACTGTGTGTATTTTAAACTAATTGGCGACCGTGTTATTTATCTAGTCTTGTATGTGGATGATATGTTGTTGGTTGGAAATGACAAAGAAATTATCCACAATTTTAAGACCCAATTGTCCTCCAAATTCGACATGAAAGATCTTGGTGCTGAAAACTATATTTTGGGCATGGAAATTAAAAGAGATTGGGAAAAGAGGAAGCTCTGGTTAAACCAGAGGAAGTATTTCGAGACAATATTGTAGAGGTTTAATATGCAGGATAGTAAACCGGTGAAGGTTCCTATTCTTGTAGGTGTGAGGTTATCTGTTGAACAGTGTCCCAAGACACGAGAAGAGGAAGAGGACATGTCTCGTGTTCCATATGCAAGTGCAGTCGATAGCTCTGATACCAAATGTAGGTTTTAACCCCATACAGAAATTACCTGCATATGAATTCTAAAAACACAGAAAATAAACAATGCAAGAGCATAACACATAAAACACATATACACGGAGATTTTCCCCTGGATCCCAAAACCGAGACTACCAGCTTGATTTTTCATTATATTCCTTTCAATGTTATAATACATATGTATACATGCCAAAGCATCCAATACCATGGACCGAAAACCATTGGGTCTGAAACCATCTGCGAAAATCATGCACAAAAGCATAGGTGGGTCCGCCCAACCTAACATAGGGTCCAAAACCAAAATTTTCTGGCTTGCTGCCCCGGACCCCATAAAGTGGGGTTACGGGTATGCCTCAAACCCCCTGTGACCCCTTCGTTGCACCGTTTGTGTAACGAAGGGATCACAAGGGGTTTGAGGCATACCCGTAACCCCACTTTATGGGGTCCGAGGCAGTGCGCCGAAAAATTTTGGTTTTGGACCCTAAGTTAGGTTGGGCAGACCCACCTATGGTTTTGTGCATGATTTTTGCACATGGTTTTGGATGCAATGGTTTTCGGTCCATGGTATTGGATGCTTCGGCATGTATAAATATGTATTATAACATTGAAGGAATATAATGAAAAATCAAGTTGGCAGTCCCGATTTTGGGATCTAGGGGAAAATCTTTGTGTATATGTGTTTTATGTGTTATGCACTCACATTGTTTATTTTCTACGAATTTAGAATTCATATGTAGGTAATTTTTGTACGGGGTTAAAACCTACATTTAGTAGCCTTGTCCATAGTGGCCGATGCATATGCTCCTATGAACTGTGATAGTCTAGTCAAGTTCTCGGCTGGATTGAAAGGAATGTCCTTCCAAATAACGTCCATCGGCTCGTTTCCATGTGAAAATTTGGGTGTATCTACCCTTCTTCTTCTTTTCTGCCTTCTAACTACAACCTTGTGGAGAGGGCTATAGAACACATCAAGTGGAGGTATTTCAGTTACTTTCAGAACAATTTATGATGTGGGCAAGGCAAAGATAATTTCAATATGTTGGGACGTTGTCGCTTGCCATAGGCTTGGACTGTTCGCTGATAGACTTGGGATCTGTATCCTTATGAACAGACAGATGAGTTTTACACTCCTCTGTTTCTTGGGTATTTGTGGCTTTGGGAGTGCCTTGCAATTTCTGATTAAACTGATCCCAATCCTAATCCAAACTACTGCCTTTGACCTCTAAACTAATCTCTGTTGTCGAGGTGCTCATCACTTGTTTCTCAGCTGACTTCCTGCTGGACTCAGCTGTGTTGTCTGTGTCTTGGGGTTTCCCTGTGTCTGGTGTCTCCTCAGTGTTTACCTGAGAGTCTACCTGAGAGCTAGGACCTCCACTATCAACAGTGACACTTGGTGTAGGCTTATCTTTGGGCTTTAATAGATGCATTGGGATCACCTGGAGCCTCTCATTTTTGAATTCCTAAAAGCTTTGAAAATCTTCAGGTTTCAGATTCACCTTTGGCCATTCAAATGCTTGTTCGAAGGAGATGGCCGACTATAATAAGTCTTCAAAATAATTATCTTCATGGTTGTATGACTTGATATTTACTCTAGTAGTGACATTATATGCCACTTTGTTTGGATCAAATTGCCTCTTACGAAATGTATGAAGCCTGAGGGCTTCCATATGTGCTAATTCCTTAGTAGCATGAACAAAATTCGCTAAAGAAAAATAACCAAATTTGACAGGGAAAGTGGTGGGCTCCAGTATTGCAGCAATGATGTTGTAACTCTTGGGACTCCCTTCTTTACTTTTATCAACCCGGTTGTTCCTAACAAACTTGAAAGCGACGATGCTGTATGCACAAGTACTAACTCTTGCCGCAAGCTGTCACTTGATCAGCTGGCACAAGTCCGCTAGGAGATTAAGCCAACTTTTATGAGCTCTTAGAAGAAGTTTTTAACTGTGATGGATGAAAGCTAACTCAAATGAGGCTAGTCTACTTGCAGAAAGAAGCTGAAAGCTGAAAAGAAACGCAAACCCTAGCAAACCCTAGTTTTATCGACTAGCCCTACTGGTGCAAGAAAAGAGATGAAAGTGGTGGAACTGGATGCCATTGACTCTTGGAAAGGTAAAATGCATGTGACCTACTTCTGAAGAGAAATATGGAAAAAACATCTTTTTGCATTTTTGAATAATTTCACAGAATTATTATGCATTTGCTTTAACGATTTTTGGTTGTGCAGAGATTTGATTGGCGAAAGGAAATGGAGTGGGCACTTGCATGAGGTTGGGAAGGTGAGAAAAGGGCCTAAGGGGTCCCTAACACCCTTCCAGAGAGTTTCACAGTGATCAGATCTCGAAAAACCGCTCACGTGAACTTCTACAGGAAGTCTGCAGGGGTTCTACAGGATGTTCTACAGGAAGATCCGAAAGAGGATTTTGGAGGGTTGATGGTGGAAAAAAGTGGGAAAGTGGAAATGGAGGTTGGATGAGGATGTGAAGGGGTCTAGGATCTGGTGAATGAAGCTAAGGAGTGATTAAGGTGATTGGATTTGTTCAAGGATGGAGGGAGCAATGTTGCACAAGAATGTAGAAATTAGGGCAAAGTGGGAAAATGTGGCAAATGAAGGGAAGGAATCTTGGATTAGGGGTTGGAGCAGGTTGTATGATGGAGGAAGGGTAGGCAACGAGGTATCTCAGGTGTTCTACACACTATTTTCCAAATCTGATCAAACAAAGACTAGAAAAACCAAAGATCTAGCTATTTTGACCTACTTTGACCTACAAACCAGAAATATGATGAACAGAAGTTTATTGGCAGAAAATCATGCAAGATAACTATGGAAACTAAGCAAGAACAGATTCTAAACATGCAAGTACAACTGGTATCGTCTTTCCTAACTAAAAATCTAACACTAGCAATTGCATGAAGAGGCAAAAACAGTGTTTTTGTGGCAGCAAGGATGCCTTGGTCTCAGCTCATGGTCCCAAGGAGGGAGAGGTGAGATCAAGGGTTGCCTAATGGCCTTTTTTGAAGATATTTTCTGTTACCAAACTATCAAATCAATCTGAAGCATGAAAAGCTATTTTAATCATCAAAAACAACCTAAGTAACAAAGCAATATTTTAACCTAAATAACAGAAATTATTCTATGAATGCAGAAAAGACACATAAAAGTGCACAAAGGAAGTACTGGAACTTGGGTTGGGCCTAACCCCAAGAGCTACAGCCTCCTAAGGAAGATCATAGTTGGTGCAAAGCTGGATTCATCTTTATTGATAAAAAAATAATAGTTACATCCCAAAAACTTCTACAAGAAAAAGCTCGAAAATGTGTTGATACAGAGCTGCACTAAAGTGCTAACCTACTGACTAAAATCTAACAAAAATCTCACTAAAATTTGACTAACATCTGACTAACTTCTTACTAACCGAACTGAGGCCCTAAGCCTTCTTATTTATATAGATTGAGGACCCCAACAGTCCTCCTAAACTTTAGGAACTCGACTGCCAAAACTTGCAGTTAACAACAGTCCTACTTGACTTGCTTGGCTTCCCCTTGTGCTCAAATTTTTTGATGGAGAATTCGAGGTAAGCGCTCATAAATGAAAGGGGCACCTTCCTACAAATCCTCTCCCTTGTTCTTCCATGAATTTGGCTGCCAAGTGCTCATTAAACCTTTGATTTTCTCTCAAAATTGACCAAAAATCTGCATAAAGCACACATTAGACTTTTTGGCATAATGACTAACCCAATTCACTCTATTAGCATAAATATAATCAAAAAAATGCAATAAACTAATGAGAATTTTGGATTAAGTCGAATTAGGAGGCTGAATGAGCCCATATAATTACCCATTTCTGAGGCTCATCATCACCCCCCTCCTGAAGGTGTTGCTCATCCTCTGAGCAACTAATCTATCTCTTCATTCTTGATGGCCTTGGTGGCCTCCCTATCATCCCAAGCTTCTGATGTGGTCTACTCATGTGTGCCATACAATTCTGCCTTCTTGTCCATGTCCTTCCATTGCTCCTCTTATTCTGCTTGTTTGAATTCTTGTGCTTTTCCCAGCCTTAAAATAAATGGAGGTTTTCCTTTTTCCTTTTCCTTTTTTTTTTGTAGGTGTGCTTAATGCAGCAAGCACAGTTGTTGCCTCCCTTGCCAAGATTTTAGGGGATGTTTCTTTCCGCTGCTCTTTCCCTTCACTTCCTATAGAAATCTGTATGCCCACTGTTTCTACTTGTGTTACTGATATCTCAGGGTGTGTCTTTTCTTTCTCTTGTTGGGTGCTTGCCTTGGCTGTGGCAACCTTCTTTTGGGCTTTCTTAGCCTTTTCCTTGCTAATCTTTGTCCTTTTCCCCTTCTCTATTTTTGATATTTTCTCATTTTCTGTCTCAGGCTCAGCAATCTTGTCAAATTCCTCTTTTTCCTTCTGTTCTTCCTCTGTTTTACCCTCTGCTTGAATGTATTGTGCTCCCTCATCAATGTTCTTCTCAATTTCTTTAGTTTTCTCCTCCTAAATCCTCCATGCATGGTGTTGAGTGCTTCTTGTTGTGTTTTAACCAGAAAAGAAATTGCTCAGGTGGGAAAAAAAACAGTCAATCACTGAAACAAAGGATAGCTAAATTTGGTTTTTTATTTTTTAGATCAAAGATGGAATTTCTTGTGTGCTCCTAATATCAAATGGCAATAATTCCCCTGTTTGAAAACTGTTGTCACCCAGAATTTGGTATGTCTGTTTATGAAAGAATATAATTTTTTTTTTTACAGAACAGAGCATAAGGACACAGGTTTTTTTCTCAACACATTGATAGATATGTAAATTCGGGTTTTTTCACACACACAGGTTGGCCTCTGCTGCTGCATGTATCTTCTTTACAGGAAAATTAAAAATGATGAGGAGATTTCGGATGCAGAGAAAAAAACTGGGTAAACTCAGTGAAATATGCAGGCAAACTTTCACTTTTTTCTCAATGCACAGGCAGACTTTTACTCTCGTTTTTCAATCTCGTGTCGTGTTCAATTCACCACTTTGCACAAACAAATCATGCACAAAGAAGTTTTCCTGATCCTACCACGTTTTGAGCTTGAAATTCGATGAAAATCCTAGGTTTTCCTTCTGCAGAGTTGTTCTCGGCCTTTCCTGTAGAACCCTTCCTGTAGAAGGCTCCCGGCTCCTGTAGAACGAAACTATGCTTCCTGTAGAGTCCGATAGGCGAGAGATTTTCAAAAAACAGGCAGAAATCTAGCGGAGGATGACTAGTTAGCTGCTCTGGAAGTGGTAGATGTGTGCTCCAGTCGAGAATGTCGTGCAGGCACAGTGAACACAGAGTGGTGAATGCGTTAACTGAGCTGTCTTTTAATTGTTGGCATGATTCGTGGTGAGGAGATGAGGTGGCCGGATGTATGTTGGCCCCATGCAGACTATAGTGCTGTTATGAAACTGTATGTTGCTTGCCCATAATCACTTCCATCAATTACGTTGGAGTTTGAACAGCCACCACTACCTGTTTTCAGTTTTCTTCCTGAGATGGTTGAGCACACGTGCTGATTGCACCCACTGAGCGTTGTTTGAACTAGATGAGGCACTGTCTGAACTGGATGAGGGTGGCCAGTTAGCTGGCCACCGATCTTGTTTAATCACAACCATCTCACTGTCCATGCAGTTCTTAAATTACATTCATGCATCAAAGGAACGGGTTTAGTCACGTACCTGGAAGTTGAATGCGTTTACTGTGAAGTGTTGTGGCCTTTCCTTCTGCTGCATGCCTTTGTTTCTGTGGATGCATGCTGGTATGGTTGCTGATACGTGGCTATTTTTTTTTGTGTAGGTATCCTCTGGCTCAATCTAAGCTGTAGAAGTCTGTTTCAATGTTCAGATTTGCACCCTCATGCTGCTGATACTAGATTTTTGTAGGACAACGACTTGTTTTGCCCATAGCTCCCAAACGATAGACCGGATTGACCTAAAACTTTCTGAGCATGTTTCTATCATCATTATGCACCTCCCATAGCAAAATTGTGGTCAATGGATGCACGGATTTCGAAGAAAATGGAAAATGGCTGAAGGTGATGGAGGTTGATTTCTTGGAAACCGTGCACTGTAATTGGCTGAAATTGCTTGGGCAAGTTACTATCACCCATATGCATCTCCCCATGAAACAGGTTTTTGAATGGATGCACAAATATGGAGAAAATGCAAAAATGGCTGAAGGTGATGGAGGCTGATTTCTTGGAAACCGTGCACTGGAATTGGATGAAATTGCTTGGGCATGTTGCCATCATCCCTATACAACTCCCCATGAAACAGTTTTTTAAATGGATGCATGGTTTTCAAGTTAGGGAAAAAACAAATTTCTGCTCTATGTATTTTTATATCAGAGCATTCTGCAGTTTTTGCACAGCAAGGAAAAAATGAGATTGGGCTATAATGCAGACTTTGGTCTCGACTAATGAGGAATCTAGATGGAGGGTAACAGGTATGGTGAGTGAAAAACTGCTACTTGATTTTTCATTAAGGATTTTTTGCTGGCAGTATGAAGAAAACAGGATTTATGTGTGTGACTGAGCAGGAACATAAAAAAAATGAGTGCAATGGAGGTGTACGGAGATGGAAAAAGGTGACATATGGCGATGGATGGAAGCAAGGATGTTTACAAGCCTCATGGACAGATTCCCATCCTTCAGGTCCTCCTTGGAGATCGATCTTGGCTTGTTTGTAGGCTCTACAGGATCTTCCTGTAGAAGACACAGAACTTCCTATAGAAGGTGAAATCTCAGTCCGAATGAGACCAAATCTTGAGAAAAGGTAGTAGTCATGGAGGAATAGATTGTGAGGGATGCTTGCAGCCTAGTGCTGACCTCTGTCTTTGTTTTGTGCAATCCTCCTAACCTGCAATTTCCTCCTGCAACCTGCAATTTATTCACCAGAAATTAGGTCTATTTTTCTTTTTCTCTTTGTTTTTTTTTAAAACAACTAGGGCGCCTTATGGAGGTTTTCACCCTAATTGCCTACCCTAGGTGCCTCCAAGGGAGGTTTTCACCCAGGGAGCTTATTTCCTTTTTCTTTTCTCTTCTTTCTAACCCATTGACCGCCTCATCGAGGTTTTCAATCAATGAGCCAATTTGAGGCGCCTCCAAGGATGTTTTCACCTTAGATCTTTATTTTTTCTCTTATTTTTCATTTTTTCTTTTTCTTTTTTTCTACCCTACTCTACTTGAAAAAAAATATCATTTTCAAGTATAAGAATACTTCCAATGGAGCCATGTGCACATCGAGATTAGAGACAAAATGATGTGGAGGCTTGAAATGCATGCTTTGACAGGTATCCGGATTTCAGAGACCAAATGATTTGACTTTGAAGGGATCCAACATAGCTGAGGAAGAGAGTACTGCTGCAACTTAGTGACTTTTTGGAACCATATCTCAATATAGCTCTGATATCCTTGGTCCTTTTGCTGATCTGGATCATTCTTCATGTCACCTTCTACCATGACCTTCTCATCTTCCTCTTTTTGCTGATTTTTCTCTTGAATACATGGAGGATTTGATGGTAACCATGAGGGAGCTCTCTCAATATCTGATTATGTTGTCTTCTCTTTATCAAGTGTAGCCCATGGTTCTTTGCTCTCCTCTTTTGCATCTTCTTCTGTTGGATGTGGTCCTTCAATGATAGCAATATAATCTCTTTCTTGCAATACTCTTCCTGAGCTATGGTGAACATCATTGACCTCAAGAGGAGTTGTTTGGACGTGTTGTGCCTCAGCATTGCAATTGGGTTGAGCTACTCCAATGTGCGGGTTTGGAAATTTTGGGACAGGAAGTTGAGTGGGGGTGTATATTTGAGATGGATGTGGATGGGGTTGTGTTTGGGCAGGTGGTTTCCCACTATATACTTGTTGAGCCTACTTGTTATTTGGGTTCAGGTTTGGTTGAGCAGACATTTGGGGCTGCCTGGGTGGAGCAGGAGGCGATGGTTGCAGTTGAACAGGTGTTGGAGGCAAAGGAGCGGGAGGAGTGTTGTACTGGGGCCTCCACCCCTAATGAGGTGCATTCCACTGAGGTTGTGGCTGAGCGTAGGGGTGAAATGGATGAGCAGCAAGTTGGGCATAATATGGAGATGTGAAGGACCAAGGAGGAGGTGTGGACCAGGAAGGATGAGTAGGAGGACCCCAAGAAGGCATGGAAGTGGCTTGATAGGGGTTGTAATAGGTCTGGGATGTCCCTTGCATTCCTTGCTCGTAAGGTATGGGTCCATGTGGCCTACTTTGGTTCATGAAATAGAGTGGTTCAGTGGCTTCTTTGGCCCTCTGATATGCAGCTTTAATTCTGGGCAAGGAAGGGCACTGGTTCGTAGGATGGTCTCTTTCACAGACAAAACACATTTCTATGGAGTGCAATGGACATTCGTTCCTAGGATGCTTTCTAGTGCACCTGGGACAAAAGATGGCCAAAGCCCTCTCGGCTTCCTCTTGCTTCCTTTGGATCCGCAAGGTATCCAATTGCATGGCAAGAAACTGCCTCATATCACTCTTGAAATCTTCCAGCATATTTTCACATTCACCTTTTCCAACATAAAGGGATGAGTTGGAAGAAAAGGTACTGCTCCCAACATTTCTGTTTTCAACCATTTGCTCCAGAGGAATGTTTTCTTCTTCTTCTCCCCTAGAGGTTCTTCAAATATACCTTGTTGTCCACCTAGGGGTTCTTCTTAATCACAGCCATCGAAGAAGAGAGAAGGTTGGCTGTGTGAAGCAGTGGGGGTGTTGTGCAAACATTTTTCTGAATTATCTCTACTCCTACAAGGCATGAAAGGATTTTTTTTTTTTTTTTTGCTTATACCTGTAAAACCGAAATAGATTGAACTGCAACTAAGTAAAATTTATCTTGTTGAAATGAAAATGTAGAATTGAAACGAAAGCAGGAAAGGACAAATCTATGTTGTTGAAATGAAATTGTAGATATGAAATGCTAAGCTACACTTGCAGAATTGAAATGCTAATCTAAGCTTGCAGAATTGAAATTGCGGAATTGAAATGCTATCTACGCTTGAATAATTTGAAATTGCGGAATTGAAATGCTAATCTATGCTTGCAGAATTGAAATTGCGGAATTGAAATGCTATCTACGCTTGAATAATTTGAAATTGCGGAATTGAAATGCTAATCTATGCTTGCAGAATTGAAATTGCGGAATTGAAATGCTAATCTATGAAAGCGGAAAATATCTAATCTACGCTTGCTGAAATGAAATGAAAGCAGGAGATCTCTAATCTACTTTTGCAGAAATAAAATTGTGAAATGGAAATGAAACAACTACTCTACTCTTGCTGAAATAAACTACTTAGCAGAAGGTTGCAGTAGAAAATAGAAGAAAAGCAGCAATCACTAATACTCTGACGCTTCCCCAGCAATGGCGCTAAAAATATGGTGGGCTCCAGTATTGTAGCAACGATGTTGGAACTCCTGGGACTCCCTTCTTTACTTTTATCAACCTGGTTGTTCGTAACAAACTTGGAAGCGACGGTGCTATATGCACAAGTACTAGCTCTTGCCACAGGCTGTCACTTGATTAGCTGGCACAAGTCCAGTAGGAGCTTAAGCCAACTTCTATGAGCTCTTAGAAGAAGCTTTTAACTATGATGGATGAAAGCTAACTCAAAGGAGGCTAGTCTACTTGTAGAAAGAAGCTGAAAGCTGAAAAGAAACACAAACCATAGCAAACCCTAGTTTTACCGACTAACCCTATTGGTACAAGAAAAGAGATGAAAGCGGTGGAATTGGATGCCATTGACTCTTGAAAAGGTAAAATGCATGTGACTAAGCTATTTCTGAAGAGAAATATGGAAAAAACATCTTTTTGCATTTTTGAGTAATTTCACAAAATTATTATGCATGTGCTTTAACTATTTTTTACTGTGTAGAGGTTTGATTGGCGAAAGGAAATGGAGTGGGTGCTTGCATGAGATTGGTGTTGTTGGGAAAAGTATCCAATTTGGAATGCCCCTATCCCACTCTAAGAGGTGATAGTGCCTTAGCAACAAACAAGGAAAACTATCCGAGTATTCTTCTTTATGAGATGTAAATAGAGAAAGAAGGATGTAACTAACCGGTGTCTTCCGCTAGTTTGTCGATCCAATCACTCTCTCTTTTGTTCGCTTCCCGCTGCCTGCTCTTTCACTGGTCCAGCTTCACCCAGTTCCTGCAAGATCACAAGAGAGGAAAACTACACAAAATATATAGATTCACATTCATAACTAGTTTAGGATCAGATATAAACTAAATATGCAAATATAACAAAACATCATTGAAATATAAGCATATAGGAGAAACTCAAATAGCTTTATTGATATGATAACAAGGTTCAAGAGGAGATACAACCAAGTGAGTCCCGATCCAACATCTACCTCCCAGCAAAGGAATCCCTTCCTCTCCTCCAACAAAGCATAAATCACCCAATGTACTAATCTCAATCTCAAACCAACAGAAATTCTCTGCAAAGTACAAAATTCCAGCCTCCTGAACCTCTGGGTGAGAGATCCATATATAGATGTAAGCAGAGAGGATGAGTCAGCTTATGTTTTGACTTGTGGCTTCTCTCTGTCAGTTCTTGCTTCCACTTGGAGGTTGAGAACCTCTTACTCATCACTTGGTCGAATTCATTGAGGCAAGTGTCATTGAGGAAGATTCTGGAAGCTTCCAGGGTCTTTCCACCTCGTTGAATGAGCTTGCCATTTGTCATTTCCCGCTCAACGCACCCTGGTAGTGCTTCTACCTGTGTTGCAGTGCAGCCAGCCAGTGTAACTTCTGCATTTCAACGCAGGCAGCTAGTGGAGCCATTGAATTGATCCTGATTTTGACCATTTCTGAGTTGTTTTTGGTGGAGAACTTCTGGGAGAAGCTGTCTTTTGTTGACCTTGATCCTTTAGGGGTAGGAACAACTCTTTTAGGGACTTTGGATCCCTTGGATTATGGACATTTCATGCTCAATGCTGTAAGGCACAAAAATGTCTATAACAGTTTCCCCCCAAAGTATGAGGTCGTTTATCAGGTGAAATGCTTTATTAGGAGGATCCGAAGTTCTTCCAATGCTGGGAGGAGACCTGTAATAAGATACAATACAAGAAATTATTTTTCATACTGCTTTCATGATCTAGCTGAGGCGGGCATTCCCATGCTCAGCTTTATAAATTCATTTTTCTGTACATAGAACAGACAATCGTCTGATGGTAAACTGATGATTTTGATGAAATCATCATCCTTTTGGTAGGATGATTATCTTCTGCAATGTTGTACATGTCAATGTCTTTATTTTTCCTGAATATATATCGCAGCCCGGATGGATGAAACTAGATCCGGGGTCTTAATCTCGTTCGATCCTCACTCTAAGTACAAGTCGATCCATGTGAGAAATGTTCTGAAGTCAAACATGGAAAGACATCGCTTGATTACCAGTCAATGATGTAAACTGTTAACAAGCGCGAGAGGAATCACCGATAATGATAATAACCCTCAAGGTACTGCAGTACAATTCACGTGGTGTAAATAAAGGACTTGGCGTCGAACACCACGCAAAATCTTTCGGTCGAAGGTCATTGATGTATACCTATCACCGGAAGTGAGAAACTTTCCATTGAGGTATGCAAGTTTCAAAGTATTGAAGGGTGTGTTCCTAGATCAACTTCTTGGATAATGAGCTGATGTCGACAAGAAGTGATCCGTCAAAGGAGGGCCTTAATGTATCCCACATCAGTGACACGGAATGGAGCAAATGATTTTGATGGAGGTGAAAACGATCTGATGATATATGGTTCAGGGTGGCGGTCATGAAAGGATGAAGGATAATGTATGGTAGTGGATGGGACACGGTTGACTTCTCTGGATGACTTCTCTTGAACATATCGGCGACACTTGTGTGACGTATTGGTAGCATTTACCCCAAAGATGGATGGTATGGTGAGACCATGGTGATGTGACCGGTGAATGAAACAACCCAACCCGACTCAGGCACGGAGTGGAAGTGTCATGTTCAAGAGCGACTTGCTACCAATAAAAGTTCTTTGAGTTTCTCCCAATTTTTCCCCAGTCATTTCTGACCAGTACCTCTTTATTTTTGTCAAGCTTGAGGAGGATAACATATGCTTGTTCTATAATTTTCCCTTCGGGCAAACCCATCGCTATGTTTTAACGAGCCTAGCGATAGTGAAACTCGTTCTCGTCTAAAGACAAGTTTGTCGCTATTAATGTTTTTTAACGAGTTTAACGACAAAGATAACTCGGTCCCTTTTCATTTTTAGAGAGTCTAAAAAGGTACGTAAAGATAACTCCAAAGTTCCTTTTTCGTCATCTAATCCCTTAAGTTCGGAAAAGTATAAAACAATACAGAAGGGATGAGTTTTCGATAGTTTTAACGAGCCGAACAAAACAAGCGCTCGATCTTTTTGTGCAATAATCCCTCAGGTCCAAAAAGATTAAAATCTAGAGGAGGGATAGCACTTCCGGTCGTTTTAACGAGCTGGAAGGCCAAAACTCGGCAATCTTTTCATATTTTACGAGTCAGGTGAAAAGATATTAAAGAAGACTCGTCTTTTGAGGAACGAGTGATAAACGGGTTAGCAGCTAATTCCAGGTAAGGTTTGGAATTTTCCAATCACGGCAGTGTCACAAGGATGGCTAGTGAAATAACTCTTCGCAGCTGTTCCTCAAAATGGGTAAACAATCAAATGGAGGTGAATGATCGGCCAATGGAAAAGTGGAGGTGACGGTGCAAACATGACCAAGGCTTTAATGGTTGATAAATCTACATTTGCAGTGGTTATTTACCGGGTAGTTCATTTTTTAACGAGCTTAAACGCGGATTGAAACCCTTGCTCGATCTTATGTTTATTTTTTAACGAGCATGAACTATGTGCTAAAACTGCTCGATCTTATGTTTATTTTTTAACGAGCATGAACTATGTGCTAAAACTGCTCAATCCCATGGTCTAATTTTGATTTTTTACCATAACTAGCTTTGCCCTTTTCAAAGATAGTACTGCACCCTCAATTGCTGCATCAAACTAGTTAGAAATGAATAACATTTGCTTGAAAATGAGATTAAAACCCTAATATTTCGCTTTGAACTACATAAAAAGCAATTAAAAAGTGTTTTTACCTCTCATTTTACCATTTCATTTGAACTTGGTTTGTTGGAGCTTTGGAGGTGCCTCTTCCCCCTTGATTTTCATAAGTTGATTCCGGGAGATTCTGTGGACGATTCCCGGCGCCGTCTGGACCAGGTAGGAGCTAAACTTGAGCTCTTTCATTTCATGGTTTCCTTTCTGCATTCTGTGCTTGATTTCCTGTTTTTCTGAGCCACTGGGGTTTGATGGGGTCGCTCTGCCATCAGCGCACCTAGTGCACTTGAAACCTGCGCTGAATGTCAAGCAGCATGAAGGTAGTTTGACCTTCAACGTAGGTGGAACACTAGGCAGGTGCGCGGGGCGCAGAAAAAGAGTTTTGTTGCACAGTTTTTGATGAAAATTTTTGCCAGTTTCTCATCAAATCCAGGATCTAACTCCTCTCATGTTTGTTTTTCAGAGATATTGGAGCAAAATGACCCTTACATGGCGAGAACGAGAACATGAAGAAGAGGACATGATTGCCCTACATGATCCTGTCACGGTGAACGCGCTGCGGAACTGTGGCCTGTTGAAGTTCTTCCGCATCTCTAGCATGAGACAGCAGATCAACCTACTGCAATATTTGCTCGATGCTTGGGATCCTATCAACCAAGTACTCCAGATTAGGGGCAAATCTATCCCCTTGACCGCAGTAGATATTTACTTTTTGATTGGCTTGTCAAGGTGGGGTGCCCCCATTTCTTTCTCAGGTTCGGGCCGAGGGAGTGACTCTGTGAGAGATTATATCCACCAGTATTGCAGGGAAGGATCTCAGCCGAGTAAAGATGGCAAAATCGTTATCCGTGAGGTTGCTGACAGGTCCCTCAGGTCTATCCTGTACACTATTGGTAGGATGGCCGGTAGTGCGTCTCTTCATGTAGCCAACAGATCCTATGTGCAGCATGCCTTGGAGTGCCTCCAACCGAAAATATTCAACTGGTGTGATGCATTACTTCTTCAGATGAAAAGTCAGTTGACCAAGGTAAAGGACGGGAAGTTGAAGAACTTTGGGTTTGGTTCTATTTTGACCGCCTTTGCTTTGGAGAAGATACCACTGATGCAGCCACAGTACATTGCACTCGACTTGCCTTCTCCTACTGAACCACGCATGCAGAGATGGGTTGGTCACATGTCTAGGCATGCCGGTCAATCTCAGATTTCTTTCTCTGATACCTTCTTCAGGTGATTCGAGCGTCAGGAGATGGTCTATTCAGAGTATCCATATGTTGGCATGGACTTCCGGGGTGATCCAGATTTGGTACTGCCGGATGGCGAGCAGTGGGGCGCTATTGGTAAAATCTTCGACCATATCACTGTTTACTGTTTTTATTTATAATGTCCTTGTGCTTTATTCTATCAAGACTTTAATCAAACTCATGTGTGCATGCAGATGTTGGTCCTGTTCATCCAGCAGTTCGTCCGAGAGCGCCAGCCGCTGCCCCAGCAGGGGAGACTGCTGGGAGGGTTATTCTTCGTGACCTTGATGTGGCCGAGACCCTTACAGTTGTGCAGGAGCAGGTTGAGAGCCTTACTCTCGGCATTCCAAATGTGAGGATCGACGAGTTACCTCTACAGTTGCAGCGGCATACTACTGGTGTGCCTAGACGATGGACTCGTCGCTTACGCATGATCGCACAGGCCGTGACGTGCTATCATCAGCATCACTAGACTCGGGTGCCCCCTAGCATTTTTGAGTTTTTGGGTCATGCGACCGATTTTGTCTTGGTTACAGAACATTATATGTAAACCATAAACAGCTTATATATATATATATATATATATATATATATATTTTGATTTTCGGGGTTTTATCCTGGTTGAGTTATATGATCCATATGTACAACATTGATGATGTGTTTCTTTTTATAAATGTCGCAAATGTCTATCTAACACATAGTTTGCTAATGAGTCGGTTAATGTGTTTAAGTTTATGGAAATATGTTGGTATTGAATTAAATCAAATTGTCTTTCCAAAATCTTAACCCTTAGGAACATGCGGTAAATAGCTGGGTTGCGGACGGAATATATACCATTGAGTTGTAGTATTACGAGTTGTGAGTCTAGCCTGACGATTAGTCAGCGTATACCATGGGTGATGGCATCAGAGAGCAGTTCTATCAACGCACTATATTCAGCGATGTTATTCGTTTATTGACCAATACATACACCTCTGAAACTTACTAACTCGCCGCTTGGATCAAAAATGGCCCAGGCTGTGGAGGACAGGTTCCGCGAACTACGACTCGCTCCGTCGGCATATCCCACACATGTCTCCAAAAGGTTCGACATCTGCAATAAATGTAAAAAGGTGGATTACTCGACCAGAATGACCACTTTAGCGAAAACAAAATACAACAAAAGCACATTGGTTACTATTTAAGCATAGTAACGCTTAAGGTACAACCCATTGCGAGGTTGCGCTAGTGGAATTCCATCATAATCCATTAACTCGTAGGCTCCTTTTGCTAACACTCGTTTAACAATATAGGGGCCCATCCATAAAGAATTAAATTTACCTGCTGCTAATTTATCGGATTCTTGGTCGTAAAGCAAGACCAAGTCACCTTCTGAGAAGACACGGGGTTTGACATTTTTGTCGAACTGCGCCTTGACTCATTTCTTGTGGGCTTCGTTAGCCAAAGCGGCATCACGACGGGTTTATCCAATTGGATTAATTCTAAGAAACGGGCCTCTTCTTCTGAAGTTCCGGGGAGGAGATTGATCGTGAGTTTAAGAGACGAGATTTCACACTGGACTGGTAAGACTGCTTCCAGGCCATATACCAGTTGGAAAGGTGTGAACCCGGTCGCATTCCTTACCGATGTTCGGTAAGCCCACAAGGCTGAGTACAGGATTAGGTGCCACCTTCTTTTGTGAACTCCGATCATCCTTTGCAACATACGCTTCAGGACCTTGTTGATCGCTTCAACTTGTCCGTTGGCTTGCAGATAATACGGGGTAGAGCTGTTGTGAGATAGCCCTAGCTTGGCAGCTAATTCAACCATCATGTGATTGTGAAAATGCGATCCATGATCCGTAACTATAGCCTGTGGTACGTCGAATCTGGCGACTACATGATTGAAAAAGAAAAGGGCAGCTGTTTGACCAGTGTTATCTAATGTAGGCATCACCTCGGCCCATTTGGTAAAATAGTCAACGGCGACTATAATATACCCATGCCCCCCGGTCGAGGTGGGGTTACATGTCATGAAATCGATGTCCCATTTGGCGAAAGACCCAACAGCAACTATTGGATGTAAAGGTGCGGGTGGTCTTCTGGTTTTGCTATCAAAAATTTGACAAGCATGGCAACTTCTGACTGCAGTTATGCAATCTTTGAACATGGTTGGCCAGAAGTATCCTGCTCGTAAGATTTTTTGCGTTGTAGCATATCCAGATTGATGCCCCCCACACGCGCCTGAATGACACTCATTCAGGGCTTTTTCGGCCTCCTCATGGGTGAGGCACCTTCTCAGAACTGTATCGATACCACGACGGTAAAGCGTATCACCGACGATCATGTAGTCTTTTGCTTGGTATCGTATACGTTTTTGTTCAGAGTGTGAGGTGTTAGGCCTGAACTTTTGGGTTCGGAGATAAATTATTATATCTCCATACCACTCATTGCTTGTAGCTATCAGAAACAAATTCTCATCCACGATTGATTCTTCGGATGTTTCATCGTTGGACGACGATGGGAGATCGCACAATAATTCTGCGAAAACTAGAGCTTTCTTTGATTTGGATTTTACAAATTCCAGATCAAACTCTTGAAGGATCACTATCCATTTTGAATATTTGCCCCCCAGCAACTGTCGCGACAATATATAAGTCATGGGGTTGCAATCTGACAGAATGGTAGTTTTCCGAAAGAGGACATAATGTCGAAACCTTTGTATCGCTTGAACAGCTGCAAGCGCTAGTTTTTCAACATAAGAATATTTGCTTTCTGTATCATTTAAGTTTTTACTTAAATAATATATAGGGTGTTCAATTCCATCGACTTCTTGAACTAAAACCATTGCGATGGTTGTATCTGCTGCAGCCAGATACAGGTTAAAATCTCTTTGATAATCGGGGGTGTACATTAATGATGCTTTTATTAAGGAATCCTTTAAAGCATCAAAGGAAGCTTGCGCAACCTGATCCCAAACGAAGGGCACCTCCTTTTTCAAAAGACGTGTATAACCTTTAGCAAGTTCTGCGTAATTTGGAATGAACCTCCTCAGAAAGTTTGCTTTCCCTTGGAGTTTCTGAATCTGAAGCAAATTCGAAGGTGGAGGAAAATTGATGATTGCCTGGACCTTGCAAGGGTCGAGACGAATCCCATCCTTGGAGACTACAAAGCCAAGTAAACGACCAGAACTGACGCAAAACACACATTTGTGCAGATTGAGTCTTATCTTGTAGTGTCGGCAACGTAGAAATATCGCTCTTAAATGCTGCGGATGATCAGTCCGCTTTTGCGAATGAGCCGGAAGGTCGTCAAGGTATGGTTGAACGATGTTCTTGATGTCATGGAAGGCATAATTCATTGCCCTCTGAAACGTCGCCCCTGCGTTCTTTAAACCAAAGGGTAATTTTCGATATGCAAATGTGCCCCACGGACAAATGATTGCAGTCTTTGACTGGTCCTGTGGGTGGATATTTATTTGATTATACCCGGAAAATCCATCCATGAATGAAAAGATTTCACATCTGGCGCATTCATCAATTATCTGGTCGATGAAGGGTGTAGGGTAGTTGTCTTTTGGACAAGCTTGGTTTACATCCCTATAATCGACACACACTCTAATTGTCCCTTGTTTCTTCATAACAGGGACAATATTCGATAACCAATCGGTTAGAGGAACCGGGTAGATGAAACCAGCATGGAGAAGTTTTTCAACTTCTGCCTTAATGGCAGCGGCTTTCTTGGGCTGTACCTGCCTGAGCCGTTGTCTTACCAGTTGACATCTGGATACATCTTAATTTCGTGTTCAACGATACTTGAGTCAATGCCTGGCATTTCATCATATGACCAAGCAAAGACATCTCTGAACTCACAAAAAAGAGCGTTATATATTTCCAGTTCTGAAGGAGAACATCCTTTGCCGACATAAATATTCTCGACAACATTTGTTTTAGTCGAGATATTTATGGCTATAGTCTCTTCAATATTGGATAAGTTTCGCTCGGAATCCACCGTATTTACAGTATTTGATAGGAATTCAAAAACTGAAGGGTGATAAAGGTCATCTTGAGTATCTTCTTCATAATCTGGAAGAAGGGAACGATGGTGGCAATCATTCCATGGTGCCCCCTCAATCAACATGGATTGTAGAATTCATTCGTCGGTTCCATGCACTCTCGACCAAGGATCTAAAGGGGTACCATATTCTCTAGACCTATCTACCCAAATGCTTGATGAGCGCTGATTTGGGTTCGCCTCCCATGCCCGAAACATTGATTGCTACAATATTTCTATTGGGCTTGGGGGCAAAACCATTGCATGATCCATGTTGATATCGTCTTCTGAGATCTTCGTGGAAGATATCATATTGCAGGTACCTATCGACGCTACTTCTGCCAAATCAATTGGAGGTGGAAGAGCGAAAGTTCCCATTAATATAGGATCTTTCAGTAGGCCTACTCCGATATTCTGAAGCAAATGGGGGCTTCCATGGATCAGGGGAATGCTTCCTGTAACTTGTGAACCATTGGGGAGAAAGTTTTGTTGGTCGACGATCGTAATCCCCCCTTGAAAGGGGAATGCGATCTTTCTAAAATAGGTCGACACAACAGCTGCCATGGCATATATCCATGGTCTTCCTAGTAGGATGTTGTAATCAAGATTCCCATCGATGACTTCAACATCTATTTCTACTGTTTTTCCCCCTAGTTCAACCTTCAAGTTATTTAGGATACCATATGGGGTATATGTCCTTCCGTTGAATGCTTTTAATGTCGTCGAAGATCGCGACAAGGTTGGAGATCCTAAAGTTTTCCAGCAACTCATTGACATAATACATGTAGATGCCCCCTCATCAATAATTGTTCGGTGAACAGTTTTGTTGAGGGCTTTCACTTGAATAAGGAAAGCTAGTTGAGCTGGTAACTGAGGATCGTATCCTTTGTGGTCGAAGGATACAAGATTGGAATCCTTAGGATCAACCCCACCAATGGTCGATAACAAAGCCTGCCTTTGGGATGGACAATTTTGTAGTACTTCAAGAGTCGACATAGCGGATGGAGATTGGGCCAAATCTTCCACTATGTTATAATGCTGCGCTGCTCTGGCGCGAGGATTAAATGTCGACTTGTGTACTACTCCCTTTGGCGGTTTTATTGTTAATTCAGGAATGATGGGTGGTACAACTTCTGTCGAAGTTGTTGTCGAACTACTTGGTTGATCTTTACCTTTGTCGTTCGACAGCTGCGGATTCCCGTAATCTTTGTTCCTTGTCGAAATCAAAGCATCATTTTGTTGCTTGGAAATCGACAACATTAGCACTTGCGACGGGGAAGCATTTCCACTATCAACCAGATTTGTGCCTAGATTTGGAAACGGGTCAGTTAACACAGCTGAGGTTTGCGAACTCTTAAAGAATCTTTTAAGCTCAGATTTGTATGGACATTCTTTTGTCCAGTGATTCTCGTCACATATCTGACACCCGAAAGGGGGTTTCCTATCTCCAGGAGGGTTTGAAGAATTTTTTTCAGTGGATGACTCACCCTGTTTCTTCTTCTTCCCTTTGCCTTGTTTCTTCTTGCTTCCTGGTTGTTTGGTTTCTTTGCCTTTATCTGCCGATACGGCATTTACTTCCGAAGCAAGAATTTCGTCTTTTGCATTTTGATCTGAAATCTTACGGGCTTTCTTGGAGGCAGCCTTTGTCGATTTCGCGTTTGTCGTGCCAATCACACCATCGCCAGCATGAGAGTCATTATTTGATTAGGAGGAGGCGGAATTGAGAATTCTGGTCTAGGGGCGTCAGGTATTTTGTCGTAGAGCGTGCCAGACTGAGTATAGACCACGTCTAGATATTGCGCACGAGCGATAACCTGCTCTTCCGTTATGACTCCCCCCTTTGCCACATCTTCCGATATGGCAAGAAGTAACGACTTGATGAACCATTCAGCTAATAGCTGATCGGGAACGTACGTTTTTACCATCCTACGACGACGTCGCCACTCATGTATATGATCAGATATGTGAGTGGTCGTTGTCTGTTTGAAGTTGGTTAAGATTTCCATTCCCGTTTCATACCTTATCGGTAATTGAAAATGGGTTAAGAAAGTCGTGGCTAAGGTGCTGAAATTGTCGAACGAAGCTCTAGGCAATTCAATATACCATTTTGCCGCTGGACCCGTTAACGTCCTTTGAAAAAGGCGAAGCCTTATCGAATCATCGTTTAGGGTGTTTGATGAACACCACAGATGAAATGTCATCACGTGATTCGATGGGTCCTCACCTGGATTTCCATTGAATTTAGGAATATCTGAAGGAAGTTTGTGAGGAATCGCTAGCCACCAAGGGGCGTAAGCAATTGGATCGTTTGTTAACCAGTGTAAATCAGGTAACTCTAAAGTTTCCACGAATGGTAACTGTTGATTCAGGTTAGGTGAAGCATACCCAGGATACGATGGAATTGCCTGAGCAGTTGGCCTTTGCATACTAGCATAATGTAGTTGATGCTGGTATGACTGATACGGTTGGTGGATTTGACCACTGTAAAGTGGTTGATTTTGACCATTTTGAATATACGGTTGTCCACTGTTCGCAAAGATCTGCTGCTCAGAACCTTGGTAGACTTGTTGGAATTGTGGTTGTTGGTATTGCACCAGCCACGGTTGTGAAGCCATGCTCTGTTGTGCTATACTAACCATCGGACCAAGATGTGGGGTAATTATACCCGTTTGGACCTGTGTCGTCCCACTAGTTGGCGATTGTGGTTGAGTCACAGGGTCAAGGGGCTGTTGCATTACAACCTGAAAAATCTGAGGTTGACATACAACAGGCATCGTTTGAACTTGTGACACTGTTACAATAGCTGGTGTTGTCGGGATGTTCGACATAGGTACACATTGTTGCATAGAATACACAACTCTTGGTTGTTGGGGTAGTATAGGTACCCAACCACTTGCCGTAACTCCAGTATAACCTGAATATTGTTGAGAATTCCCGTATGGATATCCTCCCGAAGGGGGTAATGAAAGGGCATACTGCCCCCCATACGGTGGTAATCCGGAACTCAAGGGGATTCTTTGCCCTTGGGGACTAGATGGCCCAAATTGACCTCCAAATGGATCAATTTGTCGAGTCTCAACATAAGAGTTGCCGGATATTATTCCGGAGGAACAAACAGGAACAGGCCACACTGTCGAAATAGTCCCTGGATAGACTCCTTCTAGCGGTTGTGAGCTAGTCGGGACAGATGGTACGCCGACAAACATTGTCGGAGTGACGGCAGGGAGTTCTACTGTCGCTGTGTCATTCGACACAGTCCTAGATGTTGATGGTTGTTCATACATTTTGAGTCCATCCAATAGATTGCCTAGCGATTCTACAGGAACTTCCACTGGTGGTAGACTAACTTCTGATGTCGAAGGAAATAGAGTGACCCCGACTCCAAAATGTGTTGGAGTACTTGCTTGCGGATCTTCTACAATTTCCTCTATCGCAATCAAACCAGGTGGAAGGGGAAGACCGTCAGGTCCGTAAAATATTTCTGGTGCCGAAGAATGGGTTGAATCAACAGCGACAGATGTTTGAGGAGCAAGACTCTCCGAACCGGTTGCTGATGGAACTGGTTCAGTAACACAAGTGCTTACTCTCAGACCAGGATCAGTATCACTGTCCCTCTGTGGCTGTTGAACTTCTTCTGTAGAGGCAGGGTTTCCAGAAATGTTTGGAGTAACCGGAATCTCGGATGTTGTTGGAACACTTGTTCTAACTTTTATAGGAGATTTCGAACCGATTAAACGAGTTCGCTTTGTCCGTACTGTTTTCGATTCCGGAGACAAAGACAGTTGACTCGTAAGCCTCCGCGAACGACGGGGTTTCAATTGACTTTCTTCCATGATTGCGGATTACTCGATCAACCAAAATACAAAAGGGGAAAGTGTGTTTCCGAATTAAATGAATTTTTAGACGCTTTAGACACAACTTGCTTTTTCAATTTTAAAGAGTCGAGAAAAAGCAAAAGATGACTCTAGTCTCCTTCGATGTTTTAACGAGCCCGAAGTGACAAATGCTCGGATGGACATTTTCCGTTATAGAGTCTGAAAAAGGCCAAAAGGAACTGCTCTGGAGTTCTAGGTAGAGGGTGTGCCAAACTTTTCTCAAAACCGCAGAATACTTTTTAGGGTACGGGCGGTCAATCTTCCAGAATGCTGTGTTCAGTGCATTGCGATCAGTAGGGCGGCCGACACAGCTTCCTATGGATAAAGGTTATATTCCTATAGGGGTCTCCCAATATATACGCGACGGTACGTGGGAGCACAATCCGTACTGGCACTTATCGTCTCTCAGGAGGAATCACCCAACCATCAGTGAGGCGACCAGTGACCAGGTTTTACGACGCCGGAACACGTCTCTAGCCTAGACCTCTATGTTGTGCGTTATGTTACAAAGCGTTGTTAAGTTCATCCAATTTATTTTAGGTTGATATTTCTTAGAAGTTTGCCTTTTTGGATCACCACGAGATGTATGATACAATTCCTAAATGCAGTCTAAAGATGATAAGCAAGCTTTTATATCTTTTCAACAATGAAAATCCTAGCTACAAGGGGAAAAGAAAGACACCATCTTTTCTCAAAGAGCATAGAGCACACAGTAATGCACTTTTCCCTAAATCAACATACAAACTGTCAAAATGAAAATGCACATACGCATGTATTTGTTTTCACTTTCTTAATATTGATGCCTAAAAAGAAAGCTGTTGTACAAATTTGAATTCGATTTCAAGTGAAAAACACAAACAAGTTCCTTTTTCGAAATCAAAAAGACGATTACGACACTTTATGATTTACTTGTTTCGACACTTGAAATGCATAAATTCAAACCAAAAGACAAAAGTAAAAGCGTAATCAACTGTGAACAGCAAACAAACTCACTCCTAAGATCAAAACGACACTTACGACAAGTCTAGATCTAAGGGCGACAGTATGACTAGTTTACTTTTGTAATGGGAAACTGCAAATGATGTAACAAATACACAAAGAACAAATACAGTTTCTTTATACAACTGAGGCGGAATTGAGGCAAAGAAAAGGGGTTTCAGATAGGTACACTGACTGATAACAGGCTGCAAAAAACAGAGATAAAACTGAGCAAAAGGAAGCAGGGAACCACAGCTGGACAAGGCAAAGACTGATCAGCGCACCCTCAGCACAGAGAAACTGAATTTTAGCGCAGGTAGCCTTCACGGGACCTGCGTTGAAATGCAGAACCTCTTCACAGAGTCTGCGCTGAAGCAAAAACGAGAGTTGTTTCTGGGTTCTGGGTCACGGTTTGCAGTTTAATCTACAGTTTTTGGCCAGATAAAAGCTATCAATTAGGTATAATTAGAAGGATTATTTATAGGAGGACTAAGATCTATCACAAAGGGCTCTTAGAGAACTTGTGGATCAGTTGTTCAGATCATAAACAGGCCCAGCGAATGGACTAGAGTAGCTGATCTCTACTTTGCATTTGTAAATGGCAAATGCAGTTCGATTTGGCACTCTTGAGTTTATGAAATGAATAGCAATAGAAACACAAATAAACTAACAAGATACTCTCCCCAGTGGAGTCGCCAATTTGTTGTTGGGAAAAGTATCCAATTCGGAATGCCCCTATCCCACTCTAAGAGGTGATAGTGCCTTAGCAACAAACAAGGAAAACTATCTGAGTATTCTTCTTTATGAGATGTAAATAGAGAAAGAAGGATGTAACTAACCGGTGTCTTCCGCTAGTTTGTCAATCCAATCACTCTCTCTTTTGTTCGCTTCCCGCTGCCTGCTCTTTCATTGGTCCAGCTTCACCTAGTTCCTGCAAGATCACAAGAGAGGAAAACTACACAAAAGATATAGATTCACATTCATAACTAGTTTAGGATCATATATAAACTAAATATGCAAATATAACAAAACATCATTGAAATACAAGCATATAGGAGAAACTCAAATAGCTTTATTGATATGATAACAAGGTTCAAGAGGAGATACAACCAAGTGAGTCCCGATCCAGCATCTACCTCCCAGCAAAGGAATCCCTTCCTCTCCTCCAACAAAGCATAAATCACCCAATGTACTAATCTCAATCTCAAACCAACAACAATTCTCTGCAAAGTACAAAATTCCAGCCTCCTGAACCTCTGGGTGAGAGATCCATATATAGATGTAAGCAGAGAGGATGAGTCAGCTTATGTTTTGACTTGTGGCTTCTCTCTGTCAGTTCTTGCTTCCACTTGGAGGTTGAGAACCTCTTACTCATCACTTGGTCGAATTCATTGAGGCAAGTGTCATTGAGGAAGATTCTGGAAGCTTCCAGGGTCTTTCCACGTCGTTGAATGAGCTTGCCATTTGTCATTTCCCGCTCAGCGCACCCTGGTAGTGCTTCTACCTGCGTTGCAGTGCAGCCAGCCAGTGTAACTTCTGCATTTCAACGCAGGCAGCTAGTGGAGCCATTGAATTGATCCTGCTTTTGACCATTTCTGAGTTGTTTTTGGTGGAGAACTTCTGGGAGAAGCTGTCTTTTGTTGACCTTGTTCCTTTAGGGGTAGGAACAACTCTTTTAGGGACTTTGGATCCCTTGGATTATGGACATTTCATGCTCAATGCTGTAAGGCACAAAAATGCCTATAACAATTGGGAAGGTGAGAAGAGGGCCTAAGGGGTCCCTAACACCCTTCCAGAGAGTTTCACAGTGATCATATCTTGAAAAACCACTCATGTGAACTTCTATAGGAAGTCTGCAGGGGTTCTATTGGATGTTCTACAGGAAGATCCGAAAGAGGATTTTGGAGGGTTGATGGTGGAAAAATGGTGGGAAAGTGGAAGTGGAGGTTGGATGAGGATCTGAAGGGGTCTAGGACCTGGTGAATGAAGCTAAGGAGTGATTAAGGTGATTGGATTTGTTCAAGGATGGAGGGACCAATGTTGCACAAGAATGTAGAAATTAGGGCAAAGTGGGAAAATGTGGCAAATGAAGGGAAGGAATCTTGGATTAGGGGTTGGAGCAGGTTGTATGATGGAGGAAGGGTAGGCAGGGAGGTATCACAGGTGTTCTGCACACTATTTTCCAAAACTGATCAAACAAAGACTAGAAAAACCAAAGATCTAGCTATTTTGACCTACTTTGACCTACAAACCCGAAATATGATGAACAAAAGTTTATTGGCAGAAAATCATGCAAGATAACTATGGAAACTAAGCAATAACAGATTCTAAACATGCAAGTACAACTGGTATCGTCTTTCCTAACTAAAAATCTAACACTAGCAATTGCATGAAGAGGCAAAAACAGTGGTTTTGTGGCAGCAAGGATGCCTTGGTCTCAACTCATGGTCCCAAGGAGGGAGAGGTGAGATCAAGGGTTTCTTGATGGCTTTTTTCAAAGATATTTTCTGTTACCAAACTATCAAATCAATCTGAAGCATGAAAAGCTATTTTAATCATCAAAAACAACCTAAGTAACAAAGCAAGATTTTAACCTAAATAACAGAAATTATTCTATGAATGCAGCAAAGACACATAAAAGTGCGCAAAGGAAGTACTAGCACTTGGGTTGCGCCCAACCTCAAGAGCTACAACCTCTTAAGCAAGATCAAAGTTGGTGCAAAGCTAGATTCATCTTTATTGATCAAAAAATAATAGTTACATCCCAAAAACTGTCTACAAGAAAAAGCTCGAAAATGTGCTGATACAGAGCTGCACTAAAGTGCTAACCTACTGACTAAAATCTAACTACAATCTAACTAAAATCTGAATAACATTTGACTAACTTCTGACTAGCTGAACTGAGGCCCTAAGCCTTTTTATTTATACAGATTGAGGACCCCAATAGTCCTCCTAAACTTTAGGAACTCGGCTACCAAAATTTGCAGTTAACAACAGTCCTACTTGACTTGCTTGGCTGCCCCTTGTGCTCTGAGTTTTTGATGGAGAATTCGAGGTAAGGGCTCATAAATGAAGGGGAAACCTTCCTACAAATCCTCTCCCTTGTTCTTCCACGAATTTGGTTGCCAAATGCTCATTAAACCTTTGATTTTCTCTCAACATTGACCAAAAATCTGCATAAAGCACACATTAGACTTTTTGGCATAATGACTAACCCAATTCACTCTATTAGCATAAATATAATAAAAAAAATGCAATAAACTAATGATAATGGTGGATTAAGTCGAATTAGGAGGCTGAATGAGCCCATATAATTACCCATTTCTGGGGCTCATCAAAAAGAGGGCCATAACGACTTCTTTTCGTCTTTGAGAACTTTATTCAGTTCTCTTCCCACTATCTGGTAGGCAATTTCTCTTGCTAATAATTTATAATAAACATATAAAGGAAGGACATGTGGATTAACTATGCTACCAAAAACCCTAATGTAGGTGAACCATTCTTCAATGAAATATTTGCTAACAGTAAGCAGGTCTGTTGCGACTTCTTGGGAAAACCTAGGGGATTTCTTATTGAAAATTATTTGATGTATGGGCAACACAATAGCATGGAATATCTTATAGAAGTGAGGTATGTAATGTAATTCCCATATTTGTCTATGACTGAGATGGATTGGGTGGGGGTCCTGTAAGGTCCATTTCCAACCCATGGTTGGAAATGTTGTGCAAAAACAGATAGTATCCATAATGTAGGCACTAAAATAGAATGGAGGAAGGTTATCTAAAGAGGAGGCTTTCTTCTATCAATATTTGGTAATGATGGTGGCTAGGTTGTCAGATAGGATGGAAGGCCAATTCATGATATGGGAATTAACACAGGCATCAATAAGAGGAATCCATTCTATTGAAAACTTAGTATTATTGGGTAGCCCATACAATCTACATAACATGGTTGTTGCATAGTTGTAGGGGTTTGCCAAAGAGGCTATAGCATACATACCCGATTTGTCATATTTGAATTTGTTGTCCAACACTCTCCAACCCTGAATTAGCTTGAAGGGGTCTGGGTTCTTCTTTGCGAAGTTAGCCACAAATGTGTTGTCATAGATATCTTGCAAGTCAGGTATGTGGTACATTTTCTTCATGTCCTCCCCTCTGAACGAACCTATGAGCTCCATTCTTGAATTCTTGAATTTCCTATCTTCAATGATAAGGTTTTCAATCATCCACCTGATCATATCGGTGTATGGGAGGATTTTAGCTCTTTCTCCTATCCTATGAAGGAAAGAATAGGAAGCATATCTGCATTGAAGCCCTGAAGTCCTTGTTGAGTCAGTTGTTGCTCTCGTAACAATGATTTTAGGACATTCGTCCTCCAACCTATTGTAAATAACTTCCCAATCGGTTACGCCTTCGACAACGTCACAAACTATATCAGTGAAGATAGGAGCCATCTCTGTAAACTCAGATTCAATGATGGTATGTTTGCTCTCTTTCTGCATCACCTTTCTTAGTAACATGTCTTTTGTAGCTTGCTTGAAATAGACAAGATATATCAGTGAAGATGATATCACGTAATTAAGACTGAAAGCTTCTCTAAAATGACTTTGGATCATGAGAAAGGTTTAATGAGATACTCGATGTTAACTACCCATAACCTGGAAAATGATTATCCTTCCTCGGGCCACTAAATATTTATTAACCTGTCAATTCGTTCGTTTTGGTATTTCAAACATAATTATTTCACACATTTTACCGCTCTTAATCGCGCATCGCAATCTTTAAAGGGATACAGTATAATGCTACTAGATGCATCAAGTGAAATGTGATTGCAGATATCGCAATATCACATTTTGCAAATTGCTAACGGTCATTCTAATGGCATGGCTAAGTTTCTTGTGAAATCCGCGAAGTATGAAATGTGATTGAAAAATGACAAGGTGTTATTCATCGGGTTATCGCAGCCGGAGACCTAATCGCAGATCGCAATCTTTTGAAGGTGTTTTAAGATAGTCATGCAGAAAAGTGTGATTTGCGATTTGCGATGTGGATTTCATCCTTAGTTCATTTTGTAAGGTTTTTCTAGGTATTTTATTAGAGTTAGGTATTATTATCCTAAGCCTAAAAATTTAAAAGGGTCCCCATTTATAACTCTAATCTTAGTTATTGTTATTTATAAATGGGGGGGTTGTTTCGTAGTACAACACACTGTCAATGATGAACTACATCAGTGAGCCCTTTACCCACATATGTGAGTCAAAGAGGCACTCCCTCTCCTCTGGATCCTCAACTTCTACCTTTTGGAGCTTGGTGGTGGCTACCATCACAGTGGGTTCTGCATCAATGATATTCTTTCCCTTGTCAGTTCCCTTGTCAGGTTCTGACTCATAATCAAAGCATGCATATGTCTCTAAGTCTCTTAGCTCAGCCACCAATGCCTGCTTTGTGCAACATTCATTCGTGTTGTGAGTGGGAGATTTATGGAACTCACACCACTTGCCGGTGACCTTTTTCACCTTCCTTCTATTCTTGTTGTCTTGGGGGATCATAGCCTAGCTCCGCCCTTTGCTCTACGGTTTGGGGGCAACATTTCTCTGCTTCGGGTTCGTGTACCCAAAGTATCGCTTCTTCTACTTTAAATTCTGCTCAATCTTGGCAACATATTGGTATGCTAAACCAAGTGAGGAGATGTCCAGGAACTCCATTTCCTCCTGAATGTATTTGTGAAAACCACCATGGTACTTGAGCACCATATGTTTCTCAAAATATTTGATACCCAACTTTGTGCGCAACATATGGAAAAGGTTCATTAGCTCATGCACATATTGATCCCTGTGCTACTGCAGTGTGGTCCATTGTATGCAGTTTTCGTCATAGCTCCCAACTATAATATTGTTCCTTGACAACATCTCAGAAAGAGTTCCAAGAGGGTGTGGCTGAAAATAGAGAGGGTTCCTCGACCTGTATCTCACAGTAAGTTTCCCACCAGTCCTTGACATGGGGGGCAACTTTAACTAGTGCAAAAGTAATCTTCTCCCCGTCGGAGAAATTATCAACCGAAAAATAACATTCCAATAGATTTAGCCATTTATATACAACATCTGCATATGTTTGACCTTCGAATATAGGGATATCAAAGTTAACTTGTACCTTAAAGGGGGAGACACCTCCGAAGTGACAGTTGGATGAAGATGCGTCATCAGTTTGCATTTATCAAAGAATCTAGGAAAAGTTCTTTATCATTTCATTCCTTTGTCGCTCGAGGGCTTCTTTGAGAAATAGTTTGATAGGATCTCTTGCTGCATCGTCTTTCTTTTCTTGTCATCGGTCTCAGCTGGGATGACCTTGCAAGGGCTCAACTACTTCAAGTCCCAACTCCTTATACCCCGACCTTGTTGGGGACATGTATAAAAGAATAGAGAAAGAGCATACCACTTTGATACCATTGATTTAGACTTATGCAGGAGCAAAATAGAATACAAATATAAATATAAACATTGAATTATAACAGAAACAAATCTTCATTTCATTAATTTCAAAGAACTGAAAGATGCTTAGATACATAATGGAAATAAAATAGCTCAGGCGATGGTAGCTTATCTTTGAGAAGAGATGTGTCGGCTACATGCCTCTAAACTATGTTAGAATGAGGCTTGAGGGCCTATTTATTATTGAGAAATAAGGAAAAACTATAGACATCCAAAAACCTAACCCTAGGAGATGAAGCGCCATCAGTCTGTGGCCCCCATTGGGGTAAATTGGTACATCAACTTCTTTGGGTCATAACTTTGGCATACGATCGTTGTTTGACGCTTATGATACCTCGTTGGAAAGATCTATCTCAGTACTACAATTTTGAACTATAAGCCCTTGCAATAGGTTATGGGTTTTCATGCTTTCCAAAAAAAATGTCATTTATGGCCTTAAAATGGCTCTGGAAGTTCAAGACTCGAAAAATTGGCAAAAATAGTAAATTGTGCTATAATTAAGAAAAATGAAAGAAATAATAGTACAATGGTGTGGGCCCAAGTGGAATAGGCGGGTGGACACCAGTATCCACTTGGATCACCATAACACTAAACTATCTCAAGAATCTTAACCATAAACCTAGTTCATATATAGTAATGCTACCCACAACACTTAAGTAGTCCTAGAGGATCATCTAGAAGCCAAGGTCCCATATACAAGTTCTACCCCCAATGTTGAAGTAGTCCAAGAAGCCCATTCATAAACCCAAGTTCCATGCCCAAGTGCTCATCGGGACTCCCAATTGATGGCACCTCAACTTGACAAATGATTGAGTATTATGCTCCAAATTATCACCATAATCATGTGGATCTAAATAAGAAGAATCATCCATGTCCAAAGGATCATCCACATAGCTATAACATGAAATTATGTGTTTTATAAGGAACACAACCATTGGAGAATATTGAAGCTAAAAGTTGGTAGCAATGACTAGGTTTTGACTTTCCTCAATAATGTTATCTTCATGTTGTGGCTTATGGTTATCAAAAAGAATTTGGAAATAGTTTTCATCCTTGAAATTGTATTTATCCATATGATATTCATCATAATATTATTTTAAATCAAAATAGTCATGCATTTATCTTGTATACCCATATTCAATATGTTTAACCTTTGGATTGTTTAATGGTCAATGCTTCAATATGTTTAAATCTGGCATTACCTACTTGGAGTTTCTTTACAAAATTTTCCTCTTCTTCATCTGAAACATACCCTGATTCCTTGAGCTCCTCCTTTTCCTTTCCTTTAGAAGTAGCTTTACATGCAACTTCTCTAATATCTAAGGGACCCCCTTTTCTCATTTCATAGGTTGTTAGAATCCCACGAAGTAGTTCAATAGTAATATTCTTCAAATCCTGAATTCTTCAATGACAGAGACTTTGGAATCGAACTTTAGGGTTAGACATCTTAAAATTTTCTCAACTAGTGATGATTCTTTTTTTGTCATCAAGATTTCTCATCGAATTAATGATCTCATCTACCCTAAGAAAGAAACTTGCAATACTTTCATCATTATGGATTTTGAGAGTTTCATATTGAATTCTAAAAGTTTGAAGTTTGGCACTTTTTACCTTGGTGCCACCTTCGTAACTTTGGAATATCTTGTCCCATATAGCTTTTGTAGTATTCAGTTGCATGACTTTGACAAATTCTAATTCTCTCGAGCTTCCTAACAAAGCATTGACAACCTTTTCATTGGTCTACTATTTTTTATTTTCTAATTCATCTGCGGGAATAAAGGATGGATATTGGTAGCCTCCTTCAACAATTCCCTAAACATCTACTGCAAGTGACTGAAGGTAAGCTCTTGTTCTAACTTTCTAGAAAACCAGATTGGATCCATTGAACAATGGTGGTCTTATATATTATGATCCTTCTTCGTTTCTCATCTTGATGAATCTTCTTTCAAGCGATCAAGATTCTTCTGAAGGACCTTCTCTGATTCCAATTGTTAGAAAAATATTTAGAGGGGGGGTGCATGAGTATTTTAAACTACTTAAACTTTTCTTTTATTATTCAAATTTTTGTACACAGCTGTTATAAAGTAAACTTGTGTATGTATGCGACTGCGATGAAGACAAGTAGAATATATGTAGTTCACTAACTATTTTAGTTAATTCACCTTCTGTTTAACTTGGACCAGTATATCAACACTTCAATAATCATTAGTAATCATGTGCAATAAGAATAGAATAAATCATCTCACACAAGAAACACATAAACACAGGATTTTTAGGTGGAAACCCAATATAGGAAAAAACCACCACTAATGTCATCTCTGTCTTTATCTTTTATTATAAATAAAACATCCTAAAATCTTGTAGTGGCGCAAACTCATAACCGCATGCAAGCACCGACCTATAGAAGGCTACAACCTTCTCTCATTTTCCAACTTCTACCAGAAGGGAGCTACAACCTCCTTATTCTTCGTTCTTTGTGGATCACTTTTCAAAATATTTCAAACTAGATCCATTCCAAATATCAGACAACAATAATGAAACCAAGACTTGTATCAAATCACTGAGCCAACTTAATCACCAAATTATTGACTAAACCAAATACCCAATCTCAATCAATCAAAGCAACTAGACCATTTCAATTCAATGTATACTCTTCATCATAATGTCAGACCTCCTACTGTTCATCACAGAAACTTGATCCTATTACTGCAGAACTTGGTCAACCTTATGTTAGAATATATATGCTATTATTATGAGACATAATTTCGTATATACGCGCTTTCGCTTCATATAACCCACGTACAGATCTCAAAATATTGAACCCTGAAAGTGAAACACTGTAGTATTGAAATAAATCACTGAAACACATATTGACCTTGTCACAAATCTCTGAGTCAAATACAAAGCAATATCTTTTCATAACATAATTAGATCAACCTCAATCAACACTGTAAAACATAAATCATCACGTAAGACTTCGTTGACAGACAACAAAAAACACAACATGATTGATCAAACATCATATATGGAAAACCCTAGCATATGTACACAACCCTTATAAGAAAATTTTGTGTATGTACGTGCCTTTCAAGAGGAACATCTGTGTACAGATATGTTCATTATGCAGAATATATACACTACTACCCAAAAGCCGATCCACGTATGTACATGCTATTCCTGAAGAAAAATTGTCTGTAGAACTGTAACTACTGAATAATTCCTTCGTTGCACAATAGATGGTCAATCACACCCAAATCTTGGCACACGCTGTAAAAGACACACATCATAAAATAATAATCATAAATATATCAACCCATAAGGAGATTATTCAATGTGTAGCCATTTCAGATCTATAAGATCTGATCTATCGTCATACTCTGGGTGCCCACATATATCAAATCAAACAATTCATCAATAATCCATGTCATGCACACTTAACACCTTGATCTCCATCTCCTTATATATCTAAGGCCTTAGCCAATACCTTAGGCCAATTCCATGGTTACACTGATGGTATTCTTTGACAGGATCAAATATCCATTGTTGCATTCATTACTATGGGCTAGTACCATGGTAAAGAGCCTTGATATTTAGAATACTATGGTGAGAAAATGGTGCGTTGCTTTGCCTCACCATATTTGTGTATGTACATGGCTTTTATTCACATAACTCCCTTATACTTCTTCAAACTTTATTTTTATAATTCCTCTATCTCTGGACTGATATTCTTTTATCTAGTATTTTTGTCACATGTGTACTAGCCAAAATACTCATCTTGCTATCACGTTCTTATATTTATTAAGCAGGTTTCCATCAAGGACAACATATTTGTCATAATGCCAACACTAACCCTCTTGACCTTGTAATTATACAATTGAGTTCATATTCTACAGATCATTCCTCATTATCTCATCCATTGTTTGGTGACAATGGTGCTTTTACCATGGGAGAAATGGGTCCCTCATTACCATCAACATCGGGAATGTCCTCTGTGATTTATTATTTACCACTGATCAGTGTGATAGGGAATCCTACCTCAATTTTGACTACACTTTTTTCCTCATAATGAGGCATCCCGCTAGTTTTTATTTTAATCCCGATAAGTTTTTGAAGTTTGTATGTCTCCTTTCCTTTGTTAGGCTTTATGTTTGGAATGTGTGAAAACCTGTGTCAAGCCACAAGAGTTGGAGGGTTCCCACCTAGTTCATCTATCCCTATGGTCATGATGTCTAGTATGGGTTAGCCATCTTCAGTTCACTTGCTAGGGGATCTATGTTTGTCACTAGTTTGTCTAGGCACAATATTTTTTTAGGAGAACTTTTAATACTTGGGGTACCTCTATATTCGTAGGAATTCCATTCTGTAGAGCTTTTTAATCCTTTAAAGGAGCTACTTTACCAAGGGGAAATATCCCTGTAGTGCCATTAGGCCCACTATCTTTCATGCTTACGATGGTGCTTTCATGCAAGGAAGTCTTCCTTCTAGTGACAATTATAATCCCATGGGTAGTCATGCCTTTGGGAGTTCATTTGTCTTAATGGTAAATCCCCCTAGGGGAAATCATCCTTTCACCATGCTCGCCATTCTAAGGCCTCAATACTTTGGCTCCAGTCAACCCTTTGATCAATCCTTATCTTCCAAAAACTTTTCTATTGGGGAATTGTAACGTCTTCCTAAGGGTTCTTCTTTACCTTAAGACTTGTTCTACAAAAATCAACTTCCATTTCTAGGATCTCTTGATTTGCTCGATTTGGGAAAATTAACCAATGGCCCCATATGCCATGGTCCTAGGTAGCATCCACATTATGGTGCTTTATTAATATGTAGAATTAAGCACAAGGTGAATCCTAGTGAGGCACTGAAGGTGTTCTTCATGTCATAGAAGTAGAATCCTTGATTTCTTCCCACATGAGGGGAGTGGAAATTGTTGTCTAGGGTGATGGGATCATGGAACATTGACATATCTCCAAACTAGTTAACTTTTCCAGTGAGAAGTGTGAGGTTAGCTCTTTAGAGAACACTACAAATATAGACGTTGCATTCTTGATGTTGTGGCATTTTGAAGTCCATTTAAATTTGAATTGATGTTTTATGAGAAAGTAACACCTTAAATTCAATAAAAACAAGTGACCCATAGAAAATAACACCTTAAATTCAATCAAAACAAGTGACCCATAGAGTTATTACAAAGAAAATCCAACAAAAGGTATGAAAGCAATGTTATAATACAAAGGAGAGGAAATCTCCGGCTTCTCCTCCCAAAGATAAAGATAATGATTTATGTAGTACAACAATCAATCACGATGGGTGTGATTGGTTGGTATGAATTTCTTGTTCTACTTCTATCATTCGTGTTCAATCTCAAACTTTATAAATGGAAAGTTCTAGTATATTTCTTTGGGCGGGTCAACAAAATTTCCACAAATCTTTTGGTTATACGTTCCTTTCCACTTTAAAATATGAAAGGAACAACCATTTTAAATCATGGTAGGTGGGGAAGCCTGTGGATAATTGAGTGTATGACTTTGTAGACGATAAGCGAATTATTTACTAGTTTGCAGACAATCGAGTGAGCAGTGAAACCACCATTCTTTACATAGTCCACACTCCAATGGTCATTGTCAATCCTCAGCGATGCAATGAAGTGAGTAGTTGGTGTATGATACATAGGATTCCCGGCAGCTTCCTCAAGGTGTACCACCTCTAGTTTCTATGGAATTTCGCTGCACACCAGGAAACAAACAAATACTTCCAGCAGCACGACTCACATCCCGAGCGTCCGTAGTGATGACTTCTCCCCGGGCGTTGTTGTCACTCACTTCTTTTGTTGCAGTGATGACCCCTTCATGGAAAATGCTCATCATTAAAATTTAATATGTTACAAGAAATTTAATATTTTATAAGAAAACTAGTCAAACCGCCCTTGATAGTTATAATCATAGCTACCAAATTCGGCCGTACTGGCCCGAAAAATTCGAAAATACGACAGTACGATTCGGTTCGGCTGCAAATTCAGAAATTGCAATTCCGTACGGTATTTTTTTTTTAAATAATTTCTTTTATATTAAAAAAATTTATAATGAATTGTAAATGGTAGGTTGAAAATATTACAATTAGAATGGAATTAGGTAATAATTTTTTTATGTTAAAAAAAATTATAATAAAGTGTAAATTGTAAGTTAAGAATAATATTACAATTATGTTGAAATTTGGTAAAGTGTTTTTATTAATATAAAATTTAATATTTAAAAATAGAAATTTCTATATTATTTAATTTTATAAAAAAAAATTAATTTAAAATTTAATATTTAAATAGAAATTTCTATATTATTCAAAACATTAAAAGTATAAATTTCCAATTTAAAAAAAATGTAGTTACCATCTAAATTTTGTTAATAAAAAATTTAATACTTAAATAGAAATTTTTACAATACTCAAAACATTAAAAACATAATATTCAATATTAAAAAAATTGCATCTAATTTGGTAAAGATTTTTGTTAGTAAAAAATTAAATATTTAAAGATTAAAACTAGAAATTTCTATATTAAAAAAATATAGTAAATAATAAATTGCATATTAAAAAAATTACAGTTGTAAAAATCAATAAATTTTATATTAAAATATTGTAGAAAATAGTAAGTTTATACTTGTTAAAAATAATAATTTCTTATAACAAAGAATAATAAATTTTTATTTATAAATATTTATAAAATATGTAATCTTCATTTGTTAAATATATTGTAAATATAGATTTTTTTTTTTTTTTTTTAAATAATTTAATTTTAAAAGATCTATATTGCCAAATTTTTTCGGCATTGTATTTTAGGTAATTTAATTTTTTCCATACCGAATTGAATTCGAATTTGAATTTGGTAACTATAGTTATAATCTCCTCTCCGATACAATATATCAGATATGTTCCAGCAGCCAGAGTCATCATCATTCCCGAAAAACCACAAACCCACCAAACGCATTAAATTAATTAAAAGCATTGTTTGGTATCTGAATATCAAATAATAAAATAATTTTCCATAACCTCCCGAATTTTCCGATTGTATTTCAATTGCTTAATTTAATTTAATTTTTAGGCCGATAGGCCTTTCCTATGCATCAACTTTTCGTCAACACTTTTACTCTGATCCGTTAGATCAGATGAAACACTTTCAACAGTTGATCTGAACCAGAAAACAAAACAATGGAAAATCAAAAAAGCACAGAAAGTCAAGAAAGCACAAAAGCTCAAAAAAGATTCTATGCAAAAAAAAATCAAGAAAGCACGAAAAAGATCATAAAAATCAAAGATCCAAAGAAAAAAGCTCAGAAAAGCAAAGATTTTTGAGGATTTTTATTTTTATTTTTATTTTAAATGCAATGTATTATTAATTTATTTTTATAATTTAATTGAAATATAAATTTTAAATTTTAAATTTTAAATTAGTTTAGATTTCTTTTTAGTTGTAAGTTTATTATGTGTTAAGAGGGATTTTTTTTTTGAGGTATTGATTTTTTAAGAGTGAAAAGAGATTTGATTTTTTTTGGCATTTGGTAGATGTAGAGTTAAAATGAATTTAGATTAGTTTAAATATTAACCTTTAAATAACTCACATTAGTGAAAAATACCATGGGAAAAAACCATAGATTAAAAATATAATAAGGAAAAACCATGGGTTGGAAAATTTTATATTTTATATTTTAATTTTAATTTGACTAAGTCAAAATGTTAAACATTGTAACATCTCTCTAAAATAAGTAAATTCAATTTAAGTCCATGCTAGCTCCCATCATTTTCCTGCTCAAAAGATAGGCGTTCTCAACACCTTAGCTACCTCGGCGGGCGTTGCAAGTTTATGACAAAAATCACCTTGAAGATGAGAAAACTGACCTCCTGGAAGTTTTTAATAAGAATGGTTATAGTAGGTCTCAAGGTCTTAAGGCTTTTCAAAATGCTTAAAAGGGTCCTAAGAGTAAGATTGACCCCAAGGATTGGTCTTCCGGTGTTCATCTTCCCTTTATTCAAGGGACCACGGATAAAATCGCTAGGATCTTGAGGAAGCATAAGATTCATTCTTCTTTTAGACCTCTTAACACTATATGAAGTTCTCTTCATTTTTTTAAGGACCCGATTAACCCAAGGATTAGAAGGGTGTTTATATCATTCCTTGTTCTTGTCGAGCTCCTTATATTGGTGAGACCGGTCGATCCATTAACCAAAGGATTTGTGAACATGCTGTCGACATCAGGCATGGAAGGTCTCGCTCCTCCGCTTTGGTAGAGCATGCAGAAAAAACCAATCATCACATCTCCATTGAAGAGGCTAAGGTCATTGTGAGGATTGACCATTTTCATTATCATAAATTTAGAGAGGCCTTAGAAATTGAAAAAAAAGACTTGTTAATTTAAATAGAGATGATGGCTGGAGTATCAACAGATGCTAGATTCCTGCGCTTTCTTCCTAAACAATTATTTTTATTTATTTATAGATTAATTAATTAATTTTTTTGTTAATCCCCATATTTCTTAGTTTATGACTCTCTTAAATTATTTTTGGTAATATGAATAGGATTAAACCTTAATATTAATATAATATTATATATAATAATATTCATTAATAAGATTATATAGGGTTATGAATCCTTTCTCACCTGAGGGGGGATGTGAAAAAGAGAGCGATGAGGGTTCCGTCGGCAGGAGGACTCGAACCAGGGCAGCCTAGGCCATCGGCCTAGGGTGCTGTAGACTAGACCTCATTTTGGATGACGAAGACTAGGAGGTATGAGGTGGATCAAAAAGTTTTCTGTGGAGATGGTCCATACAATGGCCATGTAGGCTGTGGGTTGGATCCAGGGTGCTCAATCTGCAAGGATCCCAAGGAATATGTTTACTGGGACAAATTTCATCCAACTGAGAGGGTACAGTGGATGATTGCAGAGGAGGTTTTGGATGGGGATTCTTCCTTCGTTTCTCCCATGAATCTCAGAGGCTTGATCCAGTACACAAACCCCACCCCTTCCCCCTTTGGTCCTTTGTTTACGTAATAGATTATACCCTAAATTATTCATTAATCGAGCATGTCCAAAGGTATGAATCAACAATCCAACTGTATATATTTGTGATGCTTACTGGTGCAAATTTTCATTTTTTCACAAACGCGTAATAGCGAATAGAGTTACCTTAAATTATTCAATGTCCAAAGATATCAATCAACAATCCAGCTGTATAGGTATATGTGTGATGTTTACTGGTGCAAATTTTAATTTTTCACAAAAGCAGAATCGTTGTTAGGGTTTACCAGGAAGAGTTGTGGCAGTGTAGGCGACCAGGCTGATTGAACCAATATTTCTTCTAAAAAAATTCAACAATTCCAATTTAATAATCCTATCGGCCTCTCTTTGTACCTTTTGGGACAATTGCTAGTATATAAATATACATATATTCGACTTTGAAAAATATGAGGTGTGGCTTTTAAATCATGAAGCTCGTAGTCATCAAATTTCTGTAGACTATACATTTTCAAACTTTATAGATCATGGTGAAATCTATTGCAATTGGAGTTGTCTATTGAGGTGGAGGAATTGCCGAGACAACTAAAAGTGGCTGGAATCCAGGCAAAAATGTTTCAAAAAATCTTGTAGAGGCAGTGTTTGAATCGTGTTTTTGATGGTGGAAATAGATTCTGGGTCATCAAGGACGTCTAGGACATCTAAAATTTTGAAGTTTAACAATTATAACTTGGATTACAAAAATCCTTGCCAAATTTTCTTTAAATATAACCGGAATTTCCATAACATTCTGGCAATTCCTCTGGCTAGTTACACTAAGGCATTGGGATTTCCTAATTTTCCAAAAACATCATGAATGTTGATTAAATTTCCAAAAAAAAAGACAAAAATTTTCCAAATGTATTCCATGTGAAATCTATTCCAATATCCTAATTTTCCAAAGACGTATGAGAGGTTGATTAAATTTCCAAAAACTTTTGACTGAAATCTTGTAAATATCTTAATTTTCCAAAAAATTAAGGAAGATATATTAAATTCCCAAAAACTTTTGACTTTGATAATTGATAAATGTGGTTTTCAAATAATGAATGGTTAGAAAGGCACCACAATTCATTTTAATTAAATTTCCAAAAACTTTTGACTGCAATCTCGTAAATACCTTAAAAAGGTACATTAAATTTCCAAAAACTTTTGACTGCAATATTGTAAATACCTTAATTTTCCAAACAAGTAAAGAAGATATATTAAATTTCCAAAAGTTTTTTATTTTGAAAATCTATTCCAGGGTGAAGTCTATTCCAATGTCCTAATTTTCCGTGTAGTCTATACCAATGTCCTAATTTTCCAAAGACGTATGAAAGGTTGATTAAATTTCCAAAAACTTTTGACTGAAATCTTATTCCAAAGAATTAAAGAAGATATATTAAATTCCCAAAAGTTCTTGACTTTGAAAATTGATAAATGTGGTTTTCAAATAATGAATTGTTAAAAAGTGACCACAATTCATTTTAATTTAATGTTATGGTTATTTTAATGGTATTAGTTTTGGAAACTAAATGATAGTGATCAAAATTATGGTTACAGTGACTATGTCATTTCTGAAGGTGTACAGATTAAAGAGGTAATTTTCTTATAATAAAAATTTTTGTTTTTTTATAATTGTTTTTATGATAAATTGTCAAGTTTTCATCTTATTTATTATTATTCAATTTGTGTGATAAACTGTTGTTCTTCTATAATTGTTTTTGACAAATTGTCAAGATTTCATTTTATTTACTATTAATCAAGTTGTGTCATTGTGTCATTATTTTTATGATTAAATACAGTTATAGATTTTAAAATACTAAAAAAAATTCAATTGTAAAATGACTCTAAAAATGTGGCATTTAAACAATAGAAGAATTAGTTAAAAACTTTGTAAAAATATTCCAAAACTAATTTTATCATAATTTATTTTAAAATGTTAAAAATATGGCTATTTCTTAACACTAATTAATAGACATTATAATCCTTAAAACCATACATTCCTCACATTGCCTTAAAACCCTACATTCCAACTTCAAGGTGGAGAAATGGTGGAGAAATCTTGTAAAGACATTCATGGATTGATTTTCTGTTTAATAAAACTACATAAAATTATTTTGATTCTCAATATTACTCATGCACATTATTATTTTTAATATAAAATTAATTATTCATATCAAATAATATAAAGTAATAATTATATATATTATGTTTATACAAAGTATTTTTGTTGAATTTTATAGGAATGGCTAAAATATTGTAATTATTCATACAAATTAATATAAAAATATTTATATGTTTTGTATTATGAGTATCACGGTTGATTTTTAGTTATATCTATTTTGTTTTAGATATTGCATGTATATATTTTGTCATTTAATTTATTTATAGGCTTATATGTATTTATATTTTATTTGTGAATCAATGCTAACATGAGGTTTATAGTAGTGTTATCACAATAAACTTTGTTTAAAAAAAAAAAAATAGAAAACGCTGACAGATTCAATGTTCGCATTTTAGTTGTAATAAGTTAGGGAAATTACTGATAGCGAGACTATCAACGTTTTAGTGATCCGATATGGTCTTGTGAAGAAATTCACAGACAACAGGCTTATCAGCGATTTCATTTTGATTGGTAGGCCAATTGTCAGCGCCAAAACCATATTTTAAATTTAAAAATTGATGACTATACTCACCACATGAGCGTCAGCAATATCATTGAAACGTGTCTCTATCTATTTTGAAGGGGTAAAAAGTATTGGTTAATGATTTGTTATCCACTGCTATGAGTAAATGCCATTTAAAATGATTTTACCATATGATACGAATTCCATTCATAATCATAACCTAAAGCACCGTGATTATTCACTCACCAACGCTAATATCCATCTGCGTGTCAAGTTGTTTTACCATGTCCTGTCAATAGTTTGTTTTTGTTAGTTCAGAGTCAGTCACACTTGGCGTTGAAACTGTTTTTCTCACAGGGATTCAATATAAAATCTAGGGAAGACCACAAACCACAATGCGGAAAGGAGGCAATGCGAATCGGTTTGAGCCCAAAGCACTAGATTTGCTGCACATATACCCCGAAATCTAGCAATTTTTTTAGCAAGCCGATTCGAGTGAGTTTTTCCACCATTGTACTGAATACCACGATGCAGTGGCTCAATCTTTTGCTTAGGGTTTTGATGGAAATCGCATGGAGGTTGGAGGCATGTCCTTTTCAGTTATAGAACATTCAATTGTTGAGGCCACAAGCTTTCCAGTAGATGGAGAGAAGATTTTCCACAGTCATGTGTTGGAAAGGATCAATGTCCCCTTATTTTTCAAAGAATAATTTAAAGGTCAAAATTGGAGGGCCAGATTTTGAAAGGAGTGGTTATAAGACAAATGGCATGTCCCTTTACACCTTTGTCAACAATATTTCACCTACAAAGGAAGGTTTAATTGGGTAAACCTCTACCACTTCTATTTCCTTGCACAACTTGTTGGTCAAATCAGGATTAATCCTTGTTTTTATTTACTAGAAAACATTAAACATATGGCGGCTAGATTCAGGGCCTGCACAAACCCCTCCTCGCATTTCATATACCACAAAGCCTTGATAAAACTATTAATTGAAAACCTGCTAACTAGGGCAAAAAGGACATGGAGCCATTTCCTTTTTTTGGGAGGCTTTCAAACTCAACCCGTTAAAAGACAAAGAGGCAAACCAAATAATGCCAAAAAGGAAAAGAAAACTAAAGGAAAAGCCCCTATTGAGCATCCTCCCAACCAAGAAAACATAGAAATTCCATCTACATCCTCCGGACCTAAAATTACCAAAGTCTCCCAAAGGAAAAGTGCCACACCGCATAAAATAGACCCTGTATCCCCTGTAAACCTATCTACTGATATCGACTCTTCTCAGGTTGTGAATCCACCCTTTTAAGCCTCCCCTACAGACACAACTAAAATAGAGGTTCCTAAAGGCAAAGAACAGAGATTGAGACCAAAGAGGAAGAGACACTTTCTGGAGTTTTCAAGGGTGGCAAGAGACCCCATACAATGCTGACAAATCAGTCTGTTAGCAAAAACTGCAAATTAGAAAACCAGTGAATTTTATAGTAACATTATCAACTTTTCTTCACGGGGAGGTCCGAATGAAAGAAAGGATGAATAGAAAAAAAGTTCTGGTGGAAAATTGGACCTATTTTATAGAGGGACTTGTTTTGCCAGCTAAGATGTCGTGCCATTAGTTAGGGACCTATTTCTATTTCAAAGGAAGACAATTTGAGAAGATATTTCACTTGACCTATATATCAACATATTTTCCAGTAGTTATTTTTAGAAAACAATTGAATTTATTTAAGTTTTTATTTACATGCATGAACTTGGCGATATTTAGATATCTTAGATTATTGTAATTAATCTGGAGACTATTATTTTCCAATCATTTGATATAAGTTTTATAAGATAGTCCATGAAGAATGAAGAAGGGTTTAAATTTATTAAAAAACATTTACATTCTGGTATATTGGAGCAGTCTTCAATATATTACAGTTCGTAATGAGAAATTTATAGGAAACTCATGTGTTTTAGTTCCCTATCAGTTTCCTCTTTTTTATAAAAACTTTCTTTCATGTCTGAAAATGTTAGTATCTAAGATTTGGGTTCACTGATGCTCCTTTCTTGTATTTATCAACCATTAGTATTTGTTACCTCAATCAGCTATACATTGTGCCTCCTTTCAGTTATTTTCTTCCAATTTCTCAAACAATGAAAGGATTTGTTGCTATCATGCTTTTTATATCTTTCTCATTGGATTTGTAGCTTTACTTGTTTGGAATTGGAATCCATTCCCAATGGTTTGTTTTGTAAACAACACAACCAATTTTATCCTATAAACTAAATATGGCCACCGAACTCAATTGTGAAACCTACTACTACAGTGGCCACAGAGTAGTTGAGTTTTACAGAGAGATCTGTCTTTGAGTTTAAGGGTCATCTTTCAAACTAAAAGAGGTTTGAGGTTACCTCAGGTTTTTTTTCCCACAACCAGGGTTTTCCCTAAGTGATAAAATTTTGGCACCATTATTGGGGAACGAAAAGCATCTTTTTTCCCCAAATGATTTTATTGTTTAAGATCAGATGTCTGAGGGCAAACAAAGATTATTATATTAATTTGGTTGCAAGATGTTTTCTCTAGCGACTCCACATTATGATCTGAAGTGTTCTTATTGACGAAGTTTTGGATCATACAACCGTGATCCAAATCCACCTTAGATTTTGTCAATCCCAGAAAAGTTGGTCAGGAAAAAAGCTCCTAAGGAAAGAGGTATGATCAATTTAAAAAGGTCTTTTTCTCTACCTACAAATATTGAAACCTTTGAAGACTTGGTGCTAGATATTAAATTTGGAAGTAATTTACTCATATCTATGTTTGAAAGTAGTCTATCAGATATTGTTCTTGATCCAACAGATCTTAAGATTTTGACTCTTGGGCCCTTTATCCTGGAAGTAGAGCTATTACCCCAAGATTTTGAGATTTGGTCTCATTTTAAGAAACTAGAACAAAAAGTCTAGGAACTTCAAGAAGTCGCTGCTAAATCTCCAAATTTTCATTTCATCCCATCTTTGTTTACCCAAATTACTGAGTTGTCCTCTATAGGTTTTCAAAAGCATATTCCAACAACCTCAGTACCTGTGACTTATGTTGTCCTTACTCTTGTTGTTAGTATAATTTCACATCTCAACCATATGGCTTCCCGATATGCACTTTTGAATCTTGGAGGGATGATCCATGATCTCCCACAGAATTATGGATAACGTCTGATTTAGTTTGATGGTACTGGATATTATAGAGCTCAACAACATCTAGACAACATTAACGATTTCATAGATCTAGAAGTTGACCATGAGGATGTCAAACAAATAATTTTGGCACAATGTCTGTCAGGTGAGGTAAAGAAATGGTTTAGATCTTTACTTGCAGCCAATGTCAATACCTTCCAGAAATTTGAATGGTTATTTCTCGCGAGATGGGAAGTGAAGAAAAACCCCTTGTAGATTTTAGCTCAGTATGATGCCCTTAAAAGGAACGCAGGGGAATTTGTTCAAGAATTCATAGTTAGGTTTAACAAGATTTACAATTCTATTCCAGTTGAGATCAAACCTCCTCCTGGTTTAGTTTTATTACACTATCCTGACCTTTTTTATGCCGAGTTGGCCTATCAGCTCCGTGAAAGGAATCCTGTCACTTTATAGCAAATGTAGAGTGATGTGATTGGAGTGGAGGCCAATTTATTGGAAAAGAAGGCAAAAACGAAGGCTGGAAGGAGAGTAGGTTTCAAAGAAGATTCATATTCATCTCTTGACCTAAAATTTGATCTTATGCTAAAAAATATGGAGAAGTTGGTGGGTAAATTGACTCCTCCCTGAAATGAAAATCAACCTCAAGTAAAAAATCTGAATTTCAGGAGACCCCGGGTTGCTCAAAATCGTCCTAGAGAGCATAAAGCCCCTGAAGAACAACAGCATGATATTTGACCTCCTTTTCCAGAATATTTTGTTGATGAGGATACTATTGATGAAGAATATCGTCAGATTGGGTGTTTCGATGATAAAGAAACCCAAGTGTTTTCCACCAAATAAGAACATGACATTTCTACTAGATGTTCAGGAGAGAAAGACATCGTTCATCTTTGTGATTCAGTTGTTTATCAGTAGGGGTATAGTAATGCAGTGGCCGATTTTCAAAGGAAGTACAACTTCAGAAAAAAAAAATGTCCCTATCAAAGCTCTGCCACAAAATATAACAGCTGAATAGCGAGCTGAACCTAGAAAAGAGATATTGAAGAAACCAGAGGAGCCAAAGAAGGACAATCTAAAAAAACAGAAGAAGCAATAAAGGAGACCAAAGATGTAGAAAAATCATACTCAGCCTTTAATATCGAGTCTGAAATCAATAAGTTGAAGGTATGCATTCCTTTTGTTGAAAGTTTGAGAAATGAGCAATATAGGAAAATAATTTCTACTATGATTAAAAATTTAGAAATTGATTAAGTCAACATAAATTCACAAGATTCTTTAAACCTAGATGATGATGCTCCTATTTTTTTTTTGTCCATACGTCACTAGTTCAAATGATGATGTACCCTCATTTTATGTAAGTTTGAATGTACATGATATGATTATTCACAACACCATGTTAGACTCCGAAGCTTCACATAACCTCATGCCTAAGTCAGTCATGGGCCATCTAGGACTCCAAATTACCAGACCCTACAAAGATTTGTTCTCTTTTGATTCGAGAAAGGTAAAATGCCTAGGGATGATAAATGGTTTTGTTGTCACCTTAGCTCAACTTCTTGTTAAGAGTGTATTGATGGATATAGTAGTAGCAGACATTCCTGCCAAATTTGGCATGTTGTTATCTCGATCTTGGGCAGCAAGATTGGGAGAAACTTTATAGATGGACATGTCCTATGCTTCTATCTAGTTGTTTGGTGAAATGAAAAGATTGTACTAAGAGGTCCAAATGGCCTATATGGTGAGCAGCAGAACCCAACCAGATAATTATCCTATCTATGCAGTAGACATGGATCTAGGATCACTGATTTTCTTCAATGGTTGTTGTTTTGAGGGAGGAACATCAGCAGAAAATGAAACTAATATTCAACAAGAACAGGTTCAGAAATTTTCAGATGAAATATGGAAATTAAATTTTGATGGCTCCACTTGTGAGAAGAGTTCTGGAGCAGGAGTATGGATTGTTCCACCAGATTGTACAAGCCAATTATAATAATTTAAAATTCATTTTGACTGTACAAATAACGTGGAAGAATATGAAGCTCTCATTATTGGGCTAGATCTGTTAAGAGAGCAAAAGGAGAAGAAAATTCACATTTTTGGGGACTCGGAGCTGATTTTCAACCAAGTCAAAGGTACCTATCAAACTAAGCATCCAAGAATGAGAGCCTACAAGAATGAGGTTTGGAATTTATTTTCTAACTTCTTTTCTAAACATGAGATCTCACTGGTATCAAGAGAGGAGAATGGAATCACAAAATCTTTAGCAACAAATGATAGTGCATTTTGAATTCTAATTTATCCAAATGAAAAGTATGAGATTAATGTTATACATAGGCCTTCAATTCTAAATAATACAAAGCATTGGAACGTGTTTGAAGGCAATCAACAAATCAAAAGATTTGTTGAAAGAATAGATGAATTTCTGAGCACTCTAATAGAAAAGCATGAATATTAAACTACAAATAAGAATTATGAGACAATAATCTTTTTGAACATTGTGGTTGGACAGGAAATTATTTAGTTAAGTAAAAATCTAATTCCTAGAGGCTTGGTTCCTTTAGAAAGATTGTTTGATTCTAATGATGTGGCAGTTAAGCCAATAATTCTGTCGAACAATGGTGATATGGGGGATTACAATTTCGGGACTGAAAATGACCCAAAGATACTCAAAATTTCTAAGACTTTGAAAAAGGACTAGAAACCAAAATATGAAGAAATATTGAAAGAGTTTGTTGGTATATTCGCTTGGAGGTACGAAGATTTGAATATTTATGATCAGTCCATCATTCAACATACTATACCACTCAAGGAAGATGAGAAACCATTTAAAAAAAAGTTAAGAAGGATCAATCCAAAACTACTGCCACTGATTCAGAAAGAAGTAAAGAGACTGTTAGCTGCAAAAATCGTCATTCTACTTAGAGCTTCCAGTTGGGTAGCAAATTTGGTGCCAGTGAGGAAGAAAAGTTCAGAAATTCACCTGTGTGTGGATTTTAGAAATTTAAATGAAGTCTCACTGAGGGATAATTATCCTTTAACGAAAATGGATCACATTATGTAAAAGGTGGTTGGTGCAGAAAGGGATTTTATGTTGGATGGGTTCTCAGGATACAATCAGATCCTAATCGACCCAAAAGATCAGGAGAATATTGCCTTCACCATGTTGTGGGGTATGTTCATGTATTCTAAGATGCCATTTAGACTCATGAATGTTAGGGCTACTTTCCAGCGCGCAATGGAAATAAATTTTGCTGACGAAAGAGATAAGTTGGTGGTAATTTATCTAGATGACATTACTTTTTTCTCAAAATCTGAATCTTCCCACTTGAGACATCTGGGGACAATTTTTAACAAGTGAAGGAAATTTGGAGTTTCTCTAAAGCCAAAAAAGTCCCATTTTTCCATGAAGGAAGGCAAGTTGTTGGGACACAAACTATCAAAGGACGACATCAAGATAGACCCCAACAGTGTGATAGAAATCAAAAGATTGAGCAACCAAGAAACAAGAAGGAAGCACAATCTTTCTTAGGTATTCTATGGCCTTTTATTCCAAACTTTGCAGAAATTTTAAAAGTAATAACCAATATTCTTAGGAAAGGGAGAGAGATTTAGTGGACTGAGAAATAAAAGAATAATTTTAATGATATCAAGAGAGCTTTAGGCCAAGCACCTTTAGTCATTAGTCCATATTTTTCAAATGATTTCATGATTTTCTCTTTCGCCTCCGAACACACCATCTCCGGTGTGTTGCTTCAGAAGAATGAGGTAGGTCAAGAACAACCCATCTCAATTTTTAGCAGGACATTAAGGGATGTTGAACTAAAGTATAACATTCTAGACAAACATGCATATGCATTAATCAAAACACTCAAAGATTTTAGAGTTTTTATTTTTCATTCTCATGTGATTGTGTATGTGCTAGATGCTGCAATAAAGAGTATTTTAGTACATCTAGACAATGATGGCATAAGAGGGATGTGGATTGATAAAATGTTGGAGTTTGACTTGGAAATCAAGCCTACCAAATTAATTAAAGGACAAGGTCTGGCTAGACTAATGACTGAAACAAATCTTGATGATGTTGGTATAAATTCTATTTTTGAATTATCAGATCTTCCAGGTGAAGAATCAGTGGTTAAAGTTGAAGATTGTTTCAAACAATGTCTATGGTATGCTGATGTTGTTTACATTTTGCATAATTTACAAGTACCACCAGGAATAGATAAGACATGGGCTAGATTTTTGAGATTGAAATTTATTAACTATTTTATTTTAAATGGTTATTTGTACTGGAAGGATCCTCGGGGTATTTTATTGAACTTCCTACTAGAAGACAAAGCCAAGAAAATGAGTAAATATTTTCATGAAGGAGCATGTGGGGGACATCATTACTGGAAGGCCACAATAGATAAAATCTTGAGAGCTATATTTCAGTGGCCTACTTTATTTTCTAATGTTAGAAAAGAAGTAGCAGCTTATCACAAATTTCAGTTGTTTGAGGGTAAGTCAAAACTAATGTCTTTGCCTTTAAAACCTATCTCTGTGGAGGCACCTTTCCAGTAGTGGGGCCTTGACTTTATAGGTGAAATTCATCCATTATTGTCAGCACAACATAGATGGATCTTGATAGGGACAGATTAATTCACATAATAGATTGAGGAACTTCTGAGAAGGCAAGCTACTCATCTTGTGGTTATTCAATTCTTATAAAATATTATTTATAGATTTGGTTGCCTGAAGAGAATTATTACTGATAATGCACAATGTTTTAAGTCTAAGATATTAGTAAAATTTTGTGAAAATTACCATATCAAGCTTAGCCATTCCACAACCTATTACCCTCAAGGTAATGGAATGGTAGAATCCTCCAATAAGAGTTTGGTCAAAATTATTAAAAAGCTGTTAGAAGATAAAAAAATGGCTTGGCATTAAAAACTCAATTTTTCCTTATGGGCAGATAGAGTTAGTACTAAGAGGTCAATCAACACCTCTCCTTTCTAGTTAGTATATTGTGTTGATGCATTGTTTCTTGTTTCAATTGGAATGCCAGTTATGAAATATTTGCAACAATTGGGTGAAGAACCAAATCAGCTGCAGAGGAGGACAAATTAGTTAATTGAATTGCAATAAATCAGAGAGAGAGTGTATGAAAAATATCAAGAAGTACAAGATCATATTAAGAAAGTTTTTGACAGAAAAAATAAAAAGGATGACTTTAAATTCGAAGACTTGGTTTTAAAATGGGATGCTCGTATTGAGGATAAGGGTAAGCACATAAAGTTTGAGAAAATTTGGAAAGCGCCATACTGTACTGCAAGTTTCCATGGTATGAACAGTTTCATCTTAGAAGGTATGCAAGGAGAATTACTTCTTAGAGGTCCAGTCAATGGGCGTTTCCTGAAGCATTATATCTCCTATACAAAGAATGATTTTCAAGTTTCACTGTACATATCCATATATTTTTGAAAAATATCTTGCAGGTGTGGATGAATATTCTAAGGTACTTGAAGCCCAAAGTGAAGGCCTTGATGTTCTGCTGATATTTATCAAAAAATAGAAGTTTTTTAGGAAAACTATATTTTTTCATGTTCAGAGTGTGTAAAAGATCATCTCTGAAAAGATGAAGTCCTTATTTTTGAGTTAGTAAAAGTTTAATTTTGAGCTAATGTTTGTAATGGATGAGGTAACGGGTCTATGGGGATTCTTGATATCATCATTGATTGAAAACATCCCCATGGAGCCAACTATTATCACAATAGACTTCGTTTAAAAAAAAAATCAGAAAATGCTGACAATTTCAGTGTCAACATTTTAGTTGTAATAAAACAGGAAATATTGATAGCGGGGCTATTAGCATTTTAGTGATCCGATATGGTCTTGCAAAGAAATTTGCTAATAATATTCTTACCAACATATTCATTTCCATTTACAAGCCAACTATTAGTGCGAAAACTAGATTTTAAATTTAAAAACTAATAACTATACTGACCACATCAACTGTTATGAAACCATCTCACAAAAAGATAGAAAATATAGATCAACGACTTATAATTCAGCCTCTTCGAGGGGGCAACCTCCTTTACATTACACAAATGAACAACTCTTGGATGATACAAATGACAAGACCTCCTTTCTATATATAGGAGTCTAAGGGGTCATAATATGATCAGAGCCGACATAACAATAATAATGTAAGGGCACAATAATAACAATAGTGGGCTTCTATGGGGCATAGTAATAACAATATGGGGAATACATGGGAACAAAAATATAATAAGGGGGTTGTACTAATAACAATAAGGGGTTACACTAGTAGTATAGGGACCTAACATGCCCCTCTCCTTCAAAAAGTGTTGTCCTCAACGCTTGAGTAGCTCTTGATGCTTCTGTATGAGATTCTTGTCCTCCCATGTGGAATCTTCAGTGGGTAAGTTCTTCTAGTTGATGAGAAACTCTGAAATTGATTGATTTCGTAGCTGTTGGGTTCTTGTTTCTGTGACTGCTCCAGGTTCCAATATGATTTTTCCTTCCTCTTCAAGTTCTGACAATATTGTTTGAATTGGGATCTTCTGCAACTTTTGAATTAGTGGTCACACTTCTTCGTCCTTCTTCCATTCATCCCTTGCTTCGTTTATCCAATCTGGTTGGATAATAGAAATAGCACAAAACAATGCTTCCACATCCCCATCCTTTCTTGAGAGTGCATCTGGAACAAAACTTTGCTTCCCTTTTCTATAGATGATGTCAAAGTCATAACCCAACATATTTTTGACCCCTTTTTTCTGTTCTTCTAAAGATAATATTTGTTATAAAAAGTATTTAAGACTATCGTGATCCATTTTTACCTTGAAGTGTCTTCCCATTGGGTAAGGTCGCCATTTCTTAAGTTCATTTAGTATTGCCAACATTTCCTTCTCAAAAATAGCTTGCTTGAGATGTAGGCGTAAAAATACCCAATCACGTACATCAAAACATTTTTCACTGCAATGTTGATCTACCTTTTGTTTCATTCAATTCTGCACCAAAGTGGCGTTATCCTTTAAAATTTGGAGAACTTGTTGTTGATGCTCGATGTGATCTTTCACTGCTTGAACCTTTTTCTTCTTGATATGTCCTTCTATATTTAGAGTTTGAGGAGTCGTAATTTCTTCCAATGCTTTACAAGATATGGTCGGATTCATTTCTTGATGCTCGATGTGATTTTTCACTCCTTGAACATTTTTCTTCTTGATATGGCCTTCTATATTGATAGTTTTAGTAGTGGTAATTCCGACCAATGCATTACAAGATATGGTTGGATTCATTTCTCCTTTCTCGATGTGATATTTCACTTCTTGAACCTTTTTCTTCTTGATATGTCCTTCTATCTTGAGAGTTTGAGGAGTGGTAATTCTTACCAATGCTTTACAAGATATGGTCAGATTCATTTCTTCTTTCTCTGGGGTTGGTTCCTGGTGTATATCCTCTTCTTTCGATGTTTCTTGATCCTTTTCTTCCTCCTCTTCATAATCTATGTAAAATAATTTCTTCTTAGCACACTTATGACCTTTAGTGCATTTGCTATCACAATTGTAACAAAGCCCTTTTTCTCTTTTTTCTTCGAATTGTTGTGGTGTCACCCTTGTAGGTTGTGGAAGGCTAGGAGAAACAACACTTCCATGGTTATAGTTGTGAGGGGTAGAATTCCCTGTTTCCATAATTTTGCTTTCCACTTTTCTTGCCAACCTGAATGCCTTCTCCAATGAATCAGGTTCCTAAAGACGAACCTCATGTTGAATGTTATCCTTTAAAGTCCCTATGGAGACATCAATCCTCTGCTTCTCTAGAATATCATTTTCCCTTATATTCAATTTTTGAAAGTCCTCAATGTGCTCTTCCATTGAACACTTTTGTTTGAGATTTATCAATTAGCTAAAAAAGGTGTTTCTCTTTGTATCCTCATAATGTGCTATCATTTCCTCTGTGAAAATTGACCACATAACAAGTTGTTTACGAGAACAAAGCCCTTTATACCATAAAAATTGATCAGGTTCTAAATATGAAGATGCAATACATACTTTTTGTAACAGTGGTACACCATGTAGATCAAAATATTGCTCCATCTATAGTATCCAATTTACTGGATCCTTTCCATCAAACTTCCTCATATCTCCTTTTCTTGATTTCAGGAGCTTGATCTTGTAATGACTGTAAATGATTGTAACTCTGTACTTTTAGATCTTCCATTTCTGAATTTGCGATCTACATTAGCCCTCTATGTCCTCTTTCCAATGCCACCGGTCTGATCAAATTTAGATTCTCCAAGAAAGAGTTATGCACAATCTCCCAAGATGACCTGATTATATACCTTTTCACAAGAGCAAACTTGTATGAAGTGCCACGTGTCACTGTTTTGACCTTAGGATCTAAAAAATATATACAGGAAACTACAGTCTGTCCTCTTTTTGTAACTTCTTACTAAATTTCAATCTGATGCTCAAAACAAAAGTTATGACTATTTTCCCAAGGTCACCTGTTTGGAATGTAATTCAGGAGTCTGCAAAAAGACCAACTTCCTTAGATCATATCTCCGCAAATATTGTGCGAAAAGCTCTGAAATTCGGACCCGAGGTTTAGAATGATTTCAACCCAAATGGGTTGTTGTTTTAGCATCTGAAATGTCGCAGAAAAAAAGTTATAGTGAAAATTCTATGATGAAACCCTAGAATCCATAGCTCTGATACCAAATGTTATGAAACCAGCTCACAAAAAGATAGAAAAGATAGATCAACGCCTTATAATTCAGCCTCTTTGAGGGGGAAACCTCCTTTACATTACACAAATGAACAATTCTTGGATGAAACAAATGACGAGACCTCCTTTCTATATATAGGAGTCTAAGGGGTCATAATATGATCAGAGCTGACATAACAATAATAATGTAAGGGCACAATAATAACAATAGTGGGCTTCTATGGGGCACAGTAATAACAATATGGGAACTACATGGGCACAAAAATATAATAAGGGGGTTGTAATAATAACAATAAGGGGTTACACTAGTAGTATAGGGACCTAACATCAACGTCAACGATATCATTGAAACATGTCTTTTTCTTTTTGAAGGGGTAAAAATTACTGGTTAATGATTTTTTCTCCGGTGCTATGAGTAAATTTCATTTAAAATGATTTTACCATATGATACGAATTTCATTCGTAGTCATAACCTAAAGTTCCATCATTATTCACTCGCCTATCCATCCGCATGTCAATCTTTTTTACCATGTTTCGTTAGTAGTTTGCTTTTGTAAGTTCGGAGTCAGTCACACTTGGAATTGAAACCATTTTTCTCTCATGGATTCAGGATCGAACCCCAGGAAGACCAAACATTGCGATGGGGAAAGGAGGCAAAGTGAATCGGTTTGAGCACAAAGCACTAGATTTTCTAGACATATACCCTAAAATCCAACAATTGTTTCAACAAGCTGATTAGAGTGAGTTTTTTCACCACTGTACCAAATACCATGATGTAGTGGCTCAGTCTTTTTCTCAAGGGTTTGATGGAAATCACGTGGAGGTTAGAGGCATGTCCTTTTCGGTTACAGAACAGTCAATTGATGAGGCCAAAACCTTACTAGTAGATGGAGAGAATATTTTCCACGGTCATGTGTTGGTAGGGATCAATGTCCCTTTCTTTTTCAAAGAAGAATTCAAGGGTCAAAATTGGATGGCTGGATTTTGAAAGGAGTGGTTACAGGAAAAATGGCATATCCCTTTACACCTTTGTCAACAATATTTCACCTGTGAACGAAGGTTTAATCGAGTAAACCTATACCACTTCTATTTCCTTGCACATATTGCTGGTCAAATAGGATTAATCCTTGTTTTTATTTACTAGAAACAATTAAACATATTGAAGCTAGGTTCCAAACTAGCATAGACCCCTCCTCTCATTTCATATACCACAAAGCCCTAATAAAAATTTTAATTGAAAATCAACTAGCCAGGGAAAAAAGGACTTGGACCCATTTCCTTTTTTTAGGAGGTTTTCAACCTCAACCCCTTAAAAGACAAAGAGGAAGACCAAAGAATTCCAAAAAGGAGAACAAAACTAAAGGTCAAGCCCTTATTGAGCCACCTCCCAGCCAAGAAAACATAGAAATTCCATCTACATCCTCTAGCCCTAAAATTCCCAAAGTCTACTAGAGGAAAAGTGTCAGGATCCATAAACCAAACCTTGTATCCCCTGTAAACCTACCTGCTAATATGGGCTCTTCCCAAGTTATGACTCTAACTTTTGAATCCTCCCCTACAAACATAACTAAAATAAATTTTCCTAAATGAAAAGAAGCAGCGATTGAGACCAAAGAGGAGGAGACATTGTTTGAAGTTTTCAAGGGTGGCAAGAGACCCCATACAAGGCCAAGTAACAAATTAAGATACAAAATAAAACTCAGAAAAAAACCCATAGTTGGCCAAAGAAGTGATTGATGTTGACAATATGCCACTGAAGGACCTCATCATCAATAGGAAGAAGGCTACAGGCTCTAAGAAGAATAGAGACAAAGACACTTTGAAGAGGGGTCCTATGGAGATAAGGAAAAGAAAAAAACAAAGATTAGAGAAGGTAGATGTAATTCTCAACGAAGCTAGTACCCTAAGCTAAGAGGCTTGGGGGGTTAAACTTAAAATTTTTCCTATCTATTTCATGAAACAGGTTCTTTTTTTATCGCTGATAGTCAGCGTTAGAGTTTTGCATATAAGGGATTAGTCGAGAAAGCTAAAATTCCCATCGTCAACGTTTTTTGATAAAACTGGCAGATCCATTGTCATCTATTTTGGGATGAAATTGTGTGCCCGCTAATAGAAAATGATATAGGGACGAAAGTTGATAGTGAGTTTGTCATCAATTTTGGAGCAAACAGGGAGTGCTGACATCTCCATTGTCAGTGCTTTTGAAACATGTAGAAATAAAATGCTAACAATCAGTCTATCAGTGAAAACTACAAATCAAAAAACTAGTGAAGCTGACAGTAACACTATTAGCTTTTTTTCACCAGGAGGTCTGAATGAAAGAAAGGATGAACAAAAAAGCAGTTTTGGTGGAAACTTCAATATGTTTTGCAGAGGGGGCCTATTTCTCCAGCTAAGATATTGTATCGTCAGTTAGGGACCTATTTCTATTTCCAAGGAATACAATTTGAGAAGATATTTCACTTGACCTATATATCAACATATTTTCTAGTAGCTATTTTTAGAAAAAACTGAATGTATTAAAGTTTGCATTTACATGCATGAACTTGAAGATATTTAGATATCTTAGATTATTGTAATTAATTTGGAGATTATTATTTTGCAATCAGTTGATGTAAGTTCTATAAGATAGTTTATGAAGAATGAAGACGGGATGGAAATTATAAAAACACATTTGCATTGTGGTATATTTGAGCCGTCTTGAATACATTATAGTTTTTAATGAGCATTTTATAGGAAACTCATGTGTTCTAGTTACCTATCAATTTCCTCTTTGTTATAAATACTTTCTTTCATGTCTGAAAATGTTAGTATCTAAGATTGGGATCATTGACTCTCCTTTCTTTTATTATTAGCCGTTAGTATTTGTTACCTAAATCAACTATACATTCTGTCTCATTTCAGTTAGTTTCTTCCAATTTCTCAAACAATCAAAAAATTTGTTGCTATCATGCTTTTTATAGATTTCTCATTGGATATGTAGCTTTATTTGGTTAGAACTAGAATCCATACCCAATGGTTTGTTTTGTAAACATCCCAACCAATTTTATCCTATAAACTAAATCTAGCCACCAAACTCAATTGTGAAACCTAATACTAAAGTGACCATAGAGTAGTTTAGTTTTACAGAGATTCCTCTTTGGCTTGAAGGGCCAACTTTCAACCTAAAAGAGGTTTAAGGTTACCTAAGGGTTTTCCCACATCCAGGGTTTTTTCTAAGTGATAATAAGTGGAATCAACATTTCAAGGTGTTCTTATATTATTTGATGAATTTCGTAGGATTCATAATAAATTTCTCTACCCACTTCCATAAATGGTATCAGAGTGAGGTTTGAGTCATCCTTCCCTAGTTAAGTCAAAAATTTCTTAGGAGTTAGTTTTGAGAATAGAAATAACTCGCGTTATTTAGTTTCACCCATGAGAATCACATCCATCGAATCCTAGCTTCCTCGGCCTAGAAAATATTGAGCTATAATGTTTTCTTGACCATGGGTTTCTCTGTGTGTTCGACTCAATTGAAGAGCTTGTTAAGTAGGAGGTTGCATTGAATGAAACCTTGTGTTTCATAGAGGTTTCTCAAGAAGGAACTACTGCATTATATATAGATGGAAGCCAAGTCATGGTAGCAATAGCCAAATAGTGATGAATATTGCCATATGTGATATTTTCTTGGCGAAATTCACTAGGTGCTCATGCACATATTTTCCTTGACCAGTAAAAAAGAATTATATTCTACAAACTATAGTGGAAACATTGCCAACATACAACTACATATCATAATGAAGCCCGCACATAATTGGTAAGATAAATTTCTCTATATTAAATGTATGATTGGCGAATAAATACTTGTTGAGGGATGGTGAAATCCTTTTCCTAAATAATTTGAATTTCTCATGAAGAAATTAGGTGATACTAGTAAATTTGTTTGGTAAAAATTACAATTTTTTCGATTAGCTTAAAAGAAGGAAGTAATTTTGTCTTGTGTAAAAGAATACAAAAAAAGGGCTTCAAGTAACAATATCCTTGCACAACCATAGATTCCCCATTCTCATAGGGAATAATTACAAATTTTGGGAAATTAAAATTGGGACATTGTCATAATCATAGGATGTTTGGGAATTTTTAGTTCATTGGTATGCAAAACCAACTAATCAAGTAGTAAAACAAGCCTTCAAATTTTTTCAAAAAGAATAACTCAGAGAAAACAAGAAGGATGCAAAAAAAATTCTATCTCATACAAAATCACTTCAACGAAAGTTTATTTACCAATAACTCAATAACAAAATTCTCAAAAGAAACTTGAGACATTTTAGAAATGAACTATCAAGATATTATCGAGGTAAAGAATCAAGTTTCAAGCATTAAGAATGAATTTAGAGAATTTGAATATGAAGGAGTGAGAGTTATAAATGCACTTCCATGTCACTCATCAAATAGAGTGATTCCAAAGAAATAAGATTTAAAATAATTTTAATGTTGCATATCTTCTTCATCCAAGGTCGGAAATAATTTTTTCTCCTTTGAACTGAGATGCTAAAATAAAAGATATCTTAATGAAAGAAATTTATCATGTCCATCATTTCAATTGATAGCCCTATTTCTCAGCTACATCCAACATTTTACAAAATCTAATATGAGGTCATTTTCCTAAGATATTTCCAAGCACATCCGACAACTCATGGTCTTAACCCATATATATTATTGTCATGTTACCTTCCTAATTTTATTTATAGTAATGTTTCTCCATTTTTATCTTTTTACCATTTATCTTTTACATTTACCATCAAACATCATACATTTCCCATTATTTCTATCTACCGCATTCTTCTTGGATTTTCCATACTTCCATCCTTCCATACTTAGCCTTTTCACTTCCCATTTTATTCTCATTTTCCCCTTTTTACCATTTCTATTTCAAACTAGTTGTTCATATTTCTACATTTCAATTATCCATATTTTTGGAAAAGTTAGTTTATTTTCCACATTATTTCTTTTTCCATACATAGAAATAGCTCCATACAGTTTCTATCCCAGCCATATCCAACAAATATTTACATACTATTACTATTTTCCCTCATAGCTAGCATCTTCATAACTCCTTTTCAGTTTTTGCAAATATGTTTTAACACTTCATTTATTTTTTATCATCCTTTGTGCAAATATTTTGGTGTAGAATCCTCCACACACCCTTTCTTCTACACAACCCTTTACCTCCCCTTTCCTTTACACACCCTTTCCTCCATTCATCTCCACAACTATTTTCTCCAAACACTTCACACCCCATGTTTTATTACTTAGTCAAATTTACCATTATTTACCTTTATTTTTTCACACTTGGCTTATTTTCTAGATTTTATCATCTCACCTTTACATTATCAATATTTTTCATATCATCTTTGATGGGACTTTTAATTATCCTTCTAATTTCCTAGGAAGATAACAAAAAAATTGCTCAGTCAATTGTCAACTTGCGTTTCATTTGAAAGTTTTGAACTATTGTGCACAATATATGCTAGTGCATTTTGTTATGTGTCATGAAATTTTAGTGTTATAAATGTTTTTATAGTGGAAAGATAAGTATTATTTCACAATTCGCCACTAAATAAAACACAACACACTTGCATGAAAGTAAAAACTCTAACAAGAAAGTAAATACACAAGTAACCATGAGATGGCTTGCTCCAATTTAACAATATTCTTGTTTTTTGTAACAATTTATGTAATAGCATACGCTTATGATTTGATTGAAAAATGAAAGACTTACAAATAAAGTGTATACATTAAGATATCAGATTCAAAAAATTACTCTCAATTGTTAAATAGTTATTATGCTGAAAATAGAGAAAAAATAATCTACAAACAAGTTGCAACAGCAGGAGTTACAAAAACAACCTAAATTCCCCAAAACATAAAAGTATGTGTGAGATTAATTAGACAATCGATTACCCATGAGGCTAATATCTGAATTGTATAACTTGGAGTTGTAGCAATAATTAGTTAGTGAAATTGCAGCAAAAAGGAAAATAATGAAATTGTAGCAAGAATAATTAATTAGAAATTTAAAAAAAAATATGAAGACTACCTATATGTAATGATAAAAGAAATACTAAGTTAGGAAGGGGGTTTACCTCCTTAGACAAGGTATTGTTAAATCTTCAATTCGGTCAACCACAAAAATATCATCAAACAATTGAAGGAAATGATAACTTTTATTGTATAGAAATTACACAATTTTCTCTAACAATATTTTTCTTCTCCTCGTGCTTTAGGAGAAGTCGCGTATTTATATGAAATTTCACTATCTGACTAAGTGAAAAATTGGATAGCTAGCATGAGATAAGTTGGTAATTTTTGAACAAACAGCAACTCAAATTAACTGACATTGTTGGAAGGTGATTTTTCCTCCTTGATCAGTCACTCACTTACCTCCTTTGTCTTCCATCATGAGAAACACATTCTAACCATATAGATAAAGTGGCTAAAGCACTAGCAATATATTTTGTAGTTGCAACAACAATAGTTGCAGCAAGGCAAAATTTGAAGTGGCAATTCAAGAGTTGTAACAACTTCATTAGGTCATGAATGAGGGGAGTAATGGAGTTGTATACATTTCTTTTGACTCATTTATTTTAACAACTTTGACTCATTTCTTTTGTAGTAGCCCCATAGATTGTATATATGAGTGAAAAAACATGTAAATTTAGCCATGTATGTAATTTTTCATCATTTGGTAAGATGGCTAAATAGCCCTTGTTCTAGGTGTGGATTGATAGTGCTAGATATTAGGCGGATAAATCCCTCTTGCTGACAAGAGTGATCTCCCTAGATCCTAGACAAAAACTAGAAACAAACAGAAAATTGAAATGGCTCTTTCCCTAAGTTGATCTCATTTGAATTATGGGTATAAAATATGGTAAACGAGCCTCTTAGCCATGTGCGAAATTCTTGATGAAGATCCCTTGTTGTGTCTTGATGCAGCTCTTCAATGCTTGATAAAACCTACAACCATAAACATAAGAAGGATAAAAGGCACATGCAACTTGATAATTCAAACAAACATAGCCTAATGATCAAGGAGATTAGGAATTGATCTTGCTTTAAAGAACATCTAAAGAATTATAGATCATTCATCATTCTGACGAGACAATTCAATAGGGAAAAGAAGTCATTTGTATTAATCAAATATAAAGAAGAGTCTTACAACCTTTGCCTTGATGTAGTGAGTTTCCTCCAAAGTGCATCCAATATCCTCCTTAGATGATAAGTTTTACAATCTCAAACAAGCAACATAAGTTTATCTTCTTTGAGTTTTGACCTCCTCAAACCTTCTGCCCTCTAGTCATTTTATAGGCCAAGAGGAAGAAGTTTTAGATCCAAAAGAGGAGGGTGAGATCCTCTAATTAAGGGATTAGGGTTCCTAGAGGAAAGGGATTAACATCCATCATCTGAGGGTAATGGATCAAATAGGCATCACCCAGAAGATTTTAGTTGGCCTATATTCAACCAACTCTATTTCTAAAGTGTACTTTTTATTTTTACTTTCTTTGATTCACTTGCATAGCCTATGGTGGTATACAAAGCATATTTATGTGTTGTTCTCAGGGATAAGTTAAGCGAATGCACATAAAATTATAGGTAAAAGAGCGCAAGGCTTACTTGAGAAATTATACAAGCTATTTTTCCCAAAGTTCTCATCTTCTTCAATGTATTTTTGGTTGTTTGACCTCTAAGGGAGTTCAATGAAACACGTTCATGGATGGTGAGAAATTCATTAATATTCATCAAGTGTCACGGTGACAAAATAATGTGTAACAAATTTCCCCCTAAAGTTCGAAGTCTATATAATAAGTTTTAAAATATTGAAGCGCTTTATCATGCTAAAGATCGGATTAGAGACAATGGTCGGAAACCTGCAAGAAACATTCAAGGATTACAATGAAAATGTATATATATAATCATCACTGAGGTATGTGTTCCCAAACTCAGAGTAAATTTAACTCAATGAATAAGTACAGAGAAACTCCAGAATCATATCGATAGTAGACACAGTATGGACAAAACCATTTGTTTATGATTTTGTCTACATAATTATGAATATAAAACTCCTCGTAACTTGGATTAATGAAACTAGATCTAGGTTCTTGATCTTCGTCTTCTCAATCCACGGTGCGAATCTAGCCATGTGAGTGAATGTCTCGAAGTCAATCATGGTAGAAACAACTTGATTACCGGTCAATGATGTGAATAGTTAACATGTGTGAGAGAAACCACCAATAATGATAATGGCTCTCAAGGTACTTCCAGTACAATCTATGAAGTGTGAATAATTCATCTGAAGTCGAGCAGTCATAGAATTATTCGATTGAAGGCAAATGATGAGAACCTAATGTCGAAGGTGAGAAACCTTCCATCAAGGCATGCATGCCTCAAGGTACTGAAGGTTTCTATATCAACTTCCTATATAATGAGCTAAAGTCGATAGGAAGTGACCCATCGCAAGAAAGCCTACGACACGAAACATAGTGTTAAGTTTTGAAAAATAGTTTTCAAGGACTGAGTCAAGGGTGGATGACATGATTGAAGGCTAAAATTTGCAAAGGAACATGAACTGAGGTTGAAATTCTCTTGAACACATAACGACACGACAATTTACTTGGAAACATTTGACTCAACAATAATACTCAAAACTAATTGAAGACTTTCTATGGGGTTTGATTAACTGTAAGACAAATGGATCTCCAAACCCAGACGTAAATGTGACGGGGTGTCTTGTTCAAGAGTGACATACTGCCTTTATGATAAATGTAAAATAAAAACCTTTTCCTAATTTCCCCCCGCCATTGCTGGCAACTACGTCTTTATTGATTACAAGCTTGAGGAGGATAACATATGCTTGTCCTATATGCTCATCCTTCGAATGAGTCCATGAAAGTATTTTTAACGAACCCTAAGAAGGAATGGTTCGGTCTCGTTATGCTTAACGAGTATTATACTATTTAATTTTTACGAGTCCAGTAAAGGAGTAACTCAATGTAATTTTATTTTAAGAGTTTTGAAAAGGACAAAAAAAGGAAAATCATTCATTTCTTTTACCATAAAATTTTAACGAGCCCAGAGGAAGTAAATCTTGGAGCTTTTCATTTTTAGGGAGTCAGAAGAAAAACATAAGCAAACTCCATCATGTTCCTTTTCGTATGTTTAGTCTCTCAAGTCTGAAAAATGATAAAATAATGCAAAATATAACTCTATTGATCATGTTTGATCAACATATACCTTTTTCGTAAACAGTCCTATCTTAGTCCGTAAAAGGGGTAAACTTATACTGAGTGGACGATTTTCATTTACTTTTACGAGTTCGAAAAATCAAGTACTCGACGATATTTTCATATTTCAAGAGTCTGAAATGGGATTAAAAGAGGACCCTATGGCTTCCCTTTTTCGTAAGTTTTAACGAGTTTGAAAAATAAATAAAAATATATTCATCTTACCGACTTTCAATTTAATTAACGAGCAAGAAAAGACAGAAAGAACTTGACATTTTCATGTACGTTTTACGAGCATGAAAAGATAAAAAAATAAGCTTAGGATTTTTGTGAGTTTAACGAGTCTTGAAAATAATAACCGAAATGGACTCGAGATAGGTTTCAGTTTTACAAAAGGTTGAAACATAGGCAAATTTTGCTTGAGACTGGTTTCATTTTTACACAAGCTTGAAATAGAAAAAACCATGCTAGAGACTGGTTTCATTTTTACACAAGCTTGAAACAGGAAAAATTATGCTTGACATAAGTTTTCATGCCCCCAGCATAATCACTATAAGGGCACATGCCCCACAAACTTCATTTCATTCACCTAAGTACACTACTAGTTACTAATAGGTGGATGAAATGAAGGCTTGTTTACGAGATCATATGAAAAACTTGACTCAATTAGGGGAGGATTTGTTTCCTTTTTTAATGAGATTGAAACATGAAAAGAACTATGATCATGAGACCTATTTCATTTTTTAATGAGGTTGACATAGGAAAAGAACCATCCTCCTAAGGATCTATTTCATTTTTTAACGAGGCTGACACAGTAAAAGAACTATCCTCATGGAAAGTATTTTCATTTTTTAACGAGGTTGACATAGGAAAAGAACTATCATCTAAAAGAGTTGTTTCATTTTTTAATGAGGTTAACACAGTAAAATAACTATCCTCAAGAGACCTATTTAATTTTTTAATGAGGTTGACATAGGAAAAGAACCATCCTCATGTAAAGTTGTTTCATTTTTTAACAAGGTATACATAGTAAAAGAACTACCCTCAAGCACTTGTTTCATTTTTTAACGAGGTTGACACAGTAAAAGAACCATCCTCTTGTATAGTTGTTTCATCTTTTAATGAGGTTGACACAGTAAAAGAACTATCCTCAAGAGACATATTTCATTTTTTAATGAGGTTGACATAGGAAAAGAACCATCCTCATGTAATGTTGCTTCATCTTTTAATGAGGTTGACACAATAAAAGAACCGTCCTCATAATGACGAGTTTCATTTTTTGATGAGGTTGACACAATAAAAGAACTATCCTCATGAATATTTGTTTCATTTTTTATCAAGGTTGACACAGTAAAAGAAACATCCTCATAAGGAGTTGTTTCATTTTTTAACGAGGTTGACACAGTAAAAGAATTATCCTCCTAAGTTTCTGTTTCATTTTTTAATGAGGTTGACACTTTAAAAGAACTACCCTCAGGTAACTTCTTTCATGGCTTCCAAATGAAAGAAACACATGTCAAGGGACCCCTTGATCATGGCTTCCAAAAGGTCTTCATAAGATGGAAGAATAGTCTCTGGAAGGAACACATGTCAAGGGTATCAATAGGGATAATAAAATTGTATTCAAATTCCCCCATTGAAGTTTTGACCACATTAGTTATTGGATCTAAGTTAAAAGAAGCCGAGAAAACAGTGAGAGGTTTGCTTGCATCAGAAACTAAAAAAATGGGACAGGTTGCCACATAATTAATTCATGATGGGGTAGGTACCACTTCCATATAAGGAACATTTAGGGGTGTCGGATGACCGATAGTCAAAGGAAGATCAACGTATGAAATCTGATCAACCATCACAATGTTTCCATTGTGATTGAAGGACATCATGCGAAAGAGTGTTGATACAACAACTTTCATGGCATAGACATAGTCTTGCCCAAGGAGAAAATTGAAATCTAATTGACCTTGGACTACCATAAGATCAATACAAACAATCTTACCTTCTAAGTTAATAGGTAACTTAGGAAGGATACCTAAAGGTTGAATAACGGTTCTGTTAAAATATAATAGGTTCTAAGTAACATATACAAGTTGAGGGGAACCCAAAGCTTAGCAAGCAATCGAGGATAAAATACTAACAGAAGCACATTCATATACATTTGTGCGATGCACATTCTTACCATAAGCCTTCACAATGATTTTGAAAGGGGTGGATGAAAGAAGACGAGGTTCTGTCAGTCTACTCCAATCAAAATAAATGGCCTCATTACTTGGATGGGGTTCAAAAGAAACAAATGAAATTCCCCCATGTGTAGAAGAATTTGTGGTAACATGAAGAACTTGAGCGGTATGAAGTTCATTCTCTAAAGGGAGAGTGGGATCGATCAAATATTGAATCGATTCAACCACTTGATCAACAAATAGTCCATCGACCTGAGTGATACATGTTTCACCCTCCAATGGAAGGGTCAGATTGATTGTACTTGGATTTAGATCAATCACTTTGTGAACTGATGGTAGGGGGGTAAAGTTTGCGGTAATTAGTTGGAAGTTGTTGTTGTTAAAAAGTAAGTTTTTCCAACAATTTTGAGGCTTCATCCGTGTGAGGGAAATGGTGACTATGATAAGTCCCTTTGCATAACCTACAAGGAAACCTAATTTTAATATTTTTCCCTGGAATCTGAGAATCGGAGTTTGATGGATCAATAGCAAGTTTATGAGAATTATTTGACCATACTTACAAAACCTTAGGAATACCAGGACAATTGATAAGGAAGTGGTCACCCTTACAAAGCTTGCAAGGGTATTTTGGCTTACAATGCATTGTAGAAGTTCCCACAACATTACCAATACTTACGGTCATGACTGGTTGGTTGAATACTTTCTTATCTTGCTTCTTCTTCTTCTTACCTTCCTTCTTCTTAGTCACTTGGTTACTAGCATCAAGGCTTTTACCTACTGAACAAGAAGAAAGGGAGGAGTACATGTTGGATAAAGAAGGTAAAGAGTCAACAATAGGTTGGTGATGTTCAGATAGAGAACTCGGTTGAGGTGAAAAACTCAGTTGAGATGGTACAATTGGATTATTTGGAATTAAATAAGTTGAGAACAACCATACAGGTAAACCTATCGTGAATCCAAGAAGTGACAATAAAACTTTTATCTCTCTAAAATTTCCTTAGGGTTGTCATGAAAGAAATAATAGAGGTAACCACAAACCTACTTTTGATATCAGGATCTATCCTTCCTAATGCTCAGAGAGGGCTCTCTCTTAATGATTTAACTTTGTTGGATTAATTGATTTTTGGCTAGTTATTTAAGCCTGGTTGGTTTTTGATTTTATTTGGAGGTGGAATCACTGATTTAGATGGATAGATAAGCGTCTTTTTACCATTGGGCCATGGAGTCCAAATGTCAAGAAAACAAGACTAAATCAAATTCTAAAGATAGTGTTCACAGGGAAATGTAGCTGAGTAAATTTAGATCTTTTAGGCTGGATGGGGAAGTGGTTTTTCAATTGGGGTCAAGGAGCAGTTAAGGATTCCTCAAACTGGATAATGAGGGAAATGAAAGAGGTCAATCGAAACTAGGGAGCAATGAAGAATTCCCTACTTTGGATATCAGAAGAAAACATTAAAATGAATAAGTGTTCAAGACAGAGTGTACTTAAACAAATTCTGTAATAAAATTGTTGTTATTTCATTCAAATTGGAAAAAACATGTATGTTTGTGAAACACTTAAGAAAATGACAATTTGAAAAATGAAAGATACTTCACTGAAGTGGCCCAACACATGAATCCTGTAATGAAATGCCTTTATTACTCAGTCTAGTCTGCTGGCTTGAAAATGTTTACAACAAACCCTCAGGTTTTTCAGATCAATGTAACTATAGAAATGTTCAGAAATCCACACCCTATACTTCGAATTATGAAGTATTTATACACAAAAATAGTTACAAAATATCCTAAACTGTTTTAGGAATTATTCAAGGAAAATAAATATCTTCATGCAAGAAGATAGAGACACCTAGGAGACTAAAAGGCTAGCTGTCCCTTCTTTTAATGATTTTTTTGTTTTATGATTTGACCTTTTGCTGCTTTCTCTACTTTACTGTTGCTCTACGCTGGCTGTTCTTTTACTTTTCCTTTTGACTAATACTCTTTCATCTGATACTCTTTGACTTAGCTGATCTGCTGATTTTCTTTCGCTGCTCTGTATTCACTGTTTACCTTGCATTTTTACAGTAAATCATTCAATTTTTCCCAAGTCTCTGCATCTAGTAATTTAATATTTACCCTTCTCCTATAGACTTCATCAATTTCTGTATATTTTGCAAAGGTGGGCTTGTTTACAAAAAGATGTTTTACCTCATGCTGGAGGTAAAATAGGTTCTCAAAAGTCTGGTAAACGACTTTTCCTATAGGCATCCCTATCATGGAGGAACTGTTGGATTGTTCCTTTGCCACTTCTCTGATTCTCTTATCATAGTCTTCATGTGGCATCAACCTATCATTAATCACCAGTGTATTAGGTAGACCTTTCTACCTCAAAGTATCAAATTTGACCATGAACCTGGATATTGCTTGTTCCATTGTATGGCATTTATCCTCAGGTTGTGTCATCAGGTTCCTCTTGGTGATTACCTTCTTCACTTCTAGTATGGTCCCAGTTCTGTCAGCTATTTGAAGCTCCTGCAATTCATATTTATTTTTTGAGTTAAGGAACTGGATTATTCTTGAGGCTTCTTCTGGCATATTTCCAAGTTTGGCTCTAACCCTTTGAATTGCCTCACCAGCCTCTTTGACCAAATCATTCTGCTCAAATATCACCTGTATAGATGGCCAAATATCATTGACTCAGTCAATAATATTGGCCCATAAAAGTTGTTTTGCTTGGTCTAGTGGCTCTTTCAGTGTCAATTCTTTCTCTAAGTTCTCTAACCTTTCACTTAACCTGTTTGTCTTCTGAACTTCATTCTTATGCATAATTTGAGTTAGTTTCTTCTCATCCTCTAGACTTTTTATTTGTTCTTTAAGTCTATTTATTTCAGTGGTTTGGATGGACATATTCTCTATGTCTTTGACCAATTTAGTTGCTTCATCACTAGGATGAGTTGCTACTGTTGTTGAACCTGTTGCTGATGTAGTTGGAAGTGTTGTAGCTAGTGGAGTTGTTGGGGCCAGTGAAGCTGCCAAAGTAGAAGGAAATGTTGTAGTGACTGTAGGAATAACAGTAGCAGTAGTTGTCTCAACATTGGCCTATTTCTCCTGTACTAACTTGTCCATTTCATTCTCCATTTATTTCAATTGGGCATTTAGTTGAAGAATGAGGTCCATCATCTCATCTTTCTGGGTTTGGCTCTCTAGAACTTCCTTAGTTTGTGGATTTTCAGAAGGAGGAAACTTCAGTATCTTCTTCAATGCAGCAATGTCTTCATTTTTCTTCTTGAGGAGCTTTTCTGCTGCCTTGATGTCATTTGGATTGTAGACTATCTCAATAACCAAGCCTTCTATTGACTTGATTCTATTATCCTTTGCCTGTGAGGATGCTTTCTCTAGCTTAAACTGTGTTGTGATGTTGTCTAGAGAATTTTGAAGTTTTTGAACACTCATGGCCTTGTTGGTCATCATTGAGTATATCATTTCTCCTGCCTTATTATGAAATTCAATTTGATCAATAGGGTGAACATCCTTGGCCAAAACTTCAAATTTTGTTTTCCTGTAATTTGTTGATGACTTAGGCTATTGGACTGTAGGTTGCAGAAAGGTCATTTGCATTTTACTAGTTTTAATGTCAAAAGCTGACATTAACCTATTCTGATTTCTAGGAGTCTATTTGAAATATTGGGCATATGTTTCAGCTTTTAATGCCTCATTTCTTAATTTGATCTCCTTATACTTCTCATTTATGTCTTTTTCCTTATCCACTAGTTTTCTTGATGATGAGACCTCTATGCTAAGCTATTTCTAAATACTCTAGGTATTAAATGTGGAAGGTTGATGAGCTTCCTCTGTGACTGTTCGAGTTGTGCTGTCTCTGACCCCTACATCTGTATCCATGATTTGAAGTGTTTTAACTGTTTAAACTATCTCTTATTGCTCTTCTTACTCATTTACAGGATTTAGCTTGGGCTTTTTCCTGTACATGATTTCAAATTTGTCATGTGTTTTATCTATGCTTGAGCAAGAACCCTCTTCCCTGGTCCTTTTTGTAATTTTGTCCTGCAGAGCTGGAGTATGCAAAATGGAACTAGTATCCATCTGTTTCTCCATATCTATTAAGCTATTTTCTAACCACTCTGATTGGTTGGAATATTCTTCAATGTCTACCCTGGACTCATGCATAAAAGGGCTTAATTTGAATTTGAGTCTTAGTTTGTTTATGACTCCTAAAGGGTCATACTGCCATTTGAAACTACTACTGAATTTCATTTCCTATAAACACTTCTCTGCTTCTTCTCCACCCTCCCTATTATTACAGATAAAAGGACCAAGCTAGTTTTTTTATCTTGAATTGTGCTTTCTTCCTAGCTGACAAAAAATTCACATCATCTGAGTTTACAATATTCTTGATATATTCTAATGCAAATATCCTCATGGGAAGATATTTGGGAAACTTATAGGGAGTGAGATGGCATGCATATATTCTAATTTCAGTGTGGTATTGGTATAGGTACAAGTCTCCTATTCTACTATTTTTAGACAGTTGTAAAACTCTCTTTATCTCCTCACTGATCTTGGGTTGATTGCTACTTCTTAGCATATTTACAACTGGGTGAACAAAGGAATCAATGAACTCCTTATAGCTGAAAATAGTGGAATACTTTTGGATTAATGGTGTCCAAAAGATGACTGATCTGGGATGACCCTTAGGGTTTAGCTTTTGGATGTTGACTGGAAAATTGTATGATTGGAAATAAAAGAACATGTGGAATAGTAATGAAGAGTATTTGAATATTCTTTCATTTGGCAATCTGATCAATTGATCATGGATCTTGTCTACCAAGAACTGGGAAAAATTGAAAATTGCAGCTGGAGGCTTGCCTGGGCAAAAAATAGAGAAAAGAAAGTATAGGTTCATCTACATGCTCATCAGTGGTGTATCCTAGAATACAAGAGAGCATGGTCACAATTTGTTTGGCTCTCTCAAAGACAATGGTGGGAGACTATGGAGGATTGTCTATAGGAGTATGGGACTCTTCTAGGAGGAAAGTCTGAAAGATTTGAGACCTCTTGGGAAGGTCCCATTTCAAGGAGAGTTCAAGTAGGTTTTCAATGGAAAATGGGGTTTCATTTGGGTTTGGCTGGATCTGCAACATTTTGTTTATTGACTCTTTAGTGATTGTAAATAAAATCTGTTGGTTGGGAGAGACTATGGATATTTAGCTTGGGATATAGAAGAGTTGGCATAGGTGGATCATTTCAGGGAACTGGTATACCCGTGGGAACAAGTATTTGGGCAAATTTGATTCCCATAGATGAATGTCATTATTTTGGTTTAGGAATTTGTCTTTACTCTAGCAGTGGAGTTTCAATAGATGGATAGGGGAAACTGTGTCTTTGATTTGAAAATCTTTGTCATCCAATGGAAGGTGGCCAACATCCATGTGAGGGGTTTGTAGGGGTTCCTCATTTAGAATGCTTTGGGAAGCCATAATTTGGTTTATTCTATTGAATTATTGTTTTTTCTGGCTTAAGGAGTAAGCTCAAGACTTCTGGAACAGTGGGAAGGGTGAATATAGTCTGCAAAAAAGGGTTTCTTCGAATGCATGATGAGTTTGTCAGTTTGGAAAGGTTTTTAATTAATTCAATTAATTAACCTTTTATCATTTTTGTGCAAAGCTTAAGTAGAGGGCCATTTTGGTTCTTTCAAGAATACCTAGGAAAACGGAGATTTGGTGTGCATACAGGGTTTTGTGGTAGCAACAGAGGTTTCTGAGGCTTCAATTGTCTATGTGTGTTACACTAAAAAATGTCACCTTGACTACTTACAGTTAGTATGGCTCAAATCAACAGTCATGCTACCCTCTTAGGCAAGTCTCATGCCTCTGTTATCCATCTCAAACTCAAAAAAGAGAGAAAGTCTTGTAAAAATCATGTTTATCTCTGGGGTCGCAGGTTCTCTCTAGCCTTACCTACAGGGACGCGGACCATGTTCACAAAATCTGCGTCCATGGACGCTCTGTATGTTAAGGGATAGGTGCGTCCCTCTGTAAAAGGCAAAATGCGCGAGTTTTATCTTGAAAAAGTTACTTGTGGTTACTTCTAGAACATTCTAGAGGTCGGTTTGATGAAATGGATGCGCCTCCAGTTGGTTCATGTATCTCTATTAAGGGGGAACTTATCCCATCAATAAGGGAGCTATCCCACCCATAGAGGGGGATGATCCCATTGATAGTGGACCTGAATAACCTCTTTACAGCACTATAAATAAAGGCATTGAGCCAGAAGGAGAGGAGGTTGGAGCTATACATTTTCTTTGGGTAAATGCTGCAGGATTTAGGTCTTCCATTAGAGCCTTTGTGAGGAGAGATTGTCTTCACTTGATTCTACTTGGGAGAGGGTGAGCTTTGTCAAAGTAGAGGAAAACCCTTGATGGACCCTGGGAGGAACTTGCACAACACCAAGGCCAGGTTGTAAGAGTTTCTTTGTTTCGTTATTAATACAAACTGGTTTATTTTTCTCAATAGCTTGTGTTAATGAGTTATTTCATGTGTTCCTTGGTCTGCATGTTGAATATATGTTTTATTATATGAAATGCAAGTGCTTGGTAATTGTTTGATTGTTTGTGGTTGCAGGAATTGACTTGAAGGAGGAGCTCATCCGGATCGTCAAGAACGAACTTCAACAACAGCGTTTTGGAATAAGGTAAGCCTAAACACTTGTAGTTTTCATGTTGTAAAAGGTGTATTTAGAGAAAGATTACTCCATTTTGTCTTGTTTGTCATTAGAATGTCTTAGACTTCTAGGAAGGTCAGTCGTGTCCGCACCCTTGACAGATTCCGTGTGACAAATTGGCGACTCCGCTGGGGAGTCCATTAATGAGAGAGTTTTTTCCTTTATATGAACTTTGCTTTGAGAAAATCATTTTTATTTTCTGGTTTTTGACTGTGAGAATTAGTATTTGGGTGGCTTAGCTGTAGATTTAGTTGGCTTTAGTTTTTCTTCCTTTTTCCAGAAGGACGCAGTCTCTGTGTGCTGCACAGTGCGTCCTTGGACGCGCTGTTGTCGACTGCACAGTGCGGGGCCGCACCTGTGACAACGGGTGGCCTGCGTCTTCCTGTAAAAGTTAAGAAAATTCCATTTTTGCCTTAAATTACTTTTAGATTTTGTTTTTTCTTAGTGTTTTCTGCCCAGATCCTTTAGTACCCTGTCAAGAATTCTCACCTGAACTGGTTTTGTGAGCTTTGAGTGTTTTAGTGGTTTTCAACGAAGTTTAGACCTAGGGTTTGATTTTTGGAAAGGCTTTGTAGTGACTTTGAGCTTAGAAAGTTGTCCAGCCTTTGATATCTCTGGTTAGTCAACCTTCTTAGAAGTTGAGCCTGCCGTAAAGTCTCCTTGTTTGAGCAACTTGTCATTTGAGTTGTTTTGGGTCAAATTTCGAATTGCTTGTTTTTAAAGTATTGATTTCCATTTTCAAAAAGGACAAAAAGATTAGAATTTTGTTTTGACTAGTTTTTGGTTCTGCAATAAGCTAGTCCTTGATTTGATTGTGATCAAGTAAAACACCTTAGAAATAATCATTGTTAGTTTTGGCCTCGTTAAGATTGCTTAGAGTAAAATTGCCTTTAGTTTGCTTATGAGTGCATTTTCATAGATTTTAAGAGTTGTTAAGATTGTTTTTTGGTTATATTAGATTTATTTGCTTTATTAAAAGAAAAATACAAAAACATCTTCTTAAAAAGTCTTGTTTCAAGTAGCTTTTTGTTTTCAAAAGAAGAAAAGAGTTTTTTCGTGCATGTAAAGAGAAGTTATGTTTTTATGCTTGGAAAAGAAAAACGAACTGTTTCTTTGATTGTCTTCAATTAAGAAGTTGCTTTTATAAAGATTGCATTCTCTCAACTTTTTAGTTAAGAAATTCATCGAAAAAGTAAAGTAGTGGATAAATCATTTTAGGTGCATTTTGTAGTGGTTTCGAGTCGAGTCAACATACCACTAGTTTCACTTCCATCACTTTTTGACTTAAGAAACAACCTTAAAAGTAACGCTTAAATTAAAATCAATCTAGTAATCTTTATTTTTCTAGGGCTCTGAAGCACCAACATAGCTTAGGCTAGGGTCTTGGAGTAGGTGAGTACTTAACTCTCCAAGACTACAAAACCAAACAGATAGTCTATCTTGAGTAGAACAAATCCAATTGTTTCAGTTACATTCTGGGAAAGCTCCTCTTAAAGGAGAAACACGAGCTCGTGTCCGAACCAGTGAGGGGATCATTCCTCCCTCGTTGGGAACGACGCCAGGCAGTACGTATTACAAACGGTAAACCTCGGATTAACCATTGTCGAGGAGCCAGGGGTCACTTATCGGTAAACCTTGGATTGTTGTCAAGGAGCCGGTAAGGGGATTGGAGCTTGCTACTCTGCCCTTGCGTGCTGTCGGAGTTTAGACTGTTCCCCCAGGTGTAATTGTTGTGATTGGTAACCTTAGTGGCCATAATATCTAGGATTCTACCCAAGGTGACGGTGGAGGGAAGGTCCCACTGTACCTGGAGCAGACGTCGGTTATACTCACTTGGATTTTCTGGGGGGTTCGCTTCACTTCGAGACGGTTAAAGTGGAGGAACTTGGTCCAGTCTATTCATTAAGCAGGTTGCCGGGGTAACTGTTCCACCCACTTTTTCTGTACTGAATCCTGCGAGGTTGGGCCTAATCACCAACTAGCGCTTTTGGTCCGGAAGACTACTGTTTGTGTGTGGTTTGACGCTCTAGATTATTTAGGCGTGTGCTTCAAATTTGATTGGTTCTTTAGAAGACTTTAGGTGGTTTGATTTGAAATTTTTTACTTTGATTTCGTGTGTTGTAGTTAAAATCTTTAATTGTGGCGGAATTACCGAGACAGTCCCGTAGACTTCGGGGCAAGTCTCCTGAGATTGTTACCGGAATAGATTTGTTAAGAAAACTCCGTAAATCGCGGGGTGAATCTCCTGAAGACATTCCGGGTCATTTAGAAGGGTTAAAGGTCCTTGTAACTCCTCCTAGTGGCAGTAGAGTAGGTTCACCTGAAGAAGGAGAATCTTCTTTGGTAGTCCATCCAGATTACCAAAGATTAGAAACAGGTTACAATCCCGAAGCTGTTACAGTTTCCGAGCTTGCTGGTAGTTTTTCATCTGCCAGTGAAACAGGCGAAGAACCTGAAATTTCAGAACCTGTTACTCCAACTCCTAGTGTTCCTGATTCACCAAGAATAGAAAGAATTATCACCGAAAATCTTCCTGTTGGGTTAATTGCTATAGAAGAACTTGTTCCAGAGGAAGAAATAGGCGTTTCTGATTCTGAAGATCTAATTACCCTTGATCTAAGGGAGCGTGAATCCATCTTTTACAGTCCTCCTAGAAGTGAATCTTGGTACCTTGCATTAACCAATTTTTTAGACAACTCAGTAGGTTTTTCTACACCTCGTACTCCGGTTCCACCTAGAGGAATTCATTCTCCTGTAAATATGTCTGGTCAGTCGTCTGTGTTTTCACAAAGTCCTGAATCATTTTTACATGGCGGTCCTTCTGTTCCTACTGGGTATCAGTCACTTTCTGGTACCTTTGCGGGAGCATCTCCTCAACCTGTTGATCATGGGTTATTAGTTGGAAACAGTGGTAATGTACCATTGAGTATAGGTGAAGTTTATATGATGTCAGGTTCAACTCCCATTAACCAACCTCAAGGTGGCCAATTACCGCCTGGGGGGCAACCTTCGTTAATGCCTGGGGGGCAACCTCAAGGTACTTCATTTGTGACTGGGGGGCAACCTCAAGGGTATCAACCCCAGCCTCAATACGTACCCCAAAGTCAACCTCAGTATCAGTATCAACCTCAAGGATGGCAACCTCAAGGATGGCAACCCCAAGGGTATCAACCCCAAGGGTATCAACCTCAAGGATACCAACCTCAAGGTCAAGGTCAACCCCAGTATTCGTATTTACCTCAAGGTTATCAACCTACGGGTCAATACCCTGGTCAAGGTTATCAACCACCTCAAGGGCAATCATATGGGACTACACCTTACAGTTATCAACCCTATCCTCAATACGGCTATGGATCTCAGTATCCTCAACCTGTTACGAGTCAATACCCTGGAATGTTAACATGGGATCCGTCACAAGGTCAACAGATGTCGCAACCAAGTATACAGTCGGTACCTCAAGCAGGACAACCTGCAGTTCCTGGTCCACCCCAGCAACCGCAACCTGTCCAGTCAAGTGTTCAGACCCCTGTAACTTCTGTAGTTACTCAGCCGCCAATTGCACCGAGTACTCCTCCTCACACGGCTGCAGCAACTACCGCTTCATCTACCATGCTTACATCTGGAGTATCGGCAGCTCCGGTTTCTACTGTCCCTGTAACCGCTCCTCAGACATCTGTACCGTTGTCTGGACCCACGGTTCAAACCACAGTCCAGATGCCTGCAGGTCAACCTGGTACAAGTACGGTTGTTACTACTCAACCTCAATTTGTTCAACCTCCGTACCAGGGACAGTATCAACCTGGGCAAGCTGCCCAACAACCGGTTTACCAGTATCAACCGTATCCTGGGTACAATTATCAACCACCTCAACAACCCCAGTACGGTCCGGTTAATCCTGGTTTTCCAGGAGGATATAATATCCCCAATGCGAATCCTGTTCCTAGTTATCCTGGATATCCTCCTCCTGGGGCTGGTATTGTGACTCAGAGTTTCAGAGATCCTAACCGGCAGTTACCATTTATTGCGACTTTAGATTTACCCGACTTGACGCGCCTAACGAACGATCCAATTCAATATCTTCCGTTCTGGCCGCCAATGCCAAATAAGTTGCCCAGCGATATACCCAAGTTCGAAGGTAAGTCTGGAGAGGATCCGTCTAATCACGTGATGACTTACCACCTCTGGTGTGCATCAAATTCCATCTCAGATGATTCTATCCGCTTACGTCTTTTCCAGCGTACACTCATTGGTCTCGCAGCCAAGTGGTACATTGAGTTGCCACGGGCTTCTTTTTACAACTTTAGCCAGTTAGCTACTTCATTCTTAACTCATTTTCAGTTACCAGTCAGATACGATAATGGTACGGAATTATTAACTTCGCTAAAACAATCGACATCCACGTACATTTCTGATCACATCCATGAGTGGAGACGTCGAAGGAGATTAGTGAAAGTTTTTATCCCGGACCAAATTTTAGCTGAATGGTTTGTAAAATCATTATTACCAAGAATTACTGAAGATGTAGCTAAGGCCGGCGTAGTTACTGAGGAGCAAGTCATTGCTCAGGCACAATACCTTGACTTAGTTTACACTCAGTCGGGTACGTTACACGAGAAAATTCCGGATCTTCCAAAGTCAAACCAAATCGCTGCTGCTCCTTCGGGATCTCATGCCGCTGATGGTATGATCGGTATCGTGACTACGAAGAGTAAGAAGAAGTCTTCCAAGACCTCCAATACTCCAATTATCACTTTGCCTGATTCTCCGACAGGAGAGTCTTCTCCTCCTGAACTTACCGCCGACATTCACGCTGTAGAGTCATCTACGGCCAAATCCAAAAACGGTGGAAAGAAGAAAGGAAAGAAGAAGGCTAAAGCAGACAAGGCTCCAAAGGAGAAAACGGAAAAGTCGGAAACTAATGACGAAAAGCGCAAACCTCGTTATCCTTGTCTCATTTGTGAAGAAGATCATTTTACGAGAGACTGCCCTCATCGGGCCGAGGTAGTGAAAATAGTTAAAGGTTCTCCGACTCCTGCTGTGTTAAAGAATCCATTCCCCGAGCAGGAAAATAAGATGATAGGTTCTTCTTCGAATGCCAGTGAAGAACCCATTTTGATGATGTCTCATGTCAGGATTGCGACTCGATCGCAAGATTATGGTAGTAAGGCTCCTGTTGATGGTAAAGAAGCAGAATCTTCTCACTCTAACCCATCAACCTCAACTCCTGGTTCCGATCCACTACAGATCGAAAAACCTAACCCAGACTTAGTGATTAAGCCGCCCGCCAAGGGTGTACTTCGAAGGTCTGCTTTCAATCCACATGCGAGAGCAGCCCAGAATTACAACATTGTTGAAGACTTAGCTGTTTCACCTTCAGCAATGTCGGCACTCGAAGTGCTGCAATCATGTCCAGCGCAACGAAAATTGCTTTTGTCGGCTATTGGAGCTGTCGATGTTCAGGACCCGAACCTAATGATCTTTGATCTAGAAAGTAGTACACCGCGTCTCCCCCATCAAATGGCTTTCCAAATTCCAGTGATAGTCAAAAACAGGCCTATTCATCGGACTGTGATTGATGAGGGAGCTTCTACGTGTATTATGTCGATTCAATGTTGGAGATCGCTTGGTTCTCCTTCGTTGAACCAATCCCCCACCATCCTTAAGGCCTTTGATGGCCGTGGGTTCCGTCCGTTTGGTATTCTACAAGAATTGCCTATAGGGGTCGAAGGTAAAACCGTTAGTCTGGATGTGGAAGTGGTTGATGCCCCTCTAGACTACAACCTTCTTTTGGGTCGAAGTTGGTCATATGCTATGACAGCGGTCGTTTCATCGGTCTTCAGAGTCATTAAGTTTCCACATAACGGTAAGATCGTGACTATTGATCAGCTGACATACTTTTCATCCGACCCAACCTCTTTAGAAACTATCCAGCATGTTGGTAAAACGACAATCCCTTATAGGGACATTGGTGTAGGTTTAGTTAAGGATTCCGGTTTACTGGGAACTTTTCCTCTCCCTCCACTCAATGCAGACCCTTCGTTCGCAACAATTCATATGATCACGTCAGAAAACATTATTTATGATGATCCTTGGTATGTTCCCTCTGACTCTGAGCTAGACTCACTCGGTGATGTTATGCCGTTGAGTCCGTATGAGATTGCTTATGAAGCTCTTATGTCTTTTACCGACTTTCATTCAACCGACCAAATGAATGTGGTCAGTGAAGAGTCACTTTTCACCTCACCCTTAGAACGGATAACGTTTCCCGAAGAAGTGTCATCTGACGAACAACTTCGCGAAATCCTAAGTGTAGATGATCTACCATGGGAAGATCTCCATCACAGATCTTCGTTTTTACCTAAGGATGATGCCTTTGAAAATGATTTTTCATCTATCTTTACCGCTGAATATGTCAAAGACGCTCAGGATCCAACGAAACATTCTGATTCAGAGCTGAATTTAGGGAATATTTCTCGTACTATTCCCATTGATATTTCAGTGAAGCCCGGAATCAAGGAGAACATTCATATAGGTGCCGCATGTACTGACGAAGAAATTGAAACTTACAAGGCCCTATTCCAAGAATTCCGCGACGTGTTTGCCTGGTCCTACGAAGAAATGCCGGGAATTGATCCTGCCATTGTTGTTCATGAAATCAAAACCTACCCGGATGCTAAACCCATTCGGCAACGGTTGCGTCAGATTCACCCTCGAAAAGCAGCTGCAATCAAAGCCGAAGTCGAAAAGCTGTTGAAAGCAGGTTTCATTTATCCGATCCCGTTAACGGATTGGGTATCGAATATTGTTCCCGTCAATAAAAAACAAGGAACAATAAGAATCTGTATCGATTATAGGGATATCAATCGAGCTTGTCCAAAAGACAACTATCCTACGCCTTATATCGATCAAATTATTGATGATTGTGCCGGAAGTGAGATGTTTTCCTTCATGGATGGTTTCTCAGGTTATAATCAAATCAATATTCTACCTGCCGATCAACCAAAAACGGCATTCATTTGTCCATGGGGGACATTTGCTTATTGCAAATTACCTTTTGGCCTTAAGAATGCCGGTGCTACTTTTCAACGGGCCATGTCTTATGCATTTCATGACATCAAGCACATTGTGCAACCCTATCTCGATGATTTGCCTGCTCATTCTTTACACCGAGCTGATCACCTTGTCCATTTACGAGCAATCTTTATGAGGTGTAGGCATTATCGAATTCGGTTGAATCCCCACAAGTGTGTTTTCTGTATAGAAACAGGTCGATTGCTGGGATTTGTTGTTTCCAAAACCGGCATTCGCGTCGATCCCTCGAAAGTCGAGGCTATCATTCAATTGCCTCCTCCTTCGAGTTTGCGCCAACTCCAAAGTTTGCAAGGGAAAGCGAACTTTTTACGCCGATTCATCCCTAACTACGCCGAGGTCACTAAAGGTTTTACACGGTTGTTGAAACAGAACGTACAATTCTTTTGGGACGAGATTGCTCAACAATCTTTTGATGCACTGAAACACGCGTTGACCCATGCACCGTTATTGCATCCTCCCAACTACAACCAGGACTACTTCTTATACCTCGCAGCTTCGCATTCCACCATTGGAATGGTGTTAGTTCAAGAAGATGAATTCAAGGCAGAGCATGTGATATATTACCTTAGCAGAACCTTAAATCCAACTGAGTTAAAATATTCACATGTGGAGAAATTGGCCCTGGCAGCCGTTCAAGCTGTCCAGCGTTTTCGTCACTACATTCTTCTCCGCAAAACTACTGTTATTTCGGATTGCAACCCTATGATTTATATCTTGACAAAACAACTGCTAGGGGGCAAGTACTCTAAATGGATCGTCATCCTGCAAGAGTTCGACTTGGAGTTTGAGAAGTCCAAGTCTAAGAAATCTTTAGTCTTCGCGGAATTAATGTGTGATTTCCCGAGTGCTGACACAGAGACTGTGGCAGAGGAGTCCATTGCGGACGAATCTTTGTTTCTTATTAGCACTGTAGATCCGTGGTATGGGGATATAATCATCTATCTCCAAACCCAAACCTTTCGGCCTGAAGCTTCCAAGGAAAACCGTCGAAAAATTCGGTTTCAATCCCAGCAATACAGAATTATTGGAGATACACTTTATCGCCTGGGGGCAGACTTAGTTTTTCGACGTTGTTTAACTCACGATGAGGCTGAGAGAGTTTTGAATGATTGTCACTCTGGAGCATGTGGCGGTCATATGTCTGGGTATGCCACAGCTCAGAAGGTGTTGCGCGCTGGCTATTTCTGGCCGTCTATGTTTAAAGATTGTATCCTTGCCGTCAGAAAATGCCACAACTGTCAAGTGTTTGATCGCAAGATGCGCGCTCCACCTGCTCCTCTCCACCCTATAATTGCCGCTGGTCCATTCGCCAAATGGGGCATTGACTTTATTACTTGTAACCCTCACTCGGCCGGGGGGCATGCGTATATCATCCTTGCGGTTGATTATTTTACTAAGTGGGCCGAGGCGATGCCTACATTCGACGCAAGCGGCAAGACAGCTGCACTTTTCGTATTCAATCATATCATAACTAGGTTTGGTGTCCCACAAGCAATCATTACGGACCATGGAAGCCATTTTCGAAATGTCATGATGACTGAACTTACAAGCCAGCTTGGTTTGCGCCACGATAGCTCTACACCTTATTATCCGCAAGCCAACGGTTTGGTTGAGTCAATCAACAAAGTTCTAGTCGTCATGATTCGACGGATCATTGGTATCCATCGAACGAATTGGCATAACATGTTATTTTCGGCGCTATGGGCATATCGAACTTCAGTGAAAAATTCAACAGGTTTCACCCCTTTTCAGCTAGTTTATGGCTTAGAAGCTGTGTTACCTATTGAGTGCGAAATCCCATCACTTCAAATGGCTGTCGAATTACTTCCAGCTACTTCCGAAGAGGAGAAACGGTTGTTATACTTAGCTAAATTAGATGAGACTCGACGTGACGCTACTTTAGCTATCGAGACTCACGCGAAACGAATGAAAGCTCAGTACGATAAAAATGTAACCCCTCGAAGTTTTTCGGAAGGAGACCTAGTACTATTATATGATCAAGCTAACGATAAGCTAGGTGCCGGAAAATTCGTTCCCATGTGGCATGGGCCCTACATTGTAAAGCGAAAGCTAGCAAAAGGGGCTTATGAGTTAGTTGATTTTGATGGGGACTCTTTGGGCAAACCCAGAAATGGACTTTACCTAAAGAGGTATTATGCTTAAAATGATGGATGGAGAAATTTTTAGATAGGTTAGATTTCCTTTCTAGCTAGCAAGTGTGTTAGTTTAGTCAGTGTGCTTAGCTTAGCAAGTGTGGTTTTTCGTCATTATTTTGGCTCATCTTGGTTTTACTCTTGATATTGTAGATGTCGACGCCTCTCCAAACATACATTGGATTTGCTGATGGTGCTTGTCGTAGTACACGGAATATCTCTTCCGCAGCTTGGGTTATCTATTCACCCTCTGACGAGTTAGTTTCTATGCATGGGGTAAGCCTCGGTCAAACAACGAATAACATTGCAGAATACAGTGCAGTGGTTGAATTATTATCCGAATCTATTTCATTTGGAATTCGACGTTTGATAGTGAGGTTAGATTCTGAACTTGTTGTATTACAGCTTAATAGAGTTTATGCCATTAGAAATCCTGTGTTATTAAGGTTGTTTTTGAGAGTGCGTCTCTTGGAACGTGAATTTGATTACATTGAATATCAACATATTCCAAGGTCTTTGAATACATTAGCAGATGCAATTGCTTCTCGAGTGTTGGACAGACATTTATAATAATCATGCAAGTAAATTTAAAGACATTTCATCATACATGTTAAACAAGATAAGCCGGTAATAGTGATATATAGATATAGATAGAAGTGTGTCCAAAAATATATACATCGTCTTCGATCATAGGTTTAACACACCTTATGATCGGCAAAATGATAGTGCAAAAAGTCAAAAATGTCACATGTGACTACAAAGTGACTAGTCAATCACTGGTGGTGCTCTCTGTACGACACCACTGCGCGGGCTATCTTGCGCAGAAATCTCCTAAACGGTCCAGGGACCGCGACCACGAAGCGCTGAAGCCTCATTGGAATATCATCCATAGTAGTCTCAGGTATATCTGCCGTGAGACGCTCTAGATCATGCTCCAAATCGGCTAGTACTTCTGCTGTCGCATCCTGTAGGGCCGGTGCCGGTGCAGCTGGATGTCGTCTGTCGTAAGGCCGGAGATTGGCTGGACGCTGTGGTCCAACATCTGCATTTTTAAAATTTTACTGTTACTTTGAGACGATATATATAAAAAATATAAAAAAATACATAATTAGAAAACTTGTGAAAATGAAAGTACCTCTGTCATCCCATTGTTCTCCCTGTGGAAGAACCATGTCCGGATCACCTCTGAAATCCATTCCGGCATATGGAAAGTCTTGTATCACAAAAAGCTGGCCCTCTAGCCAGTCGAAGTAACTGTCTGAGAATCGAACCACTGCAGCACCCTCGTCAGGATGCCGGGCCATCACCGCAACCCATCGAACAAGCTTTGGCTCCCGAGGACCCAAGTCATCAACAGTGAGTTGCTGAGGGATCAGCATAGGAACTCTCTCCAAGGCAAAGCTCACGACTAGAGGCCCATATCCAAAAGTCTTTAGTCGTCCGTTCTTTGCCTTGGTTAGTTGGCTCTTCATATGAGCCGACACAGCTTCGCACCAGTTGAAGATGGTGCCTTGGTAACAGTCAACTGCCATCCGCATTTGGGATCCGGAGGCAATGTGCAAGGCGGCCGCGCCACAAATCCTAGTGACCGTAAATGCAATAACTCTAAGTTCCGCCAGAGCGATGTGTTTTATCTCCACGCCTTTTTTATGGCGAGTCCCTGGTCTGCACCACTCCTCGCGGAGATCATCAAGGGATTGGCCACCCGGCCTGGTCCCCGCAAGGTTGAGTTGCTCACCTCTGTTTGGCAAGCCAGTGAGAAAGTATACATCCGAGGGCTCTATCTCGAGCTGGTGCCCTCCAATGTAAAAGCATTGATCTTGAACGTTCCATCGCTCAACCAGCCATTCCAAAAATCTTACCTGGCCCCTCATGCCCGGTATGGTCCAATATTTGTACAATCCACATGTTCTTAAGGCATCCAGAGAGGGTTGGTGGTTAATCGCAGCTTCATCGTCTTCTACGTGCTCTCTCTCTCTCCAGTCTAACATGTTTTGGGCCCTGCACATCAAAAGAGTCAATTAGAAATTAATTTGAGAAAATTTGGTGGTTTTTTGAGAGAGTTAGGGTTTTGAAATGCGCCCTTTGCGGAAGACGCACCCCGGCTTTTTAGCACAGGGCGTCCGGACGCAGCTCGCCTGAAGGCGGACTGCGTCCCCCGACCTTTTTCCCGTGTGAGAAAAAGTCGGGGGACGCGGGTCACCCGAAGGGCACCTGCGTCCGCCGAGGGGCGCATTTTGAACCCAAAACCCCCCCAAAAAATGAAACAGAGACCGAAAACAAAAAACCAAACGGATAAAAATGAAGAGTGGGATGTGTAAAATACCTCGGTGAAACGGCGTTCGATTCCGACGGTCAGATTTTCCGCAGCAACCACGGGAAGTTTCTTGTCAAAAGCTCCTTTTTCAACCTCAACAGTGAAACGGTAAAAATGACATGGTAAAAGGTCTTTTTATAGGTTTTTTGGATGAATTAGTTCATTTTTTACCATGAAAAGATGTTTTCGAATGTATTTTTGCCTATTTTAAACAGGTATGAGTAATGTGTCGCTTTTGTGCAGGACGAAGGGATTTCGAGGGAAATTGTAATTTTTCACAAACAAAATTTCAGAGTCATCTTTTAAGCCCTTTTCTGACTCCTAAAACATGAAAAGATCGCCGAGTGTTTCTTTTTCACTCGTTAAAACGGAATTAAAAGACGGTCCCCTTTTAGCTCTTTTCTGACCGCAAAATCAGGAAAAGATTGCCGGGTTTTTGTCGTTTCAAACTCGATAAGGAAATAAAACGACGTGTCTTTGATCGCTTTTTACTTTTCAGGTCAACGATACTATTATGAAAGTACTCCTTGGTCGCAAGATCAAGCGGTTCCCCCAGGTATTATTTTATACTTTTTCGGGCTTGAGGGACACAAATATACGAAAAAGTTCAACGTGGAGTTTCCTTAAGTTTTTCAGACTCTCTAAAATTGAAAAACGCCGAGTTTCTCCTATACTGGGCTCGTTAAACTTTTACAGTAAAGGACCTGTTCAATTACAAACAGGAACGAACCACTCCTTCCTAGGGTTCGCATTTAAACTAGGTTGGACTCGTCCGAAGGATGAGCTTATAATCAAGCATATGTTATCCTCCTCAAGCTTGTTAAAAATAAAGAGGTACTTGCCAGAAATGGTGGGGGAAAAAAGAGAAGAATGAACCTATTTGTCACCTTTTGCCTCAGAAGAAACTTTATTACCGCTCTTGAACACGACACTTTTCATTCACCTGGGTTGGGAAATCTTTTACCTCACAGTTGACTAAATCACTTTGAAAATCTTTAACCGGGTTCAGGGATCAACTTTGAGTTATTCGTCACCAAACCATCTGTTGTGTCGTTATGTGTTCAAGAGGTCTGCAAGCAAAACTTTCATCTGCAAAATACTTGTCATCCATTTGACCATCCCTGAGTCAGTCCTTACAGCAACATTTCTTCAACTTGAACAATGATTTCGTGTTGCGGGCTTGCCTGCAACGGGTCGCTTTCTATCGACATCGACACATTATCTAGAAAGATGACTTAGGAATCGACAGTACCTTGAAGTCTGCATGCATCAATGGCAGGTTTCTCGCCTTTGACGTCAGTTTACATCATTGACTTTCGATCAGAGGATTCCGTGAAGTGTTCGACATCAAAACATCTATTCACATTTCACGGGTTGTGCTTGGTACTTTGAGGACCATTGACATTACTGGTGGTTTCTCTCATGCTTGTTAACAGTTTACATCATTGACTGGTAATCAAGTGGTTTCTACCATGTTCGACATCGAATCATTTAATCACATGGCTAGAATCGTACCAATTCGGGAAGTAGAAGTGAAGACCCTGGATCTAGTTTCTACCATCCAGGCTGCGAGGAGTTTTGTATTCATTGTCTATGTAGACTTATCATAAACAGATGGCTGCGTCCATACTGTGTCTACAAAAGTCTATAAAAATAATGTACTGCAAGATCATTCCTGTATCAGGATAGTTAGTCCATTAGTTAAAGTTTTGAATCTGAGTATGGGAATGCCTACCTCAGTGATGATATAATCTTATCCATGTATTTTGTGTTGAAAATTGCAGGTTCCAACCAGGCCATCCACAAGGCAATCCTTGAAATGATAAAGCGCTTCACCCTTCCTAGAATTACAAAACCCTATTCTATTCCAGGCTTCGCACTTTAGGGGGCAATCTGTTACACTAAAAAATGTCACCTTGACTACTTACAGTTAGTATGGCTCAAATCAACAGTCATGCTACCCTCTTAGGCAAGTCTCATGCCTCTGTTATCCATCTCAAACTCAAAAAAGAGAGAAAGTCTTGTAAAAATCATGTTTATCTCTGGGGTCGCAGGTTCTCTCTAGCCTTACCTGCAGGGACGCGGACCATGTTCACAAAATCTGCGTCCATGGACGCTCTGTATGTTAAGGGACAGGTGCGTCCCTCTGTAAAAGGCAAAATGCGCGAGTTTTATCTTGAAAAAGTTACTTGTGGTTACTTCTAGAACATTCTAGAGGTCGGTTTGATGAAATGGATGCGCCTCCAGTTGGTTCATGTATCTCTATTAAGGGGGAACTTATCCCATCAATAAGGGAGCTATCCCACCCATAGAGGGGGATGATCCCATTGATAGTGGACCTGAATAACCTCTTTACAGCACTATAAATAAAGGCATTGAGCCAGAAGGAGAGGAGGTTGGAGCTATACATTTTCTTTGGGTAAATGCTGCAGGATTTAGGTCTTCCATTAGAGCCTTTGTGAGGAGAGATTGTCTTCACTTGATTCTACTTGGGAGAGGGTGAGCTTTGTCAAAGTAGAGGAAAACCCTTGATGGACCCTGGGAGGAACTTGCACAACACCAAGGCCAGGTTGTAAGAGTTTCTTTGTTTCGTTATTAATACAAACTGGTTTATTTTTCTCAATAGCTTGTGTTAATGAGTTATTTCATGTGTTCCTTGGTCTGCATGTTGAATATATGTTTTATTATATGAAATGCAAGTGCTTGGTAATTGTTTGATTGTTTGTGGTTGCAGGAATTGACTTGAAGGAGGAGCTCATCCGGATCGTCAAGAACGAACTTCAACAACAGCGTTTTGGAATAAGGTAAGCCTAAACACTTGTAGTTTTCATGTTGTAAAAGGTGTATTTAGAGAAAGATTACTCCATTTTGTCTTGTTTGTCATTAGAATGTCTTAGACTTCTAGGAAGGTCAGTCGTGTCCGCACCCTTGACAGATTCCGTGTGACAATGTGCTACTTCAATTTGGAGTCTGCAAGGTCATCAGGTTGTAAATGGGTAAAAAAATAGTTAAGCAAAGTTCTCGGGAATTAGAATTGGTTGACAGAGGTCTTTTACAACAAAATAACAGTGAAAAGAGTGAAAAGGGGGCTTTTTTGGTTTTTAACCAACAGTGGTTAAATTTGGGAGCGAGATTAATAAATGAACAGTGGGTGGTTTCCTTTTACGTGGGGAGGTGGTTTTATGGCATATCGCATCGCTTTTGAGTGAAGGGTAGTATTTTTTGAGAACAAGTGATATAACGTGAGGTTTCCTTGTAACAAAAGGGTGCTTGGGCAAAACCACAAATCTCGTGTGCTTTTGGGATTTTTACAGTTGGACGATGGGAGTGCGTGATATGGATATGGGCCATTGGATTTTGGAGTGTTTGATCAGAGGGCTATCGCGTAACGGAGTTCCAAGGATTGAGCTGGGGTGTGTTGGCAGGGCTCGGGGATAAATAATGTGACGAGTTAAATACATTCAAAGGTTTAGTGAGGGTCGGGGAATTATAACATGGGGGGTTAAATACATAAAGCGGGACTATAGATTAGAAAATAACTTAGGATAAGGGGATTTAGTGGGTTTTTAAGGGAAAAGGGGAAATTAATAAGGGGAAAATGATTTTTAAAGGGTAATGTCTAGGGAAAGGTGTGAAACAAATGGAAAAATGGTTAAAATGAAAGGAAAGGGTTACTACAAGGGGAAATGAAGAGGGAAGGGTCAAGATAAAGGGAAATGGTTTTTACAATGGAAATGTGTTAGAATAAGAGGAAATGAAAGGGAAGGGTCCTTTGGAATCAAGAAGAAAAATTATTGAATGAAAAGTAATGAAGGGGTAATGGAGGGAAATTTAGAGATGTAAGCGGTTTAGTGAAATGAGAGGATATTAGTGAATGAGCTTTAGTATTTAGGCCTAAAATCATATAGAACTTTTTAGGGTAAATACCCAAAGTAATACACAATTTTTGTGAATGTCCTCTTTCCTTTGATAGTTCCTCCTGCACATGAAACATAGGATTTAAGCATGATGAAGGTGCATTTGAGCTAGCAACCTTGTGCATTTCAAAACCTCTTCTACCTACCCTTTATTTACCCTAGCATTTTCTCTTCATTTATTGGGTGCATTTGAGCTTGCTGACCCTTGATTTCTTTTTCTTTGATAAGCAAACTATCTAATTCTAACCTTATAATTTCCAAGGGATCAAATTAAACTGATGAACTCCTTATTATTCTCTACCTAACTACTGATTTGCCAAGATTAAATAGTTTGGCTAGATCTTTATTTCTCTATCTATCAACATGAAATTTAAAGCATGAATGAATCAAGATTAAACTATTTGACCATCATGGATTGTGGCATTTTTTCCAAGCTGCACACAATCTTATTTTTCTAAGACAAAGTAAAAAGTAGTGGCATTTGAATTTGCATCACTTTCAGAATCTATTTTTTATCTCTTTTTGGTGGGGTTCATATTCTATTTTCTTTTTTGATCATTTTCTTCTAGTGCTTTGATTTTTCTTTTAGGACTTACCCTCTTTACATTTTTTATTTTTAATATGGAAAAACATTTTGTAGGAAGAAAAAGTATGTAAAATATTACAAGACTTAATCATAGGTAATTCAAAATTATGAATCCTATTATTATAGGACCCTAACCGTGGCTCTACATGGGGATGACATTTCCTAGTGAAATGTCAATAACTTTAAGATCAGTAGCCTTTGAAACTTTGACTGTGGTTGCTTTGTAACTAGTTCTATGTGATCTGCTTTATTCATACGTATGATGGTACACCTTTCAAAGCTTAGGGCCTTCTCTTCGGGCTTCAACCACAAAAGATAATCATCCAATCCAATCTAAACTTTGCGATGTTATGTACAATGAGCAAAGTAAACAACTGACCTAATGTTAATCTGGGGATAAGTAATGCTTCAGCATTCTACCATTCACTGGTCCTCCTAGTAGATATGGTCCATCTAAGTGCTTCAAGAAAAATGCATTGTTACCTCTATAACCATAAATGATATAATGGCCTTGCCATAGGAAATAGAATTTCCCATGTTTACCCTTTTCTTATCTTTTGGAATCCCATTTGAGTACTTTGTCACCTAAGTAAAAATCATCAGCTTTGGTTTTCTTGTCAAAAATCTTTTTTATTTTATCATGGATCACTTGGGATTTGACATAGACTTCTTCCTTGGTTTGCTGCAAATGTACTACCTGATTTATTTTCCTTTGGATATCATTTGATTCCACTTGCAGTTCTTGAATCATTTTCATCACGGCACTCCTAAAGAGGATGGAAAAACAACATCGATTCCATATACTAGTTGATAAGGAGATGTACCAATGGACTTTTTTGTAGTGAGTTTGTCTGCCCATAAGGCATTAACCAACTTTTTGTTCCAGGTCTTCTTATTGTCTTCTAATAGTTTCTTGATGATATTAACAAGGCTTTTGTTTGAGGATTCTACAAGCCCATTGCCTTGAGGGTAATAGGCAGTGGAATGGCTAAGGGTAATGTGATATCTATTACAAAATTCTACCATTTTCTTAGATTTGAAAGCAGCTGCATTATCAGTAATGAGATTTTTTGGGCATCCAAATCTTGAAAGGATATTATTTTCAAGGAATGAGATGATGAAATAATTTGTGGCTTGTCTAGAAGGGATGGCTTCTACCCATTTAGTGAAGTAACCAGTGGCTGTCAAAATCCATTTATGTTTGGCTGAGGAGGATGGATGAATTTCACCAATGAAGTCTAGACCCCACTGCTGAAATGGGATTTCTGTGGAGATGGGTTTGAGGGGTAAAGGTAAGAGTTTCTTCTTGCCTTCAAATATTTTGCACTTGTGATAGGCGGTCACATATTTCTTGACATCTGCAAAAAGGGTAGGCCAATAAAAACCTGCCCTTAAAATTTTATCAGCAGTTGTTTTGCAGTATAGGTGTCCTCCACAATCTCCTGCATGAAATTCTTGCATAATTTTGTTAGCTTCATCTTTTAATAAACAATTTAACAAAATTCCCATTATCTTTCCAAAATAAAGCATTGTCTATGATACAATATTTCATTGGTTTCATTTTCAAGAATCTACCTTTTGTTCTAGATAAAATAGGAGGAGCTTGTAAATTTAGTAAAACAAATATGATATCTGTATACCAAGGTGAATCTAAAAAAGCTTCACTGATCTGTGGAGTCACCATCTCTTCTTGATCATCTAGAGAACTAATGAAATTTATATCTAAGGCCTGACAGTTCAATTCAACCATAAGTTTAGCTAAAACTTGGCTTTATTTCAATATCATATTCCAAAATAGTGGCAATCCATTTGCCCCTCTTTCCTTTAGGCCCATTCTATGTTAGAATGTCCTTTACTACTGAATTTGGAATATATGCAATAATGTGTGAGTATAAAATGTACACTCTGAAATCTTTAATAGCCTTCACTAAAGCAAGTGCTTGTTTTTCCATTATATTATACTTTAGTGTAGCATCTCTCATAGATTTGCTGAAAAATGCAATAGGTTGCTCATAACCTTGATCATTCTTTTGCAACAAGACTACTGCAATAGTATGTTCTGAAGCAAAAGAAAAAATTATAAAATATTTTTTGAAATCCGAACTTATGATGATAGGTGTTTTAGTAAGGGCTTATTTGATTTCTTCAAAACGCTGCTTAGCCTCTACTGTCCACTTAAGTGTTGAATATTTCTTTAACATGTTATTCAATTCTCTGATTAGTTCTGCTAAGTTAGAAATAAATCTTCTAAGAAAATTTATTTTACCTCAGAATGATTGCAATTCTTTAATGTTTCTAGGGTGAATGATGTTTAAGATTTCCTCTATTCTAGATGGATCAATTCTAATGCCATCTTTTGAAATTATGTGTCCAAAGAGTTTACCTTCTTCCAGACCAAAGAGTGTCTTCTTGGGATTCAAATAAATACCAAATTTTCTACATTTAATAAAAACTCTTCTCAGGTGATCTAGATGTTCATTATCTGGTTTGGAAAACACTATGATGTCATCTTGGTAAACAACTAAAAAGTCATGGATTTATTTTGCAAAAGCTATGTCCATTTCTCTTTGGAATGTTTCTCCAGCATTCATCAATCCAAAATGCATCTTCAAATACATGAAAGTACCCGAGGGAGTGGTAAATGTAGTCTTTGCTTGATCCTATGGTTGAACTAGGATTTGGTTGTATCCAGAGAATCCATCAAGCAATGAAATTATGGATGACCCTACTACCCTCTGGAGAATATGGTCCATTTTAGGGAGGGGATAGTTATCCTTTAGTGATACTTTTTTCAAGTTTCTGAAATCAACACAGAGTCTGATTTCTCCTGTTTTCTTTCTAGTGGTGACTAAATTAGAGACCTAATCTGAATATCTAATAGGTGCTATGATTTGTGCCTCATAGATCCTTTTTACTTCTTTTTCAATTAATGACATAAGAACTAAATTAATTATCCTAAGATTTTGTTTAAATGGTTTCTGATCTTCTTTGATGGGTATTTTATGTTGAATAATGATGGTGTCATAAGACTTGAGGTCTTCATAACTCCAGGCAAAGACATATTGACATTCTTTAAACAAACTTATGTATTTCAGCTTTTCAGCTAGAGGTAATGCTTTGGATATCTTAATACACTTAGGTTTTTCTTCTGTTCCTATGTTACATTCTTCTATGTCTGATCTTAAAGGCTCCATTTTTGGTTTCCTAGCTACATCATTTGAATCAAACAAATCTTCTAATCGGACTAATCCCTTAGGTAAAAAATTATTTTTAAGGTTTAAAATCTTAGAATCATCATTAACTAATTCTTCTATTTCTACTTTTTCTAAGTTATCTATTTCTACTTTAGTGAATTTAGTTGGTTTATCTACAACATTTATATCTATCTCACTATCCATGATGTCATCTACTGTACAATTAGTATCTATGTTACAGTTTTGAAATTCTCCCTCAACATTCATAAAATCATAGATTTGAAAATTTTGGGAAAAAATCCACCAATATTTCAAATTATCAGGTGTAACAGGTCCGTGTCTTACCCCTGTAGTGTACTAGTGATTAGGTTGAAAGGGTAATTTGCAAGTGATAGTAAAAGTGGCCAAACTGTGAACTTGCATGTTCTGTTTCCTAGGAATAGTAGCAAAATCAATTTCAAGAGGTTCTTTAATCAGATCTAGAACAATTTCTCTGTATTGGCTAAGTCTTGGATTATTCACAGAGTACTCTCCTCTATTTTGTTTTATGATCAATTCAAAGTCTCCCATGAAAGAACCTATCTTGGCTCCAAGGTTTCTCACAATTTGCAATCCTAAGATTAAAGCTTCATACTCTGCCATGTTGTTTGTGCATTTAAAGTTTAATCTAAAAGCATGACCTTCAGAATGATTATTTTCCATATTATGAATCCAAACTCCTGCACCTGCTCCTAATCTGTTCACTGAATCATCAAAGTCTAGGTGCCACCTATATTCATGAAATATATTTTCACTGTCAGATTCTTTATGTTCTTGTTTGATAACTGTGTTATTGTCCTTTTCAGTGTCTGAATTACATAAAATGAAATAATCCATATCAGAATGTACAAAATAAATATGATAGTTCTGTGGTTTATCTGTACTACTGACCATGTATTTCATTAAACTTTCGCTATAAAGATTTTTGGGTTGACCAAACACTGAAATTGTGGCATAAGACATGTCTAACTGTAGAGATCCCTGCAATTTTTCTCCCCATGAGCGAGACAATAGCATTCCATACTTTCGAGGGATATCAGCAACTACAATATCCATGACAATACATTTACCTGGGTATTGAACTAGAGTGACACACAAGTCTTTTATTAATCCCAGGCACTTGACTTTACTAGAATCAAAAGAGAAAAGGTCTTTGTATGGTCTAGTTATATCTAAATCCAATGTCTCCATGATTGCTTTTGGCATTAAATTGTGAGATGCTCCTGAATCTAACATAGCATTTTGTAGGATTTGATCATGAATAATCAAGCTAATGTAGAATGGGGGAACACCACTTTGTTCATGTTTTCCATTTACCTCAAGAATAAAGATTAATTCTGGTTGGTCATCATTTAGATTAACAAAGTCTTCTCCTTCATTTATCTTCAGTGTTTCAATGATTTGGGCTTTGTAGGAATGATTTCTTATCAATTCTGTTAAAGGAATTGATATTTTCAATTTGGCAATTTCAGTTTGGATATTAAATGGAGTCTGTGTTTTGCCTAACTGAATGACCTCCTCCTTGGCAATTTGAGTTTATGTAGTCTTTTCCTTCTTATTTTCAGTTGGTAATTCAGTTCCTGCTTGGGTATCCACTGTTTTTCTATTTTCAATTCTTTGATTTGGAATAGTTTGGGAAGCAGTTGAAATATGAATAACATTTGAAGCTTGAGTATCATTTTATTTTTGGGCATCTTTTGAAGTTTTAACAACATCTGATTTTTGAATATCAGCTGAAGTTTTGACAACAGTATCTGTAATGTCTACAATTTTTGGACTGGCTGCAATCTTTGGAGTGAAATTTTTTTGGGTTTCTCTAGAGAGAATTTGCAGCACTTTGGTTGCAGGAGCTCCCACTATTTTCTTGGTTTGATTTTGGATAGTTTTATTAGTAGGGGCTTCTATGTTTTTCCTACTCCGAAGGTTATATTGCTTATGAACTTCATTAATGGAAAACTCATAACCTTGTTTATAATCAAAAGACTCTCCAGATTGTAACTGTAATTGTTGTAACATGCATAATTCATGTTCTTCTTGGGTAAGAAAAATAGTATTACCATCATTTATTCCCATTAAGTTAATCTGAGTGTCTTGTGTTGGCATTATGATGCATGTGTTGTACTTGATGGCAACCCACTCATAGAAGAACATCTCACTTATATACATCTACAGAAGAGATAAATAGAGGCTTTCTCTCATATATATGCATGCTAAATCATTATCGGGAGTGATCAAGCCACATATGCATGTATTAACGTTATCGGGAGGTGTTTGGGTGCTTAAAACCCATATATGTATTCATTATCACTATCGGGAGCTATCGGGCTTACTAAAACCCATATATGCATGCACTTATATTATCGGGAGTTGGTTGGGTGCGTAAAACCCATATATATGCATTATATCCCCTTTCGGCGGTTACATGAATAATATAATTGCGGCATCGAAGTTTCGGCATATCGCATATCAATTATATATATATATGTGTGTGTGTGTGTGTGTGTGTGTGTGTGTGTGTGTGTGTGTGTGTGTGTGTGTGTGTGTGTGTCGGCATATCGGCGCAATGGTGTTTCGGTTGTGTGACCTGGAAGCATATCGCAATGGACCCGATGGTGGCATTAACTCTGGCTTATAATAATATCGCATCCGCAGTTCTACATATATGCGCGTTGGACTTCGTTGAAACCTCTGATTGTGAGCGTACCTGATGGTGGCATCAAACATGGCTTATAATAATATTGCATCCGCAGTTCGGCGTATATGCGCGTCGGGGGTCCGGCTATGTGACTTTGGTGAAACCTCCGATTGGGAGCAGACCCGATGAAGCCATCAAAACATGGTTTATAAAAATATCGCATCTGCAGTATATCGAAATACATAAAGGGTCGCCCACCCCAATCCTCTGATTGCGATAAGAGGGGTCGAACCCGATGAAGGAATTAAAGCATTTCATATTAAATCGCATCCGCGGTGTTCGCCCATCTTATAATAACCTCCCACTTCCAATTGCCGATAGCGATGAAAGGAGCGGACCCGATATATTAATAAAGGCTGGTTAATGGGGCATGTCGCATCCGATCCATCGGATCAGACGTCAGAATAGGCCATGATACAGGCATGTATTGTTAGTGATGAGGAGCGGACCCGATATATAAATAAAGGCTGGTTATGGGGCATATCGCATCCGATCCATTGGATCGGACGTCGGGCATGTATTGTTAGCGATGAGGAGCGGACCCGATATATAAATAAAGGCTGGTTAATGGGGCATGTCGCATCCGATCCATCGGATCAAACGTCAGGAATAAACCATGAGATGGGCAGGCGCCGATAGCAATAAGGATTGGACCTGATATATTATTAGTTTGGATGCATTAAGTTAAAAGTCCGCCTTTTGTGGTTTGGACCATTTTCATCGTTTTCCCGCTTAAGCCTATTGTTAAGAAGATCGGTCAAAAACAGTTGCGCCTCAGGTTTTCGGATCCTATGGTTTCGATTCATGGTTTTATCAAATGCGTGATTATATAAAGAGAAAGGGGATCCGGTGGCAAAGTATCGATTATGAATTGAAGATCTTAAGGGAGAATTGATTGGCATTCTGGTGATCGGTTAAGGAGAAATTACTGAACCCAAATCAAGGAGAATGCACGCAGAACAGAGCAAAGGATCACAGGGTTGAAGTTCAGACATTTCTTCGAGAGAAATCGCAGTGTTTCGGGTGTATTGCAGTTTACCTCCTCTGCTGTTCGCTAAAGGGTTCTGGGTGCGCATATTGGGTGCGTCTTATGACTAGCCTCCGGGTGCACTGTTATATGTATATCCTCTGCATTGTGTTCTGATTTCGGCATAAACAACCTTTGTTTTTGATGGGTGACCAGATTGAATATTTATTTATATTTTGATCTAGTGCTTGGGTTGGCGCTTGAGTGATTCTGATAGATCTGCTGTCTGGGTAATTCTGAAGATTTTTTTGTACTTGATGACCATTTTATCTTCTTGGATCCAGTCTGAAAATTAATGAAACGTGGTCCTTGAATGAAGTAGGGGGTTGTAGCTCCCTTCCAGGAGAGACTGGAGAATGAGAGAGAGTTGTGGCTCTCTGCAGGTTGCAGCCTGCGTATTGGTAAAGGACTGCACCAGTACAAAATCATTGTAAAAGAAATTCTATTTGAAAGAAGATAGAGACATATTACAGCAGGTGGTTTTCACCCACATTGGGTTTCCACCTTATATCTGGTGTTGCTTTGTGTGACTATCTGTTTTTACTATTCTTGATTCATTATTATATGGTTCTGATATACAAGTTAATTATCAATATCAGAAGAAAACTTTAAAGCATAAATCTGGATGGTTTATTGAAAAGAAATTAATAATGCTGATTCACCCCCCCCTCTCAGTATTATTTCCAACAATTGGTATCAGAGCAGGTTCTTCAGAGAAGCTTGATCGCTTGAAGGAAGACCATTCATCATGAGCAACTACGAGAGGGAAGCATCTATCAGGCCACCAATTTTTGATGGGACAAACTTCAATTATTGGAAGGTAAGAGTTACTGCCTATCTTCAATCACTTGGTACAAAAGTTTGGGTTATCATAGAGACAGGCTACACTTTTCCTTCAACTACTCCTACAGATCCGGCCGAGAAGAAGAAATATGAAACAAATGCTAAAGGAGTCAATACTCTGTTGGGATGCTTATCTCAATCATAATTCGTGAAGGTTATGCAATATAAATCTGCAAAAGAAATATGGGACAAGATTGTCTTGAGCTACGAAGGAGATGAACAGGTAAAGCGTGCTAAACTTCAAACCCTCAGGATTCAGTATGAGAATCTCAGAATGTATAATGATGAAAGTGTGGCTAACTATTTCCTTAGGGTAGATGAGATTGTTAATTGCATGAAAAACTTGGGTGAAGAAATAAAAGAGGCTATTATGGTTGAAAAAGTTCTAAGATCCTTGTCCCCCAAGTTTGAATCTAAAGTGTCCGCCATAGAAGAAAAGGAGAATCTACGAACTCTCACCATGTCACAGCTGCACGGAATTCTAATTGCTTATGAAATGAGAAAAGGAGGTCCTTCAGACAGGAGAGAAGTTGCCTTCAAGGCTTCAGGCAAAGGAGAGTACTTTGAATCAAATCATGTGTCAGAAGAAGAAGAAGAATCAAATTTTGTCAGAAATCTTCAACGAGGTGCTGGTAGATTCAGAGGTAAGTTACCCTTCAAATGTTTTTCTTGTGGAAGAGTAGGTCACTATGCTGCCAAATGTCCTCATAAGGATAAGATTGACAAGGGAAAGGAACCTGTTGGATGGAACAAGAAACAGAATGCAAATAAGAAAAGCTATTACACCCATGAAGACAGTGATGATCTATCAAATAGCGACGAAGATGAACGAGGTAATCCCTATAAACTTTTAATGGCTTTTGAAGATGATGATTACATGGATGCTCTAGATATAGATAGCTATTATGAGGAGATGTCTAGACTTAAGACATGCTTAGAAGAAAAGAATTTGATCATTGAAACTCTGCAAATCCAACTTGATGAAAAGGAACAATCTCTTGAAAAATTAGAATATGAAATTGTTGGGCTTCCAAAAGAAATTGAGAAAACAAAGGCTCTCAATCTTAAATTTGTTAAAGGATCTGAAACTCTGGATGAGATCATCAATGTGCAGCGTTCACCATTAATCAAGACAGGTCTGGGATATAATGGAGAAGCATCTCAAGCATCCACCTCTAAAAGTTATCTTGATGCAGCAAGAAGGAGCGATCAAAGGCCTAATAGAAATCATCAAGTGAATCAGGGACAATCTATCTCAAGAACGAACAAAAATTATCAAGAAAATCGGAGGCAAGCTACAAACAGAAGCTACGACCAGCCACAAGTAAAATCTTCCCAACTTGCCTCAAGAATGGATGTTGGTAGCAACTACAATCGGTTGGATGACAGATTTGATAATCGCAGAAGTTTCTTCAATGGGAAATGTTTCTCTTGCCATAATTTTGGTCACAAAGCAGCTCAATGTGTTGCCTATAAGACAATCATGACTAGAGAAGCTCAAAAACAAAGAAGTATGTCTGGAATCAAGAAAAGGACCTATAACAATTTTTCCGCCCTAGAAAGTGAAATTGAATGTTCCATTTGTAATAACTTCGGTCATGAAGAATCTGAATGCAGGAGCAGGTTTCGGAATACAAGTCAGAAGGAACAAAGCCCGAATGCCAGAACATGGAGAATGAAGGAACCACAACCAGAAAGATGTGGAATAGCCTTTTACGCAGAAGGACAAGAAAATTTATGGTTTATCGACAGCGGATGTTCGAAGCATATGATAGGTGATAAAGAAAAACTTGAATCATATACTACTCTAGAAAAGGGAAAGAAGGTTTCTTTTGGAAATGATACTCCTGCGACCATAAAAGGAAAAGGAACTGCTCAGTTGAAAGAAAAGGTCAAGGCTAGAAATGTTTTGTACGTTGATGGATTGAAACATAATCTTCTAAGTGTCAGTCAGATGTGCGATCAAGGAACCGAGGTAATATTTAGATCAAATGGATGTCGTGTTCGTGATCTTGATACAGGTGAAACAGTGATCAAAGGCAAAAGAACTCCAAACAATCTATACATATTTGAAGAAGGACAACAACAATGCTATATGAGCGAGGATGATGAGCACTGGTTATGGCACTGGAGGTTGGGGCATCTAAGTTTTTCACAAATAAGGAAAGCATGCAAGTATCAGGCAGTTCCTGATCTTCCAGATATCAAAATTCCAAACAACACAATATGCAAATCATGTCAGTTTGGTAAACAAACAATGACTAACTTCCCTGAGAAGGAAGGATCAGCCAGCAAACCTCTCAAACTTATTCATACAGATGTATGTGGTCCATTTAGGACAAGGACACCTCGAGGAGAGGAATACCTTATATTATTCATTGACGACTTCTCCAGGTTCGTTTGGTTAGGACTTATGAAGCACAAAGACGAAGCATTTGAAAAATTCAAATCCTTCAAAGCTTTGGTCGAAAATGAATCAGATCACAAAATTAAGTGTCTCAGGTCCGACAGAGGTGGGGAATTTACCTCAAATGAATTTTTCAATTTCTGTGAAGAGCATGGAATAAAAAGGGAATTCTCTACAGCAAGGACTCCTCAGCAAAATGGAGTGGTGGAAAGGATGAACAGAACAGTCCAACAAATGGCTCGTGCCATGCTTGATGAGTCTAGAACTCCCGCAACCTTCTGGGTGAAGCTGCATATGCCGCGGTTGTTATTCTCAACAAAACAAATGTCCGAGTGAACAGCACTCAAACTCCTCATGAGCTCTGGTATGGTAAGACTCCTTCGGTAAAGCATTTTAAATTTTTTTGAAGCAAATGCTATATTAAGAATACTGATGAACAGCTTGGCAAACTTGAGCCTAGAGCAGATGAAGGCATTCTCCTTGGTTATTCGCCTTATAGTAAAGCATATAAGTGTTACAATAAAAGACTTGGAAGAATTTTTGACAGCATTGATGTAATGGTTGATGAAAAAGGATACATTCCTAGGCAAGTAAATCATGAAAATATCGAAGAAGATGAAGACTACCCTCAAAGACAGAATGATGAAGAAGAAGAACCTCAAGAAGCACTAGAGGAACAGATAAGGATAGAAGAAAAGACTCCATCCAGGTATGTACAGAAGAATCATCCAGAATCTCAGATTTTGGGACAAAAGGAGGCAGGAGTACAAACTAGAAGAACAACTGCAGAAGCTTCAAGCTATTTGGCATTGCTCTCCTCCACTGAACCACAAAATGTAAGAGAGGCATGCAAGGATGAATGTTGGGTCAAGGCAATGGATGAAGAACTTGAATAGATCGAAAAGAACAACACTTGGGAGTTGGTTCCTAGACCAAAGGATAAGAATGTCATAGGAACAAAATGGATCTTCAAAAATAAGTTGAACGAAAATGGGGAGGTAATTAGAAACAAGGCAAGACTGGTGTGTAAAGGGTATGCCCAACAAGAAGGAATAGATTTTGAAGAAACATTTGCTCCTGTTGCAAGACTTGAGGCCATCTGAATGTTCCTTGCTCTCTCAAGCTTTCAAAAGTTCAAAGTATTTCAAATGGATGTGAAATTAGCTTTTCTGAATGGAGACTTAGAAGAAGAAGTATACATTGAGCAGCCAGATGGTTTCATTCTTGGGAATGATACAAATCTTGTATGCAGATTGAAAAAGGATCTTTATGGTCTTAAACAGGCTTCAAGGGCCTGGTACTACCGTTTGGACAAATATCTTCATCAACAAGGATTTTCAAAAGGATCAGCAGATAGCAATCTTTATATAAAAATTGAAAATGACAAGTTGCTAATACTTGTTGTGTATGTAGATGATATTATCTTTGGCAGCAATGAAGAAGCTATGAGTCAAAATTTTGCCTCGGTAATGCAGAAAGAATTCGGAATGTCCCTACTAGGTGAACTGACATACTTTCTTGGATTGCAAATCCAACAAAATAAAGACGGTATCTTCTTATCTCAAACCAAGTACCTCAAGCAGATTTTGAAGAAGTATGGCATGGAAGATTCAAAACCAGTATGTACCCCCATGGTTACAGGATGCAGTCTTAGTGCGAATAATGAATCCGCTGCAGTTCATCAACCAACATACAGATCTATAATTGGAAGTCTTCTTTATTTGACAGGTACCCGACCAGACATCGTGCATGCAGTTGGAATAGTTGGAAGATTTCAGGCAAATCCAAAGGAAACTCATCTTCAGGCAGTAAAGAGAATCTTCAAATATCTTCAAGGAACTCAAAACTATGGCTTATGGTATCCTAGAGACACAGATCTCACACTTCATGCTTACACAGATGCAGATTGGTCTGGAAGTGTGGATGACAGGAAAAGCACAAGTGGTGGTGCTTTCTTTATGGGTTCCAGATTAGTATCATGGTTCAGCAAGAAACAAAGTTCAATTGCCTTATCTACAGCTGAAGCAGAATATGTAGCTGCTGCATCTTGTTGCACCCAACTTCTTTGGATGATGCAGACCTTACAAGATTTCCAAATCACTTGTACTCCACCTATCTCCATCTTATGTGATAATACAAGTGCAATCAGCATTTCAAAGAACCCAGTCATGCATTCAAAAACCAAGCACATACCGATCAAGTATCATTTTCTCAGGGAACAAGTGCTTGAACAAAAGGTCAAGTTGGAATATGTTTCTTCTAAGGAACAAGTGGCTGATATATTTACCAAACCATTGCCCAGGGAGACTTTTGAATACCTCAGGCAAAAGCTGGGGGTTGTCGACGCATCATCCGGTTGTTAATTCTCAGATTGATGCTTGTACGCAAGGTTCATATGGGGTATACGTGTACAAGGCTCAGGGGGAGCATATCTAATCCATTGTTGGCATTATAGTATTGCACCATATTTAATCTCAGTAGGAGCAAACAGGGCGGATGGCGGTCCTCGGTAAGTTCTTGATTAAAGGTGTCGAGTTCGATCAGCGGCACGAGCAGAAGGGAAAACAGGGCGGTCTCTGTATTATAAGTAGCCAGTAGCTATGGAGTGGAATGGTTACCCGAAAAATCTGAAGTTGATATCGCTTTCAGAATCCGGTTCATAATCAGGCGGAACAGGTCCTCAGGGGGCGAAATCAGGAGGAGCAAGCTCTCAGGGGGAGAAATAGTCAGGAGAAGCAGATATCCGCCCTTTGCCCTTGATGTCAAAGGGGGAGAGTGCTTTTTGTGCTTTTTGGTCGATATTGTTGCCATCAAGTCCAAAAGGGGAGATTGTTGGCATTATGATGCATGTGTTGTACTTGATGGCAACCCACTCATAGAAGAACATCTCACTTATATACATCTACAGAAGAGATAAATAGAGGCTTTCTCTCATATATATGCATGCTAAATCATTATCGGGAGTGATCAGGCCACATATGCATGTATTAACGTTATCGGTAGGTGTTTGGGTGCTTAAAACCCATATATGTATTCATTATCACTATCGGGAGCTATCAGGCTTACTAAAACCCATATATATGCATTATATCCCCTTTCGGCGGTTACATGAATAATATAATTGCGGCATCGAAGTTTCGGCATATCGCATATCAATTATATATATATATATATGTGTGTGTGTGTGTGTCGGCATATCGGCGCAATGGTGTTTCGGCTGTGTGACTCGGAAGCATATCGCAATGGACCCGATGGTGGCATTAACTCTGGCTTATAATAATATCGCATCCGCAGTTCTGCATATATGCGCGTTGGACTTCATTGAAACCTCTGATTGTGAGCGGACCCGATGGTGGCATCAAACATGGCTTATAATAATATCGCATCCGCAGTTCGGCGTATATGCGCGTCGAGGGTCCGGCTATGTGACTTTGGTGAAACCTCCGATTGGGAGCGGACCTGATGAAGGCATCAAAACATGGTTTATAAAAATATCGCGTCCGCAGTATATCGGAATACATAAAGGGTCGCCCACTCCAATCCTCTGATTGCGATAAGAGGGGTCAGACCCAATGAAGGAATTAAAAGCATTTCATATTAAATCGCATCTGTGGTGTTCGCCCATCTTATAATAACCTCCCACTTCAAATCGCTGATAGCAATGAAAGGAGCGGACCCGATATATTAATAAAGGCTGGTTAATGGGGCATGTCGCATCCGATCCATCGGATCAGACGTCGGAATAGGCCATGATACGGGCATGTATTGTTAGCGATGAGGAGCGGACCCGATATATAAATAAAGGCTGGTTAATGGGGCATATCGCATCCGATCCATCGGATCGGACGTCGGGCATGTATTGTTAGCGATGAGGAGCGGACCCGATATATAAATAAAGGCTGGTTAATGGGGCATGTCGCATCCGATCCATCGGATCGGACGTCAGGAATAAACCATGAGATGGGCAGGCACCGATAGCAATAAGGATTGGACCCGATATATTATTAGTTTGGATGCATTAAGTTAAAAGTCCGCCTTTTGTGGTTTGGACCATTTTCATCGTTTTCCTGCTTAAGCCTATTCTTAAGAAGATCGGTCAAAAACAGTTGCGCCTCAGGTTTTCGGATCCTATGGTTTCGATTCATGGTTTTATCAAATGCGTGATTATATAAAGAGAAAGGGGATCCGGTGGCAAAGTATCGATTATGAATTGAAGATCTTAAGGGAGAATTGATTGGCATTCTGGTGATTGGTTAAGGAGCAATTACTGAACCCAAATCAAGGAGAATGTGCGCAGAACAGAGCAAAGGATCACATGATTGAAGTTCAGACTTTTCTTCGAGAGAAATCGCAGTGTTTCAGGTGTATTTCAGTTTACCTCCTCTGTTTTTCGCTAAAGGGTTCTGGGTGCGCATATTGGGTGCGTCTTATGACTAGCCTCTGGGTGCACTGTTATATGTATATCCTCTGCATTGTGTTCTGATTTCGGCATAAACAACCTCTATTTTTGATGGGTGACCAGATCGAATATTTATTTATATTTTGATCTAGTGCTTGGGTTGGCGCTTGAGTGATTCTGATAGATCTGTTGTTTGGGTAATTCTGAAGATTTGTGTACTTGATGACCATTTTATCTTCTTGGATCCAGTCTGAAAATTAATGAAACGTGGTCCTTGAACGAAGTAGGGGGTTGTAGCTCCCTTCCAGGAGAGACTGGAGAACGAGAGAGAGTTGTAGCTCTCTGCAGGTTGCAGCCTGCGTACTGGTAAAGGACTGCACCAGTACAAAATCATTGTAAAAGAAATTCTATTTGAAAGAAGATAGAGACATATTACAGCAGGTGGTTTTCACCCACATTGGGTTTCCACCTTATATCTGGTGTTCCTTTGTGTGACTATCTGTTTTTACTGTTCTTGATTCATTATTATATGGTTCTGATATACAAGTTAATTATCAATATCAGAAGAAAACTTTAAAACATAAATCTGGATGGTTTATTGAAAAGAAATTAATAATACTGATTCACCCCCCCTCTCAGTATTATTTCCAACATCTTGACCTTCTTCATTTTTGTGAGAACTTTCAGCATAGTTTTCTTGGTAAGGTGGTCTAATTTGTTGATTAGGTGGCCCTTCTCTAGGTTTACGAGTATTGGCTTTCTTCCTAAAGTTAGGATTTCTTATTTGAGGACCTTGTTGTTGATGATCCCATTTTGGTTTTCTTTCCATAATTTCTAATCTATCCACTAATTTTTCTAAACTTTTAGCCAAAGTATCTATCTTAACATCTGAAGTGGATGGTTCTTCCTTAATGGTAACCCTCCTCTCATTTCTCATTCTAGCTCTTTTAGCCAACAAGTTAGCTTCTACACTAACTGCATCACTTTGCATTTGTTCCAGAGTTGGAGGGTTTCTTTCTCTCAATTGGTAAGACATATCAGTGTCAAAACCATCAGGATATTTAATTATTGCTAAGTCTTGGGGAGGTTTGATATTTGCAGGGATTGCATTGTAAATACTATTAAATCTAGTACAATAGTCCTGAACATATTCATTAGGAGCTCTTCTAATGTTTTCATATTCAGATAATATTTGTAAAGGATTTTTCTTCCTTTCCCATCTATTGATGAACAATCTATGGAAAGCAAGTAAATCAACAATATGACCAGTAGGTAAACCTTTAAGCCATTTCTTGACATCTCCTACTAGTGTTTGTGCAAATAATCTCATTTGTACATCTTCTTCATCAATTTCATGTAATTAAAAATAATCACTCATTTTATTTACATGTTTTTGTGCAGTATATTGACCATTACCATCAAACTAAAAGATTTTGCTTCGATAGTCTTGGGGCATGGCATGTACTTGAGCTAGAAAGGTCAAAGGAGCATATCTTGCAACCATGGCTAATATTCTAGCTTGGATAGGAGGTAAAGTGGTAGTGCTTGAAGATGAACTTAAAGGTCTTACAACTAAGCTTGAAGGGCTTACTGATGACATTGAATTATTTACATATGGAAATAAAACTCTAGGTTGAAGAGGAAGCTTGGGGATGAATGATTCTATGGAATGAGGTGTAGTGGAAATAATAGATGAGGTGGTACTAAATAAATATGAATTTACAGACTTTGAAGGAATGGTAGAAGGCTTAGGGGTAGCAGCAATTAGGGTAGCTAATTCAACTGGATGTTGAAAATAAGCTTCATCTATGTGTCTTATAAAATTTGAGGTTAAAGCATCAAGTTTGTCAAAAGTGTCTAGAACATGCTGATCTAAATCAAGATGTATAGCAATCTTATTTGATTCAATAAATTGAATAAAAGTAGGGTCTATTACAGTATCATGGACTGAAGTTTCTGATTTAGTACGAAACAATGAATGCTCAAATGAGAAATCAAATTGAAGATCCTCCTAAGTTTGATAACTCTTTAGGAAGTAAATTTTCTTTAGTTAGTTGACTAATGCTTTCTTGACTTTCTACTTTATTGTTTTTTCTTAAGATTTTGTCTAGATTATCAACAATTATAGCAGGGCTTGGATCTGGATGTGCCCTGGTATAACATGCTCTTTTGGAAGCCATAATTTTAAATTTTTTAATTTTCTAATGAAGCATTTAACAACCCTAAAATGGCCTTAAGGTGCAAAGATGATATTTAGGATTTCCTTCAAGGTTTATTAAACTGAGGCCTGATTTCCCCAGTATGGTCGCCACTATGTTATCACTCTAAAATTTCCCTAGGGTTGTCATGAAAGAAATAATAGAGGTAACCACAAACTTACTTTTGAGATCAGGATCTAGCCTTCCTAATGCTCAAAGAGGGCTCTCTCTTAATGATTTAACTTTGTTGGATTAATTGATTTTAGGCTAGTTATTTAAGATTGGTTGGTTTTTTATTTGTTTTGGTGGTGGAATCACTGATTTAGATGGATAGATAAGTGTATTTTTACTATTAGGCCATGGAGTCCAAATGTCAAGAAAACAGGACTGAATCAAGTTCTAAACATAATGTTCACAGGGAAAGGTAGCTAAGTAAATTCCGATCTTTTAGGCTGGATGGTGAAGTGGATTTCCAATCGGGGTCAAGGAGCAGTTAAGGATTCCTCAAACTGGATAATGAGTGAAATGAAAGAGCTGAATCAAAACTAGGGAGCAATGAAGAATTCCCAACTCTGGATATCAAAAGAAAACATTAAAATGAATAATTGTTCAAGACAAAGTGTACTTAAACAAATTTTGTAATAAAATTATAGTTATTTCATTCAAATTGTAAAAAACATGTATGTTTGTGGAATACTTAAGAAAATGACAATTTGACAAATGAAAGATACTTCATTGAAGTGGCCCAACACATGAATCTTGTAATGCAATGCCTTTATTACTCAGTCCAGTCTGCTGACTTGAAAATGTTTACAACAAACCCTCAGGTTTTTCATATCAATGTAACTATAGAAATGTTCAACAATCCACACCATATACTTTGAATTATGAAGTATTTATACAAAAAATAGTTACAAAATATCCTAAACTATTTTAGGAATTATTCAAGGAAAATAAATATCTTCATGCAAGAAGATAGAGACACCTAGGAAACTAAAAGGCTAGCTATCCCTTCTTTTAATGATTTTCTTGTTTTATGATTTGACCTTTTGTTGCTTTCTCTGCTTTATTGTTGCTCTACACTGGCTATTCTTTTACTTTTCCTTTTGACTGATACTCTTTCATCTGATACTCTTTGACTTAGCTGATCTGCTGCTTTTCTTTCGTTGCTCTATATTCACTGTTTACCTTGCATTTTTACAGTAAATCATTCAATTTTTCCCAAGTCTCTGCATCTAGTAATTTAATATTTACCCTTCTCCTATAGACTTCATCAATTTCTGTATATTTTGCAAAGGTGGGCTTGTTTACAAAAAGATGTTTTACCTCATGTTGGAGGTAAAATAGGTTCTCAAAAGTCTAGTAAAGGACTTTTCCTATAGGCATCCCTATCATGGAGGAATTGTTGGATTGTTCCTTTGACACTTCTCTGATTCTCTTATCATAGTCTTCATGTGGCATCAACCTATCATTAATCACCAGTGTATTAGGTAGACCTTTCTGCCTCAAAGTATCGAATTTGACCATGAACCTGGATATTGCTTGTTCCATTGTATGGCATTTATCCTCAGGTTGTGTCATCAGGTTCCTCTTGGTGATTACGTTCTTCACTTCTAGCATGGTCCCAGTTCTGTTAGCTATTCCAAGCTCCTGCAATTCATATTTATTCTTTGAGTTAAGGAACTGGATTCTTTGTGAGGCTTCTTTTGGAATATTTCCAAGTTCAGCTCTAACCCTTTGAATTGCCTCACTAGCCTCTTTGACCAAATCATTCTGCTCAAATATCACCTGTACAGATATCCAAATATCATTGAATGAGTCAATGATATTGGCCCATAAAAGTTGTTTTTCTTGGGCTAGTGGCTCTTTCAGTGTCAACTCTTACTCTAAGTTCTGTAACCTTTCACTCAACCTGTTTGTCTTCTGAACTTCATTCTTATGCATAATTTGAGTTAGTTTCTTCTCATCCTTGAGAATTTTTATTTGTTCTTTAAGTCTATTTATTTCTATGGTTTGGATGGACATATCCTCCATGGCTTTGACCAGTTTAGCTGCTTCATCATTAGGATGAGCTACTGTTGTTGTTGAACCTGTTGCCGATGTAGTCGCTGAAGCAGTTGGAGGTGTTGTAGCTAGTGGAGTTGTTGGGGCAAATGAAGCTACCAAAGTAGAAGGAATTGTTGTAGTGACTGTAGGAATAGAAGTAGTAGTAGTTGTCTCAATCCTGGCCTGTTTCTCCTATACTAACTTGTCCATTTCATTCTCGATTTCTTTCAATTTGGCATTTAGTTGAAGAATGAGGTCCATCATCTCATCTTTCTGGGTTTGGCTCTCTAGAACTTCCTTAGTCTATGGATGTTCAGAAGGAGGCAACTTCAGTTGCTTCATCAATGTGACAATGTCTTCATTTTTCTTCTTCAGGAGCTTTTCTGCTGCCTTGATGTCATTTGGATTGTAGCCTATCTCAATTACCAAGTCTTCTAGTGACTTGATTTTGTTACCCTTTGCCTGTGAGGATGTTTTCTCTCGCTTAAACTGTGTTGTGATGTTTTCTAGAGAATTTTGAAGTTTCTAAACACTCATGGCCTTGTTATTATTTTATGATGCAGCTTTTTAAAGAATTTTTCTCTCATCATAAACTTAGGTTTTAAAGTATTCAAAATATCTTCCTAAGCTTATGATGGTAACCTTATTTTGAAGAAAGGAAACTCTTGCTTTTCTTAAATTTTAACTAAGGGTCCCCATTCATTTAGTATTTTGGACGACACTTAAATCAAAAAAAAAGGGGGGGGGGGGGTTGTCGCTGGTCACAACACAACCTCACCCTTAAATACTGGTGATATAAACATGGATCCCTTATCCAATAAATGTTATTCAATTGTGACACTATCAATTGTGAATCAAGATAGACTATCAATGAATCGATTTCATAAGAAATAGCTTCAGATAGTAAATTAATGACGGCAGTATACTTAGCCATATTATTTGAAGCGGGACCGATGCATACTCCCCTTGACACCATCAACTGACTAGTTGGATAGTAGAGTACCCAGGCTGCAGAAGCGAGGTTCCGAGTGTGCTGACTAGCACCATCGGTGAATCCAAAATAGACCAAGTCATCCATCAACACCTGCCACAGTAAACCAAAAAGTGTTGATATCAAAAACTCTCGATGAGATATGTACAAATATACAAAATGTACAAAGAATCCATTGCCTAGCTGCTACTTAAGCAAAGTACTTCTTGAGGTAGAGCCCGTTTCAGGGTTCCGCCAACTTGTTTCCCTCAAAATCGATTAACTCATACGACCCTTTTTCTAAAACTCAATTAATTATGAAGGGACCGTACCACATAGGCTTGAACTTGCCTGCCCCCAAGGTGTCCTTATCTTGGTCGTAGACCAAGACAAGGTTGCCTTCAAAAAAGACTCGAGGATGGACAGCTTTATCATACTGTGTTTTAACCCTTTTCTTATGAGCCTCATTGATTGTGGCGGCATCCCGACGTTTCTCATCGAGATGTTCCAAATGAAGGAGGCGCTTTTAGAGACTATAAGTCTCTGGAAGGAGCTCAATAGTTAACTTAAGAGATGGAATTTCACATTCAACAGGAAAGATAGATTCCACCCCATAAACTAATTAAAAAGGTGTAAAACCAGTAGTAGTCTTTACGGAGGTTCGGTATGCCCAAACAGCCGGATACAACATAAGATGCCAATTAGATCGATTTTTGTCGATTGTACTTTGCAAGATCATCTTAAGAGTTTTGTTCACTACCTCGACCTGTCCATTGGCCTGAGGATAATAAGGAGACGAATGTTCCTGGCGGAAACCCAATTTGAGAGCCAATTCAGACATTAGTTGATTCTGGAAATGACTACCATGGTCAGTGAAAATCTCTCGCGGGATACTAAATCTTGAGATAATCTGATTAAAAAGGAACAATGTCGTCGTTTCACTATCATTTTTATAAGTGGGCATGGCCTCGACCTACTTTGTAAAGTAGTCTACGGCCACGATAATGTACTTGTGATTCGCTGTTGAAGGTGGATTACAAGTTGTAAAATCAATATCCCACTTAGTAAAAGGATCGACAGTGACAACAGAAAAAAGAGGAGATGGATGTGCGTGCATCTTCCAAGTATAAATTTGACAGGGGTGATAGCGTTTGACCACTTCAACACAATCTTTGAAGAGTGAAGACCAAAAAATAGTTGGCACGTAAGATATGTTGGGCTGTAGCAAGCCCTGAAAGATGACCACCACAAGCTCCACTGTGGCAGTCATTAAGCACTAACTTTGCTTCTTCTAGGGTTAAACAGTGCCGAAGGATTGAATCAACCCCTTAATGACATAATGTATCACCGATGATAACATAATTCTTGGCCAGGTGACATAATTTTCGGCGTTCATCCTTAGAGAAAGTAGAGGGAAACTTCAAAGTCTGGAGATAGACAATGATATCTCCATACCAAGGTTTGAGTGAAGAGATGAGGAATAAATGTTCATCGGGAAAAATTTCCTCATAAATAGTATCCTCTCCACAAGGCAGCTCGGAGATTAACTCAGCGAAAACCATGGATTTCTTAGACTTGGCGAACAAGAACTCGAGATCAAATTCTTGTAAAATGACTATCCATCGATTATATTTTCCCCCAATCACTCGCCTACTGAGAACAAATTGAAATGGATTGACCGCCGCTAAGACAAAAGTTTTGCGTAGCAAGATATAATGAAGGAGCCGCTGGACAACATGGACAGCTGCCAAAGCCAACTTCTCAACAGGAGAATAGTGAAGTTCAGGACTGTTATAGACATTTTTGTGCCTCGCATCATGGAGCATGAAATGTCAATAATCACAGGGATCCTCAGTCCCTAAACATGTTGTTCTTACCCCTAAAAGAACAAGGTCATCAAACAACAACACTTCCAATCAGTTCTCCACCTGAAAACACTTCAAAACAGGCTTATTTTGGATCATGTCAGCTGCTTAACTGAGCTTCTGCGCTGTAATGCAACTGTCCCACTCTGTACCTGCGCTGGAAGTCAAAAGTAATGAAGGCTACCTGCGCTGGGCGAGATTGGCCAAGTGGCACAGTCATCCTGCAAGGTGTCAACTGCCCAGGAAGCTTCCAAACTGACACTTGGTTCATCAGATTCGCCTTGTGATGAGTAAGAGGTACTTGATCACCATGTGTAACCAAGGATCTCCAAGTGGACTCAAGAACTGAAGATTAACTGAAGAGGGAGAGGACACTAGTCAGCTCTATGCCAGCCTCAAGCTGACTCATCCTCTCTTCTTCTCTCCTATATATAGAGCTCTTCTATGAGGTCTAAGGAGGCTGGAATTTTGTGTAAAGCAAGGAGGTGCTGTTGGATTACAGTTAGAGCTATTGGGTGATTGTTTTACTAGAGGTGAAGAGGAGAGTTCTTGCTGCTGGGGAGGTGCTGCTGGATTGGAGCCATCATTGGTTGTAACCTTCTCAGAACCCTGTTACTTCTATCAATAAAGTTTTGCATGTTCTCCTATATACTTGTATTGCATTGATGTATTGTATTTACATGTATATTTGATTCACTCTAATCCATGCATCAGTTATGAGTACATGTATCTTGTAGTTTCCTCTCTTGTTTTGTGCAGGGCTTGTGTGTAGCTGGACCGGCAAAGAGAGCAAGGAGCTGAGAACAAGAGACAAAGAGAGAGGATCAAGATCGACTAAGCGAAGGATACCAGGTTGGTTGATCATTTCTTCCCTCTCTCTGTACTTTCATAAAGGAAAACATCAAAACTTTACTTTCAGTTGTTGCTAAAGACTGTCACCTTTAGAGTAGGGATAGGGTCATCCGCATCGGATACTTTTCCTCACAACAAACTGGCGACTCCGCTGGGGAGCCTAGTATCTTGTTGGTGTTTGTAGTATTTTGCTATTCATTTCTTGAAGAAAAGAGTACCAAATCGAAAAGCTTTTGACTATATCAAAAGCGAAGTAGAGGGACTGCTACTCTTGCTCATTTGCTGAGCAAATTCAAGATTTGAAGAGCTTATCTACAAAAGACTCTTTACTCTTTGTGATAGATCTTCATCCTCTTGATCATCCCTTAGCCTGTACTTGACCTATAGCTTTTTATTTCATCAAAAACAGTGCATTTTTGAGCTTTTTATGACCCGGAAAACTTTGTAGACGAAACTCTCGTGAGTCAGTGCAGGCTGTCCACAGGCAGTCTGCATTACAGCGCAGGTACTCCCTTCGGGAACTGCGCTGAGAGTGAAATTGGCAGACTAGAACCTGCGCTGGTCTAGTTAGCCCTTGTCTTGCTCAGTCTTCCTATTGTGTCTTGGCCCTGTTTGCACTTGTTTTTGGCTGATTGCTTGCTGGTTATTGTACTTGCTGTAAGCCACTTCTCCTTGACATTGTTCCGCCTCAGTTGTGTGATGAAACTGTGAATGTTCTTTCAGTATTTCTTGTTGCAGTTACAGTTTCCCATTGTGAAAAGCGAACCAGTATAGCTGTGACCTCTTAGATCCTGAACTGTAAAAGTGTCTTTGTGATCTTAAGAGCTAGTTTTATTACTGTTCATGGCTGTTTGAGTTTGTTTGCTTTTCATTTCATGGTTTGAATCTATACATTTCCTGTGTTTTTAAACAAGTCTATCATAAGGTGTCTTTTTGATTGTGGACAAGCTTGTTTATTTCTACTTGAAATTAGATTCAAAATCATACAACAGTTTCCTTTTTGTCTAGCATCAACATTAAGGATAACGAAAAGAAATACATGCATTGTGCATTTTGCATTTGACTGTATGCTTGACGATTTAGGAAGATGTGCATTTTAGTGTGTGTTCTTTGATCTGTGGAAAAAGTTGTGTCCTTCTTTTCCCTTAAGTAGATTAAGGTTTTCAAAGTTGAAAGATTGAAAAGATTTGCTTCTCATTCTTAGATTGCATATAGGAAGTTGTATATATACATCTCGTGGCGAACCTGAAAGGCAAACTGTTAAGAAAGATCAACATTAAAATAAACTCAATTTACATAACAACGCTTTGGAATTTAACGCAAACATCTAGAGGTCTAGGTAGAGACGTGTTCCGGCGTCGTTAAACATAGTGACTGTCGATCTCTACGAAGGTGGGTGATTCCTCCTGAGAGTCGGTGGCACTAACACGGACTTGAGCTCCCGCGTACCGTCGCGTATATTGGGAGACCCCTATAGGCTTTTATCCTTTATCCTTAGGAAACCGTGTCGGCCGCCCTACTGATCGCGATGCAGTGAACACAGCATTCACGAAGATCGACCACCCGTACCGTAAAACGTATTCTGTGGTTTCGCGAAAGGTTTGGCACACCCTCTGCCTAGATCTCCAGAGCAGTTTCTTTTGGCCTTTTTCAAACTCTATAACTGAAAAAGTCCAACCGAGCATTTGTCACTTCGGGCTCGTTAATACATCGAAGGCGACTAGAGTCATCTTTAGCTTTTTCTCGACTCTTAAAACATGAAAAAGCAAGTTTGTGTCTAAAAGCGTCGTTAATAAAATTTATTTTAAAGCGGAACATAATCACCTGTTATTCCCACGTTGATCTTTCAGTTGAAAAGTATGGAGCCCACCAACCAAGGAAGTAACCTTGGCGGAAGTCCAAATCCCTTCTCCTCTTGGGGAGATGTTGGTGCGCCTCATATGGCTACATTGTCTCTTCCAGGATTGACAATTGGCCTCCCTGTATGGCTCTTTTCAACTAATGTAGTCCAGATCGCCACTAATCCTGAGCAGTCGAATCAACAGTCAGAACAATCTAGAACTACCCACCAGCCTTCCACTTCTTATGATACTTCCTCTGATCCTTCATCTTCGCAAGGTAGAGCCGACAAAAGTCAGCCTCCCAAGGAGAAGAAGGAAAAGAAAAAGAAAGAAAAGAAGCAGAAGGAGCCTCTGGCGAAGGCGACTGGGGGCAAGAAGAAGAAAGCTGACAAAAACCCACACACTGCACCGACCGGGCCTAAATCACCATGTGTCATTTGCAAAGGGATCCATTTCCATCGTGATTGTCCTTGTATTCCCCGGATACTAAGGTACTGGTCCCCAAGGTTGCACAATCCGGTAGCATCAACCTCTGGTTGTCAAGTTGATTGCATTCCGTCAACTAGCGAGAGTGAAGGACGAAGAAGGGGACCAAGATCACCCTGTCTATTGTGTGAAGGTCATCATGCCATCCACAAATGTCCATTCTTAGATGAGGCCAAGAGAGTTTTGGAAGATCGCCCGGTGTCACCGGTGCGACTTCCACCTGGATATCAAAAACTCGCGCCTAATCCCTCGATAGTTGAAAATCCGGTTGAACCACTCAAGTGGTCAGCTGAAGTGTCGGTCATTGAGAGTGAACCTACTGAATCTAGACTAGACGAAAGTCTAAAGGTCGATACGGCAGTTGGCCCGGTTCTTCCTTCAGAGGTTCTATCGTCCAATGACCCCGTCTTTGAAGACCCGTCTTCAAATGACACCGTCGCCGAAGAGTCGTCTTCATGCGACACCCTCACTGATGAGAACAAGGATGACACCATCCAGGTTCTTTTCATCAGCACCGACTCCGATGAGCATCAGGGCAATGCACCCATTCCTTTATCGCAGGAAGGAACATCATCAGAGTCGTATCCGGCCGTATATTCGGTCCCACCGCCAAGCAACCTGGTTGTATCCTTTGATTGGAATCAACTAGGCAGACCCCGGTTACCAGCCAGTGTACCATTCAGAATCATTGTCCAGATCTATAGAATGATTATGGCTGGTACTATCTTTGATGAAGGGGCATCTGTGAGTATCCTTTCCTCTGTTGCTTGGAAAGCACTGGGTTCCCCGGCGCTTTTACCTGAGTTGAGAAATCTCTCAGGTTTTGATAAAGGAACCAGTCGACCATTAGGGATCCTCCCCGATGTACCTGTTACATTGAAGGGGAAGACCGTCAGGATGAACGTGTTGGTAGTTCAAGGACCCTTGGATTATAACCTACTCCTTGGACGCGACTATATTTATTGCATGGGAGCGATAGTCTCCTCACTCTTTAGAGTAATGTGTTTTCCACATGAAGGAAAGATGGTCAAGATCGTAGACCAACTTTCATTTCCGGGATCTCGCATCGCAAATAGTCAAATACCAATCCTAAATGGTCTGTTCACTCAAGATTCGCCTCCGCCCCCGGTCCTCCTTCCCGATGAGCGCGAGTGATTCGGAAAGAAAGACTAGGACCCAGGGGGCATGCACCCTGGTCTGCTTCGGGCAGAAGAAACTCCGGGTATAAGACAGAATTTCCGCAGGAGAACATGACTAGTCCGTACCCCGTCCGTAGGAAGTGGGGTTGTTCTAGAATAATGATCTTTTGTTAAAGTTATGTGTTTGGGAATCATTCACCTTTGTCTAAAAAAGTGGGCAATGCCCGATTAGGAATTCCCTTATTACAACAAGTAGTCACCATCTTTAAATTCAAGCCTCGCCCATCGAAACATGTGTTTTGAAGGATAAGCAGGGGCAGTCTATTAAGAAGGAGACCGTATTGTTGTGACAGAGGGTAACCATCTTAGGACAACCCAATGATAGGCACCGCCGAAGAAAGAGATTGATCTGCGGCAGCAAATCGAACCGTCTTTGGAATAATAAGAAAGAGGCAAGCCTCCCTCAATAATACCAATGTTTTATCTTTGAGTAGTGTTCTTCTATTGTCATAAATAGCTGTTTGTTAAAAGTGGGCCGACGGGAAGCCTGAGTACTGCGTAAGACCCCTTAAAATAACGAGAAGACAAGTACCGTTAGCATTAGATTAGCAAGATGACAAATAAATGTGAACACCCAAAGAAAAGCAGAAGTAGGGGAGAGGAGGGGCAGCCTCGAAATTCTATCCTATACCTGGGGGCATGCAAACTTTCTGGAGTGCAAGCTAGGGGCGGTTATTTATCTGGTTTTAAGATTAGCCGTTTCCAAACTTGCATGAAAGAAAGCCTGTGGGGCAAAAGTAAAATTTGCCAAAAGTGAGCACAGCTGTGGTAAGGCATAAGCTCTATAAAAATTGGTCCTTACGAGAGGCGTTCTTCATATGACTGGTATATCGAGCAGTTTTAGCATATAGTTCATGCTCGTTAAAAAATAAACGCAAATCCGAGCAGTTTTAGGACTGAATTTATGCTCGTTAAAAAATAGAAAAGTGTGAGCAAAAGTTTCCCTCAGAGTTCAAGCTCATGGAAAAAATGAACCGGTAAATAACCTTTTGAGATCGTAAATTCATCAGCCATAAGAACCTTGATCGTGTTTTCATCCATCACCTCCACTGTTCATTTGGCCGATCATTCACTTCCATTTGTGTGTTTACCTCTTTTGAGAGACAGCTGCGAAGAGTGATTTCACCTAGCCATCCTTGTAACACTACCGTGATTGGAAAATTCCAACCTGTACCTGGAATCTGTAGCTATCCCTGTTTATCACTCGTTCCTCAAAAGACGAGTCTTCTTTCAGCTCTTTTCACTGACTCGTAAAATATGAAAAGTTTGCCGAGTTTTGGCCTTCCAGCTCGTTAAATGACCGGAACGCTATCCCTCCTCTAAATTTTAATCTTTTTGGACCTGAGGGATTATTGCACAAAAGGATCGAGCGCTTGTCTTGTTCGGCTCGTTAAAAGTACCGAACAGCCATCCCTTCTGTATTGTTTTATACTTTTTCGGACTTAAGGGATTTGCTGACGAAAAAGGAATCATGGAGTTAACTTTCTGTACCTTTTCAGACTCTCTAAAAATGAAAAGGACCGAGTTTTCTTTGTCGTTAGACTCGTTAAAATGATTAAATAGCGACAAACTTGTCTTTAGACGAGAACGAGTTTCCCTATCGCTAGGCTCGTTAAATCATAGCGATGGGCTTGCCCGAAGGGCAGGTTATAGAACAAGCATATGTTATCCTCCTCAAGCTTGACAAAAATAAAGAGGTACTGGTCAGAAATGACTGGGGAAAATTTGGGAGAACATCAAAATTTAATGGTAGCAAGTCACTCTTGAACATGACACTTTTCCTCCGTATCACATCGGGTTGGGTTGTTTCATTCACCGGTCTCATCACCATGGTCCTCGCCACACCATCCACATTTGGGGTAATGCTACCGATCCATCGCATCAGTGTCGTTACATGTTCAAGAGGGGTCATTCTGAAAGTGTCAACCGTGTCCCATCCACTGCCATACATTATCCTTCATCCATTCATGATCGCCACCCTGAATCATATGTCACAGTTTGTTTTCACCTCCACTAAAGTCATTAGCTCCGTTCCGTGTCATTGATGTGGGATTCATTAAGGCCCTCCTTTGACGGATCGCTTCTTGTCGACTTCAGCTCATTATCCAAGAAGTTGATCTAGGAACACCCCCCATCAGTACTTTGAAGCTTGCATGCCTCAATGGCAAGTTTCTCACTTCCGGCGACAGGTATACATCAATGACCTTCGACCAGAAGATTTTGCGTGGCGTTCGACGCCAAGTCCTTTATTCACGCCACGTGAATTGTACTGCAGTACCTTGAGGGTCATCGTCATTATTGGTGATTCCTCTCGTGCTTGTTAACGGTTTTCATTATTGACCGGTAATCAAGCGATGTCTTTCCATGTTCGACTTCAGCGCAATTCTCACATGGATCGACTTGTACTTAGAGTGAAGATCGAACGAGTTTGAAGACCCCGGATCTAGTTTCATCCATCCGGGCTGCGATATATATTCAGGAAATATAAAAGCATTTACCATGTACATCATTGCAGCAGATGATCATCCTACTCAAAGGATGATAATTTCAGCAGAAAATTATCAGTCTATCTTCAGACGATCGTCTGTCATATGTACCAAAATGTATTTATAAAAAGCTGAGCATGGGAATGCCCGCCTCAGCTAGATCATGAGAATAATGATGAATGAAAAATAATGTATTGTATTGTATTGTATTACAGGGCACTCTCCTCAGCACTGGAACGAACTTCGGATCCTCTAGATAAAGCATTTCATCCGATAAACGGCCTCATACTTTAGGGGGCAACTGTTATAGACATTTTTGTGCCTCGCATCATGGAGCATGAAATGTCAATAATCACAGGGATCCTCAGTCCCTAAACATGTTGTTCTTACCCCTAAAAGAACAAGGTCATCAAACAACAGCACTTCCAATCAGTTCTCCACCTGAAAACACTTCAAAACAGGCTTATTTTGGATCATGTCAGCTGCTTAACTGAACTTCTGCGCTGTAATGCAACTGTCCCACTCTGTACCTGCGCTGGAAGTCAAAAGTAATGAAGGCTACCTGCGCTGGGCGAGATTGGCCAAGTGGCACAGTCATCCTGCAAGGTGTCAACTGCCCAGGAAGCTTCCAAACTGACACTTGGTTCATCAGATTCGCCTTGTGATGAGTAAGAGGTACTTGATCACCATGTGTAACCAAGGATCTCCAAGTGGACTCAAGAACTGAAGATTAACTGAAGAGGGAGAGGACACTAGTCAGCTCTATGCCAGCCTCAAGCTGACTCATCCTCTCTTCTTCTCTCCTATATATAGAGCTCTTCTATGAGGTCTAAGGAGGCTGGAATTTTGTGTAAAGCAAGGAGGTGCTGTTGGATTACAGTTAGAGCTATTGGGTGATTGTTTTACTAGAGGTGAAGAGGAGAGTTCTTGCTGCTGGGGAGGTGCTGCTGGATTGGAGCCATCATTGGTTGTAACCTTCTCAGAACCCTGTTACTTCTATCAATAAAGTTTTGCATGTTCTCCTATATACTTGTATTGCATTGATGTATTGTATTTACATGTATATTTGATTCACTCTAATCCATGCATCAGTTATGAGTACATGTATCTTGTAGTTTCCTCTCTTGTTTTGTGCAGGGCTTGTGTGTAGCTGGACCGGCAAAGAGAGCAAGGAGCTGAGAACAAGAGACAAAGAGAGAGGATCAAGATCGACTAAGCGAAGGATACCAGGTTGGTTGATCATTTCTTCCCTCTCTCTGTACTTTCATAAAGGAAAACATCAAAACTTTACTTTCAGTTGTTGCTAAAGACTGTCACCTTTAGAGTAGGGATAGGGTCATCCGCATCGGATACTTTTCCTCACAACAAGGACCTATCAAGCCTCGGCTTAAATAAGAAATCACATGCTCCCTGAGAGCATCGTCTTCCTGAATGAGAACCATACCTATGGTTGATTCTGCTGCAGCGAGATATAAAAGGAAGTCCCTACCATAATCCGGTGGACTCAAAAGCGGGGCAGAGACTAATGCCTTTTTCAAGGTATCGAACGACCGTTGCACAAAGTCATCCCATACAAATGGAACTCCTTTACGTAGAAAACGCATAAATCCTTTAGTGATCTCGTCATAGTTCGCTATAAACCTTCTTAAGAAATTAGCTTTCCCTTGAAGACTTTGAAGTTGTCGAATTGAGGACGGGGGAGGCAATTGAATTATTGCCTCAACCTTGAAGGGATCAACCCGAATCCCTTCATTTGACATGATGAACCCTAATAACTAACCAGATGTAACAGTGAAAATGCACTTATTGGGATTCAATCAGATCATATAAAAACGACATTTCTCAAAAACCAATCGAAGATGACTAGGATGATCAGTTCTCTTTCGAGAACGAGCAGCTAGATCATCCAAGTATGCTTCGATGATATGTTTAATGTCATGGAAAGCATATCACATGGTCGCTAGAAAGTAGCTCCATCATTTTTAAGACCTAAAGGCATCTTTCTGTATGCAAAGGTACCCCAGGGACATATAAAAGATGTCTTATGCTGATCTTCAAGACAGATAGAGATTTGATTATAGCCGGAGAAACCGTCCATGAAGGAGAAAATCTCATTGCCCGCACACTCATCAATAATCTGATCAATAAATGGTGTGGGGTAATTATCTTTGGGACAAGCTTTATTTAGGTCCTTAAAGTCAATGCATACTCGAATTGTTCCTTGATTTTTATCCACAGGGACTGGATTAGAAACCCAATTGGTAAGAGGAACAGGGTATATAAAACCCGCCTTAAGCAGCTTCTCTACTTCAGATTTAACATTGTTGCTTTCCTAGGATTAACCGGCCGAAGCCTTTGACGAACTAGTTTGGCGTTTTCATACATATTGATCTCATGTTGAACTATAGATGGATCAATGCCAAGCATTTCTTCATAAGACCAAGCGAATACATCTCGAAATTCCTTGAAAAGGTCGGTGTAAACTTGAATTTCTTCAGGGGAACATTCGACTCTGATGAAGAGATTCTCAATCACGATAGGGTTCCTAGAGATGTTTATAGATATCGTTTTTGAAATCACCGACATATTACCTTCGGCATGAAAGTGTACTGGAGCCAAAGGATTTGATATCTTACAAACATCACTAGTAAAGAGTTCGGAGAACCTAGATTCTACTTCCTGTAATGGAGGAAGAAAATATGAACAATGGTGTAAGTCTTCCCAAGGTCGATCTACACCCATCATTACTTCTAGGATTGCTTCTTCGGATGGTAAAACTGTATCTCTGTAGTCCATAGCGGAGGTAGAATCAAGGGTCTAGGCCAGGGCCACATCACCATCTAGCTCCTCCTCAAAGAAAGGAGTAGCATGGTTGTCTGTAGAGTTAACGATAGACTAATATCTAAGCTCTGCTACAGACATAGGGAATGCCATTCCACCAACTTTTCCTTCAGCTAATGTGGTCGTAGGTGAAGGCAGGGTCCAAGGGTCATAAAAGTAATGAGTTCGAAAGAACCCTTCTCGTGAGGACTCCTTGGTTGATGAAACAACATTGGTTCTAGCGATAGGAGAGGGAAGATCAAAGGTACCCATCAATGACAAATACATCCCAACTCCGAGATTTTCAATAGGAGGACAAGGGTTATCCACTAAAGGAACAGTAGACTCCGAAGTTGCTCAAGGATCAACTGGACAATAATCTCATTGATCAACCTTAACAATTTTTCCTTCATGAGGAAAGCAAATGACACGAAACAGAGTCGAAACAACGACGTCCATTTCGTATACCCAGTTCCTTACTAAGAGGAGATTGTAGTCTAGGTTAGCATAAATGACTTCCACTTCAATATTAATGACCTTCCCCCCAACACATATGGGAAGGGCTGGGATAATCCCATGTGGCTTATGAGAATGTCCATCAAATGCAGCCAGGAGGGTAGGTGAAGGAACATCAAAAGGTGATCTAATAGCCTTCCAGCATGACATCGAAATGACGCACGTGGAAGCTCCTTCATTAATAACGGTACAAAAAATGTTAATTTTCTGATATGTAGACTTTATTTGGAAATCCGTATGATGAGGGAGTCACTTTTTGACATTTAACATGTCGAAAGTGAGCACTAAAGAGTTTGTTAGATCAACTGCCCCAATCGCTGAAAGTAAAGCACTCCGTTGAGCTAGACATGATTGGAGAACCTCTAAAGTAGACATGGTGCATGGACTCTGAGCCAAATCCTCAACAATGGAGTAATTCTGGCCGGCCCTAGCATTAGGATTAATAGTCGCGCATTTAGCGGAACCTTTCGGTGTCCGTGGTATAGTCTCGTTAGGGGGTCACTCAATATGAAGGTCGGTATTTCCGGGAGCAGTTTTTCCCTTGGAAGTTTCTGCTTCGCCATAATCACGTGACCGAATGGCCACATGGACATTAGAACCCATCATGAAAACATTTGATGACTTTTCCCCTTCCTGGTTACCCCCTGCGGAGGTACCAAGGTTTGAATTCGTGCCAACAAGAAGTTGTTGCCCTTGGGGAAAAGGGTTGGTTAACACAGCTTGAGAGCTAGAAGTCCCTTGCTGCCCTAACAAGCATTAATCATCTTGAATCTTTAGGTAGAGATGAGTTAAATGGTCTCCACTGCATAACTTGCATGGAAACTTGACTTTCTTTTTAGACTCATTTCTACCACTACCAGCATTATTGCTGGATTTATTTGCATCAGCCTTCTCATCTTGACTCTTTTTCTTACCTCGTCCTTTCTTCTTCCCATTGGAATTTTTATTTCCTTTGGGGTTGGCAGATTGGACGGCATTAACTGAAGAGGGTTGAGAAGACGAAGGGTTAGACGATGTGACCTGGTTGTTATAAGCAGTTTGTAAAGACAACTACTGTATTTGGCTCAACAGGTTCACCGCATTTGTGTCTACCAACCCAACAATACTATCCGCGTGGGGACCTAGCTTCGACTTCACTATATCAACCTTAGTCCTGGGAGCATCAGGCAAGATTTTTGTAGAATCCCAGACAGAGAATAAATCAACTCTAATTTCTGGGCTCTAAAAATAGCTTGCTCCTCAGAATAGAATCCGGACAGGGAGACATCCTTAGAGATTTCAGGTTGTAAAGATTTCAAAAACCATTCGAGATAGTATTCCGGAGGAATCTCAGCTTTAATGAGCCTCTTTCTTCGTCTCCATTCCTGAATCTGATAAAAAATGTGAGTTGTTGTATCCTGACGAAAATTGGCCAGAAGTTCAGTTTCGGCATCATAACAGATGGGCAACTGGAAATGATTTAATAAAATATTAGCCAAGTCGACGAAAGATGTAAAGCTGCCCCCTGGCAACTCTATATACCACTTGGCCACATCACCAATCAAGGTGCATTGAAAAAGTCTCAACCTAATCAAGTCATCAATAAGAGAGTTTGATGAGCACCACAAATGGAATGTGGTTACGTGGTTGCCTAGGTCTTCACCACCCTTTCCCTCGAACTTTGGAATGTCCGAAGGGAGTTTGGTTGGGACTAGAGGCCAAGCTGGATTGTATTTGATTAGATCATTTGTTAATTTCGTGAGATCTGGGAAATTCAATGTTGCCAAAAAAGGAAGCCTAGGAGGACCTTGGGGATTCCACCCAGACTGGGTGGAGTTCCCAAAGTTCTGAAAATATTGGCCTGGATTTTGGAAGGCACCAAGCTACCCGAAGTAACCCGCAGAACTAGCTGAACCAAAAGGCAGACCTTGTGATCCAACAAAACTCGAAGTTTGACCAACTCCGGCCGAAAAACCTCCATAACCGGTGAAGCTCCCTCCTAAAGGATTATAAGGAGTCGATAACCCCTAATAAGGATTCCAAGCAGAAGCTAAGGGAGGAATACTTCGAAATGAACTAACTGTGGAGTATGGCCTATTCCCTTGCTGGCCAAAAAACAGATTCCCAGTTCCCATGCCACTAACTGCGAGGTTAGTCCAACCTTGAAAGGGATTACTGCTTTGTCCTATGGCAGAAAAAGGCATAGATCCTATCGTCGGGTTGGAATGTGGTATATGACCACTCCCAAAAGGAAAACCTTGAAATGAAGCCAATCCACCCATCATGGATGTGGAGGCACTAAATGGAACTGATGGAATACCGTGTGAATGGGTGCCAAACGAGAAGAATCCAATACTAAAAGCATTGGCTTGGGAATTTCCACTCGTAGAAGGAATGGAGGTAGACCCAGCTAAATATGTGCTAGAAAAAGACCCAAATAAAGGTGCAGAGGAGATGGAGATAGTTCCTCCCCCTTGTACAGATGTTGGAGTCTGCATAGTTGTAGCACTTAAGGTAGAAGCCATGCTTCCAGTAGTAGCCATTGATGCTAAGTGCGTAATATGACCTGGACTTAACGGTCTATGCGTCGGAGACCCAACGTATTGTAATACTTCTAGATAGCTAGAAGGTAGGGGAGAATTCGGAGCCACTAACGACTCTTGAAATTCTTCTACTTCTATGTTATCTTCCGATTGAAAGAGAACTTGAGAAAGAACTGGAGTGTTCCTCTCTTATTTCGCAGATGTTCCAGGCCTGTCTTGAACACTAATGTCCTAATGAGGAGGATCAATCCCCGATGCGTCAGCTGCCACGGGATGAAACCCACTGGCAGTATTACCTCTGCGTCTTCTAGGAGAAGGCTCTAAACTTGGTTTTGAAAGACCACAAAGTCTTTGAGACCATCTAGGTGATCGGTCAGCCACTTTGAATTTTTTATTAAGTTCTAGCTAAAGACTCAAGAAAAAATGAAAGCTAGGCCAACTAAGAGCATAGAGCACACACTAAAAAGTCCCTAAAAGATATCAGCCAGTCAAACAACTTTCGAGTATTTCCACTCCGGGTGATGAGGACCGGACACCAAAATACAAGAAAGTGAAGTAAGGAGCCTTCCGAAGATAGTCTGGGATAATGAAGGCCCAGTCCTACCAGCGAAGGTAATAGAGGAAGTTACGCTGACCTCCTAGCAACAGCCTGCGCCGGTGCAAGTCCTCAAGCTTCGCAAGGGTGCCCTCTAGTGGTACCATTGAGAGTGATACAATGTTGACCTCAGGTGCCACGGGATTCCCCTCCACAGCAACCTATGTAGATCCCTAGGAGTAGCAACTAAGGTTACCAACTCGTATCAGAAGTCAGGCAGAACAGTCTTGAGGTAAGATCCGACAAGTAGGAGAGAGGGTATCTCTCTTCCTTATCTTCAAAAACCCTCGTGCTTAACTCCCAGATTCGGAGCTTTCCTAGTCTCCCTAACGCTATTGGATTTACACTCACTATTTAGACTCCTATGTTTGATAGTTTAAATGGCCTTGGAGAGTTTTCTCTCCACTCGCCTAATCCAAGGCCCTAAAATATCCTAAAACTTGTTGGTGTGTCTAACTTGACAATTACGAAAAGTTCTAGTATATTTTAATTAGCGCTTGTTTTTAAATGGGTTGTTCTTAAGTCAAGGGATAAGCAAAAATGAAACTTGTGGTGTTTTGACGCAAAAGAAAATAATAAAAACCAAACTATATGCAAATACACTCATTTTGTTCTTCGATGAAAGAAATTTCTACTAAGTTCAGAGGAACTTCAAAGAAAGCAACAAATTTTTCTTTTCTTTTCTTTTACTCAAGCTTCACACTCACAAAAGTTAACAAAACTATGGATGTCCTAAAAAATGCACAAATTTATCCTAATGCAATGAGTACATGCTAATGCAAGACTTAAGACTATTCCGAATCAAGAAATGAAAGTAACTTGTTTATCAATACTAATTTGCCACTTAAAATGTTTAGATGGAATATGAGTTGCTAATGCTCATTTTCGTCTCTACACTAAAAGAAAGTTTTAAGACAAACAAAAATGCACTTTCATTCACAAAAAGAAACTAAATCAAAACAAAGTTCAAGAAAGCAAAACCAAGTTTTCAAGAAGTTTTCTTCAAAACCAAAAACAAAAACGTTTTTTCAAGTGCTCTCAACAAGACTGAAACTTTATGATTGAAAAATTGGCAACAAAACACTTTGCAAGTTGACAACAAAAAATGGATGAAAACTCAACAAAAAAAATGTGTTTCAAGTTGCTCTTAACAATCAAAAGCAGAAATAAGAGCTTTGCAACAAAGACCAAAAGATCAAAAAGACAATTTTCAAGAAAGTGTCAATCAACAACTTTCGGAAAGCAAGAAAAGTAGATGGTCACAAAAATGTAGTTTTGACAAGCAAACAAAAAGGTCACCAAAACAAGATTTGACACAAAGATTGAGATCAATCTTCCTGCCCTGAAGGATCAAAGCAACCAATATTCCCAGCAAGAAATCTTGCATGCTTAAACAAAAACAATGATGCTTGCAAAAGAACAAAAACAAGACCAACACTTCTCACAACCGGAGAGAGTTTGAAATCACGTACTTGCTGGAAAAATAAAGACTGACACAAAAAGGTAACTGTTTAGGACTGATTCAGACTAGCAGACAGATCTTCAGAAACAAAAATACTTGAAAAGTATTGAAGATTTTAATATATACGCAACTGTGTCAGTGCATAGCTGCATGTATATGCAATTTAGCCTAAGGAAACATGCGTATACGCAGGTTTACTTAGGGAAACATGCGTATATACGCTTTTGTAAACTGGAAAAACAGCGTATATAAAAGATTACAAGAAAAATCAAAAACAGTCTGAAGAAACTAATCAAACTTACAATTCAAGTTCCTACAAGAACAGGCTACACAGTAACAGCAAGAAAATAGACAGCTGAGCCCTGATTGGCTTGAATAAACCTAAACTAGGAACAACAATACTGTTGTCCCCACTGGAGTCACCAATTCTGTTAAGGGATAAATTCCCCTAGGGTCTTGGGTTGATACCCTAGCTCATCAGAGGTTATCTACAAAGAGAAACACACATCCCATACAGCCATGATGCTAATATAAACAAACTACACGAAGAGGGGTGCACCTGGGGGTCCTTCGTTTGAGAAGATCCAGTTAGGGTCCAAACCCTCTTGGAGTTCCTTTTAGTCCGTCAACCTGCAAAAAAAACAATTCCAGAAAGTATGGCAATATATTGACCAAGCATCATAAATAAATCATCTTCATAGCATAAGGAAAGATAGTTAATTATACAATTAAAAACAACCATTCATATGTGAATCATAACATTGATATCATAAACATGAAGAAGATTTATATCAGGAACAAGACAAGTGTTTCTTTTATTATAAATAACTAAAGTATAGAAAGGAATAATTTCACCTGAGTCTTCCTTTCGCAGGCTCCAAGCAGAACCGTCCTCCGGATTCGTCCAGTCTCAAGCCTTCAACAAACTCCTTCCATGACTTACTCCAAGATATCTCAAGTAGTAGAAAGACATCATAACACAAGGAAACAAGGGTTTCTTGCAAATGGGGGAAGTGTTGGAAGCACAAGGATCTTCAGACCTGGTCAAGGAAAATCTCAGCAGAGTGATCTTTCTCTCTCTTCTCTCCTCCCTTAGGCCTTCCCATTGAAGCCTTTTATACTTCTCCCAAAGTAGTTTTTTAGTTTGGAATTCGTTGGGAACAGTTGGGCCACGGGCACTAATAGGTAATCAGCAAGTAAAACCTGTGATCTCTGCCCAAAATTAAGGAGTTTTAATTTTTTTAAGTGTTTTAAGACATATACGCGGGTTGGGTATACACAGACCCGCATACACACACGTTTAGCTCAAGGCAATGTCGCGTATAGGGAGTAAAACACTGTTTTTTTTTATATTTGGACCAGGTCTAGAAGGAGGGGTTTCTCTAGGCCATGAGTGCAGCATCACAAACATCAAGAGTGAGATTTGGAGCTATAACACCCTCCAATCACATTAATAAGCTTGCCTCCATGCAACTTGGACTTTTCCAGTCAATTCTATGCCAGCGACCATGAATTTTGAGCCACTTTTTCCAGGCCAGGACTCAGGCCTCGGCCCAGAACTAGGTGAAACTTCTAGAAATGATAAATGACATAGAAACAAGGCTTATAAACCAAAACTTGAACCAGGACTTGACGTGACCTCTCCCAACTAGGACTGACATTTCGTCAAACACATGGTGAACATGCAACCTACAGGTCATGAATGCAGATCTGATCATAATGATATAAAAACTTATCTGAGGATAAACAACAAGGAACAATGCATTCTCACGATAGTTGTCATAACACTAATTAGGTCTTACATTCATTATACATACATTTGTTAATAGAAATGTGTTAAGATCCATACTTAGATCTGTCAATTAACCATGCTTATAACCAGCCTAACCATATAAATAAAAATGTTAGAACAATTATTAAAGAAACATACTAACAAGTACATTTACTCATCAAAAGCAAGAGGAACTTAGCTCTTATTAACCATATTCAAAATCCAACCAACTCAAAGACTCCAAGTACCACCCGACCATATATTGGATTGAACCAAATCTTTCTTTCAACCAATCACCCCCATGCCATATTCCAAGCCTGAATGTGGGATCTCATGGGATAAACCATTCCATAAACAACCAAGGAATCCAAAGCTTAAACTACCTCCACCCTCATCATACCGTGATCTCACCTAAACTGGTCCCAAGATCACAAAACCAATCCAAGCTTGGATCCCTCAGAATTATTTCAAAATCCCTTAAAGAATTTTATTGTCTCCACCCACCTATTAAGGGATTCTTGGAAAAAACCATCTCCACCCCCAACCCTTGGGATTCTCCTAAGACCACTTCACCTAGATCCAAAACTTTCGGAAATCCAAGGCTCAACCAAGAATGAATCCCATCACACCATGGATATCTAGAAATGGCAAGGTAAGGCTGAAACCATTATCATAACCTAGAAAAATCCATGCCACTCATAGTAAACAAACAAAATACAGACATGCATATGCCATGCATGCCAAAACTAGTTAGGAAACCATACATGCAATATGTTACCTGCAAGTATTCATGTTGAAGTTGCATGATCTGACCTTTCCTTTCTTGATCCTTTCTTTCCTTTGATTTCCTTGTCCTTCCTTTCCTTTCATTTTCCTTCCTTTACTTTCTTGTTTTCCTTCTCCTCTTGGTTCTCTTCTCCTCTCTGAGACTCCAAAACTGAACTGACAAAAAGCTACCAACTGATGCTTTGATGTCTTTTTATTATTAATGCCTCTAATTTCTTCATTTTTCCATTATTTTCCTTCAATTTCCTCCTCACATGCAACTTGTAACCTCTCACCTCCCTTTTTTCCTAATTTCTTTTATTTTCATAGATAAAATGCAAATTAATGCCTCTTTGCCTTTTCAAAGCCTTTGGCATTTCCCCTTAGGCATAAACACAACAAGTGATGCCCACTAGGATATTTTTCCTGACATTCAACTTAGAATAAGTGTCCCTTGACCTTGTTCTTATTTTTCCTTTATTAACTCTTATTACATGAAATTTTAACCCGGGTTTGTTACATTAGGCCAAGTGTATCACCTTGGGGAGAACTAGTGTTGTTTTGGAAGAAGAAGGATGGTACTCTCAAGTTATGCATTAACTATAGGTAGTTGAACAATGTAACCATAAAGAACACATATCCGTTTCCAAGGATTGATGACTTGTTTGATCAGTTGAAGGGAGAAACAGTGTTCTCAAAGATTGATCTAAGATCAGGATATCATCATGTACAAATGAAAGAGGAGTACATCAACAAAATTTCTTTCCAGACTAGGTATGGGAAATATGAGTTTGTTGTGGTCCCTTTTGGTCTAACTGATGCTCTAACTAATTTTGTGTGCTTGATGAATAATGTGTTGTGTCCTTATCTAAACAAGTTTGTTATTATATTCATTGATGACATATTGATATATTCTAAGAATGAGGAATAGCATGTCGAACACTTAGCAGCAGTATTGATATTGTTGAGAGAGCATCAGTTGTATGCTAAGATTAGTAAATGCAGTTTTTTTCAGACAGAGATACATTACTTTGAACATGTTGTCTCCAAGGAAGGTATAGCAGTAGATCTAGAGAAGTTAAAATCTATCATGGAGTGGGAAGTTCCTAGAAACATGGATGAGTTAAGATCATGTATGGGATTCATAGGTTATTATAGGAAGTTCATTAAGAAATTCTCTCAAGTCACATATCATATTATGTTACTGTAGAGGCAAGGTAAGAAAGTTGAATGCACAGAGGAATGTGTAGCAAGTTTTGTACAATTGAAGCAATTGTTGAAAAATGCTCCAGTTCTCAAGATTGCATATTTGGATAAAGAGTTTTTGGTGTGTACAGATGCTTGCAAAAGAGGGTTTGGTGGAGTCCTTATGTAGGAGGGATAGGTGGTATGTTATGAATCGAGGTATATGTTTGACCAACCAAATTTGAATGTTAGGCAAGCTAGATGGTTGGCCATGATTAGCAAGTTTGACTTTGAGGTCTAGTGCATTAAGGGAAAGGAAAACAAGGTTGCAGATGCTCTTAGCAGGAGAGTGCAAGTGAATCATATAAAAGTTATGAGTTCTTAAGGGATAGAATTACAGGATCAGATTTTACAGGTATGACAGTAGGATTATAGGTACATGGAGCTTAGGCACAAGTTATAGTAGGGTACAGATGATTAGGATGTGGACTATCATCTCACGGGGGATGGTTTGGTCATATTTAGGGATAGGACCTATTTGATGAATGACAATGATATCAAGAAGACTATCTTGCAAGAATTCCATGTAAAGTTGTATTCAGGACACCCAGGAAACCATAAGACATTGAAAATGGTGAAGACATTTTATTATTGGTTGAATTTGAAGAAGGAAGTGCCAGAGTTTCTGGCTAGATGCTTAGATTTTCAATAGATAAAATCAAAATGTAAGCACCAAGGTGGATTAATACAACTGATTCAGATTCCAAAGTGTAAATGGAGGTCATTTCCATGGATTTCATCACAGGTTTGTCAAGGACATGTAGACAACATGATTCCATCATGGTTTTGTTGGGCAGGTTGACAAAGGTAGCGCACTTCATTCCAATGAAGTCTACCTATTCAGCTAATTATGTAGCGCAGGTCTTGATCCGAGATGTAGTGAGGTTTCATGGTGTTTGTTTGGTCAATTTAGTGTCCTAAATTGCTCTACATAAATTCAAAATCTGGGTATCGTAAACTAGTGAAGTGTAGTGCATTGTTTGTGCTAGCTAACCCTTCTTACTTCATTGTTTTTATGTTTTATGTTGTTTTGGGGGTTTTTGGTCTTTTAATTCCTAATGATTTACAATGTAAATTATGTTGGCATTATGATACATATGTTGTACTTGATGGCAACCCACTCATCTCAGATGATAAATTATAGTGCAGCAAAGTTCACGCACTTATATGCAGAGAAAAGTTTATTTCATGTAGAGAAAAGTTCACACACTGTTGGCATTATGATTCAGGTGTTGTCCTTGATGGCAAACTCATTCAGGTGGTAAATCAAGAAGGACGCAGGAAATATGTTCAGCAAGTGCGTCCCCGCAGGTATACCATACAGAACCCGCGTCCAGGGACGCAGGCCAGCCGTTCAGGAGGTGCGTCCGCCCAGTGCACACATTTCAAGGTAGAGAAAAGCACGTGGGGGTTTCTTGTGTGGTATCTAGCCGACGGTTTTTGTGTTTCTATGGTGTCGGCTCGTGGTATTGTTCCACGCTTTGGGGAGAAGCTTGCCTATATAAAGCAAAGGAGTTCATTTGGATTATGTATCATCTTGGTTGAATATCTCTTGGTGAGATCTAGTCCAAATCTATAAGGGCGAATCTTCTAATGGACTACGATCTATATGGCGCATGATCAGATCTGTGGATCTGAGTGTTTGGGTTGGTTCTGAAGTCCTCTTATCTTCTATATCTGAAGGGACGCAGATTCAGTGAAGGGAAAGTGCGCCGGGACGCAGTACAGTAAAGGCTCAGGTGCGTCTCTGAGGCAAAGGGCGCGGCGCGACTGTGGTATTGGGTGCGTCTCTGAAGCGAAAGACGCGGCGCGATAGTGTTTCTGTGTGCGTCGGTCGCAGAAAAGCAAAGAGGAACAGTGCGTCTGCACGCAGAACAGCATAAGGTACACTGCGTCCAGTCGCTGGCCACAGAAAGAAAATATGCGTCCCTGTCTTAAGATGATCTGTTGACTGTATATTTCTGTTCATAAGGTGTTCTGGGTTGTTTCTGTAATTACTGATCTGATATCTGTCGTAGACTGTATCTGTTGTATACTTGTTGATCATTTGATTCTTCATGAAAAGAAGTAGGGGGTTGTAGCTCCCTTCCAGGAGAGTCTGGAAAACGAGAGAGAGTTGTAGCTCTCTGCAGGTTGCAGCCTGCGTGCTGGTAAAGGACTGCACCAGTACAAAATCATTGTAAAAAGAATTTCTTGAAAGAAGATAGAGACATATTGCAGCAGGTGGTTTTTCTCCCGCATTGGGTTTCCACCTTACATCTTGTGTTCTTTGGTGTGACTGTCTATTTTCTTTATTCATGCTCATTGTTTTATGGTACTGATATACAAGAATATTTCAAAAGAATCAAATAAGGAAGATTTGGTAAATTGCTAGATAATACTGATTCACCCCCCCTCTCAGTATTATTTCCAACAATTGGTATCAGAGCAGGTCCTTCTGAAAAGCTTGATCGCTTGAAGGTAGATCGTTCATCATGAGCAACTACGAGAGAGAAGCATCAATCAGGCCACCCGTCTTCGATGGGACAAACTTCAATTATTGGAAGGTAAGAGTTACTGCATATCTTCAATCTCTTGGTACAGAAGTTTGGAACATTGTAGAATCAGGCTATGCCTTTCCTTCAGCTACTCCTACAGATCCAGCTGAGAAAAAGCAGTATGAAACAAATGCAAAAGCAGTCAGTACTCTATTAGGAAGTATATCCCAAACAGAGTTCATGAAGGTCATGCACTTCAAATCAGCAAAAGAGATATGGGACAAAATGATCACTAGCTATGAAGGAGATGAACAGGTAAAAGAAGCTAAACTTCAAACTCTCAGGATTCAATATGAGACTCTCAAGATGTATAATGATGAAAGTGTGGCTAATTATTTTCTTCGGGTAGATGAGATTGTTAATTGTATGAAAAATTTGGGTGAAGAAATAAAAGAGACTATAGTAGTTCAAAAGATTCTAAGATCTTTATCCCCCAAGTTTGAATCTAAAGTATCTGCAGTAGAGGAAAAGGAAAATCTCCGTGTTCTCACTATGTCTCAGCTACATGGAATTCTAACTGCTTATGAAATGAGAAAGGGAGGTCCATCAGACAGAAGGGAAGCTGCTTTTAAAGCATCAGGCAAAGAAGATCACTATGAAGCAAGTCATGTTCCAGAAGAAGAGGAAGAAGAATCAAATTTTGTCAGAAATCTTCAAAGGGGTTCTGGAAGGTTCAGAGGTAAGCTACCTTTCAAATGCTTTGCTTGTGGAAGAGTAGGTCATTATGCTGCAAAATGCTCTTATAAGGATAAAGGAAAGGAACCAGTTAGATGGAACAAGAAACAGAGTGCAAATAAGAAAAGCTACTACACCCATGAAGATAGTGATGGCTTATCAAACAGTGATGAAGATGAACAAGGTAACAAATACAGATTGTTAATGGCATTTGAAGATGATGATTATGAGGATGCTGTAGATATGGATAACCTTTATGATGAAATTACTAGACTCAAGAGATGTATAGAAGAAAAGAACATGATTATTGATACTCTACAATTTCAAATTGATGAAAAGGAAAAACATCTTGAAAAATTAGAAGGTGAAATTGTTGGTCTTAGAAAAGAAATTGAGAAAACAAAAACTATTAATCTCAAGTTTGTCAAAGGATCTGAAACTTTGAATGAGATTATCAGTGTGCAGCGGTCTCCACTAAATAAGACAGGTCTGGGCTATAATGGAGAAAATTCTCAAGCATCCACTTCAAAAAGTTATCTTGATGCAGCAAGAAGAAATGAGCAAGAGCACAAGGAAGATCATCAGGTAAAGCAGGGACAAACGTCAAACAGAAACTATCAGGGGCAATCCAGCTTAAGGGTGAACAAAAGCCACAACCAGCCACAGGTAAAATCTTCCCAATTTGGTTCAAGAATAGATGAAAATAGAAATTACAATCAGTTGGCTGGTAGATTCAATAATCGCAGAAGCTTCTTCAATGGACAATGCTTTTCTTGCCATAACTTTGGTCACAAAGCAGCTCAATGTGTTGCGTATAAAACAATCATGACTAGGGAAGCTCAAAAACAAAGAAGTATGACAGGGATTACAAAAAGGACCTATAACAACTTTTCAGCTCTTGAAAATGAAGTTGAATGCTCTATTTGCAATAATTTTGGACATGAAGACTTTGAATGCAGAAGCAGGTTTCCGGAAAGAAAGGTACAAGAACAAAAAAAAGAACAAGCCTCAGGCACCAAAACATGGAAAATAAAGGAACCTCAAACAGAAAGATGTGGGATAGCATTCTATGCAGAAGGACAAGAAAATCTATGGTACATTGACAGTGGATGTTCAAAGCATATGACAGGTGATAAAGAAAAACTTGAATCTTATTCTAATTTAGAAAAGGGAAAGAAAGTCTCTTTTGGAAATGATACTCCTGCAACTATAAAAGGAAAAGGTATTGCTCCTTTAAAAGAAGATGTTAAGGCTGGAAATGTTTTGTTTGTTGATGGACTAAAGCATAATCTTCTAAGTGTAAGCCAAATGTGTGATCAAAGAACCGAAGTTATATTCAGATCAAATGGATGTCTTGTTCGTGATCTTGATACAGGTAAAACAGTTCTCAAAGGAAAAAGAACTCCAAATAATCTATACATATTTGATGAAGGACAACAACAATGCTATCTAAGCAAGGATGAAGAGCACTAGTTATGGCATCGAAGGTTGGGACATCTAAGCTTCTCACAAATAAGGAAAGCTTGCAAATATCAGGCAGTTCGCGATCTTCCAGATATCAAAATTCCTGACAACACCATATGCAGATCATGTCAGTTTGGAAAACAAACCAGAACTAACTTTCCAGAGAAAGAAGGATCAGCCAGCATGCCTCTTGAGCTAGTACATACAGATGTATGTGGACCATTCAGAAAAAGAACACCTAGAGGAGAGGAATACTTGATATTATTTATTGACGATTTCTCCAGGTTTGTTTGGTTAGGACTTATGAAGCACAAAGATGAAGCTTTCGAAAAATTCAAATCCTTCAAAGCTTTGGTTGAAAATGAATCAGGTCACAAAATTAAGTGCCTCAGATCCGACAGAGGTGGAGAATTTACTTCAAATGAATTTTTCGATTTCTGTGATGAACATGGGATAAGGAGAGAATTTTCTACAGCTAGAACTCCTCAGCAAAATGGAGTAGTGGAAAGAATGAACAGAACAATTCAGCAAATGGCTCGTGCTATGCTTGATGAATCAGGAACTCCTGCAACCTTCTGGGGTGAAGCTGCACATGCGGCAGTTATTATTCTCAACAAGACAAATGTCCGAGTGAACAGCACTCAAACTCCTCATGAGCTCTGGAGTGGTAAAACTCCTTCGGTAAAGCACTTCAAAATCTTTGGGAGCAAATGCTATATCAAGAATACTGAGGAGCAGCTTGGCAAACTTGATCCTAGAGCAGATGAAGGAATTCTTCTTGGCTACTCTCCACATAGCAAAGCATACAAATGCTACAATAAAAGACTTGGCAGAATTGTTGACAGCATTGATGTAGTGGTTGATGAGAAAGGATACATTCCTAGGCAAATACATCGTGAAGACATTGAAGAAGATGAAAGCTACCCTCAAAGACAGAATGATGAAGAAGAAGAACCGCAAGAACAATCTCAAGACGGACCTCATGAAGAAGCAGAAGAAAGAACAAGAATAGAAGAAAAGACTCCATCCAGATATGTTCAAAAGAACCATCCAGAATCTCAGATCATGGGACAAAAAGAAGCAGGTATACAAACTAGAAGAACAGTTGCAGAAGCTTCAAGTTATTTGGCATTACTCTCCTCTACTGAACCACAAAATGTGAAAGAGGCATGCAAAGATGAATGTTGGGTGAAAGCAATGGATGAAGAACTTGAGCAAATCGAAAAGAACAACACTTGGGAGCTGGTTCCTAGACCAAAGGATAAGAATGTTATCGGAACAAAATGGGTTTTCAAAAATAAATTGAATGAAAATGGAGAAGTAATTAGAAACAAAGCCAGACTTGTTTGTAAAGGGTATGCACAGCAAGAAGGAATAGACTTTGAAGAAACTTTTGCTCCTGTTGCAAGACTTGAGGCCATTCGAATGTTTCTTGCTCTCTCAAGTTGTCAGAACTTCAAAGTATTTCAAATGGATGTGAAATCAGCCTTTCTGAATGGAGACTTGGATGAAGAAGTGTACATTGAACAGCCAGATGGTTTCATTCTTGGAAACGATCCAAATCTTGTATGCCGATTAAAAAAGGCTCTCTATGGTCTCAAACAAGCTCCAAGGGCTTGGTACTTCCGGTTGGACAAATATCTTCATCAACAAGGTTTTTCAAAAGGTTCAGCAGATAGCAATCTTTATATAAAAGTTGAAAATGACAAATTACTAATACTTGTTGTGTATGTAGATGACATTATTTTTGGCAGTAATGAAGAAGCTATGAGTCAAAGCTTTGCCTCGGTCATGCAGAAAGAATTTGAGATGTCCTTGCTAGGAGAACTGACATACTTCCTTGGTTTGCAAATCCAACAAAAGAAAGGAGGAATCCTTTTATCTCAAACCAAGTATCTCAAGCAGATTTTGAAGAAATATGGCATGGAAGATGCAAAACCAGTATGTACACCCATGGTCACAGGATGTAGTCTCAGTGCAAATGATGAATCTGCAGCAGTACATCAACCAACCTACAGATCTATGATTGGAAGTCTACTATATTTGACAGGTACCCGACCAGACATCATGCATGCAGTTGGAATAGTTGGAAGATTTCAGGCAAATCCAAAGGAGACTCATCTTCAAGCAGTGAAGAGAATCTTCAAATATCTTCAAGGGACTCAAAATTATGGCCTATGGTATCCTAGAGATACAGATCTCACTCTTCATGCTTATACAGATGCAGATTGGGCCGGAAGCGTGGATGACAGGAAAAGCACAAGTGGTGGTGCATTCTTTATGGGTTCCAGACTGGTATCTTGGTTCAGCAAGAAACAGAGTTCAATTGCCTTGTCTACAGCTGAAGCGGAATATGTTGCTGCTGCATCTTGTTGCACCCAACTTCTTTGGATGATGCAGACTTTGCAGGATTATCAAATCACTTGTACACCTCCTATTCCTATCTTATGTGACAACACAAGTGCAATCAGCATCTCAAAGAATCCGGTTATGCATTCAAAAACCAAGCACATACCAATCAAGTACCATTTTCTCCGGGAACAAGTACTTGAACAGAAGGTCAAGTTGGAGTATGTTCCTTCTAAGGAACAAGTTGCTGATATTTTCACCAAACCGTTGCCCAGGGACACTTTTGAATACCTCAGGCAAAAGCTGGGGGTTGTTGATGCATCATCTCACTGTTGATCATCTTCCTATTGATGGTATAGGCTCAGGGGGAGCACATAATGCATTGTTGGCATTATGGAGAAGGAGATCTTGGAAATAGCTGCAATATGTCTCTGTCTCCTTCATGATGGATTTCTGGTTACAGATCTGGAGAAGCATGAGCATAGGGGGAGCATACCCTTTGCCCTTGATGTCAAAGGGGGAGAATGATGACGCTGAAGATTATGTGGTTGCCATCAAGTCCAAAGGGGGAGTTTGTTGGCATTATGATTCAGGTGTTGTCCTTGATGGCAAACTCATTCAGGTGGTAAATCAAGAAGGACGCAGGAAATATGTTCAGCAAGTGCGTCCCCGCAGGTATACCATACAGAACCCGCGTCCAGGGACGCAGGCCAGCCGTTCAGGAGGTGCGTCCGCCCAGTGCACACATTTCAAGGTAGAGAAAAGCACGTGGGGGTTTCTTGTGTGGTATCTAGCCGACGGTTTTTGTGTTTCTATGGTGTCGGCTCGTGGTATTGTTCCACGCTTTGGGGAGAAGCTTGCCTATATAAAGCAAAGGAGTTCATTTGGATTATGTATCATCTTGGTTGAATATCTCTTGGTGAGATCTAGTCCAAATCTATAAGGGCGAATCTTCTAATGGACTACGATCTATATGGCGCATGATCAGATCTGTGGATCTGAGTGTTTGGGTTGGTTCTGAAGTCCTCTTATCTTCTATATCTGAAGGGACGCAGATTCAGTGAAGGGAAAGTGCGCCGGGACGCAGTACAGTAAAGGCTCAAGTGCGTCTCTGAGGCAAAGGGCGCGGCGCGACTGTGGTATTGGGTGCGTCTCTGAAGCGAAAGACGCGGCGCGATAGTGTTTCTGTGTGCGTCGGTCGCAGAAAAGCAAAGAGGAACAGTGCGTCTGCACGCAGAACAGCATAAGGTACACTGCGTCCAGTCGCTGGCCACAGAAAGAAAATATGCGTCCCTGTCTTAAGATGATCTGTTGACTGTATATTTCTGTTCATAAGGTGTTCTGGGTTGTTTCTGTAATTACTGATCTGATATCTGTCGTAGACTGTATCTGTTGTATACTTGTTGATCATTTGATTCTTCATGAAAAGAAGTAGGGGGTTGTAGCTCCCTTCCAGGAGAGTCTGGAAAACGAGAGAGAGTTGTAGCTCTCTGCAGGTTGCAGCCTGCGTGCTGGTAAAGGACTGCACCAGTACAAAATCATTGTAAAAAGAATTTCTTGAAAGAAGATAGAGACATATTGCAGCAGGTGGTTTTTCTCCCGCATTGGGTTTCCACCTTACATCTTGTGTTCTTTGGTGTGACTGTCTATTTTCTTTATTCATGCTCATTGTTTTATGGTACTGATATACAAGAATATTTCAAAAGAATCAAATAAGGAAGATTTGGTAAATTGCTAGATAATACTGATTCACCCCCCCTCTCAGTATTATTTCCAACACACACTTTTATGCAGAGAAAAGTTTATTTCGTGTAGAGAAAAGTTCGCGCACTTTTATGTAGAGAAAAGTTTATTTCATGTAGAGAAAAGTTCACGCACTTTCATGCAGAGAAAAGTCCCTTTCATGAAGAGAAAAGTTCACGCACTTTCATGGTTGGATCATGGTATTAGTCCGACAGTTTTTGATCTTATGGTTTTGGTCCGTGGTATTGCATCCAAACGTGTTGATCTCACGCACTTTCATGGTTGGTTCATGGTATTAGTCCAACAGTTTTTTGATCCTATGGTTTTGGACCGTGGTATTGTGGAAGGCCTAAGACTATAAAAGAGGAAGGAGATCATTTGGCAAAGCATCATCGAATAAATTGAATATCTAATAAGTGCTAGATCTGAAATATTTGTGATTGGGTTATGGTGCAGATCTGGATCTGAATGAAGGAGGAACCTTAGCGCATAAAGAAGGATAAGTTCTATTGATGGGTCATAATCTTTATGCTTGAATAATAGTATCTTTGCATGATTTTGATCTGTTATATGAGGCGCATGCTTGATCTATAAATCTGACAATCTGGGTTAATTAGTGTCTGAATATTTGAAAGAAGGAATTATCCTTTATAGATCTGCACGCAGGTTTCAGGTTGTTGAAGTAGCGTATATCTTTAAATTATGATCTAGCTGCCTCTGTCTATTGCTGCAGTATTCTGGGTTCAGAATTTGGTGTGTGGTTACTGTTACTATGTTCTGGGTATAGCTGTCAGAGAAGTGTTTACTTGATTCAGTGCTAATTGGGAAAAGGAGATTGTTTGATGCAGATATACTTGATGATTGATTGATGTTCATGGATCCAGTCTGAAAATTTATGAAACGTGGTCCCTGGAAGAAAGAGAAGGTTGTAGCCTTCAGTAGGCCAGCACCTACATACTAGTATCTTGGCTAGTACAAGAGCTAAGGGGGTTGTAGCTCCCTTCCAGGAGAAGCTGGAGAACGAGAGAGGGTTGTAGCTCTCTGCAGGTTGTAGCCTGCGTACTGGTAAAGGATTGCACCAGTACAAAATCATTGTAAAAGGAGTTTCTAATTGAAAGAAGATAGAGACATATTACAGCAGGTGGTTTTCACCCACATTGGGTTTCCACCTTATATCTGGTGTTCTTTTGTGTGACTATTTGCTTTTCTTGTTCCTGCTCATTATTTTATGATACTGGCATACAAAGTAATGATCAATATTTGAAGAATTATTCAAAGTATAATAAGGAAGATAGATTGAAAAGAATTTGATAATACTGATTCACCCCCCCCCCCCTCTCAGTATTATTTCCAACAATTGGTATCAGAGCAGGTCCTTCTGAAGAAGCTTGATCACTTGAAGGAAGATCTAATATCATGAGCAACTACGAGAGGGAAGCATCAATCAGGCCACCGATTTTTGATGGAACAAACTTCGTATATTGGAAGGTAAGAGTTACTGCCTATCTTCAATCTTTGGGTATAGAAGTATGGGACATTATAGAAACAGGGTATACTTTTCCATCAGCTACTCCTACAGATTCAGCTGAGAAGAAGAAATATGAAACAAATGCAAAGGTGGTTAATACTCTTCTAGGATGTCTATCTCAATCTGAATTCGTGAAGGTTATGCAATATAAATCCGCAAAAGAAATATGGGACAAGATTGTTTTGAGCTACGAAGGAGATGAACAAGTAAAACGTGAAAAACTTCAAACCCTCAGGATTCAGTATGAGAATCTCAGAATGTATAATGATGAAAGTGTGGCTAACTATTTCCTTCGGGTAGATGAGATTGTTAATTGTATGAAAAACTTGGGTGAAGAAATAAAAGAGGCTGTTGTGGTTGAAAAAGTCCTAAGATCATTGTCCTCCAAGTTTGAATCTAAAGTGTCTGCAATAGAAGAAAAGTAAAATCTACGAACTCTTACTATGTCTCAGCTACACGGAATTCTAACTGCTTATGAAATGAGAAAAGGAGGTCCATCAGACAGAAGAGAAGCTGCTTTTAAGGCTTCAGGCAAAGGAGACTACTATGAATCAAGTCACGTGCCAGAAGAAGAAGAAGAATCAAATTTTGTCAGAAATCTTCAACGGGGTACTGGAAGGTTCAGAGGTAAGCTACCTTTTAAATGCTTTGCTTGTGGAAGAGTAGTTCATTATGCTGCCAAATGTCCTCATAAGGATAAGATTGACAAAGGAAAGGAACCTACCAGATGGAACAAGAAACAGAATGCAAATAAGAAAAGCTACTACACTCATGAAGACAGTGATGGTCTATCAAATAGTGATGAAGATGAACGAGGTAATGACTATAAACTTTTAATGGCATTTGAAGATGATGATTACATGGATGCTATAGATGTGGATAGTTTTTCTGATGAGATTTCTAGACTTAAGACATGTATAGAAGAAAAGAATATGATCATTGATACTCTACAATTTCAAATTGATGAAAAAGAAAAATATCTTAAAAAGTTAGAAGGTGAAATTGTTGGCCTTAGAAAAGAAATTGAGAAAACAAAGGCTATTAATCTTAAGTTTGTCAAAGGATCTGAAACTCTGGATGAGATCATCAATGTACAGTGTTCTCCGCTAAACAAGACAGGTCTGGGGTATAATGGAGAAACATCTCAAGCATCCACCTCAAAGAGTTATCTTGATGCAGCAAGAAGGAATGAGCAAAATCACAATGGAGATCACCAGGTAAAGCAGGGACGAATTACATCAAGAACGAACAAAGACTATCAGGTAAACCAGGGGCAATCTGTCTTAAGGATGAACAAAAGCTACAACCAGCCACAGGTAAAATATTCTCAATTTGCTTCAAGAATGGATGACAATAGAAATTACAATCATTTGGCCGGTAGATTTTATAATCGCAGAAGTTTCTTCAATGGGAAATGTTTCTCTTGCCATAACTTTGGTCACAAAGCAGCTCAATGTGTTGCATATAAAACAATCATGACTAGAGAAGCTCAAAAACAAAGAAGTATGATCGGGATTACAAAAAGGACCTATAACAACTTTTCGGCTCTTGAAAATGAAGTTGAATGTTCTATTTGCAATAACTTTGGTCATGAAGATTCTGAATGCAGGAACAGGTTTCAGCAGACAAAGGAACAAGCCTCAAACACCAGAACATGGAGAATAAAGGAACCACAAACAGAAAGATGTGGGATAGCATTTTATGCAGAAGGACAAGAAAATCTATGGTACATTGACAGTGGATGTTCGAAACATATGACAGGTGATAAACAAAAACTTGAATCATATTCTGCTTTAGAAAAGGGAAAGAAAGTCTCTTTTGGAAATGATACTCCTGCAGCTATAAAAGGAAAAGGCACTGCTCAGTTAAAAGAAAAGGTCAAAGCTCGAAATGTTTTGTATGTTGATGGATTGAAGCATAATCTTCTCAGTGTCAGCCAGATGTGTGATCAAGGAACCGAGGTGATATTTAGATCAAACGGATGTCGTGTTCGTGATCTTGATACAGGTGAAATAGTGATCAAAGGTAGAAGAACTCCAAATAATCTATACATATTTGAAGAAGGACAACAACAATGTTATTTGAGCAAGGATGATGAACACTGGTTATGGCACCAGAGGTTGGGGCATCTAAGTTTTTCACAAATAAGGAAAGCATGCAAATATCAGGCAGTTCGTGGTCTTCCAGATATCAAAATTCCAGACAACACCATATGCAAATCATGTCAGTTTGGAAAGCAAACCAGAACTAACTTTCCAGAGAAGGAAGGATCAGCTAGCATGCCTCTTGAGCTAGTCCATACAGATGTATGTGGTCCATTTAGGAAAAGGACACCTCGAGGAGAAGAATACTTGATATTATTCATTGACGATTTATCCAGGTTTCTTTGGTTAGGACTTATGAAGCACAAAGACGAAGCATTCGAGAAATTCAAATCCTTCAAAGCCTTGGTTGAAAATGAATCAGGCTACAAAATTAAGTGCCTCAGGTCTGACAGAGGTGGGGAGTTTACCTCAAATGAATTTTTCAATTTCTGTGAAGAACATGGGATAAGAAGAGAATTCTCTACAGCTATAACTCCTCAGCAAAATGGAGTGGTGGAAAGGATGAACAGAACAGTCCAACAAATGGCTCGTGCTATGCTGGATGAGTCTGGAACTCCCGCAACTTTCTGGGGTGAAGCTGCATATGCTGCGGTTGTTATTCTCAACAAAAAAAATGTCCGAGTGAACAGCACTCAAACTCCTCATGAGCTCTGGTATGGTGAGACTCCTTCGGTAAAGCACTTCAAAATCTTTGGGAGCAAATGTTATATTAAGAATACTGATGAGCAATGTGGCAAACTTGAACCTAGAGCAGATGAAGGCATTCTTCTTGGTTATTCTCCACACAGCAAAGCATATAAGTGCTACAATAAAAGACTTGGAAGAATTGTTGACAGCATTGATGTAGTGGTTGATGAAAAGGGATACATTCCTAGGCAAGTAAATCATGAAAATATTGAAGAAGATGAAGACTACCCTCAAAGACAGAATGATGAAGAAGAAGAACCTCAAGAAGCACCAGAGGAACAGATAAGGATAGAAGAGAAGACTCCATCCCGGTACGTTCAGAAGAATCATCCAGAATCTCAGATTTTGGGGTAGAAAGAAGCAGGTGTACAAACAAGAAGAACAATTGCAGAAGCTTCAAGCTATTTGGCATTACTCTCCTCCACTGAACCACAAAATTTAAAAGAGGCATGCAAAGATGAATGTTGGGTCAAAGCAATGGATGAAGAACTTGAGCAGATCGAAAAGAACAACACTTGGGAGTTGGTTCCTAGACCAAAGGATAAGAATGTTATAGGGACAAAATGGGTCTTCAAAAATAAGTTGAATGAAAATGGGGAAGTAATTAGAAACAAGGCAAGACTTGTTTGTAAAGGGTATGCGCAGCAAGAAGGAATAGATTTTGAGGAAACTTTTGCTCCTGTTGCAAGACTTGAGGCCATCCGAATGTTCCTTGCTCTCTCAAGCTTTCAAAAGTTCAAAGTATTTCAAATGGACGTGAAATCAGCCTTTCTGAATGGAGACTTAGAAGAAGAAGTATACATTGAGCAGCCAGATGGTTTCATTCTTGGAAACGATCCAAATCTTGTATGCAGACTGAAAAAGGCTCTCTATGGTCTTAAACAAGCTCCAAGGGCTTGGTACTATCGTTTGGACAAATATCTTCATCAACAAGGTTTTTCAAAAGGAACAGCAGATAGCAATCTTTATATAAAAATTGAAAATGACAAATTGCTAATACTTGTTGTGTATGTAGATGACATTATCTTTGGCAGCAATGAAGAATCTATGAGTCAAAGCTTTGCCTTGGTGATGCAGAAAGAATTCGAAATGTCCTTGCTTGGAGAATTGACATATTTTCTTGGCCTGCAAATCCAACAAAAGGAAGGAGGGATCTTCTTGTCTCAAACTAGGTATCTCAAGCAGATTTTGAAGAAATATGGCATGGAAGATGCAAAACCAGTATGTACACCCATGGTCACAGGATGTAGCCTCAGTGCAAATGATGAATCAGCAGCAGTACATCAACCAACCTATAGATCTATGATTGGAAGTCTACTTTATTTGACAGGTACCCGACCAGACATCATGCATGCAGTGGGAATAGTTGGAAGATTTCAGGCAAATCCAAAGGAAACTCATCTTCAGGCAGTAAAGAGAATCTTCAAATATCTTCAAGGGACTCAAAATTATGGCTTATGGTATCCTAGAGATATAGATCTCACACTTCATGCTTATACTGATGCAGATTGGGCCGGAAGCGTGGATGATAGGAAGAGCACAAGTGGTGGTGCATTCTTTATGGGTTCCAGATTAGTATCTTGGTTCAGCAAGAAACAGAGTTCGATTGCCTTGTCTACAGCTGAAGCAGAATATGTTGTTGCTGCATCTTACTGCACTCAACTCCTTTGGATGATGCAGACCTTGCAGGATTTTCAAATCACTTGTACACCACCCATCTCCATCTTATGTGATAATACAAGTGCAATCAGCATTTCAAAGAACCCAGTCATGCATTCAAAAACCAAGCACATACCAATCAAGTATCCCTTTCTCCGGGAACAAGTGCTTGAACAAAAGGTCAAGTTGGAGTATGTTCCTTCTAAGGAACAGGTTGCTGATATACTCACCAAACCATTGCCTAGGGAGACCTTTGAATACCTCAGGCAAAAGCTGGGGGTTGTTGATGCATCATCTTGTTGTTGAATCTCTTTTGATTGTTGGTTGTACGCAAGGTTCATCTGAAGTATATGCGTACATGTGCTGGGTTGCGGATTGGTCAAAGATCGAATGGCACAGGTTCAGGGGGAGCATATCATGCATTGTTGGCATTATGGAGGAAGTACAGAAGGAGATCATGGATGATGGTCTGAATATTGCTGCAATACGTCTCTATCTCTTTCATGGTCATTTATGGTGTTTGATGGATTATGGTTCTTCTTTGCAGATCTGGTTTATAGTCAGGGGGAGCATAACCCTTTGCCCTTGATGTCAAAGGGGGAGAGTGATTGGTTGTTGTTGCCATCAAGTCCAAAGGGGGAGATTGTTGGCATTATGATACATATGTTGTACTTGATGGCAACCCACTCATCTCAGATGATAAATTATAGTGCAGCAAAGTTCACGCACTTATATGCAGAGAAAAGTTTATTTCATGTAGAGAAAAGTTCACGCACTTTTATGCAGAGAAAAGTTTATTTCATGTAGAGAAAAGTTCACGCACTTTTATGCAGAGAAAAGTTTATTTCATGTAGAGAAAAGTTCACGCACTTTCATGCAGAGAAAAGTCCCTTTCATGAAGAGAAAAGTTCACGCACTTTCATGGTTGGATCATGGTATTAGTCGACAGTTTTTGATCCTATGGTTTTGGTCTGTGGTATTGCATCCAAACGTGTTGATCTCATGCACTTTCATGGTTGGTTCATGGTATTATTCCAACAGTTTTTTGATCCTATGGTTTCGGACCGTGGTATTGTGGAAGGCCTAAGACTATAAAAGAGGAAGGAGATCATTTGGCAAAGCATCATCGAATAAATTGAATATCTAATAAGTGTTAGATCTGAAATATTTGTGATTGGGTTATGGTGCAGATCTGGATCTGAATGAAGGAGGAACCTTAGCGCATAAAGAAGGATAAGTTCTATTGATGGGTCATAATCTTTATGCTTGAATAATAGTATCTTTGCATGATTTTGATCTGTTATATGAGGCGCATGCTTGATCTATAAATCTGACAATCTGGGTTAATTAGTGTCTGAATATTTGAAAGAAGGAATTATCCTTTATAGATCTGCACGCAGGTTTCAAGTTGTTGAAGTAGCGTATATCTTTAAATTATGATCTAGCTGCCTCTGTCTATTGCTGCAGTATTCTGGGTTCAGAATTTGGTGTGTGGTTACTGTTACTGTGTTCTGGGTACAGCTGTCAGAGAAGTGTTTACTTGATTCAGTGCTAATTGGGAAAAGGAGATTGTTTGATGCAGATATACTTGATGATTGATTGATGTTCATGGATCCAGTCTGAAAATTTATGAAATGTGGTCCCTGGAAGAAAGAGAAGGTTGTAGCCTTCAGTAGGCCAGCACCTACGTACTAGTATCTTGGCTAGTACAAGAGCTAAGGGGGTTGTAGCTCCCTTCCAGGAGAAGCTGGAGAACGAGAGAGGGTTGTAGCTCTCTGCAGGTTGTAGCCTGCGTACTGGTAAAGGACTGCACCAGTACAAAATCATTGTAAAAGGAGTTTCTAATTGAAAGAAGATAGAGACATATTGCAGCAGGTGGTTTTCACCCACATTGGGTTTCCACCTTATATCTGGTGTTCTTTTGTGTCACTATTTGTTTTTCTTGTTCCTGCTCATTATTTTATGATACTGACATACAAAGTAATGATCATTATTTGAAGAATTATTCAAAGTATAATAAGGAAGATAGATTGAAAAGAATTTGATAATACTGATTCACCCCCCCCCCCCCCCCAGTATTATTTCCAACAAATTATCAAAACTAAATCTAACTTTCTTAAAGACTGCTCAAAATCTAAAAATGAAAACAGAGCTAAGAAAGAAATGAAAATAGAGCTGAGAAAGATATGGAAACAAAGCTAAGAAAAAAATGAAAACAAAGTTTCTATTCTTATTTTACCATTATTTCCAAATAATCAATTAAAACTAAAAGTTAAATTTGCAATTGATTTCTAACTAATTATAGAAATAAAACTAAATGAAATACTTGGTTACTCTGCCTCTCAATTTTGGGAGAACGTCTCCTTGGGATGACTTTTAAGTAATTATGTACTTCATTAATCTAAGAGAAAGCAATACAAAGATGCAGAAATAACTCATTGCATAGATGAAATGTTCAACCACTTAGTTAAGGATGAATTATCAACTTGAAGGGTTTTCCATAAACATTCATTAACACCATGAGTTAGTATTTTAAACTAAAAATGAAATGGCAAAGATAGTAAATGACACTGATCAATTTAATTGAGAATTTAAACCAGTAAAACAGTGAATGAAGTAAACTTTCCAACAATGTATCCTTATCATTCTTCAATCCTACTCTCATCCTGAAACAAGGTTAGTTTTTAATTGAAGAAACAAGATTACACTATTGAGTTTTATCTTCTAAACTACTGATAAGAACTAAAAAGAAATCAAGCTAATGGAAAGTGCTCTAAATTATAAACATTGTTAGTAAGAAAATGATAGAAATTGCGTTATAAACATTGTTAGTAAGAAAATGATTATAAACACTGTTTTAGAAAGAAAATGATGAATTTACAGTTAAAAAAAAAAAAAAAAAAAAATGAAACCTTCTTTAATGCAGGGGCCCTCTACAACTGATTAGGCTACGCTTTCTCAATCAACTCCAAGAAAACTCTTTCAGATGTTCATAAAAACATGTTGTCTTCTCATATTAAAATAGGGACACAAAACGCCCAAAAATTATAGAGTCTAGAACTACGATTTCACATTAAAACTATTACTAACTTCTTCGGTTCCTTACACGGGTATTTATAAGAAAAATCATATAACTATTTGTGGAGAAAAGCATGCTACAGCAAAACACGTAGAAGACAGATATGCGGAATTTCTTCCTCGGCTGCTGGAGAAATAAATCCAAGACATGGTGGCTATTGGATTCATTTGTACAGGTGGTTGTTGGAGTCCGTAGGTACAGGTAGTTGCTTCGGATAACGCTTCCCATCACTGTGAAACGCATTAATTAACCATGAAACAGAGTCATGTTACCCTCGGTCTCTTTGTGTTTGACTTATCCATTGACCATAGTCTTATGCCATCTTCTTTGTTGGTCTGGGCTGAATGAATAGGAAAGGGTCCATGTCATGATGATTTCAAAGCTACCCATGTGGCTAGTTTCTCCTTCTGACACCTAGAACCCGTTAGAGCATGGAGGTAGCTACAAAATAGGCTACGTTCCATAGCTAATATAAAAAAATTTATTCAAACAGCAAAACATAAATATCATAACATGTAAATCACTAAATGTCCTCCTCAAGACAGTATATACCAGTTATTAGTGATGAGAATGCATCTTTATTATGGAAAAAAAAAGAAAAGGAATGAGAAGAGTTGCTAGGGAAAGAGTAATTTTGAGGCTCAACATACCCCCACTGCAAAATCATTTCATGTCCCCATGCAATTTTCAAAAATGTGAACTTCTTTCTCTTATTGCATCTATTCTGACATTTCTACCAGCACATCCAACTTCCTTTTCTTACTTCTCCTTGCACTGACTGCCATCTTGGGCTTCTTCATAAGAAGTCTGTATTTGAGGTTAATAAGTGTTCTACTCAAATTCCTATTTTTCCTCTTCAACTTCCTATTTTTCTTATACCATAATCCTAGGTGCAGCATTTTGTTGTCATGAATGGCTTTATCTAGATTGTTTTGTTCCCTCAAGGTTTCATTTTCTTTTTGAATATGCCTATTCAAAATCTCTAACTCAAAGATTTCTTGTTTGAGAGAGCTAGCTAGAGGTTCTTGTGGATTGACAGGCTGCTCTAGATTGGTTGAGGTATCCTTCCTCTCTAATGACTCTATGTAGTCATAGACTTGCTGCTGTACTGGATCTATGCCAGAAGAATCTCTGCTTAGGCTGCCTTCAAAATTATGAGGAGATTTTTGTGGACTATGTTTAGGTGGAATACTATCAGGAGATTGAACTGGGGTTTCTTCCTATAATTTTATGAACTGGGCTCCTTTTTATGTTACCTTCCTCACCTTACCTCGAAGTCTAGAGCTCCTTATCAGGTTTTGGAAGCTTATGGTTTCTTCTCTTGTACCCTTCTTCCTCTTCCCTATCTCCTTATTTTTCTTGATTTGCTCCCTAATATTGGTCAATCTTTAGGAGAGTAACTTTTCATCTTCTTGTGGTGATGAAGGTTCAGGAATGTCTTCATTGATTTCTTCAGCTCTCTCTTTCAATTTTCCTTTCTGTTTAGTCTTCTTTCTAACCTCTGGTTTAGAATCTGTCTCTGCATCATTCTTTTGTGAGGAGGTTCCAAATTTGTTTTGAATGTTAATGTTGATCTTTCTCCTCCTACTTTTCTTAACATGGCTCTCCTTAGGTGACTCTAGAGCATACTGGAAAAAAATTCTTACCAAGAAATCTTCCGATGTATCCCCTATATTTTTCAAATGGAATTCAACTAGTATTTTCACTAATCCATGATGATACATAGTTGTTTCTATGGATTCAATTTTCTTTTGGACATTTGTAGCCATCCTTCTTAGACTATTTAGAAGGAAGAAGGGAAGGTTGATGGTTCTGTTTCCTAAGAAATTCATTAATAAGCGTATATGGTAAACATACATAAACCCAAATCTTCCTTCACATGTAATGAATTTTTGCAATATCAGCAACATATTACCTGATTTGTTCTTGAGTGCTGAAATAGGAATTCCCTTCCTAAATATTATAACATCCATATTTGGGTTTCTAAGGATCACTTTCAAGATTCACCATGAATTTCCTTGTTTTTAAAGCATCTTTCTCCTTGTCTCAGCATCTCTATTGCTTCTTCTATGAAGGATTATGTGACTGCAAAGTTAATATCTCCTATCTCCACTTTTGTGCCATCAAATGACTTTGCAAAAGGCTTGGTAATCTCCTTGTGGTAGCCGTCAAATTTCTTAATAAAATTTAACCATCTGGCCTTTTGTAGCATCCCTATAAGTTGTGGATACCCCTCCATATACTTTACCCCTATGGGCTTTGTCCTAACAATAAGCTCCATATCCCCTATTTTCGGTTAACCTTCAAAATTACTCTTACTGTCTATAAAATGAGTGCTATTTAAGAAATGGAATGACTGTGTGTATGGAAATGGAATGACTGCGTATATATGAAAATGGAAACACTGTGTGTATATGAAAATGGAATGACTGTTGTCTATGTGATAGAATTGTTGCATGTTATAGGAGAGATAAAATTAAGGGTTTGCATGTAATAAATAGACAGTAAGGGTTTAGAGAGTCGTAGATAGGTAGGTCACATCGTCATCTTGACCGTTAACAGGTGGAGTTGTGGAGGATCGTTTGAGTACAGGTTATGGAGTTTGAAGTAGAGATTTGTTATGAAAGAATCATTGAGACCGTTTGTCATTAAAGATGGAAGATATGGTGGAGATATAGTGGCGGTCAAATCAAATGATGGTCGATTAAGGAGACATGTGATTATACATACTATACAAACTTATGTTTTCAAATTTCTTTTTGAAATAAATCTTTGCATTTACCTTTGGAACCTTTACCTTTCGCTTGCTAAAATTTTTTTTTTATGTTGATCCACAGGTACCTTGAGCATGGTTGGTCTTCAAAAATTGATTTTTTTTTTCAATTCCCTGCATACATGATTTTATTATGAGCTGTACACTTGTGCTTGAACTAATAAACAAATTGTAGTTGCAAAATCAAATTAGCTGCAGAACAGAATCAACTACAGAACGTGAAAAAGAAAGTGAAATATGGCTTATGGATCATGAATGAAATGGAAGTGGCTATGTAAGTGAAATGAAATGAGATGTAAGACAAGATGATAAATGGAATGAAAAAATGGAATGAAAGTTGTAAAAGGAAAAATTGAAAAATTTATTAATGAATTATGACAATGAGATGAAGTGAAACTGCAGAAATAAAACGGAGTGAGGTGAGATGAGATGATGAATTTGTAGAATCTAAACTGCAGAGTGACTATATATTTTTGTCACTACTTATTACAGAAAGAAAATGGAAAATATAGGGTGTCAGAAACCTCTGATTTTCACCCTATATTTTCTATATAAGTATGCCAATCAATGATTGGTTTTCAACCTTACACAATTTTTTCTTTTCTTTTTTTTTCTCTTTTTTTTTAGGAAAAATAAAGACTAAGTTAGTGGAGAAGAAGAATTCTTCTTCACTAGCTTCATTTCAGAATTGTCTTGGAAAATCTTAATGAACTCCTCTTTTGAAATTGGTTTCTGATATATCTTTAATCTATGACCATTCACAAGAAGAGGAGTTTTACTTTCATCTATTATTCTTATCCTCACTGCTCCATTACTAAAGACTTTTTCAATCTCATATGGCCCAAGCCAATGAGTTTGAAACTTCCCTTGAAAATCTTTAAACTTTGAATCAAACAATAGCGCCCAATCTCCCACTTGAAACCTCTTGTCCTTGATATATTTTTCATTCCATTTAGCCCTCTGTTGTTGGACTATACTAGTCCTTTGAACTGCCTCTTGCCTGATTTCATCAAGTTCATTTAATTTCTCCAGCCTATGCTTTTGTGCCTTTGATAAATCTAGTCCTAGTTGGACTACCATCTTGAAAGTTCTGATTTGGAACTCTATAGGGAACAGGACTTGTTTCCCATAAACAAGTTCATAGGGTGTATGTCTCGTTGTGTTCCTCCATGTAATTCTATAGGCCCATAAGGCTTCAGGAAGCCTTTCCGCCCAATCTCTTCTATGTAGATGCACAGTCTTGGTGAGGATTCCTTCAATCACTTTATTTGTATATTCCACTTGACCATTTGCTTGAGGATGATAAGGAGTAGATTTCCTATGTTTGATCTTGTATTATTCCACAAGCCCTTCCACCATGTTAGATGTAAATTGAGATCCCTGATATGTCACAATTTCTCTTGGAACACAAAAACGAGTAAAGATGTCCTCAAAAAGAAAATTCACTACAGATTTTTCATTAGCAAAAGGTAATGATTTAGCTTCTATCCATTTAGTGACATAATTAGTGCATACCAATATATACTTCTTCTACTTAGATGGAGGATTAATTGACCCAACAATCTAAGGCCCACTTTTCAAAAGGTTCAATGAGTACCTATATTTGTAATGGCATTTCATTTGAGGGAGCAGGTTTCTCTACCCTTTGGCAGCTGTCACATCTCCTGACATATTCTTTAGCATATTTAAAGATGGATGGCCAATAATATCCTAAAGAAAGGATTTTATAGGTTGTCCTCTTGTCAACAAAGTGTCCACCACATGGCTCATCATGACATGCCTTAAGAATCTTGGGCATTTCATCTTCCCTGACACACCTTCTGGTCATAAGATCTGGGCCTGTTTTATACAATTCATTAATGATCCATGAATATCTTGCACTTACTTGAATAATTTTTCTTTTCTCTCTAGGAAACAAATGTGAAGCTAACTTTCTTGTGACTAAATAGTTAGCAATATCTGCAAACCAAGGAGGTTGAGTAGTTACTGCAAATAGATATTCATCAGGAAACTTATCTTCAACCGGAGAATCTTCTTTGATCTTCTGAATCCTGGACAAGAAATCAACAACTGTGTTTTGTTTTCTAGGTCTATCTAGCACAATATTCTGAATTCTTGCAAAAGTAAAAGTCATCTTGTAACTCTGCCATTAGTAATAGGTTTATTCATTAAATATCTAATTGTAAAGTGATCTATATGAACAAAGGTTTCATGGCCTGTTATATAGTGTCTGAACTTGTTAATTGCATAAAAAACAGCTAAAAATTCCTTTTCAGACATAGTATAATTTAACTCAGTGGGAGTCAACTTCTTACTTGTATAGTAAATGGAATAAGGAATCAAATCTTTTTGTCCTAATACAGCTCCCAGAGTTGTATCTGAAGCATCTGTTGAAATATGGAAAGGGAGTTTCCAATTTGGACCTCTTAAAATGGGTGCTTCAGAAGTTTTTGTTTTTAAGGTTTTAAATGCCAATTGGCAATCAGAATTCCAATTGAATTCACAATCTTTAGTAAGCAATTTGAAGAGTGAGAATGCTATTTTAGTGAAATTTTCTATAAACCTTCTATAGTATCCTGTAAATCCTAGAAAAATTCTAACATCCTTTTGGAAATTTTGGATTGATAATTTAGAGATGAGTTCAACTTTAGATTTGTCAACTTTAATCCCATCTCTTGAAATGTGGTGTCATAAAACAATACCTTCTGTAAACATCATAAAACATTTTTCATGGCTTAGTGAAAGGTTTGCTTCTTTACATATTTTAAGAACTTTTTCCAAATTCCCCAAAGCTTCTTCAAATGTATTGCCATAGACTGTAAAGTCATCCATATATACCTCTACACAATCATGTATTAGATCAGAAAAAATCCCTAGTACTGCTCTTTGGAATGTTGCAGGTGCATTACATAACCCAAAAGGAAGTACTCGGTAGGCATATGTTCCCCATGGACAAGTAAATGTGGTTTTATCCTAATCTTCAGGTGCTACCTGAATTTGATTATAACCACTAAAACCATCCAAGAATGAGAAATACTTCTTACCTACTAATGTATATAACACTTGATCTATAAAAGGCAAAGGAAAATGATCTTTAAGGGTTGCTTTATTCAGTTCTCGATAATCAATGTACACCCTCCATTTACCATTCTTTTTAGGCACAATTACCAAAGGAGAAACCCATTAGCTATTTGAAATTGGGTAAATGAAGTTTACATTCAGTAATTTTTGGAGGTCTTCTTTGACAGTCTCTCTAAGATTTGGATTCATCCTTCTCTGAGGTTATCTGATAGGTCTGCAATTTTCCTCAATGTAGATGTGATGAATACAAGTCTTAGGACTAATTCCTTTCATGTCAGTATATTCCCATGCAAATGCAGCAGAATGTTTTTGTAATGTTTTGATTAGCTCTTCTTGTTGTAGTTTCTCCAAGTTTTTGTTTATGTTCAATGTCCTACCTGGAAAAATTTCAATTGTAGAGCTACCAAAATCTTCCATAGAATAGAGATACATCTGCCTAGATGACAAATATTCAACATTAGATTTTTCTTGAAATTGCTTGTGGTCATATTCTGAAGATGATTCAAAATTTTCCAATGTATTTAAAATCTGACTATCTTCACTAATATCTGAAATAGTAAAGAGAGGCTGAATATCATCTTCATCATCAATCCATTCTTTGTCATCTATTTCTGTGATTGCTTTTGCTGGATGAGATAGAGTAATTTTTTTTTGTTGAATTACCATCAGAAATATACATTTCACCAGATCTACAGCTAATAAAAGCATCAGCTATGGCCAGCCAAGGTCTTCCTAATATGAGTGGATTTCCTCTTAGATTTTTCTTGAGAGTTAAGATCATGAAATCAACAGGATATTCCCAAGAATCTAAGGATACTGAAATATCTTCTAACACTCCATCTGGTTTGATTATTGATCTACCTACTAGTTGCAGTAAGGTAGGTGTGTAAAGAAGACTAGGAAGCTTGAGTTGTTCCATCGTTTGTTTGCTCATGATGTTTATTTCTACCCCTAAGTCAATCAATGTATTTGGAATTTCAACTCCATTGATATGTGTTTTCACAATTGGACTTCCTGGATCCACATATTTTTGTATGGCAATTTTTCCCATCATTATGTTTGCTATTTTTCCTACCAGGTGAATTCTTTTTGTTTCCTTTGTTTTTCTTCCTGGTTTCTTTATGCTGAACTCCTTTATTGTTTTGGCTAGAATTGGAATTTCTTTAATGGCTTGTAGTAAATGGATTTTGATACAGACATTCATCAATTCATCTAGAAAATCATAATTGGGCAACATAATCTGCTTTTCTACTCGTCTATCAATTTGTAATATTTCAGGAAAAGGAGGTGTAGAAGTAGATGTTGGTTGCTCAATGATAGGAGTTGTGTTCACTAATTCTGTTAGAGCCTAGATTTGTCTCAGGCTGAAAAGACAAGGTTCTAGGCCCACATCAAACCACGCTCAGCCTCGTAGCTAGCCCTACAAGGACAGGAGAGGGCTCTCTCCGGGTCGATCTCGGCAAAAGATAATAAATGGGGCTCAAGATGACTGTAATAAAAACTAATATTAGGCTAGGTATTAAGTGGAAAGGGTTTGAGTTGAGTTTTTTAGGGTTTTGTTGAAAAAATGGGAAAGGCAAATTTGGGCTCGGGGATGAGGCACAGTTTCTGCAGAGTTCTGATTGGGGCAAGGAAGGCAATCATTTTGATGCTTTAAAGTGAGTGAGATGGATAGATCAGACTGGTGAGGAGCCAAGGAGAGCGAGAGAGTCTCAAGAATTCTCCTTAAACAGATGAAAACATGAAAATTTAAACGAATTCAAAGGCAGAGCATAACAGTTATGGATTCTACCTTAATCACTCATTTGTTCAAATTCGGAAGAAGAAGATTTGAAAATGATACACATAACACTAAATAAACTTACAATTACTCATAGAAGCACACCATCCAAACATAAAGCCACATGGATCCCAAACAGTGCTGCAAAACCCTGGTCTTTCCTTAGCCAAAAATGCAGAAGTGAATGTACAATAGAGTGCCAAGCTTTTCCCAAGAGTCCAACCATGAAAATGACTTATAAATTACATAATAAATATAAGACAAACCTATTCCCTTGCCTCTAGGGGTCGAGCTCATCATTCTAGGAGCTGTTTCAACCAATTCTAAACAAAGCACTAAAATCTAGGCAATCAAAACAACTTGCCTCTATAAGGTAGGAAACTGATTCATTCATTAAATTTTCACTTTTTGGTTAATGAATCCTCTAGAAGAAGTAAATAAGTGCCAAAATTACATCATGTTCATCCAATTACATCAAGATAGATCAAAAATTATATCACAAAGCAAAACTAGTCAAACTGGCCGAATTTCTAAGCTGGAAGGTGAAAAATTGGGCAAAAAATCTTTGTGCGCCGCACCAATTTCTCTGTGTGTCGCGCCACTTTGAAACTGAGTTTGAGGCACTTTCTGAAGTCCAATTTGAGCCCAAGTGTGCTTGTTGGAAATCCCTGCCTATCTACTTTCCAACCCAAGTGGAATTTCTGAATTTGGTGCCCATTTGCCCCTTCAAAACTTCAATCTCCCAAGACTGCTTCCTGTGTGTCAAAATAGGGGCAGAGAGGTCATTTTTAGGGTGTTTTTGACCTCCTGGGGACTCAAAACTTGCCCAAACTTCTTGGCCATGCACCAGCAGTCATGATTTTTCATGACAAATCCAAAAATATAAACTTTTTTGCATTTGGAGCCTCCAATCATAAGCGCACGCCACGTGGCACGGCGCACAGGGAGAAAAACCCTGTTTTTTGTGCAAAAATGTCTAGGTCCACACTTTTTATTCACATTTCCTGCGGTCCCGCACCTAATGGTCATGTATCCTGTGGACCTCACCGCACCTTTTCTTTGTGACAGGTGCAGACCCTTGAGTGCGCCGCGCCTTTTTGCAGATGACTTTTGGAGGCCTTCCTGGTGTTTGAATTGGGTGTAGGATAGCTCGCTGGAAAGGACATTGAGTCTACATTCCAAACCAAGTGGAATTTTTAAATTTGGAGTTCATTTTCTCTGTCAAAAGTCAAATCTCCCAAGACTGGTCAAAATGTGGAAAATGAGGCTGCCTCAAGGCAGAGTGATGTTGCAGTCAACTTTTGAAGGTGTTCCTCAACTCCAAATTAAACTCATGATAGCTCATTGGAAATATATTTGTGTCTAGTTATCATTTTACTCATCAATAAAGTCATGTGGCCAACCATGCGAGGAGAAAACTTGATTTTCCCAAGGTTACTTCTGAGGCGCATCAATTCTTCTGAGGCGACTGTATTTTTAACTTTTCTCTAAAACCATGACACCTGTGTAAAAATTGAAGGAGGTTTTTCTTCCTTGGCCTATTTTGGACAAAAACCTCTCTCATGTTTTCCTAATTCATCTTTCCTTGCTCAGAAACATCATTTGAGTAAAACCTACCCCGATGTGTGAAACAAGAGATTTGTCAAAATGAAGCGAAATGAAGGGGATAGGGAGCTTCTAAATTCTTGAGGAAATTTTGGGAAGTAGGGAGGGATGTTAGGAAGTAGGGGGAAGTGTAATATCTAAAATTGAGTGAGGGGAAGGGGTCCAAAAGGGAAAAACACAGGCCTAGCCTAGAAAATAGGGTTTGTAGCAAGAAACTAGGGTTTGTGTGAAAATGAGGAATTTGGGGGATCTCAGTGATGGGAAGTGTTTAATAAGGTATATTAACGATAGGGGAAGGTGTATGAACATCTGGATACAAATTTTGCTAATGATTTGACCGTCTAAGAGAAATTGCCTTCAAAACCCTAGGAGAGGGAAATGACCTTATCTAGGTGCAACTGAAGCATGAGCAAGGTGTAAAATGACCCATTGGAACCTGACATGATGATGAAAACCCTCTGAATGATGGTAGACTTAGTTGAATAGTGACATAGACCGACATTTGGACAACTTTGAAAGGAGTGAAAGCAAACCCTAGACCTAATGCCTAGTGACCAAATTTTACTTGAAGACTCACGGAAATGATAAAATTTGACCTTGACACCTTAAAATCACTTTGTAAGAGCATGTTTGATCACTAGAGGAAGGCTGGAAAGACTGGCACTAACAGATTATTTTTGTTTTTCTTTTTCAATGTTTTGGTTTTGGAGAGATGTTCCCTCAAAACTTTTATTGACCTTTAGAGAATCTTACTCAGAATTATCTTGTTCTTGAATAACTACAGAAGGTCTTTCCTTTTCTAATATCCTACAAAATCTTAGTTGAACATCATTAAGATCTAGAGGAGTAATCATATAGGTTGGAAATTGTTGTCCTTCTACCATGTAAGCATTCTGAGGATTTTTATTGTTGGGATTTTGTAATGGTTGGGCAGGTAGCTGATTTGGTCTCTGCTGAAATCGCAGTAAAAGTTGGGGATTTTGGTCTTGTTATGGAGATTGTTGTGGAAATGGTAATGAAAGTTGAGAGTTCTGATTTTGAAGTTGTGCCTGCTAATTTTGTTGTGGAATGTGTGGGGGAGGACAATTCTGATATGATGGAGGATATTGATAATATTGAGAAAATCCCCCATAACGATTTTGTACCCCTTAAGCCCAAGATTGAGATTTAGGTTGAGGTTGAGGTTGAGGCCAAGGTTGAGATTGAAGTTGAGATTGAGGCCAAGTTTGCTTGCCAAGAATTCCAATTTGGTGGGGGCTGAAGATGCATTTGATTGTTAAATCCCTGATTTTGTGGCCCCTGCCAAGGTTTTCTAGCAACAAAACAAAGAGGTTCTGCAGAATTTGGGACTATTTCCTCTTGAAAGACAGCCTTAATACCTAGAATTTAAGGACAACCCTTGGTCTCATGGTTTTATGATCAAATCATACAAGTTTCTACAACTTTTGCATCCAAAGGACATTCTCTAAGAGCATGTTTTTTTTCCGCATTTTGGATAGAAAATAGCTAAAGCATCAGCCTCGGTTTTCTGCTTGTTTTGCAACTTAAGGGTGTCTATTTTCTCACTAAGACTCCCTAGGATATCTGTTTTGAATTCATCAAGCATATTACCAATTTCTGCCCTACTCACTGATCCAGTTGCAAACTTATTTACTCTAACAAGAGAAAGATCTCTTGGACCTTTCCCAGTTTTAGATTTCCCTCTGGAGAGATGAACACATAATTCTCCTATGTCACTTAATGGAAGTTGAGAGATATCTCCCTTCCCCATCATGTTAAGGATATCTATCCATTCATCCCTAATGGATTTCAATAAAAGAGCTTTTAAAGTATCTTCATCTAAATTTCCCATCTTTGCTCTTTTCAAATTATAGTTAAATCTCTCAATCAAATCCTCTAAATTTTCATCCTCTCTTTGCATCATTTTGAACACCTCATCTTTGTGATTGGTAGGCATGCAATAATCCAAGTACCTGTTCAAAAACAATTTTTTCATATCATTCCAAGTTCTAATGGACTGAGTAACTAATCCCATGAACCATTTCAAAGCAGCTCCTTTTAGTGTTGAAGGAAACAATTTGATTTTTTGAGAGTCTTCTAAATAATCATAGGTTCTGCACAAGACTTCAAATTCAAATAAAAATGCTTCAGGATCCTCACTTTTTAACCCATGGAAGTTTGGGAGGAAAGAAGGTGAGATATTTTACATTGTGGTGTTTGTTTCTTCATCCACTATAGGGAATCCAAAAGAATTATCTATTTCCCTATTTCCTCTGCCTTCTCCATTATTTCCTCTGCCTCCTCCATTATTTCCTCTACCTCTTCCTCTACCCCCTCCTCCAAACAGTGTGAATTATCCTTCCTATTCTTCTTCTGCCATTATAGTTTCTTCAGGGTCAGTATAGGGTTCAACTTGCAAGGTTACTTTCTCCTCCTCTGGTTCTTCTATAAATGGGATATGGGAGAGAGGTTCTACCTCCTCTTCCTCACCAGGTATTTCTAATTCTTCAACTAAAATGTGCTCTCCTATGGAGGTGAAAAAAGCTACTCCTGTTGTTGGAGATTCAAGATTTTTCTCCCCTGGGACTGACTTGGTAGATGAAGTAGGAGATTCTTTTGATTGGATTTCTGCCCCTGGAACTTCAGGAGTTCTATGGCTGGGAGTATGAGTTTGGGATGGAGGTGTATCTTTTCTTGTTCTTGGTGGAGTAGGTGGTGTTGTAGGAATTGAACTTCTACCTCTATCTATAAATCTACCCCTAGAGTCTCTTTCCCTATGCATATCATTTTTTTTTAAATGTAAGAGATAAGGCTACCTAGTTACACTTCCCCAGCAATGGCACCAAAATGTTTGGTCAATTTAGTGTCCTAAATTTCTCTACATAAATTATCAATCCAGGTATCGTAAACTAATGAATTGTAGTGCACTGTTTGTGCTAGCTAACCCTTATTACTTCGTTGTTTTTATGTTGTATGTTGTTTTGGGGGTTTTTGGTCTTTTAATTCCTAATGATTTACAATGTAAATTATCAAAACTAAATCTAACTTTCTTAAAGACTGCTCAAAATCTAAAAATGAAAGCAGAGCTAAGAAAGAAATCAAAACAAAGCTAAGAAAGATATGGAAACAAAGCTAAGAAAGAAATGAAAACAAAGTTTCTATTCTTATTTTACCATTATTTCCAAATCTTGAATTAAAACTAAAAGTGAAATTTGCAATTGATGTCTAACTAATTATAGAAATAAAACTAAATGAAATACTTGGTTACTCTGCCTCTCAATTTTGGGAGAAAGTCTCCTTGGGATGACATTTAAGTAATTTTGTACTTCATTAATCTAAGAGAAAGCAAATACAAAGATGCAGAAATAACTCATTGCATAGATGAAATGTTCAACCACTTAGTTAAGGATTAATTATCAACTTGAAGGGTTTTCCATAAACATTCATTAACATCATGAGTTAGTAGTTTAAACTAAAAATGAAATGGCAAAGACAGTAAATTACATTGATCAGTTTAATTGAGAATTTAAACTAGCAAAACAATGAATGAAGTAAACTATCCAACAATGCTAAAACAGTTAGAATGAAGAAGTAAACTAAATACCAATCAAGCTAATGGAAAGTGCTCTAAATTATAAACATTGTTAGTAAGAAAATGATAGAAATTGCATTATAAACATTGTTAGTAAGAAAATGATTATAAACATTGTTTTAGAAAGAAAATGATGAATTTATAGTTTAAAAAAAATAATAATAATAAATAAATAAAATGAAACCTTCTTCAGTGCAAGGGCCCTCTGCAACTGATTAGGCTATGCTTGCTCAATCAAATCCAATAAAACTCCTTTCGATGTTTATAAAAGCATGCGGTCTTCTCATATTAAAACAGGGACACAAAATGCCCAAAAATTACAAAGTCTAGAACTTTGATTTCACATTAAAGCTATTACTAAATTCTTCAGTCCCTTACATAGGTATTTATAAGAAAAATCATATAATTGTTTATGGATAAAAGCATGCTACAGCCAAACACGTAGAAGACAAATATGTGGAATTTCTTCCTCGGCTGCTGGAGAAATAAATCCAAGGCATGGTGGCAGTTGGATTCATTTGTACAGGTGGCTGTTGGAGTCCGTAGGTACAGGTAGTTGCTCTGGATAACGCTTCTCATCACTGTGAAATGCATTAATTAACCATGAAATAGAGTCTTGTTACCCTCAGTCTCTTTGTGTTTGACTTATCCATTGACCGTAGTCTTATGATTTCAAAGTTACCCATGTCGCTAGTTTCTCCTTCTGACACTTAGAACCTGTTAGAGCATGGAGGTAGCTGCGGAACAGCCAATTAGCTATAGAATAGGCTACATTCCATAGCTAATATACAAAAATCTATTCAAACAAAAAAACATAAAAGTCTTAACATGCAAATCACTAAATGTCCTCCTTAAGACAGTATATACGAGTTATTAGTGATGAGTGCATCTTTCTTATGGAAAAACAAAGAAAAGGAATGAGAAGAGTTGCTAGGGAAAGAGTAATTTTGAGGCTCAACAGTGTTCCAAGGAAGATTGTGTTAGACGAGGATGTTAAGTTCACTTCTAGATTATGGAAAGAGTTATTTGCAGGTTTGGGTAAATATTTGGCCTTCAACACAACTTATCATATGTATACAAATGGAAAGACAAAGAGGGTCCACAAGATATTGGAGGACATGTTGAGGATGTATGTGATTCATCAGCAGAGGAAATGGGAGGATTACCTTCCATTGGTTGAGTTTTCTTACAACAATGGATATTAGGAATCACTGAGAATGAGTTTATTCGAGGTACTGTATGGGCGGAGTTATAATACTCCCATCAGTTGGAGTGATCTAGTGAACATAATGTTGATAGGATTGGACATGTTGGTAGAGATGGAACAGGAAAAGTAGGTAATAAAGAAGAATTTGAAGGCATCACATTATAGATAGAATATTTATGCAGATCAGAACAGGATGTTTAAGGAATTTCAGATTGGGGAACAGGTGTACTTTCGCATCAAGCCCAAGAAGAGCTCCTTGAGGATTGGATCATGTGCAAAGTTGGCACCTCGGTTTTGTGGACCTTTCAAGATTATTGAAAGGATTGGACTAGTAGCCTATTGACTTGCACTGCCTTCAATAGTGAAGGTCCATGATGTTTTTCATGTTTCATTTCTTAAGAAGTATGTTAAATATTATGATCATGTGATTGATTTGTTTGTATTGCAGGTGGAGCCAGGTGGAGAATTCTAGCCGAAACCTCAGTTTATTTTGAAGAGAAAGATGCTCGTGCTTCAGAATTAGAAATCGAGCAGGTTAAAGTGTAGTGGAAGCACTTTTGGCCTGATGAAACTGCATGGGAGATGGTTGATCATATGCGAGCTATGTATCTTCTCTATTCGCTAGTTGAGCGAATGTTTTTGGCATATGTTTTGGTATGATGTTTTGACATATATACAACCATGAGTTGTGCTATAAAGCTCCAATAAGTGGTATGGGTGTCATGTCATTATGGTTATCTATTATGAAACTAGCTCACAAAAAGATAGAAAATAAAGATAAACGCCTTAGAAATAAGCCTCTTCAAGGGGGCAACCTCATTTACATTACACAAATGAACAATTATTGGATGATACAAATGACAAGACCTCCTTCCTATATATAGGAGTCTAAGGGGTCATAATATAATCAGAGCCAACATAAAAATAATAATGTAAGGGCACAATAATAACAATAGTGGGCTTCTATGGGACACAATAATAACAATATGGGGACTACATGGGCACAACAATATAAGAAGGGGGTTGTAATAATAACAATAAGGGGTTACACTAGTAGTATAGGGACCTAACATGCCCCTCTCCTTCAAAAAGTGTTGTCCTCAATGCTTGAATAGTTCTTGATGTTTCTATATAAAATTCTCATCCTTCCATGTGGAATCTTCAGCGGGTAAGTTCTTCCACTTGATGAGATACTCTGAAATTGATCAATTTTGTAGCTGTCAACTTCTCGGTTCTTTGAATGCTTAAGGTTCCAATATGATTTTTCCTTCCTTATAAAATTCTGGCAATATTGTTGGAACTGGGATCTTCGGCAACTTTTGAATGATTTCCCACCCTGCTTCACCATTCTTCCATTCATCCCTTGCTTTGTTTATCAAATTTGGTTGGATAAATATACCAACCTCTACCATTTCTGCAACCATATGTTCAAATTCACTCCTTTGGGCATATGGATATCTATAAGGCCTGATGTTTGGAGGAACACTTACTGGAATCAAATGAATAGAATAATCATGATCATGAATACGTGGGAGACCTTTGGGAGTCTCAAATACCTTGGAATGGTTTTCCAAGACTTTTTTGTAGATCTGGAGAAATAGATGATTTCGATGTGGGAACCATTAGCGAACATAATTGTGCAATTACGCTTTTTTGTTATTTCTTTAGAATCTTTGTCATTCCATTAGAGCTAATTATCTTTCCTGGTTTCCCTGTGATACCCCTTAATTCAAATTCCTTTCCTTTCGAATAAAATTTCATGAAAAGTTCTTGAAAATTAAAAGCTATTGCACCCAAGGATTGTAGCCATTGGACTCCTAGTACAACATCAATACCACCCATTGGAACTGAAAGCATTGGGCTATTTAATACATATTGCCCCATGGATAGCTTGATATTATGGCACTTTCCAAAGCAATTTATGGTTCCTCCACTTACAACAATCACTTGACACTGGTGCTAGATATAAGAAGCAATTCAATTCCTTGTTTATCTTACAATGAATAAAATTATGGGTACTACCCGAATCAATCAACACTATTACCTTTTTCTTCTTGATATGTTCTTCTATCTTTATAGTTTGAGGAGTGGTAATTCTGACCAATGCATTACAAGATATGGTTGGATTCATTTCTTCTTTCTTTGGGGTTTGTTCCTGGTGAGTGATGTTTCTTGATACTTTTGTTCCTAATATTTCACTACTTGAACCTTCTTCTTCTTGATATGTCCTTCTATCTTGAGAGTTTGAGGAGTGGTAATTCCTGCCATTGTAATACAAGATATGGTCAGATTCATTTGTTCTTTCTCTAGGGTTGGTTCCTGGTGTATATCCTCTTCTTTTGACGTTTCTTGATCCTTTTCTTCATTTGGAGGCCTTTCTTGTAGCATCTTTGTCCCACCTTCCTTCAAACCTTCCATGTCTTTCTTCAAATCTTCCATGCCTTTCTTCCAATATGCTTTCATACCATTGATATTAGCTTCCATGGCATAAATAAAACTATTTATATTTTGCTTCTCTAGAATATCATTTACCCTTATATTTAATTTTTGAAATTCCTCAATGTGCTCTGCCATTGAACCCTTTTGTTTGAGATTTATCAATTGGCTAAAGAAGGTGTTGCTCTTGGTATTCTCATAATGTGTTATCACTTCCTCTGTAAAAATTGACCACGTGACAAGTGGTTTATGAAAACAAAGCCCTTTATACCATAAAAATTGGTTTGGTTCTAAATAATTAGATGCAATACGTACCTTTTGTAACAGTGGTACACCATGTATATCAAAATATTTCTCCATCTGTAGTATCCAATTTACCGGATCCTTGCCATCAAACTTCCTCATCTCACTTTTTCTTGATTTTAGGAGCTTGATCTTGAAACGACTGTAACTCTATATTTTTAGATCTTTAAGTTCTAAAATTCCAGCCTGTAATAGCCCTATGAGTCCTCTTTCTAACTCCACAAGTCTTATCAAAATTGGATTCCCGAAGAAAGATTTATTCCCAATCTCCTACAATGACCTAATTATAGACTAGTTCAATAGAGTGAACTTGTATGACATGCCACGTGTCATTGTTTCAACCTTAGGTTCTGAAAACTATACCCAAACAAAATAACGTCCGTCCTCTTTTTGCAACTTCTTACAAAATTTCAATCTTATGCTCAGAGAGAAATTTATGATGATTTTCCCAAGGTCATTTGTTTAGGATGTAATTCGGGAGTCTGCAAAAAAACTAAATTCCTCAGATCATATATCCGAACATGTAGTGACCCAAGACCTAAAATTTGGACCCGAGGTTCAAACCTATTTCTTCTCAAATGGGTTTTTTTAGCTTCTGAAACTTCGTAGCGAAAACGTTATAGCGAAAATTCCACGATGACCTGTTTTAGATGAAATTCTGGAGCTTGCAAAAACCCTAACTTCCTCATAGCATATCTCCGAAAATATAGCGAGACAAGATCTAAAATTTGGAGCCGACGTTCAGTGCAATTTCATCTCAAATGGGTTTTTTTTTCTCTTCAGAAAAGTCGTGGGAAATAAGTTATAGCAAAAATTCCATGATGACCTGTTTGGAGCAGCGAAACCCTAGAATCCAAAGCTCTGATACCAAATGTTATGAAACCAGCTCACAAAAGATAGAAAAGAAAGATAAACACCTTAGAAATAAGCCTCTTCAAGGGGGCAACCTCCTTTACATTACACAAATGAACAATTCTTGGATGATACAAATGACAAGACCTCCTTCCTATATATAGGAGTCTAAGGGGTCATAATATAATCAAAGCTCACATAACAATAATAATGTAATGGCACAATAATAACAATATGGGGACTACATGGGCACAACAATATAATAAGGGGGTTTTACTAATAACAATAAGGGGTTACACTAGTAGTATAGGGACCTAACATTATCATGTTGTTGTGTTTCTCATGATTGGTTTTCTTCTCAACATGATGATCATTGTAAATACTACATCGAGCTAAGTTATAAACCTCCATGGGCAGTATGTTTTTCTTACAGCAGTCTTATTGGTTGTAGGTGTCATTGAACATCGAGGACGGTGTTCCCCAAGGGGGAGGGTTTTGTAACAACCCTGGTCAAAAATCCATGTAATAAAGTTAATAAAGGAAAAATAATAACCAAGGTCATGGAACACGTATTCCAAGTTTAATGTTGGGCAAAAAATCCTAGTGTGGGTGTTCATTTGGTTTATTATGGCTAAGATAAAATTGGAAAATGCAATGGAAAAGGCTTTGGAAAGGAAAAGAGAGATTTATTGGCATTTTATATATGAAAATAACGAAAATTAGGAGAAAATGAAGGTGAAAGGTCACAAGTTGCATGTGAGGAGGAAAGTGAAGGAAAATTATGGAAAATGAATAAAATAGAGGCCTCATTAATAAAAATGCTTCTGAGGATCAGTTCAAAACCTTTTTTCAATTCATTTTTAGAGCTCTCTCTAATATCTCTACTCTCTCATACTCTTGGAAACTTAGAGTACTCTTGGAGCACTCTAGCATTGGAGGGAAGAAGGCAAAGGAAGGACAAGAAAGCACGAGGAAGCAAGGATCAAGCAAGAAGAGTGGGAATCAAGTGGTTATAGCATAATTACTTGTAGCTATTGAGTTGCATGTATAATTCTTTTACTACTTTTGGCATGCATGGTACATGCATGTGTGGTTTTGGTTCTCTTCTTTTCATTGGCATGGGTCTTTCTAGGTGTGGCAGTGGTTTTTATCCTTTCCTTTCCATTTTCGAATATCCTTGGTGTGATGGGGTTCTCCTATTTTGATTGATCTGGATTTTTGGATGTATTTGAAGTTGATTGGGGTGGTCTCAAGATTAATCACGAGGCCTAGGAATCCCTTTGTGGGATATAAGGTAAATCATGGTTGTGAATACCCTTGATTTGGCCTAGGAATCCCTTGACCAGTAATGGAAAGGTACATGGTAAATCCCAGAGGGTTGTGACCTCGTAGGCCTAGGAATCTCTTGACCGTTAATGGTGGGATAGATGGTAAAGCCGAGAGGTGGAGACGGAAAAATTCCTCATGGTTTAGGTGGAGATATCTTGAGGCATCCATGTTTGTTTAGGCCTAGTGATCCGATGGGATTGCGGTAAAGCCTAGTTGTATTTTTGAGGGTTTCAGGCCTAAGAATTCTTTGGTGGATATATGGTAAAGACTGGTGAATCCTTGATTGGTTTTGTTGTGAGTCCCACATCCATGCTTGGAATATGGAACGAGGGTGATTGGTTGAAAGAAAGATTTTGTTCAACCTAATATATGATCGGGTGGTATGTGGGAGTCCCTAACTTGGCTGGATTTGCATATGTTAATAAGCACTCTTTTCTCTTGTAATCTATATGTAAACGCACTTGTTATTATGTGGTTTTTATGGTTGTTCTATCTTTGATATTTTGTTGATTATATGTTGGTTATAAGCATGGTTTATGATAGACTTTGGCAATGGATCTCATCATGATTTGATTAGTACATGAAATTTGAATGAAAATATGACCTAATAGATGATAATGCAGCTATTTTGATCAGGCATCAATTCATCTTAATGATTATTATATAATTATGAGACCCTTATTCTCATATTTTTTTGTTATGACCTGTAGATTACATGTTTGTGATATGTTTGACGAAAGTCTTTTCATGGATAGTAGGGGTTAGGTCAAGTACTTGGACCAATGTTTTCATTAGTAGCTTTAATTAATTGTTATTTATCATTTGTGGAAGTTTCATGACGTTCTAGGTAGAGGCCTCAAACCTAGCCCTGAAAAAGTGGCACAGAATCTGGGGTCGTAGGCTCAGAACTGCTTGAAAAAGGCCACAGTTACATGCATGCGTTGTTGTGGTAGTTACTATATGGTCTCAATCGCATGAATGGATTGGCATAGGAGCGAATGGGGGTCTAGCTTAGCAAAATGACAAGTTGTCTCAGGGGTTGGGCACCTGGAAGGGTTGGTTGTCTCTTGAAGGTTTTGTAGCTCTTGAGAAAGGTCAGATTGGTTTTGTTTTTTCGGTTCCACTTCCTTAACTATACATGGGGATTTGAATCACATCATAGTAAGTCTTTGTCACATGTTTACCCCAATGGATCAGTTATCTTGGTTATGTGGGAGGAGGGCGTTACAAACATGGTCAAATGGAAACCATCATCCTTATTAGGGAAGATACAACCACTATCAACATTCATCTTTAGTTGAAACACAATTCTAGATTTTCTAGTGCCCAATAGCCCAAAATCCTAGCATCTCTATCCAATAAGTGTAAGGAGTTCATGAGGGCTATTCCAAATTACTATTAATACAAAAGTTCCCTTATAGCTAGACTTACATCACAAAAATATCATCAATTGTTATTGGGTACAACCCTCGAAATGACAATAGTTAGTGTGCTTGGAACCAAATCAAAGATTAGTATAGTGGATATTGTCATAGTGCAAAGTGTAGAAACTCCTTTTTGTAATATGCTAATTGTTATGGGCTTGACTATCTTCATCAATTTTTTTGGTACTATAACAACTAATGCCTTATATCAATTTATTTCGTTTTTGCTTCAATGGTTGCATCATCCTTCTATGTTTCTTGTGCATCATGTATCATCCCTATAGGAAATTAAAAATTAATATTCCTCTACTCATTTTGGGTTAACAATTTGAACTTATGTTGTATGATAAAGGGCCTCTCATGGCATGTCATTCCTAAGGTAAGATAAACCACAGCTTGTTAAGATTGTTGGTGAGATCTAAGCCTATCCAAATTTCAAATATAAGCTCATTAGTTATCCATGTTCTCCATTAATATCCATATCTCTAGCCATAAATAAGAAATATGGAAATAATAATTTCAATTAAAGCCACAAATTAAAAGTCGTTAATTATAAGCTTCTTTTTAAGTCACCCAAATTAATTCAAATTATCTAGCATATCACTCCTTTAATTATATCTGTTGTAGATATCAGTAGGAAAAGAAGGAGATTTATTCCTTCTTTCCATATTGGATAGAGATTGGATATGAGAAGAGTCAGATAGATTAAGTTTACATCTAATCTTGATATCAAATAAACTAGAGAATTTTAATTAAAGGAGCAATGTACCAATCACATACCTTTCTCACTACATGCATCGCTTTATTTGGCATACATTGAGTTGAAGTGTAGAACAACAATTGATATAGAAAAATTAAAAGTTGCGTAGATATCTTGTGATGGTGGATTTGATACTTGTGCATTGGCATTGTATATGTATAATAGGGTCACTTGTTTGCCACTACCAACTCATGGCTAGGAAAATATTGATCACACAAACAATATCTAGAAAAAGGCCACATAAAAGTCTTGGTGTGTCACAAGTGTTATCTACTTGGCCCTTGCAATGGTTGGTCCTTCCAATTTAAGTTTAGAGATTTATACTATTATGCTATTGAAACTTGAATATGAAAGGTTATGAGCTTAATTGATGATAAAACTATCATTTGCATGTTATGAATTGAAGTAAATAGACCTACTAAAGAAATTTGATGATTTCATGTTATGTATGCCAGTGTAAAATTAAATGAATGAATTCAAGCACGAAAAGAAAAATTTTAAAACAAATAATCTTATCTTTGTAACTAAGGCTCAAGTGATGTTGTAGTTGAAACTTGAATGTATGAAGTGAATTAAGTCTATTTTTGTGTAGATCAAAGTTGAAAGGGCTTAAGTTGAATCACTGGCATATTCAAGATTTGATGGTTTTAGTTATGGTTGCTAGTATAATTGGAAAAAATATGGTTTTAGTCTAGTTGATGTTGTAAGTAAGATATGAAATCACATTTGGGAAGAGATACTTTTGAATATTTTTTTTAAATTCTCCTCATCAGTCTTACGACGGTAGTTAACTGTTACTCATCAATCTTACGATGGAAATTATGACATTCATTAATGTCGATGATATAGCACATTCATCACAAAAAATCACCTGTAGTCGGTCTTTTGACGCTAACTTTTCCATCGCTCCTTCAACTTCCATGCCCAGTAGTGTTAATAGAACGACGCCAATGTCCGTGAGTCTTCCATTGACAAGTTTCATCAAAGTAAGTATAATTTCAGTGGTAAACCAACCACATTTATTTTTGATCATGCAACTTCATAAGGCTCCTACACCTATTAGTATTCCAACAACATGTTTCGTTAATCGTGTGACACCAGTTCGGCAGTAGACCAACCACATTTATCATCGATCATGTGACACCATAAGAATCCTACTTCTATCGGTTTACCAACGTGTGGTAGGCATCAAAATTACAACGAATTTGGAAAACATCGATAATGTGACTATACCACGTTTTGCAAAACCCACTTTTGTCATTATATCGATGAAATGTTGTGGCAATAGTGACAAAATTCCGTTGAAAAATGAATCAATTTTTATTAGTGCTATATTTTTTGTACTTTGCACTCTAGATAATGGTTCTTTATACAAACTACTTTTGGCATGAAAAATCTTCTACAATTTTGAGTAGCCATTGTTGGATATGCTTTTCATAGTCCATATCAAGTTCAAGAAAACTTACAAGAAGGGCTTCTTCCACATAATTTTGATCTTCCTCATAATATGCATAGAACCTTTGTATTCCATATTGATGGAGGATAATATATCCATATAAAATTCCATAATCTTCAATAATTATGAGATATAGGATTTTAAGGAGGAAAATTGAAATGGTTGTAACATCCTAAAAATATCTTATGAGTATATCATATAATATCTCAAATTAAAGCTACAATAATGATTTTTCACTAAGATTTCCATATTATCTTCAATATAGACAAGCTATCAAAAGTTGAATTCATGGTGGGATATTATTCCAAGGAGAAACACATATATTACTAGTGAATTCATTTCATTGTTATGGATTCCACAAAGTTAGGCATACATAGGCTCAATTCTCCTATCCGTTGAGGTTGAGGCCTCCTTTCAGGAAAATATTGAAAAGGAAGTTTATGCAAGCATTGAATATGGAAGCTATTTTGGAGAGTGTGAAAGTCTCTTTCTCCTTTGGTTTTAACCCAAATTTGAGGATTTCATAGGTGGCACATGATCTATGTCAAGATCATCTAAAGGAAAATTACATTGGTAACCACCCTTATCATTCTATTATTTTTTCTAAAGTTGATGCTCCATATGTTGACATCGTTCTTGGGCTACCTCTAAGTGGTACTCCCTCGTCTCTTAGTGATCATTGTGATTGGTTAGATATGTACTAATACCATCCTTCAAGATTCTAAGGTCATTTCATAGCCTAGCATTCCCCCACCCTCTGGGTCTCTCAACACTAAGCCTATGTGTCCCTCTCTTAGTGGGGTGGTGGAAGGGAGGTAGGCACATGAGTAGTCCTATAGAATATAAAGATTATGGCCTAATAAGTCAAGAAAACTCTCATCATCATTATAGGTATCTTCTTCAGTCATAGTAGAAGCCTAAAGAAGCTAGGGCTATTAATGGGAGGTTAGTTTTAGAAGTGCATTTGCAGCCTAAGTTGGCTAAAACTCTCATTTTTATTTGGATTAGATGCAAGCTAAGAAGGATATCAAAAATGGTAAATATTCCATTATTCTTTAGGCCCTTAGACCAGGGAATTCCCATTGTAAGGGTGTTCCAAGATTATTATATTTTTCAATGTTCACAGAGTTGGGTGTGCCCCCAAGCTTTTAGCACTTAAGAGATTGGTCAATTTTTTCTCTCTTGACCTTATTTTTCTTTGAGAGAGTATGTGCATAGGCTTCAAGGATGAGGAGGAAATTTCTCCATGGTTGAATGGATGATCATTTGTATCCTTTGATTATAAATGGATCTCTAGTGGGCTTATTATAGCCTATAACCGTAGCTTAAAGATCCTTTCTTTAGCTTTTACAAAAATTCCATTCTAGTTGATATGGTAGGTGCATAAGGATTTACATCTTTAAGGGTACTAATATATATGCACCTTACATGGACAAGAACCATTTCTATGAATATTTGTCCTCATACGGGTACTTATCAAGGCACAATATCATAATGGGATGTGATTTAAATTTCACTCTCTCTAAGATAAGTCTTGAGTGATCACCCTTAACATGATCTCCTTGAAGGATTATTGTCCAATATTTTTTGTACCCTTCATTCAGTGGATCTTGATCCTCCTAAGTTTTCCCTTACATGGAAAAAGGGAAGGAGATGTGAAGAAGTATTCTTGAAGTACCTAAATAGATTTATGATTTTTTAGGCTTTGTTAGATGGTCCATGGGTCTTGAAGTCTTGGGTGGGAACAGGGGGTTGTTTGGATCACTTTCCAATCATTTTATTTTTAAACACAAAAGAGAAAAGGCCCCATATATCTTTGAAATTCAACCATGTCAAGCTAGTGAACAAAGAATATATAAATTTTGTCTCTTTTGTTTGAACCCATCTCTCTGTTGAATCTAGCTCATCATTCATGCATCAATTCTATGAAAAGTTACAAATCCAAGGATGCTATGAAGAAATTGGTTGCATCCATTGATCTAAAGTCCCAAGCTCTCCTTAAGGAAACTAAGCTCAGTATTAGATCTCTCTATGAATGCAATGTGGCAAGATTTTTGTCTAAAGAAGAGGCTTTGGCATTGAAATTATTATTAAGCTAAAGGAAAGACTCTTTGGCATAATAAAAGGATACTTTGAGATTGAAAAGCATAGTTTTTTGGCATATGGAAGCAGACAATAATGTTGTTTTTTTCATATTTGTTTTAACTATCAAAGAAATAACAATACTATTTGGGAGATTTTTAATCTAGAGGTTTCCTTGGCTAGAAATATTGACAAGAAAGTGGAAGCATGTAGGTCTCATTTCAATTCCTTATTTGTTGAGCCTATAGGCTTCCCCATTGAAGAAATTATGTATATGTTAATGCTATTTCTTAGGGTTATCATAGATGATATGAATGGTGCTTTGGAGTTTGATATCATTGGGTGAGACTTAATCTATCCTTTTCTCCATTAAAAAAGGTAAACATAGGGGACTTGATGGGTTATCCATTGACTTTTTTACTATGTTCTATGAGCTTTTAAAAGACAATATTATGAAAGCGGTGTAGGAGTCTAAGTAGAGTGGTAAAGTCTTAAGTGTTATAATTCCATGTTTCTAACCCTTATCCCAAAAAACAAGGAAGCAATATCTTTTTATGTTGAAAATGGAAATAAGAAAATCCTAATTTAATTTTCCCTTGAATTAAATTAGGAGAATTCCACATCACAAGACAACAAGAATGAGTTAACTAAGTTATTTTCACTTAGTTGGCTCAATTAATTTGATTTAAGGGCCTAAATTTATTCATGTATAGTGGTTCCGAAATTTTAGGAGCCTAGGGTGAGTTTAATTTGATTTTTAATAATTTAATTCAGTTAAACTAAGTTAAAGTCAACTACACTAGTTCTAACTATTGGAGGAACTAGTAGGAGGTCTTGCAGTGGGGTGTAGCTTAAAGGTTTAACTGGTTAAATGATAAATCAGCCATAATTAACTCATTCATGCATGACATTCGAGTTACCCAGTTGAGGTATAATTTTCCGAGTTATATAGGTGATGGATGCAATCAGAGAAGGGCCTATGAGCACTCTGTAATTTCCTTAGGCTAAAAAGAGAAACTCATAGGTAACCAAAAACCACTTGGAAGTTGGAATCTAGCCATTCCAATGTCAAAGAGGGTTCTCTCTGTCTGAAATGTTCAATCACTTGGATATTAGGCTAGGTATGGTGCTTAGTGGGGTATAAGTTTTAAAGGTTTGCTGGCAGGAAAGAAAAGAGATCCATTGGGTAATACAGTTAATAAAGTTGATGACTTCCAATGAGAGGATGAAGAGAAAGAGGGATCTTCTACAGGGGAAAGATATCTAGTATTTTTTTATTTTTTTCAATCAAAACCATTGTAAGAGGGTGAGTAGAAGATAGATGGAAAATAGCATACAGAGCATCAAACAACATGATGAATTCTAAATGCCATAAATGTTAGCAAACTGAAACAGAGCACTATTTAAAGTGAATTCTGAGTCAAGATATTTTTTCAACAAAAAAATAAGACACATTTAAAATCACGATTGATGCAACATATAACTTACAAAACCAAGAACCACATCGCCAAAGCAACTAACACAGGAATCCCTGTAAAATTCGGCCTTTGTCCTTTCATTCACTAGAAAAATAAAAAAATTCAATACACACAATGTTCTTTTCTCTCGATCTTGACTAACCCTTTGATTCATAATAACTACAACATAAATAAATCAGTTCCCACCTCTAGCAATCGAATTTCTCAATAGGATTTTTGTTTCTAGCTAATGCAAAGAATATAGAACTGTTTTCCAGAAAAATAGGAATTGTTTGACCAAATATTTTTTAAGCATATTTACACTAAATATTAAGTCTAAATCGCTCTTATGAGTCCTTAACATTTACCATGAACATAAAACTAAATTACAAGAATTTTTGGCATGAAAATCTTGGTCAAAAGGATTACTATGTAGAAGCGCAGCGTCAACTGTGCAACCTCCTAGTTCAACAGAAACACAAAAACGCAATAGAAAAGCGCAGCGCTTGTATGTTTTGAATATATCCTAAATGTTAATCCAAATTGATATTATTTTTTGACATCAAATTAATATCATTGTAATCCTTCTCCACACAAATTTTGAGCCAAATTCGACTCATGGATCTTGAGAAAATCCAAAAATGACTATAGATGACGGTGGCTCATTTCTCGAAAATCATGAATCATTGTGACTTGAAATCAAGTGAACTTATTTATCTCACCCCCATGCATCTACTATAAAAATTTCATGGTAACCAAGTACAATTTTTAAGAGATATCCTGAAAATATTGTGACTATGTGAAAGCACAATGCAGAAGTGCAGTGCTCCAAGCTTATATTATCTCTGACCATTATCTCACATGTTGAGGGTACTGGGATGGAATATAATAGTCCAAATAATGCTTCAAACTCATGATAAAACTTATATGCCATACATAAACCTTCAAACCCCAAACATTCTTCTTGCAACAAAAGCACAGCACAGTTGCACAGCAAGTTGTGGGTTTTAATGGTTAGAGGATAATCTAAGTGCTCTGCTTGGTTTCAAAGGATGATACATCCTTCATACATCATGAAAAATATTAGAATAGGAATACTGGAATCTTCACACAGTAATGATGATGAATAACACCCTCAGTTTGCAAAAGCGTATTGATTTTCCATGAAAGCAACAACCCCTGCAAACAAAGCGCATCGGCTCCCTTGTTGATGTCTGGAGTGTTTGAGGAGGATGAAAAATTAAGTTGGTTGACTTTTGGAAGTTTAAATGGACCTATTTAATCCTCCACGTGGTCTATATCTTTACTTGAGTTGCAATGATGACCCACTTTTTAAAAAAACAGCACATTTAGAAAAATGCATCACCTCTTGTGATGGTAAGGGTATGATCTTTGCAATTGACACCTATTGACTCATGACACCTAACTCCTCCATTAACTCATCCACTAATCCATAACAAGACAACACTCACTCATCAAATGATGGAAAACTAACCCCACTACTTGCTTTATTCATGACGTGTATGACACAAAACCCTAGACTTTGCCAAAATTAAACCCCTTCAAGAGTTTGACACCTAGAATTTTATTGACCATTCAAACTTACACTTACACCCTTTATTCTAAACAAAAAAATTAGACTTTGATCTTTATAAGATCATGGATAAACTTTACAAAATGACCAAAATACATAGACAGACCAAATTGACTTTGATTACTGTAATATAGGACTATAAGAGGGCCTACAAGGATTGCGCAATTCTAATTGGTAATTTCCCTAATTAATAGGGGGATAATTCCCAAGGAAATAGTACAAGGAAATAGGAGCTTGGAAGGTAGCATAATTGGCTAAGTATTGGCCACAGTCAGTTTGTGAGGCAGTGAGATAGATTATACTTGTGTAGAGATTGTTCAGGCTTGAACAAACATTGTATTTCTTCTCTATTTTCTAACTAATGCAATACATATAGGAAGGGGTTTTAAGCAATTGGTTAATCAGGTAAATGTGTGCATTAGTAAGTCATTCTTCTTGTTGCAATAGTTTTTTTGGTTATATTTATGAAGCCTTCAGCTATATCAACCACATTAATATTTTTAATGTGGTTGTACTAGTTTGTAGTATGCTCTACATATTTGTTCTCCCACACAACACTTCTTCCTCACACAAATTAAAAACATAGTTTATTTAATATTGGATAATAGGTGTTCAATTGACAAATGCGAAATCACTAATGTAGTTAGTATTCGACAAACATCAATACCAAGGTTCATTCACACTATTTTGACAGAAGAAGAAAAAAAATGGTTGATAGCAAAACAAGCTAACAGAGTAAATGTCATGAATACACATTTGTTCACTAAATGAATGCCAAAAAGACTTACATTTATTAGCATGAGAGCTTTATTTAATCAAAATAGAATGATATTTAGGATATTAATAAAATAGTATGTTGATATTGATTTCCAAAGCATGCCAAGCAATGCAATCTTGAAATGTAATCCTATCAATTGGATTATCTTGAGTTGGAATTTAAGAAAAATAGAAATGGTTTAAAGTAACCAATTTTGGAACAGTCTTTTTTTATTGCAGATCAGGAAAATTAGTACTAGCCAAATTAATGACGATTAGTACTTTGAGCATATTTGATTGAATATTGTCTCATGCTTATGTTGTGATTTCTTGATCGATTAATTGTTTCTGCTGATGAGTAGACTAGATTCAAGTCTTTTGTTTTAGCATATTACATGGTATCAAATCTAGAATCATAGTAGACAAGAGAATTCAAAGTTTTGCAAGAGGTTTGAATTACAAGATCAATGTCACAACTTTTTTCCAGGACTGAGAATATGAATTCCACTGGACTCAGGCTCGAGTATGCTTTGGAAGGAACCATAAATTTTGTGGCATGGAAGATCTATATGGAGGCGGTATTAGATTATAATGGTCTACTAGATTACATCAAAACAGATGTAGTTAAACCCCTAGTAGTGGATGCCCAGGATATCGCTCAGTGGAAGAAGTATGTAGCTAAAGTGAGGAGGATCATATTGGAGTGTGTTTGATATCATATTGTCTCGAATCTACATGGGAAATAAACTCCATTCACAACGTGGAAAGCATTGACTGAATTGTTTGAGAACAATAATGACCACGGGAAGCTGGCACTGAAGGACGAGCTTCATAGCATCAAAATTCAAAAGGTTGAATCAATTTTGTAGTACCTGAGAAAAATCACACAATGTCGTGATGAACTTAGTGGGGTCAGTATTATTGTTCTAGAAGAAGATATGGTAGCTCTAGCTCTGTTGGGTCTTCCAAGAGCTGGCACAGTTATTAGGATTTCATGAATGGTAGAGACAAACTACCAAGTTGGGAGTGGGTATGGTCTGATATCATGCAGGAAGAGATCAGGTGGAGCAACGAAGATGGAACTTCATCCAAGGTTGAGGATGAGAAGAATTGTGCCTTGGATGGAAAGACAAATAAAGGGAAAGGGAATAAATTCCAATCCGATGGAAATTTTGATCGAGTGGGAAAGAAGAAAGACTTGTCAAAGATTAAATGTTTTCACTTTCATGAGATGGGGCATTATTCCACGAAGTGTCTGCACAAGAAGGCCACACAAGAAGGCCGACAAGAATCCCTCAAGAGGAGTGGCAAGTGAAGCTTTAGCTTCACAATTCGAGTTGTATTTCACACTCATTTCATGCATGGGGACATCAGTGATGGGTAGGGTGTGGTGAATTGATAGTGGAGCCTCATTCCATATGATGGGAAACAAATAATTTTTCAGTGACTTGAAGGAGAAGGACCTCCAAATGCACATCGAGATGGGAGATGGTGGAAGGTATAGCGTGACTGGTATCAGACAGTTACTTTTCAGAGGGAGTCTGGTTCTCCTCCCACATTAAAATATGTCATGTACGTGCCAAGTATGAAGAATAATTTAGTTTCAATTGCTATGTTTGAATACCATGCCTACGATGTGATATTTATCAAAGGAAATGATTTCCTTAGACATATCGCCATGGGGCAAGTGAAATGGATCGGGGTTCATGTGAAGAATATCTACAAATTGGATGTAGAAGATTGTGTAGCCTTGATCACGAAAGTAGAGAAGGTGCAGGGCCGAGACATCAGTGAATTATGGTGTAGGAGACTTGGCCATTTGCACCATGAAGCTTTGAAGATAATGCAACATATTTCTACAGGACTTTCCAAGGGTGCACTAGAGATGTGAGATACATGCAAAGGGTGTACATTGGGGAAGTACACCAAAGCCACCTTTCATGATAAGGACAGTAGAGCACAAGAATTCCTTGAAAGATTTCACTCAGATGTATGTGGATCCTTCTCGACAACCTCCAAGGCCAAGCATAGGTATTATCTTATATTTGTAAATGAGTTATCCCGTAAATGTTGGATGTTCTTCATGCAGAAGAAATACCAGACATTCCCCATTTTTTGAGAATTTAAAGCACTTGTTGATAAATACACTGGTAGGAAATTGAAGGCTCTCAGGAGCGACAATAGTGGTGAATATGTGTCGAATAATTTCAATAAATTTTGTGCAGAAGAAGGAATTCTGTTGGAAATAATACTAGGGGGTGAATCAGTATTAGTCAAGTCAATAATCTTTTCTTTTCTTACTCAATTTCATATACGCTACTTCAATGAAGGCAACCTGCATGTGTACACAACTGTGTTTAAGGAAACAAGCATATATCCAGCAAACTAATTATTCTGTTGATTCATCATATGTTGATCTTTAATCTGAGTATCAGTACTTTATTAAACATTAAACAGTAACCATGTGCAATTAATACTAGAAAGAACCATCACACATAAGCATCACACATGAACACCAAGATGTAAGGTGGAAACCAAATGTGGGTAAAAACCACCTATTGTTATCGTGTCTCTGTCTTCTTTTAATAATAAGAAAATGTATTTACAACAATGTACTAGTGCATACTCATACCAATACGTGGGCTTCTACCTACAGAAGGCTACAACCTTCTTTCATTCTCCAACTTCTACTGGAAGGGATCTACAACCCCTTAGCTCTTGTACTAGCCGATATATTTACTAGTATGTAAGTGCTGACCTACAAAAGGCTACGACCTTCTTTCTTCCTCCAGGTACCACGTTTCATAAATTTTCATAATGGATACTCCTGAAGCACAACACCATAATCTGAAGGCCACGTTTCATCCAATTTTCAGACTGGACCCATCAACAACATTGAAGCTCAAAATCAATCACCACTGTAATACAACTATTGCATTACCCATTCATTGAATACTCTATCATTACTCTCTGAATTACCCAACAACTTAATCACTGAAAACCTGTCATCAAAACACAGTCACCAAAACACAGACCAGAACCCATAACTCTGCAACAATATTCAGAGCCAACTGTATCATCAAAAACCATGCATCGGATTGCATATGCTACTTGGAAGAGCTGAACCAGTGTGTATACGCAACTTCACCAAAGTGAACCAACGTATATGTCATCAAATACTTACTTATAACTTCGTTGCACTTCCCGACTTCAGACATACCCAAATCACTACATACAAAAGGATAATACCTATGTTAGCAACCAGATCTAGTCCATCAGATCACATAAAGATAAGTCATTATGATCCTGATCCATTATTAGATCTCATCCATTAATACTGAAGCTAATCACAATCAACCAATCTGAATATGCAGAATACTGTCACCAGTAAACAGTCACTAGAACTCAGAACTTTGCATCAACAACCAGAACCACCTGTAACTTCAAACATCATAGTTCATATGGTATACACTACTTAGATGTGTCTAACCTGCATGTATATGCGCTTTTATCAAAGTCAACCTGCGTATACATCTGTAAATATTCATTCATAATTTTGCAATTATTCCAGACTTCAGTTATCCCCAGATCATAATATTTACAGAACATCACAAGCATCAGTATACATATCTAGAAAAAGTATGATCAAACCATATAGATATGATTCATTCCAAGCCCTAAGATCCCGATCCATCATTAGATCTTTCCCTCCATCAACCACTGAGATTCCTCCTTGGCTCAGATCAAGAAAAGTATCATAAACCCATAACCTGCATACTGGATCTCATACTTCATCAGATATTTGAGACTTGCATATTGGCCTAATGATCTTCTCCTCCTTTTATAGTCTTAGGGCTTTCTCAATACCATGGTCCAAAACCACGTAGGACCAATACCTTGGACCCAATACTTGGGATCAATACCTCGGACCAATACCAAAATACCATGGTCCAAATACCACGGACCAAAACTTAGTTTCCGACAAGTACGCGCCTTTCCTTCTGTGAAAGTGTGTGTGTACGTTATACGTGCCTTTTTATAAAGTGAACCTGCGTGTATATGCGACTTGGTATATAGTGAACCTGCTTATACCTTTCTTTCTTCATTCTTGTTGTTTACCTGCTATATTGTGATCTTTCATCTGAGAGAGTTCCCTTTTGAACTGATTCCTTGAAGCTACCCTGAATTTCATCACATCTATAAATACTACTATCATGCATTCTATCACATCTGATATCTCTTCTATAGATTCATCTAGTTACCATGTACAAGTGAGTTGTTCTGCTACAAGTGGGTTGCCATCAAGTACAACACATTTATCATAATGCCAACAATCTCCCCCTTTGGACTTGATGGCAACAACAACACCAAGTCACTCTCCCCCTTTGACAGCAATGGAAAAGGGCGAACCAAGATCGTCTCCCCTAAGAACCGAAGACTTTCATATCTAAATAGCTAAAAATTAATCATGCTCCCCCTAGGCACATGCTGAATTCTTTGATTGAACTCCCCCTTTGTTCATGCTAAGATGTATTGTATCATCCATGCTCCCCCTGAGCACATGCAGAGTCTGCAAAGATTTTCAAGAAAATAACATGACTCTATAAGTCAACTATGTGAGTTTGACCTTCCTATCATCATTGACTCATACATACATTCATTCCCAACCATGTGGGGATAAACTTGACTCATCCACCCAACCAAGTGGGGATATACCAGATACAAATTGTTTATACATGACTGAAATATTACATCATCCTTCCCATGCATAGTGGGGGTAAAAATTACATCATATGACCAAAAGGGATTCATCAAAAGACTACAAGACAGAGACAACTATTACATCTTGGGTCTTGATATGACCTTTACATTGAATGATATACATGATATTTATAACAGAGACCAAGTATCTAAACAAGACCATGATAGTCATCAGCAACTACCATACACAACGTATGATCTGCTCTATAAGCATCTGTCAACAGCATCCAGACCAGCAACCTGTATATGTCCATTAGTGTAGATATCATCAACCTGTGACAAGGTATGTCTACATATAGATATCACCTCATCCTCTTGACCTTGAGCATTATCATAACCTTCCATGAATCAATTTTGCATATGTCATACAAAAATATTCTCATTATATCATATGTGAAAAACACCATAGTCATCACATCATCATCAAGATCTACATGATCTTTTATACCATCCATGTATCATCACTCGGGAACATCCCGCACCTGATAAGCATCAATCAACATATGTGAGTATCAACCTATCATCATATAGGTAAGAACTCGTCATCATCATGTCCTCAAATAGCTATGTCTTCATGTGACCTGCAATAACTCCATTCTCTTGGCCAACCAACAATGCAACTTTGAGTAATCATCCATGTATCGAGCATACTGTATATAGCACTATGTATCTAGAAAAAATTGAGCTCAAGATCTTTTGTCAAGACTTCTTGATATCATCAACAGCAACAATCCTCAACCATGTGAGAGCCAAGAACTATAGGAATCCTGCATCATAATTGTATTATATGATCTTTATGCATCTTTGAAGGCATGACAACAGCAGCATATGAGTGACTCATCATCAAATAATGAAGTTTTGTATTCAAGCTTTGTACTTCTCCTTATCCTTATGAAGATCACCATGTAAGCAACATATATGCATCATCAGAGAATCATCCACAAATATGATCTGAACACCAACTATGTGACCCCAAGAATCATATGAGATTTTGTCATGGGCAACTCATAACCATATCATAGCAAGATGTATCATTTAGCCATATAAGCATCATCATCATTGATTAGGTACTAAAGACTTATAAACATAATGCCAACAATGCTTTATTAGAAGCATAGCATGTTCTCCCCTTGAACCTGTTCCATTTGTTCACTGTCAGATCTGATCATGCATATATCAGCAAGAAGTATCAAGGCATCATCATCAATCAGATATACATCAAGTTAACTTGTGAGGATCAAAAATAACATCTTATGAGTATCAATACATTTCCACACATTATCAGTAGATTGTAACCATCATCAAACAGAGTAAATAATTGACTGAACCATATCAGACCCTTTTTTCTAAGTCTGTCCCATTGCTTTTCCTAAAATTAACATATACGCGATTGTGCAGTGTCTAACTCGCGTATATACATGACTTCTCTTCATGAAACTTGCGTATGAGATTTAGAACACTGAAGTTTCACACTTTCAACTCCCTCTAAGTCTGTCATGTCTGTACATTGTGCTGTGCCACATCTTTCTGACTGTACTTCCTTCTTCTTCCATATCTTCAAGTGTGATGATGTTTTCTCCTTTTGGTATGGTGCCCGTACTTTGTTCCTGCATTCCTTTGCTATATTTCCAAGCTTGTTACATGCATAACATCTCATATGTTTCATATTCCTTCTATAGCAATCAATGGCTTTGTGACCAAACATATTGCAAGCAAAACAATATCCCTTAAAGTACCTGGAACGTGATGATCTTTCTGTGTGATGGTCTTGAACCATTCTTCTTCTGCATCTGGCTGCAACATGTCCAAAATTATGACATACATAACATTCAACATTATTCATTTGAGGAAATAACTGACTATCACTTCCACAGTTAGGAGTAAAAGATTTTCTTTGAAGAATTTCTTCCCTTAGTTGATGATGGGATTGACCTCTCATTTCCTTGTTGAGCATTTCAGATTTTGCATTAGAGTTCCTTGTCTTACTTTGTGACCTAGATTCACCTTCAACGGATTCATGAAAACCAAGACCAGTTTTGATAGCAAGAGACCTTTGACTACTAAGAATATCATCCAAGATCTTAGTACTATATTGAAATCGTAAGAGCTTATCCTTTTCTTCTAATTTATATTTTAGAATATTTACCTCAACCTGATGTTTCTCTTCCTTTTCAAGATACTGCTTCTTCATGATTCCTTCAGCCTTTCTTCCTTCTTCCAACTAATGTCTTAATTCAAGAACTTCGTTTTGTTGTTTTTCAAGAGCTTGGAGTAGTTCTTTATTCTGCTTATTTGATTCTTCAAGATCTTCTTTTAGCGAGAGGATTTTAGCTTCAAGACTTTCATAGTAACTGGATCTATCTCTGAGTTTCTTGATTATTGTGCTCCTTTCATTTACTTCATTTCTTAATGATGTCACTTCATCCTGTAGCTTCTAACATTGATCTTCCTTTTCCTTGTTTCCTTCCTCTAGTTGAGCTTTTAGTTTGGTAGCTTCTTCTTTGGAGGCACATTCCCTTTTTTCCAATAGATCTTGTTGATCTTTAATTTTTTCCGTAAGCCTTTTAAATTCTTCCTCTATTTGATATCTTTCTTCCTCTCCCATAAGAGAAAATTCAGTTGTTTCGCTATCACTTTCATCATCTTCAAATGGAGGGAGAAATGTATCACCATAGGATAACAAATTCATACCTGATAGTTCTTTTGCTTGTTCATCTTCATTCTGAGGTGATTCTGAATCTAAAGTGTTGCTTCCACATATTCCCCAATCGATTCTCCCACTGTCATAGTTCCTCTGAGATGTCTTCTTCTTCTTATGCACTTTCTTCTTTAGCTTCTTTCCCATTGTTCTACGAATCTCCCTCATACGATCAAGCTTCTACCAAAGGACCTGCTCTAATACCAATTGTTGGAAATAATACTGAGAGGGGGGTGAATCAATATTAGTCAAGTCAATAATCTTTTCTTTTCTTACTCAATTTCATATACGCTACTTCAATGAAGGGAACCCGCATGTGTACACAACTGTGTTTAAGGAAACAAGTGTATATCCAGCAAACTAATTATTCTGTTGATTCATCATATGTTGATCTTTAATTTGAGTATTAGTACTTTATTAAACATTAAACAATAACCATGTGCAATTAATAACAGAAAGAACCATCACACATGAACACCAAGATGTAAGGTGGAAACCCAATGTGGGTAAAAACCACCTGTTGTTGTTGTCTCTGTCTTCTTTTAATAATAAGAAAATTTGTTTACAACAATGTATTGGTGCAGACTCATACCAGTACGCAGGATTGTACCTGCAGAAGGCTACAACCTTCTTTCATTCTCCAGCTTCTACTGGAAGGGAGCTACAACCCCTTAGCTCTTGTACTAGCAGATATATTTACTAGTATGCAGGTGTCGACCTACAGAAGGCTACGACCTTCTTTCTTCCTCCAGGTACCACGTTTCATAAATTTTCATACTAGATACTCCTGAAGCACAACACCATAATCTAAAGGCCGCGTTTCATCCAATTTTTATACTGGACCCATCAAAAACATTAAATCTCAAAATCAATCACCATTGTAATACAACTATTGCATTACCCATTCATTGAATACTCAATCATTACTCTCTAAATCACCCAACAACTTAATCACTGAAAACCTGTCATCAAAACACAGTCACTAGAACACAGAGCAAAACCCAGAACTCTCCAAAAATATTCAGAGCCACTGTATCATCAAAAACCATGCATCAGAGTGCATACGCTACTTGGAAGAGCTGAACTAGCGTGTATACGCAACTTCACCAAAGTGAACCAGTGTATATGTCATCAAATACTTACTTATAACTTCGTTGCACTTCCCGACTTCAGACATACCCAGATAATTACATACAAAAGGATAATACATGTTATCAACTAGATCTAGTCCATTAGATCACATAAAGATAAGTCATTATGATCTTGATCCATTATTAGATCTCATCCATCAATACTAAAGCTAATCACAATCAACCAATCTGAATATGCAGAATATTGTCACCAATAAATAGTCACCAGAACTCAGAACTTTGCATCAACAACCAGAACCACCTGTAACTTAAAACATCATAGTTCATATGGTATACGCTACTTAGATGTGTCTAACCTACATGTACACGGGCTTTTATCAAACTCAACCTGTGTATACATCTATAAATATTCATTCATAATTTTGCAATTATTCTAGACTTCAGTTATCCCCAAATCATAATATTTACAGAACATCACAAGAATTAGTATATAGATCTAGAAAAAGTATGATCAAACCATATAGAGATTATTCATTCCAATCCATAAGATCCCGATCCATCATTAGATCTTGTCCTCCATCAACTGCTGAGATTCCTCCTTGGCTCAGATCAAGCAAAGCATCATAAACCCATAACCTGCAGACTGGATCTCAAATTTCACCATACATTCGAGACTTGCATATTGGCCTAGTGATCTTCTCCTCCTTCTATAGTCTTAGGCCTTTCTCAATACCATGGTCCAAAACCACATAGGACCAATACCTTGGACCCAATACCTGGGGTCAATACCTCGGACCAAATACCATGGACCAATACTGTTGGAAATAATACTGAGAGGGGGGGTGAATCAGTATTATCAGAACTATAAAACTTTTTCAATGCTCAGAAACATATACGCTACTTTCGTTAAGCGAACCAGCGTGTACACGCAACTGTGAATAAAGAAAACAACGTATAACTAGAGATCTTATAATTCAGTCAGTTTATCTTCAGTTAAGTGCATGAGGACATTATTCACCATATTAAGAGTAAGCAGATGCAGTAGAACAGATCACACAGAAACCATACACATGAACACCAAGATATAAGGTGGAAACCCAATGTGGGTGAAAACCACCTGCTGCAAGTCGTCTCTATCTTTCTTTAATATGAAACTTCAGTTTACAATCTTTTTGTACTAGTGCAGCCTTATACCAGTACGCAGGCTACAACCTGCAGAAGGCTACAACCTTCTCTAGTTCTCCAAACTTCCTTGGAAGGGAGCTCCAACCCCCCTTTGCTCTTGTACTAGCTAAGATACTAGTACGTAGGTGCTGACCTACAATCTTCTTTCTTTCAGGTACCACCTTTCATACATTTTCAGACTGGATATTCCTGAAGCACAACATTACAATCTGTAGACCACAATTCATTCAACTTTCACAACAGATCATTGAAGCATAAAACAACCAATACTAGCATCAGCAAACTTTGAATCACTGAACCACTAAACCCTGTCAATCACCAGATACCAGAACACAGAGCAGTCTACATAACTCTGCAATAACAGTCAGATCCAACTGCAAACCCAAAAATCAAGCTTCAAGAGATATACGCTACTTCAATGAGCGAAACCCGCGTATACACGCGCTTTTACCTAAGCCAACCTGCGTACAGATCTAAAAATAAATTCTCTCAACTTGCAGCTGTACCAGACATCAGTTAGACCCAGAACATAATATTGCGACAGTATGCAGATCTAGAAATACGCATAATCAACCATATCATAATAGTGTATTTCAAACCATTAGATCCCGATTTATCCTTAGATCTAGTCTTCCATCAACCGATGTGATTTCTCCTTAGCTCAGATCAAGCAACCCAGAACCTGCATATCAGATCTCTTTCTCTTTCAGATATTCAAGCCTTGTCAAAAGATGATTTTGCCTAATGATCTTCTTCTCCTTATATAGCCTTAGGCATTGCTCAATACCAAGAGCCAAAACCATAGCAACACAATACCATCAACTTCAAAACTAGGGATCGACACGCCCGTCGAGACACAATGGTCCGAAACCATAGGCACAACTTCCAAGGACTAACCGCCATGGACCAAAGGTACTTTTCCACATACACGCGCTTTTGCTGAAGCCAACCTGCGTGTACACGCGACTTGGGCTTAACGAACCTGCGTGTATGAACTTCCTTGGCATGCTGTACTAGGATCTGTCTTCTGATTAAGTTGCCATCACCTGTACCAACCTCTGAGCACCTGTACCAACCTCTGAGAGAGTTTCCATCAAGGACAACACTTGAATCATAATGCCAACAATCTCCCCCTTTGGACTTGATGGCAACCACCACACCAAGTCACTCTCCCCCTTTGACATCAAGGGCAAAGGGCTGTGCTCCCCCTGAGGACATGCTGATACCTCTTCTTGGCTGTGCTGACTCATGCTCCCCCTGACAGTAGGCCAGATCTGCAAAAGATGTTCTTCAACAAGAACCAAGACTTATACACCATAAGGGACCTTCCTATCACCAAAAGACGCAATACATACATCCATACTCCCTACCAAGAGGGGACATATCAGAAACAACCAATTATATTACATCATTCATCCCAGGCATAGTGGGGAAACCAACATAGGCCGTTACATGACCTTGACACCATAAAAGAAATATCACAAAAGAGAGACATGACATAGAGACAACAGATCTAGACCAAGACTTATGAAAGTCACCAGCAGCATCTGATAAACATCTTTTAGATCAGCAACCAGGATTTCTTTCTGAGAAACCAATAACCAAAACATCGAAATGCCAACAATGCTTTATGAGACTTTTAAGCTGCTCCCCCTGAACCTGTGCCTGCTGCACCCCTTGAAACTGTGTCTGAAGAATTCTGACATACCCATCTCAGACCTTTTAAACCAGAGTTTTCCCTTGCTGTTCAGAACTCCATATACGCGATTTCTCCTGCATAGACCAGCGTATGTACGCGGATATACTCTCTGCAACATGCGTACAACATACACGCGACTTACCCCACATAAATCAGCGTATATACGCGGATATCCCTTACGTAACTTGCGTATACCAACTTTTCTGTAGAACAGACAAGCTTTAACAGCAGGATGAAGCATCAACTACTCCCAGCTTTTGTCTGAGATATTCAAAAGTTTCCCTGGGTAGTGGTTTTGTGAGAATATCAGCAACTTGTTCCTTAGAAGGAACATACTCCAACTTGACCTTCTGCTCAAGCACTTGCTCCCGAAGAAAATGGTACTTGATTGGTATGTGCTTGGTCTTTGAGTGCATGACTGGATTCTTTGAAATGCTGATTGCACTTGTATTATCACATAAGATAGAGACTGGTGGAGTGCAAGTGATTTGAAAGTCCTGCAAGGTTTGCATCATCCAAAGAAGTTGTGTACAACAAGATGCCGCAGCCACATATTCTGCTTCAGCTGTAGATAAGGCAATCGAACTCTGTTTCTTGCTGAACCAAGATACTAGTCTGGAACCCATGAAGAAAGCACCACCACTTGTGCTTTTCCTATCATCCACACTTCCAGCCCAATCTGCATCTGTGTAAGCATGAAGAGTGAGATCTGTATTTCTAGGATACCATAAGCCATAGTTTTGTGTCCCTTGAAGATACTTGAAGATTCTTTTGACTACCTGAAGATGAGTTTCCTTTGGGTTGGCTTGAAATCTTCCAACAATTCCTACTGCATGTGTAATATCTGGTCGGGTACCTGTCAAATAAAGCAAGCTCCCAATCATGGATCTATAAGTGGGTTGATGAACTGCTGCTGATCCATCATTTGCACTGAGGCTGCATCCTGTAACCATGGGTGTACATACAGGCTTTGACTCTTCCATGCCATACTTCTTCAAGATCTGCTTGAGGTATTTGGTTTGAGACAAGAAGATACCTCCTTCATTTTGTTGGATTTGCAATCCAAGAAAGTATGTCAATTCTCCAAGTAGTGACATTTCGAATTCTTTCTGCATAACCAAGGCAAAGTTTTGACTCATAGTCTCTTCATTGCTGCCAAAGATAATATCATCTACATAAACAACAAGAATTAGTAATTTGTTATTTTCAACTTTTATATAGAGATTGCTATCTGTTGATCCTTTTGAAAAACCTTGTTGGTGAAGATATTTGTCCAACCGATAGTACCAAGCCCTTGGAGCTTGTTTGAGTCCATAGAGAGCCTTTTTCAATCTGCATACAAGGTTTGGATCATTCCCAAGAATGAAACCATCTGGCTGTTCAATATATACTTCTTCTTCTAAGTCCCCATTCAGAAAGGCTGATTTCACGTCCATTTGAAATACCTTGAAGTTTTGAAAGCTTGAGAGAGCAAGGAACATTCGGATGGCCTCAAGTCTTGCCACAGGAGCAAAGGTCTCTTCAAAATCTATTCCTTCTTGCTGCGCATACCCTTTACAAACAAGTCTGGCCTTGTTTCTAATTACTTCTCCATTTTCATTTAATTTGTTCTTGAAGACCCATTTTGTTCCTATTACATTCTTATCTTTTGGTCTAGGAACTAATTCCCAAGTGTTGTTCTTTTCGATCTGCTCAAGTTCTTCATCCATTGCTTTGACCCAACATTCATCTTTGCAAGCCTCTTTAACATTTTGTGGTTCAGTGGAGGAGAGTAATGCCAAATAGCTTGAAGCTTCTGCAAGTGTCCTTCTTGTTTGTACTCCTGCTTCTTTCTGCCCCACAATCTGAGATTCTGGATGATTCTTCTGAACATATCTGGATGGAGTCTTCTCTTCTATTCTTGTCTGCTCTGGTTCTCTGAGGTTCTTCTTGAGGTTCTTCTTCTTCATCATTCCGCCTTTGGGGGTAACCTTCATCTTCTTCAATGTCTTCATGATGAACTTGCCTAGGAATATATCCCTTCTCGTCAACCACTACATCAATGCTGTCAACAATTCTGCCAAGTCTTTTATTGTAGCACTTGTATGCTTTGCTATGTGGAGAATAACCAAGAAGAATGCCCTCATCTGCTCTTGGTTCAAGTTTGCCAAGTTGCTCATCAGTATTCTTAATATAACATTTGCTTCCAAAGATTTTGAAGTGCTTCACTGAAGGAGTCTTACCACTCCAGAGCTCATGAGGTGTTTGAGTGCTGTTTACTCGGACATTTGTTTTGTTAAGAATAATAACAGCAGCATGTGCAGCTTCACCCCAGAAGGTTGCGGGAGTACCTGATTCATCGAGCATAGCACGAGCCATTTGTTGGATAGTTCTGTTCATTCTTTCCACAACCCCATTTTGCTGAGGAGTTCTAGCTGTAGAGAATTCTCTTCTTATCCCATGATCGTCACAGAAATCGAAAAATTCATTTGAGGTGAACTCCCCACCTCTGTCAGATCTGAGGCACTTAATTTTGTGTCCTGATTCATTTTCAACCAAGGCTTTGAAGGATTTGAATTTTTCGAATGCTTCATCTTTGTGCTTCATGAGCCCTAACCAAACAAATCTAGAGAAATCATCAATGAATAATATCAGATATTCTTCTCCTCGAGGTGTCCTCTTCCTAAATGGACCACATACATCTGTATGGACTAGCTCGAGAGGCATGCTAGCTGATCCTTCCTTCTCTGGAAAGTTAGTTCTGGTTTTCTTTCCAAACTGACAAGATTTGCATATGGTATTGTCTGGAATTTTGATATCTGGAAGACCACGAACTGCCTGATATTTGCATGCTTTCCTTATTTGTGAAAAGCTTAGATGCCCCAACCTCCGATGCCATAGCCAATGTTCATCATCCTTGCTTAAGTAGCATTGTTGTCCTTCCTCAAAGATATATAGATTATTTGGAGTCCTTCTTCCTTTGATCATTGTTTTACCTGTATCAAGATCGCGAACACAACATCCATTCGATCTAAATATTACCTCGGTTCCTTGATCGCACATCTGACTGACACTTAGAAGATTATGCTTCAATCCATCAACATATAACACATTTCCTGCTTTGACCTTCTCTTTCAATGGAGCAACACCCTTTCCTTTTATGGCTGCAGAGATATCGTTCCCAAAAGAAACTTTCTTCCCTTTTTCTAATGCGGTATATGACTCAAGCTTTTCTTTGTCCCCTGTCATATGCTTCGAACATCCGCTGTCAATGTACCATAGACTTTCTTGACCTTCTGCATAAAAGGCTATCCCACATCTTTCTGGTTGTGATTCTTTTATTCTCCATGTTCTAACATTTGAGGTTTGTTCCTTCTGAGTTGTCTTCCGGAATCTGCTCCTGCATTCAGAGTCTTCATGACCAAAGTTATTACAAATAGAGCATTCAACTTCATTTTCAAGAACCGAAAAATTGTTATAAGTCCTTTTTATGGTTTCAGTCATTCTCCCTTGCTTTTGAGCTTCTCTAGTCATGATTGTTTTGTAGGCAACACATTGAGCTGCTTTGTGACCGAAGTTATGGCAAGAAAAGCATTGGCCATTAAAGAAACTTCTGCGATAATCAGATCTATCATCCAACCGATTGTAGCTTCTATTCATTCTTGGAGAAAATTGGGAAGATTTTACCTGCGGATGATTGTAGCTTCTGTTTGTCCTTAAGGCTGTTTGTCCCTGAATTTCTTGATGGTCTTTATTTGTTCTTGAGATAAACTGTCCCTGATTCACCTGATGACTTTTATTTGGCCTTTGCTCGCTTCTCCTTGCTGCATCAAGATAACTTTTAGAGGTAGAGGCTTGAGATGTTTCTCCATTATATCCAAGACCTGTCTTGATCAGAGGAGATCACTGCACATTGATAATCTTATCCAAGGTTTCAGATCCTTTAACAAATTTAAGATTAATTGCTTTGGTTTTCTCAATCTCCTTTCTAAGACAAACAATCTCACATTCCAATTTTTCAAGATGTTTTTCCTTTTCAGCTAGTTGACATTGTAGAGAATCAATAATAGCACTCTTCTCTTCTAAACAAACTTTGAGATCTTTCATTTCTTCATAAAAGCCTTCTACATCTATAGCATCCATGTAGTCATCATCTTCAAAAGCCATTAAAAGTTTATATCTATTACCTTGTTCATCTTCATCACTATTTGAAAGACCATCACTATCCTCATGAGTGTAATAGCTTTTCTTCTTTTCATTTTGTTTCTTGTTCCATCTAACAGGTTCCTTTCCCTTGTCATTCTTATCCTTGTGAGGACATTTGGCAGCATAATGACCTACTCTTCCACAAGCAAAACATTTAAAAGGTAACTTACCTCTGAACCTTCCAGAACCCCTTTGAAGATTTCTGACAAAATTTGATTCTTCTTCTTCATCTTCTGGCACATGACTTGCTTCATAATAATCTTCTTTGCCTGAAGCTTTGAAGGCAGCTTCTCTTCTGTCTGATGGACCTCCCTTTCTCATTTCATAAGCGGTTAGAATTCCATGAAGCTGAGACATAGTGAGAATTTGGAGATTTTCCTTTTCTTCTATTGCAGATACTTTAGATTCAAACTTGGGAGACAATGATCTTAGAACCTTTTCAACAACTATAGCCTCTTTTATTTCTTCACCCAAATTTTTCATACAATTAACAATCTCATCTACCCGAAGAAAATAATTAGCCACACTTTCATCATTATACATCTTGAGAGTCTCATACTGAATCCTGAGAGTTTGAAGTTTAGCACGCTTTACCTGTTCATCTCCTTCATAGCTTGTGACCATTTTGTCCCATATCTCTTTTGCGGATTTAAATTGCATTACCTTCATCAATTCCGTTTGGGATATACTTCCTAATAGAGTACTGACTGCTTTTGCATTTATTTCATACTTCTTTTTCTTAGCTGGATCTGTAGGAGTAGCTGAAGGAAAAGCATAGCCTGTTTCGACAATGTCCCAAACTTCTGTACCAAGAGATTGAAGATATGCAGTAACTCTTACCTTCCAATAATTGAAGTTTGTCCCATCGAAAACGGGTGGCCTGATTGATGCTTCTCTCTCGTAGTTGCTCATGATGAACGATCTACCTTCAAGCGATCAAGCTTCTCTGAAGGACCTGCTTTGATACCAATTGTTGGAAATAATACTGAGAGGGGGGGTGAATCAGTATTATCAGAACTATAAAACTTTTTCAATGCTCAGAAACATATACGCTACTTTCATTAAGAGAACCAGCGTGTACACGCAGCTGTGAATAAAGAAAACAACGTATAACTAGAGATCTTATAATTCAGTCAGTTTATCTTCAGTTAAGTGCATGAGGACATTATTCACCATATTAAGAGTAAGCAGATGCAGTAGAACAGATCACACAGAAACCATACACATGAACACCAAGATATAAGGTGGAAACCCAATGTGGGTGAAAACCACCTGCTGCAAGTCGTCTCTATCTTTCTTTAATATGAAACTTCAGTTTACAATCTTTTTGTACTGGTGCGGCCTTATACCAGTACGCAGGCTACAACCTGCAGAAGGCTACAACCTTCTCTCGTTCTCCAAACTTCCTTGGAAGGGAGCTCCAACCCCCCTTTGCTCTTGTACTAGCTAAGATACTAGTACGTAGGTGCTGACCTACAATCTTCTTTCTTTCAGGTACCACCTTTCATACATTTTCAGACTGGATATTCCTGAAGCACAACATTACAATATGTAGACCACAATTCATTCAACTTTCACAACAGATCATTGAAGCATAAAACAACCAATACTAGCATCAGCAAACTTTGAATCACTGAACCCTGTCAATCACCAGATACCAGAACACAGAGCAGTCTACATAACTCTGCAATAACAGTCAGATCCAACTGCAAACCCAAAAATCAAGCTTCAAGAGATATACGCTACTTCAATGAGCGAAACCCGCGTATACACACGCTTTTACCTAAGCCAACCTGCGTACAGATCTAAAAATAAATTCTCTCAACTTGCAGCTGTACCAGACATCAGTTAGACCCAGAACATAATATTGCGACAGTATGCAGATCTAGAAATACGCATAATCAACCATATCATATTAGTGTATTTCAAACCATTAGATCCCGATTTATCCTTAGATCTAGTCTTCCATCAACCGATGTGATTTCTCCTTAGCTCAGATCAAGCAACCCAGAACCTGCATATCAGATCTCTTTCTCTTTCAGATATTCAAGCCTTGTCAAAAGATGATTTTGCCTAATGATCTTCTTCTCCTTATATAGCCTTAGGCATTGCTCAATACCAAGAGCCAAAACCATAGCAACACAATACCATCAACTTCAAAACTAGGGATCGACACGCCCGTCGAGACACAATGGTCCGAAACCATAGGCACAACTTCCAAGGACCAACCGCCATGGACCAAAGGTACTTTTCCACATACACGCGCTTTTGCTGAAGCCAACCTGCGTGTACACGCGACTTGGGCTTAACGAACCTGCGTGTATGAACTTCCTTGGCATGCTGTACTAGGATCTGTCTTCTGATTAAGTTGCCATCACCTGTACCAACCTCTGAGCACCTGTACCAACCTCTGAGAGAGTTGCCATCAAGGACAACACTTGAATCATAATGCCAACAAATACCAAAATACCATGGTCCAAATACCACGGACCAAAACTTAGTTTCCAACATGTATGCGCCTTTCCTTCTGTGAAAGTGTGTGTGTATGTTATACGCGCCTTTGTATAAAGTGAACCTACATGTATACGCAACTTGCTATATAGTGAACCTACGTATACCTTTATTTCTTCATTCATGTTGTTTACCTGCTATACTGTGATCTTTCATCTGAGAGAGTTGCCTTTTGAACTGATTCCTTGAAGCTGCCCTGCATTTCATCACATCTATAAATACTACTATCATGCATTCTGTCACATCTGATATCTCTTCTGTAGATTCATATAGTTACCATGTACAAGTGAGTTGCTCTGCTACAAGTGGGTTTCCATCAAGTACAACACATTTATCATAATGCCAACACATTCGATAGGAGTTAATATCACCCCATAACCCACAGAAATATTTGGTGGCTAAGAGGAAGAATAGAAGTATTGTGGGAGTTTCATGGGCGATGTTGCATGATCAGAGCCTACCATTGCACTTGCGGGATGAATCATACAACACTGTTGTATACGTGTGGAACCAGAATCCTCATCAGATTCTTGGGATGAGTACACCAGAAGAATCCTTTTTAGGGAAGAAACTAGATGTGTCACACTTCAGGATCTTTCATTCATCAGTTTACTGTCATGTTTCCAAGGATGCAAGAAAAAAACTAGAGCCTACAGCTAAGTTAAGCATATTTATGGGGTACATTGATACACCTCACAACTATTGTGTGTAACTTCCATCTCACAGGATGACAATTGTTTGTAGAGATGTGAAGTTCGATGAATAGAAGAACATGAGATGTTCCCTTGAGAGGAAGCTTCAATTGCATGCATATGAGGAGATTTTGGCTCCAAAGGAAGAACCTCAGGATGTTGTGGAGCATCCACAAGAAAAGGAGCAAAGAGTTGAATAACCCACTCATGCAGAGACATCCAAAGATGGAAGGAAGCACGCCAGGGAAACGGATAGATTATTGCATGATGCTAGAGAGAATGTGGGAGCACCCACATCATAACACACATAGAGGAGGTCTCTAGATCGGTACAATGGATACATGGATCTAAAGAGTGATCTCGTCGATACAGAACCATCCTCATTCAAGGAAGCAATGTAGAATCCAATATGGGTTGATGCCATGGTAGAGGAATATGATTCCATAGTCAGAAACAGTGTTTGGGAAGTTTTCCCAAGACCATATAACAATTCAATGGTAGGTTCGAGGTGGATCTACAAGGTGAAGCAAGCAGGAGACGGAAGCATTGAGAACCACAAGGCCAGATTTGTTGCCAAGGGTTTCTCTCAGGTGGAGGGAATTGATTACATAGACACCTTTGCTCTAGTAGCAAGGTACTCTTCTATCAAATCAATTCTAGCACTTGTAAAGCAAATGGGATGAAAGATCCATCAGATGGATGTGTGTACATCATTCCTTAATGGAGTGATTTAGGAGGAGGCGTATATTGAACAACCTGAATGATTTTTCACCTTCGACAGAGAATCGCATGTGTGTAAACTCAAGCAAGCATTGTATGGATTGAAACTAGCACCCCCTGCTTGGTACACCAATATTGACAATTATTTCACCAGGTTGGGCTTCACCAAAATTGAATCAGATGAAAACCTTTACCATATTGTTGTTAAAGATAAATTTTTTATTATAGTATTATATGTCAATGATTTTATTTTAACTGGTGATGAGAATTTGATAAAATCTTGAGAATCTTACAAGAGAATTCTAGATGAAGGACATGGGACTCATGCATTATTTCCTTGGTTTAGAAGTATGGAACGGAAATGTGGAACTGTTTGTCTCTCAGGGCAAGTATGCCAACAAGATACTAAAGAAGTTATGCATGGAGAGTAGAAAACCCATGGACACTCCCCTAGCATGCAGTTGGAGGAAAGAGGATGCCACTTCAGGTGAGGAGGTGGAGACCACTATTTGCAGGCATCTTGCGGGTTCACTTATGTATTTGGTGAACACACGACCAGACATGTGTTATGCAGTTAACAACCTTAGTGAAGCAATGGTTAAGCTAGCCAAAATTTATTGGAAGGCATCCAAACATGTGTTGAGATACCTTAGAGACACTACTCGATATGGTCTTTGGTACAGACAGACAGAGGGATTGAAGCTTCAAGGCTTTATAGATGCAGATTTGGCAAGTAGTCCATCAAATCATAAAATCACTTCAGGAGGAGTCTTCATTATTGGGTCAACAATAGTTTCTTTGTACAACAGGAAGCAGAGATCAATTTCACTCAGTTCAATAGAAGTAGAGTACATGGTTGCTAGTCAAGCAGCTTGTGAAGCCATATGGATGAGGAAGATTCGTGTTGGGTTATTTGGTCATATGATGGATCCCTGATCCGGATTTAAGCAGGAACGCAATAGATTACAGAGATAACCATAAATACAGAGATGCGATAACCATAAAAACAGAGATGCAACAGAAATAATAATATGCGATAACCATAAAAACGGAGATGCCGCGGAAATAATACTTCATTTCATTAATGGAGAATACTAAAATATGCTTACAAATAGAAAAAACCCAGCTAGGGCGATGGTAGCTTATCTCTGAGAAGAGATGTGTCGGCTACATGCCTCTGAACTGTTTTGAACTGTGTTACAATGAGGCTCGAGGGCCTATTTATTGTTGAGAAACAATGGAAAACCCTTCACATTCCAAAACCTAACCCTAGAAGATGAAATGCCAAATTGTGGGCCCCGTTTTTGGGTAAGTCGGTACATCAACTTCCCGGGGTCGCGAATTGGTCATACTATCTCCGTTTGACGTGCATGATAGCCCGTTGGAAAGATCTCTCCGAGGACTACGACGGAAAAGACGATTTTTATCAAAAAAATCGCTAGCAGTGGATTTCCCAAAAAACGTCGTTTAGGGCCTCAAAACAGCTCCGGAAGTTTAGGACCCGAAAAACTGCTAAAAATAGTAAATTGTGCTATAATTAAGGAAACTGATAAAAACTGTAAGAAGCACTAGAGGGGATCCAAGTGGAATTAGCGGGTGGCCACCAATATCCACCTGGATCATTCCTCCCCCCTTACGAAGCAATGGTCCCCATTGCGTTGAGTTCCTCCATGAGATGAGGGAACTTCTGCTGCACTTGGTCCCTGGTGAGCCACTTGCCCTGGTGAAGGAGTTGTCCTGCTTTGACAACTTGATATAGTTGGATATTCTGCTGGCGGGTGTGCTTGATCTGTGTGTCCATGATCCGATCAGTTGCAACTTGTTCCATGCAAGTTGGATTTAACTCTGTGGGTGTGAGTTGTTCTGCAATGTCGGACGTGTCTAGTAATGGTGGAAAGTATGGCCGAAGGCGGTCGACATTGAACATCGGGTGCAGGCCAAGGAATGGGGGAATGCTGAGCTCAAATGCATTGTCTCCCATAGCTTTGGTAATGGTGTAAGGACCATGTCGAAGTGGTCTGAGTTTCTGATGGGTTCTGGTAAGACGCTCCCTCTGCAGATGTAACCAAACTTTGTCGCCCACCTGAAACTTGTGTGGTACCCCTCCAAGTAACGAGAAGTTGTTCCTGTGTTCTGTCATGACTGTATCCTTTTGTTGTTGCTGCTGTGTGGAGGAACCCTTCGCGGGGGTCATGGATGTAGCAACGATCTTCCCCTTACTTTGGGAACGAACCAGACAGAAAATAAATTTCCTAGTCTGTGAGATGAGCTTGCTGCCTTTCTTAGCAGTGATCAAAGAGGTGGCGGTAGGTGGGGCTACCTCCGGTATCCTGTATAATGAATTATCCAAAGAAATGATGACAGCGCGAGGCCTTGACTCATACACAGCATGTCGCCTCCACAAGTATGGCTGGCCTAATAGTACATCACAAACATCCAGAGGTGTAACATCACACAATACCTCGTCTGTGAAGGGCTTGATGCTGTAGGGAAGGCGGCACTGCTGGCGAACTTTGAGATCTCGTCCTTCGTGAAGCCAACCGATACTGTACGGCTGTGGGTGTGGTGTAGTTGGTAGGCCCAACCGCTTCACGACCTCTGCTGAAATGAGGTTCTTTTGGCTGCCACTGTCGACAATGAATTGCAGCGACGAACCCTTCACCCACATCTGTGAGTGGAAAAGACGTTCCCCCTCCTCTGGATCTTCGGGCTCATTTTTCTGGATCTTGGCAGTAGCAACAGTGGCGCTGGGATCTGCATCAATAATCTGCTTCCCTTTTTCATTCCCCTTGTCGGGTTCTGACTTAGAGTCGGAACATGCATCTGATTCGGAAGCCTTCAACTCGACCACCAGCGACTGCTTGGTCCGACACTCACTTGTGTTATGAGTGGGACTCTTGTGGAACGCACACCACTTTCCTGTGTCCTTCTTCGGCTTCGTGGTGTTGTTCTTTTCTTGTAGCTTCGACGGGTTGTCTTGGGTCACCCCGCCTTGGCTTTGTCCTTTGGGCTTTGGATTTGCAGATCCAAAGTCTCGCTTCTTCTGTTTGAACTTTTGCTCGATTTTGACAGCGTATCGGTATGATGTGCCGAGTGAGGAGATGTTCAAGAACTCCATCTCTTCCTGGATGTATCTGTGTAGGCAGCCGCGGTATTTGAGTACCAGATGCAGCTCAGAATCTTTGATACCCAACTGTGTGCGAAGGGTATGAAAAATGTTTGTGAACTCCGGCACATCTTGGTCTCGTCCCTGCCGCAGTGTGGTCCATTTGATGTATTTGTCCTCATAGCTTCCGACGGGGTAGTACTGCTCCTTGATGGCATCCCGGAAGTCATTCCAAGTGGGTGCGGCTGAAAATAGTGAGCCTGTACTTTCATCCTTCTGCTCGCAATAGGTTTCCCACCAGTCCTTGACGTGGGGGGCTGCTTTGGGAAGAGCGAAAACAATCTTCTCCCGATTTGAAAATTCGTGAACAGAAAAATACCCATCTAGCAGATTTAACCATTTATTTACGGCATCTGCGTCTATTTGACCCTCGAAGATGGGGATTTCAAAATTAACTTGTACCTTAAACGGTGTGGCGTTTCCAGAGTAGTTGTTGGAAGCCGATGCGTCGCCTCTAGGTAGCCGCTGAAGGATCTGCGCAAAGCTATCCATCATCGCGTTCCTTTGCCGCTCGAGCGCTTCTTCGAGCAAGATTTTGATAGGATCTCCTGCCCCCTCGTCTTTCTTCTCATCCGCCATGGGAGGACGTCGAGATTTGCGAGGCTGGTCTTGCAAAGGTTCAACCAGTTCAAGCCCTAACTCCTTATATCCCGACCTCGTTGGGGACATGCAAAGAAAAACAGAGAAAAAACAGACCGCTCTGATACCACTGATCCGGATTTAAGCAGGAACGCAATAGATTACAGAGATAACCATAAATACAGAGATGCGATAACCATAAAAACAGAGATGCAACAGAAATAATAATATGCGATAACCATAAAAACGGAGATGCCGCGGAAATAATACTTCATTTTCATTAATGGAGAATACTGAAATATGCTTACAAATAGAAATAACCCAGCTAGGGCGATGGTAGCTTATCTCTGAGAAGAGATGTGTCGGCTACATGCCTCTGAACTGTTTTGAACTGTGTTACAATGAGGCTCGAGGGCCTATTTATTGTTGAGAAACAATGGAAAACCCTTCACATTCCAAAACCTAACCCTAGAAGATGAAATGCCAAATTGTGGGCCCTGTTTTTGGGTAAGTCGGTACATCAACTTCCCGGGGTCGCGAATTGGTCATACTATCTCCGTTTGACGTGCATGATAGCCCGTTGGAAAGATCTCTCCGAGGACTACGACGGAAAAGACGATTTTTATCAAAAAAATCGCTAGCAGTGGATTTCCCAAAAAACGTCGTTTAGGGCCTCAAAACGGCTCCGAAAGTTTAGGACCCGAAAAACTGCTAAAAATAGTAAACTGTGCTATAATTAAGGAAACTGATAAAAACTGTAAGAAGCACTAGAGGGGATCCAAGTGGAATTAGCGGGTGGCCACCAATATCCACCTGGATCATTCCTCCCCCCTTACGAAGCAATGGTCCCCATTGCGTTGAGTTCCTCCATGAGATGAGCGAACTTCTGCTGCACTTGGTCCCTGGTGAGCCACTTGCCCTGGTGAAGGAGTTGTCCTGCTTTGACAACTTGATATAGTTGGATATTCTGCTGGCGGGTGTGCTTGATCTGTGTGTCCATGATCCGATCAGTTGCAACTTGTTCCATGCAAGTTGGATTTAACTCTGTGGGTGTGAGTTGTTCTGCAATGTCGGACGTGTCTAGTAATGGTGGAAAGTATGGCCGAAGGCGGTCGACATTGAACACCGGGTGCAGGCCAAGGAATGGGGGAATGTTGAGCTCAAATGCATTGTCTTCCATAGCTTTGGTAATGGTGTAAGGACCATGTCGAAGTGGTCTGAGTTTCTGATGGGTTCTGGTAAGGCGCTCCCTCTACAGATGTAACCAAACTTTGTCGCCCACCTAAAACTTGTGTGGTACCCCTCCAAGTAACGAGAAGTTGTTCCTGTGTTCTGTCATGACTGTATCCCTCTGTTGCTGCTGCTGTGTGGAGGAACCCTTTGCGGGGGTCATGGATGTAGCAACGATCTTCCCCTTACTTTGGGAACGAACCAGACAGAAAATAAATTTCCTAGTCTGTGAGATGAGCTTGCTGCCTTTCTTAGCAGTGATCAAAGAGGTGGCGGTAGGTGGGGCTACCTCCGGTATCCTGTATAATGAATTATCCAAAGAAATGATGACAGCGCGAGGCCTTGACTCATACACAGCATGTCGCCTCCACAAGTATGGCTGGCCTAATAGTACATCACAAACATCCAGAGGTGTAACATCACACAATACCTCGTCTGTGAAGGGCTTGATGCTGTAGGGAAGGCGGCACTGCTGGCGAACTTTGAGATCTCGTCCTTCGTGAAGCCAACCGATACTGTACGGCTGTGGGTGTGGTGTAGTTGGTAGGCCCAACCGCTTCACGACCTCTGCTGAAATGAGGTTCTTTTTGCTGCCACTGTCGACAATGAATTGCAGCGGCGAACCCTTCACCCACATCTGTGAGTGGAAAAGACGTTCCCCCTCCTCTGGATCTTCGGGCTCATTTTTCTGGATCTTGGCAGTAGCAACAGTGGCGCTGGGATCCGCATCAATAATCTGCTTCCCTTTTTCATTCCCCTTGTCGGGTTCTGACTCAGAGTCGGAACATGCATCTGATTCGGAAGCCTTCAACTCGACCACCAGCGACTGCTTGGTCCGACACTCACTTGTGTTATGAGTGGGACTCTTGTGGAACTCACACCACTTTCCTGTGTCCTTCTTCGGCTTCGTGGTGTTGTTCTTTTCTTGTAGCTTCGACGGGTTGTCTTGGGTCACCCCGCCTTGGCTTTGTCCTTTGGGCTTTGGATTTGCAGATCCAAAGTCTCGCTTCTTCTGTTTGAACTTTTGCTCGATTTTGACAGCGTATCGGTATGCTGTGCCGAGTGAGGAGATGTTCAAGAACTCCATCTCTTCCTGGATGTATCTGTGTAGGCAGCCGCGGTATTTGAGTACCAGATGCAGCTCAGAATCTTTGATACCCAACTGTGTGCGAAGGGTATGAAAAATGTTTGTGAACTCCGGCACATCTTGGTCTCGTCCCTGCCGCAGTGTGGTCCATTTGATGTATTTGTCCTCATAGCTTCCGACGGGGTAGTACTGCTCCTTGATGGCATCCCGGAAGTCATTCCAAGTGGGTGCGGTTGAAAATAGTGAGCCTGTACTTTCATCCTTCTGCTCGCAATAGGTTTCCCACCAGTCCTTGACGTGGGGGGCTACTTTGGGAAGAGCGAAAACAATCTTCTCCCAATTTGAAAATTCGTGAACAGAAAAATACCCATCTAGCAGATTTAACCATTTATCTACGGCATCTGCGTCTATTTGACCCTCGAAGATGGGGATTTCAAAATTAACTTTTACCTTAAACGGTGTGGCGTTTCCAGAGTAGCTGTTGGAAGCCGATGCGTCGCCTCTGGGTAGCCACTGAAGGATCTGCGCAAAGCTATCCATCATCGCGTTCCTTTGCCGCTCGAGCGCTTCTTCGAGCAAGATTTTGATAGGATCTCCTGCCCCCTCGTCTTTCTTCTCATCCGCCATGGGAGGACGTCGAGATTTGCGAGGCTGGTCTTGCAAAGGTTCGACCAGTTCAAGCCCTAACTCCTTATATCCCGACCTCGTTGGGGACATGCAAAGAAAAACAGAGAAAAAACAGACCGCTCTGATACCACTGATCCGGATTTAAGCAGGAACGCAATAGATTACAGAGATAACCATAAATACAGAGATGCGATAACCATAAAAACAGAGATGCAACAGAAATAATAATATGCGATAACCATAAAAACGGAGATGCCGCGGAAATAGTACTTCATTTCATTAATGGAGAATACTGAAATATGCTTACAAATAGAAATAACCCAGCTAGGGCGATGGTAGCTTATCTCTGAGAAGAGATGTGTCGGCTACATGCCTCTGAACTGTTTTGAATTGTGTTACAATGAGGCTCGAGGGCCTATTTATTGTTGAGAAACAATGGAAAACCCTTCACATTCCAAAACCTAACCCTAGAAGATGAAATGCCAAATTGTGGGCCCCGTTTTTGGGTAAGTCGGTACATCAACTTCCCGGGGTCGCGAATTGGTCATACTATCTCCGTTTGACGTGCATGATAGCCCGTTGGAAAGATCTCTCCGAGGACTGCGACGGAAAAGACGATTTTTATCAGAAAAATCGCTAGCAGTGGATTTCCCAAAAAACGTCGTTTAGGGCCTCAAAACGGCTCCGGAAGTTTAGGACCCGAAAAACTGCTAAAAATAGTAAACTGTGTTATAATTAAGGAAACTGATAAAAACTGTAAGAAGCACTAGAGGGGATCCAAGTGGAATTAGCGGGTGGCCACCAATATCCACCTGGATCATTCCTCCCCCCTTACGAAGCAATGGTCCCCATTGCGTTGAGTTCCTCCTTGAGATGAGGGAACTTCTGCTGCACTTGGTCCCTGGTGAGCCACTTGCCCTGGTGAAGGAGTTGTCCTGCTTTGACAACTTGATACAGTTGGATATTCTGCTGGCGGGTGTGCTTGATATGTGTGTCCATGATCCGATCAGTTGCAACTTGTTCCATGCAAGTTGGATTTAACTCTGTGGGTGTGAGTTGTTCTGCAATGTCGGACGTGTCTAGTAATGGTGGAAAGTATGGCCGAAGGCGGTCGACATTGAACACCGGGTGCAGGCCAAGGAATGGGGGAATGCTGAGCTCAAATGCATTGTCTCCCATAGCTTTGATAATGGTGTAAGGACCATGTCGAAGTGGTCTGAGTTTCTGATGGGTTCTGGTAAGGCGCTCCCTCTGCAGATGTAACCAAACTTTGTCGCCCACCTAAAACTTGTGTGGTACCCCTCCAAGTAACGAGAAGTTGTTCATGTGTTCTGTCATGACTGTATCCCTCTGTTGCTGCTGCTGTGTGGAGGAACCCTTCGCGGGGGTCATGGATGTAGCAACGATCTTCCCCTTACTTTGGGAACGAACCAGACAGAAAATAAATTTCCTAGTCTGTGAGATGAGCTTGCTGCCTTTCTTAGCAGTGATCAAAGAGGTGGCGGTAGGTGGGGCTACCTCCGGTATCCTGTATAATGAATTATCCAAAGAAATGATGACAACGCGAGGCCTTGACTCATACACAGCATGTCGCCTCCACAAGTATGGCTGGCCTAATAGTACATCACAAACATCCAGAGGTGTAACATCACACAATACCTCGTCTATGAAGGGCTTGATGCTGTAGGGAAGGCGGCACTACTGGCGAACTTTGAGATCTCGTCCTTCGTGAAGCCAACCGATACTGTACGGCTGTGGGTGTGGTGTAGTTGGTAGGCCCAACCGCTTCACGACCTCTGCTGAAATGAGGTTCTTTTGGCTGCCACTGTCGACAATGAATTGCAGCGACGAACCCTTCACCCACATCTGTGAGTGGAAAAGACGTTCCCCCTCCTCTGGATCTTCGGGCTCATTTTTCTGGATCTTGGCAGTAGCAACAGTGGCGCTGGGATCTGCATCAATAATCTGCTTCCCTTTTTCATTCCCCTTGTCGGGTTCTGACTTAGAGTCGGAACATGCATCTGATTCGGAAGCCTTCAACTCGACCACCAGCGACTGCTTGGTCCGACACTCACTTGTGTTATGAGTGGGACTCTTGTGGAACGCACACCACTTTCCTGTGTCCTTCTTCAGCTTCGTGGTGTTGTTCTTTTCTTGTAGCTTCGACGGGTTGTCTTGGGTCACCCCGCCTTGGCTTTGTCCTTTGGGCTTTGGATTTGCAGATCCAAAGTCTCGCTTCTTCTGTTTGAACTTTTGCTCGATTTTGACAGCGTATCGGTATGCTGTGCCGAGTGAGGAGATGTTCAAGAACTCCATCTCTTCCTGGATGTATCTGTGTAGGCAGCCGCGGTATTTGAGTACCAGATGCAGCTCAGAATCTTTGATACCCAACTGTGTGCGAAGGATATGAAAAATGTTTGTGAACTCCGGCACATCTTGGTCTCGTCCCTGCCGCAGTGTGGTCCATTTGATGTATTTGTCCTCATAGCTTCCGACGGGGTAGTACTGCTCCTTGATGGCATCCCGGAAGTCATTCCAAGTGGGTGCGGTTGAAAATAGTGAGCCTGTACTTTCATCCTTCTGCTCGCAATAGGTTTCCCGCCAGTCCTTGACGTGGGGGGCTGCTTTGGGAAGAGCGAAAACAATCTTCTCCCGATTTGAAAATTCGTGAACAGAAAAATACCCATCTAGCAGATTTAACCATTTATCTACGGCATCTGCGTCTATTTGACCCTCGAAGTTGGGGATTTCAAAATTAACTTGTACCTTAAACGGTGTGGCGTTTCCAGAGTAGCTGTTGGAAGCCGATGCGTCGCCTCTGGGTAGCCGCTGAAGGATCTGCGCAAAGCTATCCATCATCGCGTTCCTTTGCCGCTCAAGCGCTTCTTCGAGCAAGATTTTGATAGGATCTCCTACCCCATCGTCTTTCTTCTCATCCGCCATGGGAGGACGTCGAGATTTGCGAGGCTGGTCTTGCAAAGGTTCGACCAGTTCAAGCCCTAACTCCTTATATCCCGACCTCGTTGGGGACATGCAAAGAAAAACAGAGAAAAAACAGACTGCTCTGATACCACTGATCCGGATTTAAGCAGGAACGCAATAGATTACAGAGATAACCATAAATACAGAGATGCGATAACCATAAAAACAGAGATGCAACAGAAATAATAATATGCGATAACCATAAAAACGGAGATGCTGCGGAAATAGTACTTCATTTCATTAATGGAGAATACTGAAATATGCTTACAAATAGAAATAACCCAGCTAGGACGATGGTAGCTTATCTCTGAGAAGAGATGTGTCGGCTACATGCCTCTAAACTGTTTTGAACTGTGTTACAATGAGGCTCGAGGGCCTATTTATTGTTGAGAAACAATGGAAAACCCTTCACATTCCAAAACCTAACCCTAGAAGATGAAATGCCAAATTGTGGGCCCCGTTTTTGGGTAAGTCGGTACATCAACTTCCCGGGGTCGCGAATTGGTCATTCTATCTCCGTTTGACGTGCATGATAGCCCGTTGGAAAGATCTCTCCGAGGACTACGACGGAAAAGACGATTTTTATCAAAAAAATCGCTAGCAGTGGATTTCCCAAAAAACGTCGTTTAGGGCCTCAAAACGGCTCCGGAAGTTTAGGACCCGAAAAACTGCTAAAAATAGTAAATTGTGCTATAATTAAGGAAACTGATAAAAACTATAAGAAGCACTAGAGGGGATCCAAGTGGAATTAGCGGGTGGCCACCAATATCCACCTGGATCAATCCCACCATGATTTACTGTGACAATCAGAGTTGTATCAAACTCTTTGAAAATCCAGTTTTTCATTATCAATCCAAGCATATCGACATTTGGTATCACCATCTACGATATTGTATGTAGAGGTGGATCATGTTGTTGGAATACATTCCTACAGAGGAACATGATGCAGATATTTTGACAAAGGCATTGTCAAGAGGAAAATTCGAGTTCCATAGAGACAGTATTAGGGTATCTGATAATCCCTTTCTTGTTGAGAGGGAGTGTTGAAAATGGCAACAAGGAAATCCTGATTTAATTTCCCTTGAATTAAATGTTTAAAATAGCAACAAGAAATGCTAAATATAGAAGTGCTAAATTTAGCACTACTATAAATAGCATTTCGAGATACCTTCCTATTTTATTTAGTCCCTGAACTAAAATAGAGAAGTAAAATTTGAATTTGATCTTAGCAATTGTTTGTAGAATAATTAATTAATTCATCTTGAGTTAATTAGTTGTAGAAAATCAAACATGAAGTCTATGTGAAGACATGCAATAGTTTCTCCATTGATTGAGGAATTTATCCATCAGTTAAAGAGATAAGGATGAGTTGTAATATTGAGTTGTAATTAGTTGGCTCAGTTAACTGAGTCAAGTCCAGTTAGATTAGTTCAAATAGTTTGTTGAACTAATTGTGAGTTCAGTTAGTTAATGCATGCATGCATGTAACTGTTGCACTTCAGATAACTGAATATTCTCTCATAAATAACTCATGCATGTTAGTTCAGACAAAGACCCAGTTGAGCTCATGTGGAGGGACAGTGTACTATCAGTTGTAGGAATATTCCATTGTGAATATCTCTTGCATGCAGAAGGAATTCATTCCTTAGAGATTGCACAGTTACTTCTTCAGTTTAGTGAGTGTGTGATGAGGCAAATCACACAGGTGGCATCATTGGACCCCAAGAAAAACTGCGCAAGGAAATAAGAGGCTTGGAGGGCTGAGGAAAGGCATATCTTGTGTCTACTCAGTCTATGAGTTGTATTGTTTGATTGCAGAGAGAGCAGGATAGCTTGTGAGCTAACTCCTTTTTGTAATACTGAACATATTTCCACTTGTATGATAATACAAAGATTGGGTTTTTAGGCTAAGGCTCCCCGGGTTATTCTTCTGTTTTCATGTGTGATTGATTTCTCATTCTCAGTTATATGTGTTCTAATTGATCTTGCTCATATTCGATTAAGCTTCCGCAAGTTTGTTGTAGAAGTAGATCTTGTATTTTGCTTTAGTATATTGCATAATCTGTTGATCTACAGTGGGAATTTCTACATGGTAACGGAGCAAAGGTGTTCAAAGCGAAGAACAGTATACAAGAAGGGAGAAGTTCGAAGGTTGAGGTTCTTGAATATAGAAATCAAGTTCTTATCACATCTCAATTTCACCAATGGCGTTCAACAGTATAAGACTCGAGTATGCCTTTGATGGCAACTTGAATTATATAGCCTGAAAGGATTGCATGGACACAGTATTAGAGGATAACGGTCTAAAGGACTTCATTGATCAAGAAGTCTCCAAGCCGGCAGCATCTGATGCTACAGGATTGGCAGAATGGAAGAAATGTGTGGCTAGAGCAAGGAGAATCCTCCTGGCGAGGGTTCGATACCACATTGTCTCGAGCCTCCATGAGAAGGAGACACCGTTTTTGATGTGGAAAACATTGAAAGATCTATATCATAACAGAAGCGGTTAGAGGAAGCTGGCGCTAAAAGACAAGCTTCGAAAAATCAAGTGTGAAAAGGGCGACACAATATCTACATATCTGAACAAGCTCACCACCTGCAGGGATGAGCTTGGAAGTGTAGGGATCATGACAGTCGATGATGACATGGTGAGTCTTGCACTCCTCGGTCTTCCTAAGATCTGGCATAGCTACCAAGACTTGGTTAATCGAAGAGAAAAACTGCCAAATTGGGAACAACTTTGGTTGGATCTGATGCAAGAGGAGATAAGAAGAATCACCAGAGATGGATCCTCATCAAAGCAAGATGATGAGGAGAATCTAGGCTTAGCGAGTAAGGCGAGGAAAGGGAAAGGTAAGGTGTCCCATCCCAAATCCAGTTCTTCCCATGGTGGGAAGAAGTTTGACAAATCGAAAGTGTGATGCTTTCATTGTCATGAAGTGGGCCATTATGCTATGCATTGTCCACAGAAGAAATCCAAGAAGGGACTCGAAGGGATCTGATGGTGAGGCATTGGCCTTACAATTTGAGTTGGATTTCTCTCTTATCACATGCATGGTTTCATCCATGGCAGGATGTGTGTGGTACCTGGACAGTGGAGCTTCATTCCACATGTCAAGTGACAAGAATCTTTTCAGTACCTTGGAGGAGAAGGATCTCTAGATGCGGATCGAGATGGCCAATGATGGAAAGTACTGTGTTTCAGGTGAAGGTACGGTTGTGTTTCAGAGGGAGCATGGAGCTCCCCTCACCCTAACTGATGTAAAGTATGTACCAGGTCTAAAGATGAATCTTGTTTCCATTGCTATGCTAGAAGATAAAGGTTATGATGTAGTCTTTAGCAAAGGAAAGGTATTCCTAAGGCATATTGGCACTGGACAGACCAATCGAATTGGGATTCGAGTAAAGAACCTCTACAAGCTCGAGGTAGAAAGCTGTGCTACATTCAGTTCCAAAGATGAGATGGTGTAGAGCCAAGATGTTGGCGAGCTATGGCATAGAAGATTGGGCCACTTGCACCATGGAGCCCTGAAGATCATGCAGCAGATTTCTACCGGACTTCCCAAGGGAAACTGGAGTAGACGAATACATGAAAAGGTTGTACCTTGGGTAAGTATGTGAAATATTCCTTCCTGGATCGAGACAGTAGAGCTGGAGAAATCCTGGAGCGAGTTTACTCAGATGTTTGTGGACCCTTCTCTACAGCCTCCATCGCTAAACAAAGATACTATGTTATTTTTATTGATTATTTTTCTCGTAGATGCTGGATCTACTTTATGCAAAAGAAGGATCAGACCTTCTTGAGGTTTTTTGAGTTTAAAGCCTTGGAAGAGAAGGAATCTGGAAAGAAAATAAAAGCCTTGCATAGCGACAATGGTGGAGAGTATGTCTCCCAACAGTTTAAGGACTTCTGCGTTGCAGAAGGAATTAAACGGGAGTTTACGGCACCCCATCACCCACAGTAGAATGGGTTGGCTAAAAGGAAGAAAAGATCGATTGTGGGAGCAGCTCGAGTGATGTTGCATGACCAAAGCCTACCACTGCATTTGTGGGCTGAGGCATGCAATACAACAGTATACTTGCAGAACAGAAGCCTGCACCATATACTAGGAATGAAGACACCTATGGAGGTATTTTCCGAGAAGCGACCAGATGTGAGTCACTTCTGAATCTTTGGATCATCAGTTTACTGTCATGTGACCAAAGATGCCCAGAAGAAGCTAGATCCAATAGCTGAGTTGGGAATACTTGTGGGGTACATGGATACACCCCACAACTATCGGGTGTACCTGCCTACCAGTCAAAGGACAGTGGTATGCAGGGATCTAAAGTTCGACGAGAAGAAAGCCATGCGAGTATCACTTGAGAGGGAGCTCAAGTTGCATGCAGAGGAGGAACTTTCAGTTCCTAAGGAGGAGGATGCTCATATTGATGTGGAGCAGCCGCATGCAAAGGATCTGGGAGTGGAGACATCCACTCATGCTGAGACTTCCAGAGATGGGCGAAAATGCTCAAGGGAAGCTGACAGGTTGATGTTGGATGCGCGGGAGAATGTGGGACAGCCATCTTCTCAACACAGATAGAGGAGGTTGCCCGAGTGGTACACTGGGTACATGGCCCTGGTTGGGGAGTGTGTAGATACCAAACCTTCTTCATTCGAGGAGGCAATGCAGCAACCAATCTGGGTTGATGCAATGGTAGAGGAGTACGACTCTATCATTCAGAATAGTGTGTGGGATGTTGTCCCAAGACCTTAGGGCAAGTCAACAGTGAGTTCCAGATGGCTTTACAAGGTAAAGCAGGTAACTGATGGCAGTGTTGAGAAACATAAGGCAAGGTTTGTTGCCCGAGGTTTCTCACAGGTCGAGGGGATCGACTACGATGAGACCTTTTCTCCTGTAGCAAGGTACTCATCTATCAGATCGATGTTGGCACTATCAGCTCAGATGGGTTGGAAGATCCATTAGATGGATGTGAAGACACCATTCCTCAATGGGAAGATTGAGGAGGAGGTATACATTGAGCAGCCAGAGGGTTTTGAAACCTTTGATCGTGAGTCGCATGTGTGCTGACTCAAGAGGGCTTTGTATGGGCTGAAGCAAGCACCCTGTGCGTGGTACACCAGGATCGACAGCTATTTCACCGAGTTGGGCTTCACCAAGAGTGAACCAGATGCGAACCTTTACCACATCATGGTAGAAGGTAAGCCATTGATCATTGTTCTTTATGTTGATGATTTGATTTTAATAGGTGATGATCAATTGATACAGTCTTGCAAGGAGGACCTTGCAAGAGAGTTCGAGATGAAAGACATGGGTCTTATGCACTACTTTCTAGGCATGGAGGTGTGGCAGAAAGATGGGGAAGTATTTGTGTCTCAAGGCAAGTATGCCAATGAGACACTCAGGCGCTTTCACATGGAGAAGTGCAAGCCCATGCAGACTCCTCTAACTGGGAACTGGAGGAAGGAGGATGATACTTCAGGTGAGGTAGTAGTTGCTACTATTTATCAGCAGATGGTGGGTTCAATTATGTATCTGGTGAACACATGACCAGACTTATGCTTTGTCGTGAACCAGCTGAGTCAAGCTATGGTTTAGCCTACCAAGCTATTTTGGAAGGCAGCGAAGCATGTGCTAAGATACCTTAGAGGCACATCTCAGTTTGGATTGTGGTACAGATGGATAGAGAGAGTGAAGCTTCAAGGCTTCACAGATGCGGATTGGGTAGGGAGTCCATTAGACCAGAAGAGCACTTCTGGAGGAATATTCAACCTTGGTTCAGCTGCAGTTTCCTGGTACAGTAGGAAACAGAGGTCAGTTGCACTTAGCTCAGCAGAGGCTGAATACATGGCTACTAGTCAGGCTGCATGTGAGGCCATTTGGATGCAGAAGATTCTAGTGGGATTGTTTGGTCAGAGGATGGATCCAACTGTGATCTACTGCAATAATCAGAGTTGTATCAAATTCTCTGAGAATCCAGTTTTTCATGACAGGTCCAAGCACATTGATATCCGGTATCACCATCTTCAAGACTGTGTGGTCAAGAGGATCATGTTGTTTTTGTATGTTTCGATCGAGGAACAGGATGCAGATATTTTGACTAAGGAATTGTCAAAATGCAAGTTTGAGTTCCACATAGACAAGATTGGGGTTAATAATAATCCATTTCTTGTTGAGAGGGAGTGTTGAAAATAGCAACAAGAAATGCTAAATATAGAAGTTCTAAATTTAGCACTACTATAAATAGCATTTCGGGATACCTTCCTATTTTAGTTAGTCCCTAAACTAAAATAGAGAAGTAAAATTCGAATTTGATCTTAGCAGCTGTTTGTAAAATAATTAATTAATTCATCTTGAGTTAATTAGTTGTAGAAAATCAAACATGAAGTCTATGTGAAGACATGCAACAGTTTCTCCATTGATTAAGGAATTTATCCATCAGTTAAATAGATAAGGATGAGTTGTAATTAGTTGGCTCAGTTAACTGAGTCAAGTCCAGTTAGATTAGTTCAAATAGTTTGTTGAACTAATTGTGAGTTTAGTTAGTTAATGCATGCATGCATGTAACTGCTGCACTTCAGATAACTGAATATTCTTTCATAAATAACTCATGCATGTCAGTTCATACAGAGACCCAGTTGAGATCAAATGGAGGGACAATGTACTATCAGTTGTAGGAATATTCCATTGTGAATATCTCTTGCATGCAGAAGGAATTCATTCCTTAGAAATTGCACAGTCACTTCTTTAGTTTAGTGAGTGTGTGATGAGGCCAATAACACAGATGGCATCATTGGACCCCAAGAAAAACTGCGCAAGGAAATAGGAGGCTTGGAGGGCTGAGGAAAGGCATAACTTGTGCCTACTCAGTCTGTGAGTTGTATTGTTTGATTGCAGAGAGAGCAGGATAGCTTGTGAGTTGATTCTTTTTTGTAATACTGAACATATTTCCACTTGTATGATAATACAAAGGTTGGGGTTTTAGGCTAAGGCTTTCCCTGGGTTATTCTTTTGTGTTCATGTGTGATTGATTTCTCATTCTTAGTTATATGTGTTCTAATTGATCTTTCTCATATTCGACTAAGCTTCCACAAGTTTGTTGTAGAAGTAGATCTTGTATTTTGCTTTAGTATATTGCATAATCTATTGATCTACAGTGAGAATTTCTACATTAAATTAGGAGAAAATTGTAATTCCACATCACAATACAACAAGAATGAGTTAAATAAGTTAGTTTCACTTAGTTGGCTCAGTTAATTCAAGTTGAGGGTCTAACTTGAGTCATGTAGAGTGGTTCCAAATTTTTAGGACCCTAGGGTGAGTTTAATTATATTTTTAATTATTTAATTCAATTAAATTGAGTTAAGGTCAGTTAAACTAGTTCCAACTGTTGGAGGAACTAGTAGGAGCTCTAGCAGTGGGGTGCAGATTCATTGTTCAACCATTTAATTGATAAATCAGCCATAATTAACTCATGCATGCATGAAATTCGAGTTACCCAGTTTAGAGTGGAGTTCAAGGGCAGTTTACTATCAGTTGTATAATTTTCCGAGTTGTACAAGTGGTGCATGCAGTTAGAAAAGGGCCTACAAGGATTGTGCAATTCTAATTGGGAATTTCCCTAATTAATAGGGGGCTAATTCCCAAGGAAAAAGCACAAGGAAATAGGATCTTGGCAGGAAGCAGAATTGGCTAAGTATTGGATAGATTTAGCTTGTGAGGCAGTGAGATAGATTATACTTGTGCAGAGATTGTTCAAGATTTAACAAACGTTGTATTTCTTTTCTATTTTTTTACTATGCAATACAGATAGGAAGGGGTTTTGAGTAGTTTATTTCCCCTTAGATAAATCTTTAAGCATATGTGATTGAATCTTGTCTCATGTTTATGTTGTGATTTCTCAATCAATTAATTGTTTCTGCTAATGAGTAGAGTAGATTCAAGTCTTTTGTTTTGGCATATTACATATGCATTTTGAATCTACAAGGAATTTCTACATTTGATAATTTTAAATCCATCTCATGTTGTAATGTGGTATGTAAAGTGGTCTACAAGACCATTGCTAGTAGGCTCAAGCATATTCTAAGCGAAATTATTTCTAAGGATGAATTTGGATTTCTTTTTTAGAGGAAAACTCGTGATGTAATAGCTCTTTCCCTTGAGGCAATGCACTCCATAAAGACATCCAAAATTCACTCCATGCTACTAAAGCTCGACTTGTCCAAGGCATATGACAAAGTAATTTGTAATTTTTGTATATTATTGTTGATCCAAATGGATATGAACCTCAAATCTATTATCTAGATTATGGGCTTTATTCAATCATCCCCTTTTATTGTCCTCATCGATGAATCCCCTTCTGATTTCTTGGGTACATCGTGCGGTCACAAACAATGGTACCCTCTTTTCGCTTTATTTTCCTTTTGGTGGCAGAAGATAGTAAACTCATGTGCAATGTTAGAAGCAAAGTCAATCTAAAAGGACTACAAACTATTCCTCATAAATTATCTCCCATCTATTATTTGTTGATGATATGTTACTATTTGGTGTAGGGTCCCTTTCGAACTTCCAATGGCTCTTAAGAATATTGGATCTATTTTTTTATGCTACTGGGATGGAAATTATTTGCTCAAATATTTTTTCCGTTACTTTCTTTTCCGCGGGAGGATTTGATGCCTCTTCTAGAAGTGGTTCTTCTATTTTTTAGGAGAAACTTGGAAGATGGTTTTAAATATTTGGGATCTCAACTTAAACAAGATGGTTATGGCTTTAATTACTGGTTATGATTATGCAATAAAATCAAGGCCCGTATTTCACTATGGGCTAATAGGTGGTTATCCCATAGAGGAAGGCAAGTCGTTCTCAAATCTATACTGAAAAAGTATTATTGTTTATTGGACCTCCATTCTAAAGGTGCCAAAGGGGGTTTTGAATAAAATTCAAAAGAAGTGCTTTCAATTTTTGTGGTATGAAATTATTAATGATTTTGGTGGGATTCCACTTTTCAAAATAAAACCTTAGATCATCCTAAGTGCATGGAAGGATAACGAATTAAAAATCCTTTTCATTTCATTCAATCTCTTGCAAGAAAGATTTCACGGTGGCTTACTTAAAATTCGGTCCTTTAGGGGCATGTAATGAAGTCTTAGTACATGGGCACACTTTCTATTGAAGAATATTTTTGTTTTCCTTGCCAAAATGTTGCTAACTACTTGATCATATGGAAATCATTGATAGAGGCCTTCTTAGAGATAGGAAAATGGACAACATGGAGAATTGGGAAAGTTGAGAAATTTAGGATTGGTGAGGATCCTTGGAATGGATAGCATGATATATTTAGGCTCTATGATGTTTTGTTGGTTTATTTACATGATCAAGTTATATTTCTCTATGGGACTTCAAGTCTCTAGACCACAATACGATTGGAAAATGTGGATGAAAATCAGAGGATGATGTGGCTTTGGGTGTTGTGGATGTTAAGGAATGGCATAATTTCATTGGTCAATTGTGTTATAATCACATTAAGTTGGTTGAGGAGCATGGTGACTCTTTAGTATCATCTAAGAATGTCATTACAAGAGGTCACATCCAATCTAAGATGCAAGACTCTATGAAAGGATAATATTGTGGCTCCCCCAAAATGGTGGTGGGATCATATTTGGTAGATTCACAGGATTGTGAAGTCTAAAATTGTTTTATGGCTTTCTCTCTCAAAGAAATTGTAACCTAGGAGAATGGGCTAAAAAGAGTGTGGATTGGCCCAATTTGATGCAAGCTCTATAGACAAGTAAAATCAATTGCTCGCATGTCTATATCTTGTCCTTTCTTAGCTCAAGTATGGAGCTTTTTAGCCCAAAAGTTTAATCAGAGGTCATCACGGAAGTTAACTAGTTTGGATATTTATGTGAAGGGGTGGTTGATGGATGATGTTATGTCCAGTTCTGACTATTTTCCTTGTCACTTTGTATATTTCGTTTGTTGGTCTTGTGGAATCATTTTATTCAAGGACAAGCAGATTCCCACAAAGATGGTGGCAAACTTGATTAAAAATATCTCTAAGGAATTCAAATGCGATTCTGAGAGGAAGAAGGTCTAGGTACCTATAATTATATCCTTGGATTATGACACTCCTTGGAGGTTTTTTGATAGGGTTATCCAAGGCCACCCTCCTAGATGCAGAGTGGTGTTGTCTTATTTGTTAATCATAATCATTACTTCCATATTAGATATGCTCTAGGCTCAATACCAAGGTGGAATTCACTACTCTATATTCATCATACCAATTTTCCCTCCTTCAGGTGTTGAGTGACTTCTAAGTCTGTTGGGTATGTGTTATATTATTTGCATGACTATTTCCATGCACGATACATTGCATGAGTGGGTCACATGGGGGTGACAACCCCCCTATTTGAATGGTTACGGGGGGGAAACACAAGGTTCCGGGCATTGCCCCAACAAAAAAATGGGCAGTTTTTTGCGTCCACAGTTTTTTAGCACATGATGGTTTTGACAATGGTTTTTTAGATCCAGTCAAAGGAGCTACAATTATATTCTAATCTAGGGTTAATGGATTGGGGGTTTATGCATGCTTCGGCGTGTATATAATGTATTGTAATATTAAAAGATGTAATGAAAAATCAATTTTGTTTTCCCAATTTTGGGTTCTAGGGGAAACATCTTTGTCTATTTTTTTTATTACCATTGTATCTTTTCTATTTTTTTAATAATTTGCAAGTATTTTTTGTACATTGTTAAAACCTACAAAGCCAACATAGAGTAGGAAAATGGAAATGGCTCACCTCCACTATTTATTTTCCCAAACTTGCAATCTCATCCAAATTTTTGCTTGGTCGTCTTTCACCCACATATTTTATGAGATAAATGAATTTGCAATTTAGGATTTATTTAATGGGGCTAAGACTAAGAGTATGAAGTCCCTATTTTAGTTTCTTTTGGGGTTTCTTTGGTAATGAAAGGATCAGATGGATTGGTTTTTTTTTATATTTTCAGTGTTGTTGGTAGGCCTTTCAAAATTGTGTAATCTGTATTTTTGCTTTCATAGCATCTAGCTAGGATGTAGATTGATTTTGTGTCTATACAAGTCTCAAGCTTATTGGATCTAATTGTTACTAATTCAAATGGAAAAAGTGTATTCTTTCTTGGAATATAAATATTTTTTTAGTTCCCCCCATGGCGAGTGTACAGATGTGGATCCTCCCCTCCCTCTTCGCTAACATTATTGTTCATCAAAAAAAAATCACGAGCATGCAAGACATATAGTAGGTGATCGACTAGCAATTCACTTCACAAGGGTGGCTAGATATGTAATTAAGGTTTGGGAAAAAATCTCAGTATCTATCTAGTACCCTGTCGCACCTATCTAATTCATGGTGGATGGTGGAAGTTTCCAAGATTAACGTCGGAATGATGGAACTCCATAATAATTTGAATAGGGTTGCTCATTCCTCTTAAGAATCAACAATCATGAGAATTCCTAGCCATGGGCTTGATGGATTGTTGCAACATACCATATAATGACCGACATGATCAGACCGTCATTGTGATGGATGCCCTCGGAATTGGTGAAATTGTGCGACCCAAGATTCCCTGGCCTCTATATCAAGACCACATAAAGCTTCTTGAGAGTTGTATTTTTTATAGCTGGAGAAATTTGTCTAATCCACTCAATTGCATTCATGGTCGATCTGGTCACTAGCTCCTCAAAGTGGTGGGTAAGCCTATTTTCAATTCAATTCAGCAGTTTCGATATCGTCTTTTGTTCTATTAGATCATTCTTTGGTTTTTTGGATTTGTGGGTTTATGTTTTTCTAGGCCAAACCCCGATTTTGTTTAGCATTCTAGCCATCCCCAACCTTTTGTAGGTCCCCTCTTTCAACTCATTCTCTGCACTCTTACTTGCTCTCCTCTCAAGAGATTTCATTAGCCTTTGAGTCAATCTTCTATAGACAATTCAACTGCAACAACCTGCACTAGACTTTGCTTCAATCTATATCCTTCTTCCACCATTCTCTTACTCACTCATTTGTCTATATTTGTCAATCTTGACTATCCACATCTTATTTTTGTTATCCCTCTTGTCCTATATCACACCGCGCATTGTACTCTCAACGCTCGCATCAATATGACTAGTGGTTAAGTTGCTACCTCTTATAGAGGAAGAGGAAGAGGTCATCCTTCTGTCTCTTCTCCAAACCCTAGTTAAATGGCTTCGAGTAATCAATTGTGAGCCCAAGAACAAGTTAGATAATTAATGGCTCGGTATCAACAGTATTCTCAAGCTCGTTCGACAAGAAATCAAAATATTTGAAGTGGTAGCCTGCTAGGAACGCCGCTACACACTAGACCACCATGTCCAAGCCCAAACCATGGAATGGATTCCCAATTTAGGAACTTCCACTCACTCCAAGTATTCGGGATATTCAAGATATTACCATATATTAACACACCAACATTTTTCTTGGGTGCATCCTCACTGAAAGCAACCAAGCTCATCAGAAAAATGACCATAAGCTGGTAGATTTGGAGGAGAAGTTGGATGGCATGGATCACAAAATCAACATTCTCCTCAGCAAGTGCAACAACGACCCCTTTCCAAGAAATTAGGTTGCTCACCAATAGATCTCCAAGAATGATAACTCTAATTAACATATCCTATGCAATATTATCTTTATGTTTTTTGTTTTTGTTAACCCATGTATACTCAGCCTATGTATCAGTTTAATGAACCACTATGTTACTCTTTTTGTTTGACAGATGTTACAGTGATAAGAGTTCTCCACAACCTCAAGACCTTAAGGTTAAACCTCTAGTCTAATTTCCCACTAAGCAAACCAGAGACTAACAATTTCTAACTAGATAAATTTTTACACCATATAGAGAGAGAGAGATATAGATATATAATTTTGACATTTTGCATTATTTAATTATTTTCCTTATGAATCAAATTTAATATAGCATCTTATATGTAATTTACATTATTTGTTTTCTTTGATAATTGGTTCTTTATTAAATATTTCTATATTTTAATTTATTATTCTTTATTCATTCTTGAACCTAATTAAAGTTGGAAAAAAAGAGCTTTTTATTTTTTATTTTATTATACTTTTAATTTATTTTTTTCATTATTAATTAAATTTTAACTTTAAAATTTTATTAATTTATTAATAATTATTAATAATTAATTGTATTTATTTATTCTAATTAAATTTAATTTTATAATTATTTAATTTGTTCTTTAATTATTATTAATTAAATTTTAATTTTAAATATTTATTATTAATGATTAATTATCAATAATTAACTTTATACATTTATTCTTAAAAGTTATATGATAATTTTATTTTTTAATATTTTGAAAAACTCCTTTAAAAATAGTGTCGTAACATTAAATTTTTCAAAACTTTAACATAAATCACCTTAAAAAAATGTATACTCAAGTAATGAACTGTGAAAATATGCATATTCACATAAATAAAAAGCTAATTTTTCAAAATTTAACATAAATCACCTTAAAAAAATATATACTCGTGTAATGAACTGTGAAAATATGCATATTCACATAAATAAAAAGTTAGGATGAATCATAAAAATTAAAAATGATAGAAGCTTATAAAAGAGGTAATGATATAATTACCATTTATGTTGGTGAATTAATTTTAATAATGTGAAAAATATGTGTGGTCAAGTTTTACTAGCACAATTAGTTGAGGATAGACCTCGTTAGTAAAGCGATTAAGAATCAAACTTTACAGAGGTTGTTGCGCCAGTGCTAGGGGAAGGAGACAAGCTAAAATCTAGTCAGCCTAGAGCTGGTGTGGCCTAGGTTAAATGTGATCCTCTAATGACTGTGACAGATTAGATATCCTTGGATCACGATTTCACAAACCATAGGTCAAACCTGAAAAATCACATACAACATAACAAACAAAATATGTGACATATATATATGTGATACCTCATAAATTATTTTCTATAATTAAACATATTTTTCTTCGAATTAAAAATATTAATAATTCATATTAAACATGAATATATGATACCACTAATAAGGTAAGGATTATTACTTAATAAACCAAACGTTTAACTTGATTATAAATTAACCTCATGACAAGTGTATAGAATGCAATACTATATGACCTTGGTGTAATAAGTAAAAGTATAGATAGTAAGGATCTTGTGATTCTAACCTTACTCTAAAGTTACTAAATAGAATGTCACTTAGAAGGTCAAGTGAACTTGGGGCATGTTACTAGAAAAATGTTGGCAAGGATTTTGTGTTTTTTTACAACAAAAACATACAAGACAGTAAGAATTCATTTTTTAATGTTTGTTTTAAATTAAAAATTAGTTATTTATATAGCTAATTAAAAAGTTAAATTTAAATAAAAATAAAAACGATTAATGTAAGTAAGTAAGTAAATATATAAATTAATTAATTAATTAAAAATTTAAATAAAAATAAAAACGATCAATGTGAATATATATGATGATGATGGTGGTTAATGTCTGCTAAGACCAAACAATGGTCTACCGGACCTAAAGAAACAAATTATTTATTTTGATTTAAGATTTTATTCCTATGCTCAAAAAGCTTGGAGAGAAGCCTCCCGAGCTCACTATAATTTTGACATTGTAAAAGGTTAGGAAGGTCAATATTGTAAAAAAGATTGTGAAACTGAGATCTAATGTGGTTGTACATGGGGCAGTCTAAGAGGAAGTGGTTTTCATCCTCGATGTTCCTATTCTCACATATATGGCAGATCTTTTCCATCCATGGCGGTTTAGGAACTACCCAATGACCTGTTTCACTATGGAGCTCATGAGAATTCATTCTAATATTTGCTATATTAATTTTCTTCTTTGAGCTAGTTAAAATAGGGAGATTCTTTTGATCTTTGGGGTGGCGTTGATGACCTTCTTATAATAACTTAATTTTCTTTTAGCGCTAAATCTTTCTCATACCACATTTTTTCTTTGAACTTAGAAGTAACAATATCTTTAATGTTATTTATGTTTTGCAATGCATCATCTTCGGTGATCTCCCAATAGTTTAACCAGGCCCTTGTGTCTTTATGCCACCCTCGATTGAGCCTTAGGTGGTTTTGGCTGGAATTTAAAGCTAGCTTAGGAAGTCTATGATCGTCTATGTTATTGAGTTTGTGCTTGTAGAACAGAAACCTAAACATAGCTAGGCTCTCAATAGGGGAAAGACCTGCTTCTATAAAGAGAATAGGATAGAGTGTATTACTTTTAATTTTCAGGTTATAAGTTATAAAGCGCTTCTGGATTTACTCAATCTTTCTCCATGATTCTCTGATGTATATATATAATTAATTTAATTTAATTTAATTAAAGTTGAATAAAAATAAAAACTATATATAAAATAAAATTTGAATAAAGCAATTGGATATAAAAGTCTCATGGACTTGAGGGATTCATAACTATACTTGTACACAAATTACAAGCACGCAAGTATATAACTCATTAGTATATAACTCATTAATAATTTAAATGATTGATGTATAATTAATAAAATGAAATGTGAATATATATATATATATATATATATATATATATATATATTAAAAAAAATAAAGTGATATGCCTTTCTTTTTAAGAAAGGGGTGGTCTACCACAATAATTAATAATAATTGTTGGTGGTGGTTTATTTATTTATAATATTACGATATAAATATTTTTTAACGTGTAATTTAATTATTTTGTGTTTTCTTTTTTGTTTGGAATTTAGTAATATATATATATATATATATATATATATATATATATATATATATTTTGGTGTTGTAAGGATTGTGATGTAAATTGTATTTTTAATATATAATTGGATTTAATATTTTGAAAATTTTCTTAAATATTTGAATTTTGTATATTACATAATTTAAATAATTAATAATAATTGTTGGTGGTGGTTTATTCACTTATAATATTACGATATAAATATTTTTTAACGTATAATTGTTGGTGGTGGTTTATTCATTTATAATATTACGATATAAATATTTTTTAACATGTAATTTAATTATTTTGTGTTTTAGTTTTTTTTGTTTGGAATTTAGTAATATATATTTTTTTGTGGTATTGTAATGATTGTGATGTAAATTGTATTTTTAATATATAATTGGATTTAATATTTTGAATTTTTTCTTAAATATTTGAATTTTGTATATTATATAATTTAAATAATTAATAATAATTGTTGGTGGTGGTATATTCATTTATAATATTACGATATAAATATTTTTTAATGTATAATTTTTTGTGGTGGTTTATTCATTTATAATATTACGATATAAATATTTTTTAACATGTAATTTAATTATTGTGTTTTAGTTTTTTGTTTGGAATTTAGTAAGATATATTATTTTGTGGTATTGTAATGATTGTGATGTAAATTGTATTTTTAATATATAATTGGATTTAATATTTTGAAATTTTTCTTAAATATTTGAATTTTGTAGATAATATAATTTAAATATAGAATTTTAACAAATTTTTATTGGGTTTGATGTATAAATGATTGAAAAATATGTCAAAAAAGCCAAAATGTGGAATAGGTAGAGTAATACATTATTTAATAACATTGATTACAAATTAGTGAAAGGTATTTAGGTGTATTACAAGTTTCTTTTATAAGAATGTTTTGTCCTCAAAGTAAGAAAAATATTATCAGATAACATTGTATAAAATCTAAAATACCCAATTTTTGGCCTTAGGCAGTTAGAATTTTGATTTTTCTCATCTTAATCATTTATTGCTTAGTTATTATTTGGGCTCAAATAGACACTTATAGACTTTTGAGATGTGTACATTTGGACCTATTTATCTATCGCATAATATTTTTTTGGTTTTTATTATTTGGCAAAACAATGTACTCCATACAAGACAAACACCTTCAATTTCCACTCACACAGCCAAATCAAAGATCGTAACACTAGTATTTTTATGCAATTAAAACCCTCCAAGAGAGAAATAGTCCATGGTCTTCGCCAACAAGGTCACTCAGGCAATTTTGTTAATGCAAAATAACACATAAGAGAGTTTATGAAAATTGACTATTGGTAATGACCCTTCATGCTCTTTAATTATAGATCATGGATGAATTGGGTGTTAATCCATGGATCAATAGCCATTAGTATCGAGGATAATATGGATCCTTCAATCACTCTATGTCTAAAACATGTCATGATTGTTGAATTACAATGCAAGTAATGCATACTAAAGAAGCTAGACCAAGTTAAATTGAACTAACTTCTAAGTTTCTAAATATCCTAACATCCCCCCTTAAGAATAACATGGGATAGGATTGAAGGATTTACGAAGGTGACATGGTAGGAGAAGGCAGGAGGTTGGTGGGCTTAAGAAATGTAGCAAGAGTGTTACCTTCTAGCTCTCTACTTTGAATGTCAACCTAAGGCCATACAAACTTGTGAGTTGATGAGCACTATATGTGCAAGCCACACTCTTCTTTCTTCCCTTATACTACTATTTATGATTTGGACTATTTGTGGTGGTGGTTAAAATGACACCCTAGGTCTTACTTTTGCATGCTACCCAAAGTGGAAAACTACTCAATGAAAATAATTGTTGATGTTTAAAAACTAGAGTTTTACTCAAGTATTGATTCAAGTACAAAATCAAAGAAATACTTGAAAATGAAAGTAAAATTAACTATTACCATTCAACCAAATATTCAAAACAAAATTCATTGCAATAGAGGAAATGAAAACTATTGTTATCTAATCTAGTATAATAAACATAATGCTCAAATAAGTTACAATGAACAGGAAATTATAATTGGAAGCAAACCAAAACCATAACTACTTCCTAATCCCATCAAGAGCATCATTTCCTAATTTCATCATTACATTAAGAAGAAATGTGCATTACTAATTGAAAACTATGGAAAAGTTACTAATATGCATTGTTCTACAAGAATAGTTGCAAATCTACAAGAAGTTTTGTTATCCCATAGGAAATTATAGAATGTTGATAAATTGGACAAAATTTCCTTCTGACCATCAAAACTCTTTGATTGACCTACACTGCATATTAGGAAATAATTTGTACTATAATGAAAGGTGTTGCATCATTAAACTTCCTTTCTATATAAAACAAGCAATTATTATATTTAATTTTTTTTTTTGCAAAATGAGGTGCTCAAAATGACACAAGAAAAACAAAAAATGAACAACCTAAAGTAGAAAATGGTGCTTTAGAGCTCCTATGCGTGGGCACTCCCCAAGGTTCTTAAAATCCTAACTTAACCAATACTAATCCACTTAGTAAAAAAATTTCATCAAGCTAGTAATAAAGATTACATAACTAGGGTGAGGTCAGAGCAGGGGGTATTATTTAGCCCGATGAAGAAATTGTATTTGAATTTAGTTGGGGTCTAGCTATTATGTCCAACGATCAAGTTGAGTTCTTTGTATTGTGAAAAGGCCTAGAATTAATTATGACAAATAAAATTCTCAATTTATTAGTTTGTGGCGATTCTTTGTTGGTTATTCGCAAAGTTTTAAAGGTCAAAACTAGGACATGCTCAGAGAATCCTCCTATTCTTCAAAGGATTTCTCAACTCGAATATCATTTTGAGTGGTTGGAATATTTCCATGTATATAAACATCTTAACATGATGGCAAAAAAGTTGGCTAAAAAAGCAACATCTCTAGGCCAAAATAAAATTGAAATAAATCTAGGAAATTTAAAATTTGCCCCTATTACTTAATTATGATCAAAATTCCAAGGAACACAACCATTGACCAGGTGCTTTTCATCATTTATAATTGTGCAGCCTCGGGTTGAGGCTCTTTACCCTGTGATATTGTCATTTCCTAGCATGATTACTGAAGTTGATGGGAAACATGATTTGGGGGCATTATGCTCTTCAGCCACAAAAAATAAAATTTCTCTTTAGGTGGCACATCCCTTGTAGCAATTGGCAACTCAACATAAATTCCTTATGTCTGATCTGGTACTTGTATTTATTCTGCCCTAAACTAGGGTCGGAAAGTTTTAATTTGGACAAGGTGAGATATTATTCATGTAGAGGAATGAATTTAATGTCATCATTCAACAACTCCCATCATCAATCCTATCTTCAACCTCCTGAAGGCTTTGGTGTTGTATTGAATTATACACATCAGTTTGGCTAGTAGCATAGCGGTGGGATCTATTTAATGGCCTCACGAGCTCCAATAAGAATCTATAGGTTTATGTTCCTTCCTAAAGACTAATTTAAGGTTTCATCTTTTTATTTCCAATGGAAGTCCTTGGACATGGTGGAGCCACCAAAGACTATGGACTATAGGAACGACGGCGTGTTTCTTGATAAAATTTTGGAATCAACTAAAGCCCTACTAGATATTAGGTAAAGGTCAGACGACTTGGCAGAAAGGAAATGTCATTATTTCCAATTTCTTGTGGAAGTGAAGCTCTTACACCACCTCAGTGATATGGAAAATACTCTCAATGGGTTATAAGAGGAGATATTTTCTCTTAATGGTTGGGTTCTAATTTTGGAAAGCATCATTGCTGGCAATTTCCAAATTGGTTCAAGTGGAATTGGTCCTAGTGCAGCCTCTGAGAAGAAGAAACTTCATCATCCTTGTGGAGATGATCTTTTCGATGGTCAGTCTCTTCGAAAGTTCCTTGTTGGTCAACCCAAATCTTAAAATAGTTTATGTTTCCATGCAAATACTATTTAATTCCTCGGATATTTTGTCCTGTTATCAGTTGTAATGTTTTTAGTACAAGTAAGAATGTAAGCGTTATCGTTGGTTTTTTGTATGTATGGTCAGTTGAAATTTTATATGATCAGTTTTCATATTGCTACTGTAAGGGTTACAGTCCCAAATCCAATCTTTATTAATATAAAACCCTTACATGTTCTTTTGAAAATAAAATTAAAGATTAGATAACTTGATGAAATTAAACTAAGTTGATAGCATCCAAATTTGTAGAGAAAAGCTATATCAAAATATAACTCATGTGGTTGAGCCTTTAGTTCCTTCTTCTGCATCAAGGCAAGGAAGAGTCCCCTCGATAAGTGGACTAGTTAACTACAAAATCCTCAAATATTAGGTCATGAATTATAGGATCAATTTCACTTAAATAAAATGAGGCTCCAAGCTAGTTGAGTTAACCTCAAGTAGCTTTAAACAACCTTGAGCCAAGTGCCAACCCTAGGAGGGACAAAATCCCCTAATTTCCTCAATTTTGTTGATCAAAAGTTCCTTGTAAAATCCTACCAAATTAACACTCACCACACACAAAAGGTAACCATATGCATGAAAAAATCTTTCAAGCAATTCTACTCTATTCATGATAATTATGCAAGTATCCTAATTTTGCATCAAATCAGGGTCAAATTATGTGAAATTAGGTATGAATGGAAGTACAAATGGGACTAGAGGATATCCATTAGACAATATCATAAGAGGAATTAGAGCTTATACCCCCTTAATGACAACTTCTTGAACTCCTAACATAGATTGAAGTTTAGAGAATTTTTCTTTTGTAAGAGACTTTATGAAAAATTCTATAGCACTATCATATTTAAGGAAAAAGAACATTTTAAAAACTCAATCATGAATTAGGATTATTATGCTTAGGAGAAAGAAGAGAATGGAATATTCAATACAGGTGACAATAGTGATTTCCCCTCGGCATTTAGATCTCAACCCTACGCTGGAAAAATCGTCAGATATTTTGGATCTCAAAATATTAACTTTGTAAGTTGTATAAAGAAAATTTTCAATTTTTCAGACCGTCAAAATCTAACATCAAAGAAGAATATTGATTTATCATACTACATCTGCAAAAATTAGGGTGTCAAATTGTATGATGAGGTAGCTCTAAAATCTTGGGGTTTAACTACTAGAACAATATTTCTAGTCGTTAAGAAACTCAGGGGTATAGAAGATACCTTCCCTGGTATCATACATATTCTCAGGAAAGCTGGTATTTTGGTTTTTCAAAACCCTAACACTACAAACCACATGGGTATTGAATATCCTTTCGCCCTAGGTTATGATTCGGTGTGAGCAGAGATGGGATTTCCACTCCAAGATTCTCCTTACATCTATGATGAGGCTATTACCTCAGATTAGATGAATTTGATGGTCTTTGTGAGACACATCTCGAGGAGATATTTTTTCCTATAGGTCAAAGGAACATATTTTCCTTCTAGAATATGGGACCAGATAGGAATCATTGCTAGTTATTTTTGGCTCCTTTATAGAGGTAGGCAGCTTCAAGATCAGAAATTATTCCATGAGTATGGCATATCCAAGGAAGAATTAGTTTATCTAATCTCAAGATTACAAGGGGTACCCAAAGGTGGGGGTGCATCCACCTCTTCCCAACCCAAATCCTTTAAAGATGCCTTAAATCCAAGGCCTTCACCTTAGAACCCTAAAGATATCTCAGGGCCAACATTCTTTGTAGATCAAGTAGAAGACACTCCTTCCCTTGAAGTGGATGATCTTGTAGCCAACTTGGCTTCTATAAATTATATATGACAGACACTTATTTGTTGATTTAATGGATTTTGGCCTTCGGTGTTAGAAATGTAGCAAGAAAATCCTTAATTTGATGTGTGCCTTAGCCAAATGGAGAAATTTGATTTTCCACATCAGTAGGATGACTTGGATTGTAGTTAGATTGAGCGACATGGCCTTGTCACTTAGTTAGATTAGTAAATTTGAGTTTATAGGCTTGGAGTAGAGTTGTGCATTAGTGGTTGCTAAAATTTAGCAATCTAGTTCAGTTATTTTCAGTTGAACTAAGTTACTGAGCTCTAGTCATTAGTTGAGTCAGTTGAAGGTCATTTGAGTTGTTATGACTATTTTTAACTCATAGATCTCTCAGTTAACTAGTCAATCAACCAAAAATAGCCCAGACATGCATGGAATTCGAATTGCCTAGTTGGAGTGGAGGAAAAGGCACATTATAACTATCAATTGTATACTAGTTGAGTGTACAGACTTGGTATTTAAGTAGGTGATTGATTCCCTTGGATTTGCGCAAGGAAATAGGGAATCCCCCTATTCTTTAGGAGCTCAATTTCTTTAGGATTATGCAAGGAAATAGGAGGAAGATGGGTGGCTTGAATAGGCTAACTGCTGGCCAGAGATAGTCATCCAGCAAGAGAATAATTTACAGTGTTGGTTGTGCTTAACTTGTAATAGTTTCTCATTCTCATCTAATTAATGAAAAGAAATGAAAGGGTTTTTCCCGGTTGGGTTCCCCCATAAATCATTGTGTTCCTTATGTTTTGATGGTTTCATGTCATTGCATGTGTTTCTATCTTGTGATTTTCTATTCCGTGAATTGTAAAATAAATTTGTATCTCTTGTTTTCAGTCTGAATCCATCAGTAGTAGTGAATTCCTTATCAATTCTACATGGTATTAGAGCTTGAAAACAAAATAGAAACTAGTCAAAAGATCTTCTCTTTCAGAAATTTCAATTTGCAGATTTAGTGAAGCAGTTTTTCTTTCGTTCAGGAAAATGTCTTTCAACGGATTGAGATTGGAGTATGCCCTAGAGGGAACCTCGAATTTCATAGCTTGGAAGGATAGGATGGAAGTTGTACTCGATGATAATGGAGTGTTGGAATACACCCAAACTGACATTGCAAAACTAGCAGCATCGGATGCACAACAGTTAACCCAGTGGAAGAAGGACACTGTAAAAGCCAGGAGGATCACGGTCAAGGGTGTGAGAGACCACATAGTCTTGAATTTACAGGGAAAGGAAACTCCATTTTCTATGTGGAATACCCTCACTAAATTATTTGAAAATAGCAGTGATGCCAGGAAATTGGCATTGAGGGACAAGCTTAGAAACATCTGAATGCAGAAAAATGAAACCATTCCACATTACCTCTCCAAATTCACTCTGGTTCGAGATGAACTTGGAAGAATAGGAGAAAATGTGCCATCATCCAAACCTATGAGCTTAGCACTCCTTGGCCTTTCGAAATCCTACCATAACTACCAGGACTCTATAAATGGAAGGAAAAAATTACCAAATTGGGAGAGACTTTGGTCTGATTTGGTGCGAGAAGAAATTCGAAGGAACACTAGAGATGGAGTAACATCAAATGCTGAGGAGGAATAAATTTTTTCCTTCGCAGGCAAGGGAAATAATTCCAAGGGCAAGAAGGCCTAAGGCAAGCCTGAGTCCAGCTAGAACAATGGCAAGAAGAAGGACCTCAACAAGACAAAATGTTTTCACTGCCATGAATATGGACACTATGAAACCAAGTGTCCACACAAAAAATCCAACAAGAATATTTAGGAGGAGTAGGAGGTGAAACCCTCACCTCACAATTCGAATTGAACTTCACCCTAATTGCTTGCATGGAAATAATTGTAATGGGAGTGTGTGGTACCTAGATTATGATGCCTTGTTCCATATGATAGGATGCAAAGAATTCTTCAATAGCCTAGATTAGAAGGATCTCCAGATGCACATAGATCTTGGATATGATGGACGGCATAGTACCAAAGGGACTGGCACTATCACTTTTAAGAGGGAGTCAGGCTCCCATATTCATATGAAAGATGTTATGTATGTATCTAGGCTAAAGAACAATTTTATTTATGTAGTTTTATTGGAGGATAGAGGTTATGATATTGTGTTCAGTAAGCACAAATATTTTATTGAGCATGTAGCTACAGGGCAAGTGAAACAGATTGGAGTTAGAGTGAAAAAACTCTACAAACTTGAGGTGGAAACTTGCGTTGCACCGAGTAGCAAGGCAGAAAATGTGCAGAGTCGAGATGTTGGAAAATTGTGGCACAGGTGCATGGGACACTTACACCATGGGGCCTTAAAAATCATGCAGCAAATTACCACCAATCTCCTAAAATGCACCCTTGACCAACATGATGTCTACAAGGGATGCACACTGGGGAAATATGTCAAATCCACCTTCCAAGGCTGAGATAGTAGAGCTAGAGAAATCTTGGAGAGAGTCCACTCTGACATATGTGGACCATTTTCTACAGCCTCTAAAGCAAAACATAGGTACTATGTGATTTTTGTTGATGACTTTTCTTTAGAATGTTGGATCTTCTTCAAGAGGAAAAAGGATGAATTTTTTTCCAAATTTGTTGAATTCAAAGCATTGGTTGAAAATGAGACTAATCATAAATTAAAATCCATGAGAAGTGATACTGGAGGAGAATTTGCATCTAACACCTTCAAGCAATTTTTTGCCAAAGAGGGTGTTAGAAGAGAACTGATAGCACCTCATAACCCACAACAAAATGGGTTGGTTGAAAAGAAAAATAGAAGCATGGTGGGAGAAGCAAGAGCCATGTTGCATGATCAAGGGTTGTCATTACATCTATGGGCAGAAGCATGCAACACCACAAGTTATTTGCAGAATAGGAGCCTTCATAGAATACTTGGCATGATCAAACCCAAATAAACTTTCTCTAGGAGAAAGCCAGATGTATCCCATTTTTCAAATATTTGGAGATACTATGTATTGTCATGTCTCCAGGGATATCAGGAAGAAATTATATCCTATAGTTGAGTTAGGGATATTTTTAGGATACACAGAGACTCCTCACAATTACCAGGTATATTTACCCTCACTCAGGATGAAAATGGTGAGGAGAGATGTCATATTTGATGAGGATAAGGCTATGAGATTCTATCTAGAGTGAGAGTTGAGTATACCACCTGAGGAGGAACTTCTAGCACCAAAGGAGTAGCCTCAGATAGAGCTTCAGTATGTTGTGGAGGAGCCGCGTATGGAGGAGCAGAGAGGAGGTCAAGTGGAGACACACACTCAACCAGAATCTTCCAGAGAGGGGAGGAAGATAATTAGAGATGTTGAAAGGTTGGTGTAAGGTGCTAGGGAACATGTGGGAGCTCCTACATCCTTGCGTAGGTAGAGGAGGTCACCAAAAAAATACACTGGGTATATGCCTCTCATGATATAATTCATTGAGTTAGGGCCTTCTTCATTTGAGGCAGCAGTTTCTCAACTAGTGTAGGTTGGTGCCATGGTGGAGGATTAAGGTGGTGCCAAGACCAGAGAGCAAGTTAGTGGTTGGTTCCAGATGGATTTACAAAGTGAATCATGCAGCTAATGGGATTACTGAGAAGTACAAGGCCATATTTGTAGCCAAAGGCTTCTCACAGGTAGAGGTATTTGATTATGAGGAAACATTTTCCCCTATGGCAATATGTTCCTCAATTAGAACCATTCTAGCATTAATTGCACATATGGGGTGAAATATCCACTAGATGGATGTGAAGATTGTCTTCCTCAATGGAGTTCTTGAGGAAGAGATTTACATAGAGAAAATTGATGGGTTTGAGACATATGAAAGGGAGACACGTATGTGTATACTCAAGAGATCCCTTTGTGGTCTCAAACAGACACCCTGAGCATGGTACACTCATATTGACACATATCTCAGTCAATTGGGCTTCACCAAAAGTGAAGTAGATGCCAATCTCTATCACATTTTGGTAGATGGCAAGTTTATTATCTTGGTATTGTATGTTGATGACTTAATACTTACAAGGGATGAGGAGTTGATCCACTCTTGCAAGGAGAACCTTGTAAGAGAATTTGAGATGAAGGACATGGGATTGATACATTACTTCATTGGTTTGGAAGTATGGTAGGGAGATGGAGAGTTGTTTGTGAGTAAGGGGAAATATTCCTCTGAAATACTTTAGGGATTTCATATGCAGGATTGCAAGTCTATGGGCACTCCTCTAGCTGCAAACTAGAGGAAGGAGGATGCTTCTTCAGAAGAGGTAGTAGATGCTACCATCTACACACAACTTGTGGAGTCCTTGATGTATCTAGCGAACACAAGGCCTGACATATGCTTTGCATTTAATCACCTAAGTCAAATTATGGAAGCTTCACTGAAAGTAGCAAAGGATGTGATTAGAAACCTCAGGGGCACAATAGATTATGGGTTATGGTAAAGGAGGACAGATGGTGTGAAGCTTCAAGGCTTCACTGATGCAGATTGGGAAAGGATTCCATCAAATAAGAAGAGTACTTCAGGATCTATCTTCAGTTTTGGGTCTACAACTATTTCCTGTTATAGCAGGAAATGAAGGTCGATGGCACCCAGCTCAACAAAGGTTGAATATATGGCTACAAGTCAAGCAGCGTGCAAGGCCATATGGATGAGGAAATTTATTATTGGTATTTTCAGTCAATAGATGGATCTGACAGTGATTTATTGTGATAATCATAGTTGTATCAAACTCTCTAAGAATCCAATATTTCATGACAGGTCCAAGCACATTGATATCAGGTACCATCACTTGAGAGATTATGTGTAGAGGAGAATCATGATTTTGCAGTGCATTCCCACTAAGGAGAAGGATGTAGATATTTTGACAAAGGCATTCTCAAGAGGAAAATGCAAGTTCCACAGGTGCAGGATAGGGGGTAGTGCAGAACCCTTTTCTTGCTAAGAGGGAGGGTTAGAAATGTAGCAAGAAAAGCCTCAATTTGACTTGTGCCGTAGTCAAATGGAGAAATTCGATTTTCCACATCAGCAAGATGACTTGGATTGCATTTAGCTTGAGTGACATGGCCTTTTCACTTAGTTATATCAGTGAATTCAATTTTATATGCTTGGAGTAGAGTTATGCATGTAGTGATTGCTAAAATTTAGAAATCTAGTTTAGTTATTTTCAGTTGAACTCAGTTAACTGAGCTCTAGTCATTATTTGAGTCAATTGAAGGTCAATTGGTTTTTTATGACTATTGTTAACTCATGGATCTCTTTGTTAACTAGTCAATCATCCAAAAATATCCTAGACATGCATAGAATTTGAATTTCCTAATCGAAGTGGAGGAAAAGGCACATTGTAATTATTAATTGTATACTAGGTGAGTGTACAAGTTTGGTAATTAAGCAAGTGATCAGATCCCTTGGATTTGCAAAAGGAAATAGGGAATTCCCCTATTATTTAGGAGCTCAATTTCTTAAAGGTTGTGAAAGGAAATAGGAGGAAGTGGGGGGGGCTTAAATAGGCTATGTTTTGGCCAGAGATATTCATTCAGCAGGAGAAAATTTTTACAATGCAGGGTGTGCTTAAGAGCTTGAAGCTGACATTATAATAGTTTCTCATTCTCATCTTATTAATGAAAAGCAACGAAGGGGTTTTTCCCAGTTTTTCCCCCTATAAATCATTGTGTTCCTTGTGTTTTGGTGATTGCATTTAATTGCATGTGTTTCTATCTTGTGATTTTCTATTCCACAACTTGTAGAAAAAATTGTATCTCTTGTTTTCAGTTTGAATTCATTAGTAGTAGCAAATTTCTACATTCAGCATATGCGCTTACAAAATTGTTTTTTTGCTTGAAAGGATTCTTTATGGTATTTTTCATAAATGTAGTGGACCATCATAAAGTATTTGATCAGCGTCCCTCATTTTGGGGACAAGTTGAGCTTTCATTTCAGCCATGGTTTCCATATTTCAGTCCACTCTCTATGGCAATTATTTCCACTCCATTCTGATTAAGGCTACCATACCTACCCATTCATTTTCTTCATCTTGACATCTTAACTGATATCAGGGATTTACAAGGTTGACTCATTAAAATAAACATTGAAAGGCTTGAGAAGGCCATTGTCACATTTGCATGCATATGTGTGGAACTAGATCTCAGTAAAAGGTTGATGGATAAAATCCTCCTCAAGTGGAGGGACATAGTTTATCACAGTTGGTGGACTGTAAGAAAAATGCCTAGTGATGTAGGAGATGTCAACAGCCTAGTCACCTTCAGAGTATCTACCATTTTCCTCAAGGGACTTCTCCCCACCCAAATATTAATAAAAAGAATCATGGTTGGAAAGAACCGAAAGAAACAAAAGGACGCAAGAATCCTTTGGCTTCCATGAAGGACAACATGGAACAATAGAAGAATCCTACCACCAAATCAACTCCTACCAACTTGGCTTAGTCACATGTAGATCTATCCCCTTAGCTGAGAGAGCCATCACCTCAACTAAAAACAAAAGACACTCAGACATAATCATGGATTTCTTGAAGATCAGGCACAAATGTTCCCAAGAATATCATCACTCAGCTTATGATAAGAAAGAAACAAATATTAAGGAACCCCTAGTCATGGAAGTGTCACAAATAAATGCAATCATTATTACCCCATTCATATGTTTCTGATAACACCTCGGACTAGATTGATATCCATAAGACAAGGGGAAAAAAGGTAAAACATATAATAAATCTTGACCTATGAGACCAGAACTATATTAAATGTATTGTCTTGTAGTGGGTGATTCATGAAATATGGCATGATGTAATATGTTGTTTTGAGGTAATACAAATTGGGTTACAAAAAAAAAAAAAAAACTCAATCATGAATGAGATTTTGATGAAGTGTATTTGTAGCTTAATGTGTTTGTTGTGTTAATGTTGAACTAGATCTTTATCAATCTCAATGAACTATGATTGTTGCATTAGATGGTGGTTAGATGTTTTCATTGACATCCAAACTCTGAAAGGATCTATTGGAACCACATAATTCTTGACTTGCATTAACCATTGCTCGATACTTTGCTTCTAATAAAGAGAGATAAATTGTCTACTACCTTGTATTATCCCAAGTGGCAAGTCCTCAACCAAATTTAAAACATAACATGTAGTAGACTTCTGACAATTAGGTTCACCAACCCAATCTAGGTCAATGAGACCAACCACCAAAGGAATCCCCTTAAACCATAATGTATCTTGAACTAAATGTCTGATATACCAAAGTATCCCTTTTTTTAATTTCTAATGATTTCATATGGTCATTATGTATACTAGGAAATAGAACCAATAACAAAGGAAAAATCAAAACTAGTATGAGTAAAATATAAGAGATTGCCAACTAACTAATTGTACAAAGTGGCATCAACTTTGGATGTAGTGCAAGTGGAAGCAAGTTTGACTCCAAACTAAAAAGGAGAATGCCCTATTTTACAATCTTCCCTTTGAAAGTGGTGAAGAAGGTCAACCACATACTTATATTAGAAAATATAAATTCCTTCCTTGGTTTGAAATACTTTGAGGCTAAGGAAATAATGAAAATATCCTAACTTTGTCATTTCAATCTTATTCTTAAGGCTTGATTTCACATGGGTTAAAGTTTAGGATCACTACCAGTGAGGATATGGTTATCAACATAAATAATAAATATTATGAGATGGATTCCTATTTCTTGATGTAGATATTGGGATCTATTGTAGCGGGTGCAACACCCTCCAAAATTTTTTCCTACACTAAAATTTTGGAGCCTACTGTGGATCCTATGATCGGTCGTTCCTTAGTCAATTATTGATCAACTGATGAATTCAAGCCCCCTTCTTAGATCTCAAGACTCGCTCATGCTTTTATCTTTATATGGCAAGTGTTGTCCTTGGGAATGGGAATTATCACTTGTCCTACAAAGGGGAGTTTTGGTTTGCTTCAAGGGAAAATATTTGTGAAAATGAGTTTTTCTTATCATATAGATATGTTTCGCACTCATTTCCAAATTTTCACACACTATTACACAAGTGGCATCATTATCCTCATAAAGTCTATCGACGGGGCCAAACTTGTCATAAGTTGCCACAAAGGTTGTTGCATTAAGCGAAGTATGTTTCATATGTTCTGGACGATCTATGTTGTATCACTAAGTATCCAAGTGTGTGGTCACAGACAAGTTCTATCATTGTTCACGTCGATTCCACTGATCCCATAGTTAGCCAAATTATGGAGGATTCTTAGCAACCTAGCCTCATCTAGCGTGCACACTTCACGTCTTCAACCTTCAATATTTTCCTTTGTCTGTTGTAACTATGCAATGTGTAGAAATCCCTGCCTCCCATGGCCTCCAAAACTGCTCAAATGATTCCTCCAATGTCCTTCCCTTAGCCGAAGCTCACTGCCTCCAAAAACTGTGTAGTTTTGTCCCTCAATCCTCTCAGATACCCAGTCCCCCTTATCTCCTGAAACTGTGTAGTTTTTCCTCCCATGGCCTCATCCCACAACAGTCACTGGCTACTTGAACTGCGTAATTTTGTCCCTCAGTGGTCACTATGCAACTTTTTCCCTCAATGAGGACTATGCAGAAATTCCCTCAGTCTGGCTTGAGTTGTGCACTATGCAATCTCAGTGATCAAGCTTGACCCTTGGTTGCTTGATTTGAAAATTGTGTAGTCACTTGGCCTTCTCCCCTGACCTATCACTCATTCCAGGCCTAGTTCATTCATCCAAGTGCTCTATCTTAGCCTATGGTTTTTTAGACTGATGACATCTCGTCATGAATGAGTTGTAGATGCAGGTACTCTCTTACACTATGGCAAGATGATGAACGAGGAGATGAATAAGGGGGACATGATAGATGGCACTTAAGGATCTTAGAAGAAAATATAATCATCACATAAGAATACCAAGGAACCTAGGCCTCAAGACTCAACCATGGTTGTTGGGACTATGTAATGCGTAGTCACTGAGCCTCTCTCTCTGACCTGCAACTCAATTCCGACACAGTCTTTGAAGCTAAAGGAACCATCTTAGGCTAGGAGGTTTTTGGGCTAATGTCGTCTCATCATGAGTAAAATGAATATACAGGTATTTTTTCATGGCAGGATGATGAGGGAGGAGATGAAGGAGGAAGACATGCAAAATTCACTCTTACAACTGAGCAAGAAATTTGATCTTCCAAGGCAAGACAAAGAGAACCGAACTCACAACCACAACCCAAGATTTGAGATCATTGAAGACTCATGTCACCAAGCCATGAGGAGGTGGAAGACAAGAGTATTCTCAAGAAGACATCACTCATAGCAGCACCAGTGTCCTAAAAATGCCAAAGCATCCAAGCAATTTACATCAGCAGTGCTATGTCATGTCTTATCATGAGTTGTCATATGCCACATCATCATTGTGGACCATGTATATTATATTCAAATGTATTGTAAAGTGGAAGTCCAAAGGACACACATGAATATGGAGAGTCATGTAAGTTGAAAAGTCATAGGAATTTGAATAGTCGTGTAGTCAAAGAGTTACAGAGGGGAAGCATCACCCCTTGGTTATATATACCCCCTCTTGTATGAGAAAGGGACTTTTTCCCCTTGGCTCCTCCTACAAGGCATTAGAGAGATCTGCTAGTTCTTTGAGGAGCAAGGAGTGGCTCCAATGTCCCACTGTTGGGGTGATGTACATTGTAAACATATGTCTTGGAACTTTTTCTTAATAGCAAAAGCCTTTTAAGGCTAACATGTTCTTCAATGCATGGATTATGAATGTTTGTAACACTATTCTATGGATGTTTGTATTTCATGTTTAATATCACATGTGCTAAGATAGTTGAACTATTTCGGTTATTTTAGTGCTTAACTTATTGAGAATGTGTTGTAATGGTTTTTATCGTTGTCCCATCCTTGTGGACTATTCCGCGGGATAGAAGATAGATATTTCCTTGATGTTGGTTGTAACAATCGTCACATCCACTCTGGACTACTCCGTTGGATGTTAGATGGAGCTTTCTGGTTCATGTGTGTCTCTTCCTGGGTGGTATTATTGCCTCTCACTTAGAGGCTCACTTTTTCTCCCCCTTTTGCAGTAGAAGAACCTTGACACAGTTGCAATTGCACACTTGCTAGGCACACCTCCCTTTCTTTTCCAAGACACCATTGCATCACTCTCCTGTGCTGATAGCTAGAGCCAATGACATCCCCTTGGTTGATGGATTTCTAGCACCGTCAACAAATTGGCACTAGAAGGAGGGATAGATGACAAGTTGTGCCCATTGAGTCTAATTTGAATCTCTTATTTAAAATGGTTCTTCCCCAAATCATAATCTCGTGATATTTTTCTAAAGAGCTTAATTGTACCATCCATACAAAAGGTATTCATAACTTGTCTGAATTTAAGTTCGATGGTGAGGGTGAATCAACTTTTCATGAACATATATTTCAAGTTGTCTGTCTTTGTATTTCTAATGGAATATGTTGCAAAGATTTCATGGATAAATTACTCACCCTCACATTTGAAGGTCATGTTAATTGATGGTGGCATACATTACCTATTTCTTATATCCATTCACTTGACCATCTTACCAAGAAACTTCATATAGCCTTCGATAAGTATAACTATAGAGATGTTTGTGGAAGAATCAATATTTTAAGAATGAAGGCTGATGAATCATTTGAGGATTTTTCTAACCGATTCCTTCACCTCTATTATGAAATTCCTGAAAAACATCTAAACTAGGATTTCTTGGAATAGGAGTTTGAGCGCTTGGTTCTTTTCTCTTCATATGGTGAACTTGAACCTCCTAATTTTTCTGCTGCCCCAACAAGTGAATCATTAGGAACCTCAAATTTCAGAGGAGGAGCTTACTGCCCCTTTTTTTCTTTGTCCTCCTTCCTTTCCAGTCCTGATGTGGGTGCCTCCTTGTGGTGGTTGTAAAACTGGGAAATCTACAAATCAAATCTCCAATCCATATTCTCATTCTTCTTTCATTTATCATGATTTGGATCGAATGGATAAAAGTCCAAAATGGCTTAAGAAGCCTACAATTACGACTAACTCCTCCATTCTGAAAGATGATTTCACCGTTCACAACTCTAATCTCAAAGCTAATCTAGATTTTTGTTATCCTCTATCATCTGCGCATTCTAACTCTTTGTACCATGACCTGCTTGATTGATCTACTCCACCAACTAGTTGTTCACATTCTCTTAATTCTCAAGCTGCTGGCTCAAATTGTGATCAGGAACAAATTAGTCACATTACACAGGTAGAGGAGCAGAAAGGTGAAGATGCTTTAAATCTTTCCTTTCTTTTTCAAAATGTTTTGTGTCAATATATTGCATTTCCATTCTTGAATTATTATCAATCATCTAATCTCGGTAGAGAATCCAATGCAATTAATTCTTTCAATCAACTCCCAGCCTTGGGTAGTGATCACTCCAATGATGATAACTATATTTATGCATACCTTGATGAATTCCCAAGCACATCATATGATCTTTCAGTTTCTCATGAAGATTTTAATTTAGATCCAAAATCTGCTTCGTCAAAAAAGATTTTCATATCGAAACTTCATCTTCACCTAACTATCCCTTGTGTCCTATCGTTTGCAATACATCTACTTGTGACGGAGATACTACATGCTCTTTAGTTTCTTCATCCGATGATTTATCCCCTCGATTGACACAAGGCGGTGAGGCTGCTCATGATGAAACTTAAAACAATCAAATCATTGAGTACCCTTCCCATTTGTAGTCATCTCTTTCCTTGCATGAAGACAACTCTTCAAATCAGCTTGCTCTCGAAGTTTCCCCGATTCATTTATCTTTGAAATTGCTATTATAAGAGCCTTTCCATTTGAGTAATCTGATTGTTGAAGTTAAGAAATATGGTAAAATATGTGACAGAGATGGCTACTATATGATGACTAGTGGTCGTACTCAAACCATAAATAGTAGTTATCCTAAAACCATGCATGATCTGGTCCAAGCTTCAAAATGAAATTCTACAATATTGGGGAAGTTTCAGGACCTACCAAGGAGTCGAGGCACTTCAACTACTGTTGATGGTTATGTCAGTATCTCACGCCTCTGGTAAATCCCCCGAACTAAATCGAGCCTGGTTTCTCTCGCACAATCTGTCTCTCTGCATGGTTTCACTTGATGTAAATTTCCTTGCGAAAAATGTTTGGTATTTCGGGTGTGACCTTTCAAATTTTCAAGATTTTACTTCTAATTGAATTCAAGAATCTGTTACAATTCATTCATCTTCATGCAAATCTCTCGCATCAAACACGGGTTGGGAATGTGCATCTCTCATAGAGTCATGTAATTGTGAAGTTGATCATTCCAAGGACTATCTTTTCCTAAAGGAATCATACTTATTGAATTTATCCCTTAATGGTTAGCTTATGGGTCTTCTTAATAATTTGATGTTGCAAATTTGTCCTCTCATCGCACCAGAAATCCTCGAGTGACAATGAATGAACAAGTTGTCTCACGAATCAAGTTCTTCTTCATTCACCATGTCCCAACTAGCCTCATGTGGTTTTGTTTTTGGCATCCTTTTTTAACTCTTTTGATGGCTACGATGCTTATACAATTTGTCACCAGTTGTAGGAAAATGGTTTGTCATATTTGTCTCGCAAGGAACTTCGTTTGATTATTCAGAGCATTCGCGAGAGTATTCAAACTGATTTTTCTTCATTTATTTCAAATTGGCAATCTGATGCTTTAATCAGCTCATATGATCATTATTCTGTCCTTGGTGACTGTCATTTAGCTTATCATATTCCCATCAGCACCTCCAATGACAGTTGTTTCACACCCCTTGATCTTCATTGTTCAACATCTCTCTATTCATATTTTTGTCAAGCAGGCGAGGCCCTTCAACCTTTGCTGATGATTATGGCAGGTCCTCACTATCTTGGCATGACTACTGAGATGATTATATCTATTATCCCTTACAAGATTCCCATCATGATCCCACTCCTCTAATTGAAATTTCACCTTTTCCAAGATTTTTGGGTTTTCAAGAGGTCCATTATGAATTTTATGGTCCAATCGTTAAATAGATGGAACAATCTTACCTGGAAAGCTCTGTAGCAAACAAAAAGTTTCAATCTTTCCTCGTGCTTGCTAAGGGGCTCGGTGTATATGAGGACACATCTGTAAGAAGCTTCCGAGGTTTGTTGAAAAATGGGATTCATCAAAAAGTTAAGCACGTGTTATGAAACCAGCTCACAAAAAGATAGAAAAGATAGATCAACGACTTCAAAATCAGCCTCTTCGAGGAGGCAACCTCCTTTACATTATACAAATGAACAATTCTTCGATGATACAAACGACAATACTTCCTTTCTATATATAGGAGTCTAAGTGGTCCAAATTAATTAGAGCCTACATAACAATAATATTGTAGGGGGCACAACAATAACAATAGTGGGTTTCTATGGGGCACAATAATAACAATGTGGGGACTACACAAGCACAACAATACTATAAGGGGGTTGCACTAATAACAATAAGGGGCTACACTAGTAGTATAGGGACCTAACATTCCCCTCTCCTTCAAAAAGTGTTTTCCTCAACGCTTAAGTAGTTCTAGATGCTTCTGTATAAAATTCTCGTCCTCCCATGTGGAATCCTCAGTGGGTATGTTCTTCCACTTGATGAGATACTCTGAAATTGTTCGATTTCATAGCTGTCGGGTTCTTGTTTCTATAGCTACTTTAGGTTCAAATATGATTTTTCCTTCCTCATCAAGTTCTAAAAATATTGTTTGAACTGGGACCTTGTCACCTATAACCTTCTTTAATCATGGGGCACTTGGGAAGATGCAGGAAGCTCCAATTTGTATGCCATAGTACCAATCTTTTTCAGCACTTTATAAGGACCATAGTACTTTGGTGAAATTTATTATCCTTCTTAGCTTGCTTAAGAGACATTTTTTTGTATGGTTAGTCATAAAAATACCCAGTCACCTATGTCAAAACTTCTTTCGTTGAGATGTTGATCTACCTGTTGTTTCATTCGATTCTGCGTGAAAGTGAGGCTATCATTTTTCTTCTTGATATGTCCTTCTATCTTGAGAGTTTGAGGAGTGGTAATTCCTACCAATGCATTACAAGATATGGTCGGATTCATTTCTTCTTTCTCTAGGGTTGGTTCCAGGTGTATATCCTCTTCTTTAGATGTTTCTTGATCATTTTCTTCCTCTTCTTCACAATCAATGTAAAATAATTTCTTCTCAACACACTTATGACCTTTAGTGTATTTTCTATCACAACTATAAGAAAGGTCATTTTCTCCTTTTTCTTCCAATTGTTATGGTGTCAACCTTGTAGGTTGTGGAAGGCTAGAAACAATAACACTTCCATCTTTATAATTATGAGTGGTAGGATTTCTTGTTGCCATAATTTTGCTTTCAAATTTTCTTTCCAACCTGAATTCCTTCTCCAATGAATCAGGTTCCCAAAAGCAAACATCATGTTGAATGTTATCCTTTAAAGTCCCTATGAAGGCATTAATCCTTTGCTTCTCTGGAATATCATTTAGCCTTATATTCAATTTTTGGAAGTCCTCAATGTGCTCTACCATTGAACCCTTTTGTTTTAGATTTATAGATTGGCTAATGAGGGTGTTTCTCTTTGTATCCTCATAATGTGCTATCATTTCCTCTATTAAAATTGACCAAGTGACAAGTGGTTTACGAGAACAAAGCTCTTTATACCATAAAAATTGATTCGGTTCTAAATATAAACATGCAATACATAACTTTTGTAACAGTTGCACATCATGTAGATCAAAATATTTCTCCATTTGTAGTATCCATGTTATGGGATCCTTGCCATCAAAATTCCTCATATCAATTTTTGGAATATGGTGGGTCTTCAATCCAATGTTAGATTCTATGAAATCATGATTAACATTTATTTTGTTCTCATCATGAGTTTCCTTTACTACCCTTTCGCCATTAGTAAGCATTTTTTGTAGCAAATTTTTCAAATATGTCTTCAAATATTCCATGTTTCCTTTAATTTTTTCTTCTATACCATTCATCTTAGCTTCCACTCCCTTTGAATTCCTTCAAACTAATTTTTCAACCAAACTTATGCAAAACTTTAAAAAAACTACACACCTTTTTTCACTTTGTAGGAGCTCGATAATGAATCTGTTGTATCTTTTTAATTTTGGATCTCCAAGGTCTGACATTATGTCTTGAGGTATCCCTCTGATTCCTCTTTCCAACTCCACGAGTCTGATAAATAATGGATTCTCCAAGGAAGAGTTATGATAAATCTCCCGTGATGACCTGATTATAGACTAGTTCAGTAGAGAGAACTTGTACAAAGTGCCACGTGTCACTATTACGACCTTAGGATCTAAACCTGATACATGGAAAAATAAAGGTCGTCCTATTTTTCGTAACTTTTGTGAAAATTCAATCTGATCCTCGGAGAGAAATTTATGACCAGGTCACCTGTTTGGGATGTAATTCGAGAGCCTGCAGAAACCCTAAATGTCTTGGACCATACCTCCAAAATTATAGTGAAAAAAGATCTAAAATTAAGTTCCAACCTTCACCAATATTTCGGCTCAAATGGGTTTTAATTCCAAAGTTGCAACCTTCATAGAAAAACAGTATAGCAAAACTTCCACGATGACATGTTTGAGATGGAATTTTGGAGCTTGCAAAAACCCTAACTTTCTCAGATCATATCTCTGAAAATATAGCGAGACAAGATCTGAAATTCAGACCCAAGGTTCAGAAAGATCTCAGATCAAATGGATTGTTGTTTTAGCTTTTGAAACTTCATAGAGAAAAATTTATAGTGAAAATTCCACGATGACCTGTTTGGAGCAACGAAACCCTAGAATCCAAACCTCTGATACCAAATGTTATGAAACCAGCTCCCAAAAAGATAGAAAAGATAGATCAATGACTTCAAAATCAGCCTCTTCGAGGGGAAAACTCCTTTACATTACACAAATGAACAATTCTTCAATGATACAAATGACAATACCTCCTTTCTATATATAGGAGTCTAAGTGGTCCAAATATAATTAGAGCCTACATAACAATAATATTGTAGGGGCATTGTTAACACCCAGGTTGTTCCCTATGACTCCCAAGGGAATACGGCCGGGGTAACCACTAACCAATCTTTGGGTTACAGTTCCTAACCTAACTGCAACCAGAGAGGGCTCTCTCTTTGTGATTTGTCTCTGTTATGATGGTGTTTTAGGCTAGCTGTGATGATCAGGTTTTGTTTATGTTTTTGGTTGAAGGATTTCTTTCAAGTCTTATGATGTAGTGTTTAGATAGTGGTATAACATTGGGCAATGGAGTTTGGATGCTGTGAAATGATCTTATACGTTTGGTGGTGCTCTAACTGCAAGGCCTATTGTGTACTTAGACAGACAAAATTAAACTTGAATGGTGATGTATGTCAACCAACAGAGATTAATTGAGAACTTTCTATTAAGTTGGTGAGGTGAAAGTGGACGCACTGCACAGGAGCAAAGCTTGAATTCCTGTGACAAAGGCCACTATGAAAGGTGTATTCTGAAAGTGCAGCAGTTAAGAATCACACTTTATATAGATTACAGCTGAAGAAAACATCTATAAACAACACAGACTGAACTCAGGGTACTCAGTGAGTAAATCCTGGAAGTTATTCTTTTTCTTTGTTGCTTAATATTGGAAATCAGATAACGTATATGGATTTTTAACAAAACAAGTAAATAACAGAGAGAGTTACAGAGACTTATTGTATGGTGAAATACACAGGGATCCAGCAGTCATCAACAGGCAACAGAACGTATTCAACACTTCAGACATCCGAGAAATTCCATCGCTTTCTTTATTAACTTCAGAAAGGATTACAGCATAAGAACTTCTTCAGGAGAAATCAACAACAACCCTTGCCATCTCATGCGAAGGGGACTTTATAGGAATGTGTATACAAAATATCTCAGGCATTGAGTCATCTGAGAGAGAAAAATATCTTCATTACTACGTTCAGAAAGTAGACAAGAAGTTATTACAACTTTGAATGCAGCGTAAATGCTCTTTATGTCTGTCAGAGGATTGTTTTGACTTTTGAGAGTCACTGAGTCGGTTGCATCACTCTGTTTTAATTCTGGAAATACGCATTTACTTTTGGCTGCGCAGTGCATTCTCAGGTTTGCCAGCTGTGGTCTTCTATCTCTGCTTTGTTGGCCGCTACATCCGCTGAGTTGGCTCAGCTTTGATCTATGCTGCATGCTGACTTTGTTGAACTGTGCTTTTTATAAAAATTTGTAAAAAACAGAAATTGGTGAATGCCTCACTGTTTATAAAATTCTCTGTATTGCATCTGTCCACCATTCCTGTGTAGGGAGCTGATGCCTGAGGATGGCCTCCATTGTCTCTTCTGCTTCTGTATATTTGAAAAAATTTGGGGCCACATCAAACAAGTGATTAATTTCATTCATTATAAAAAATAGATTTTCTATCTTACTATAGAAAACCTGCCCTGTAATAGGCCCTGTGTCTTCTGAAGTGCTGGCCTTCTCATTGATCTGTGCTGAGGCAAAAACATTTACTCTTTTAGCATACTGTTCATGGGTGAATAATTTCCCTCCGCTGTTCAGTAAGCTAGGGAGTCCTCTACTCTGCAATACCTGGAATTTCTCCATGAACCTGTTCACCTCTGTCTGCATATCCTGGGTTCTTCTGTCCAATGTCTGTACCAGATTTCTAAGAGTAAGAACCCTCTTGATCATTTGAATAGTCTCAGCTCTATTTGTGATTCCAATGGTGGCTAACTGAGAACTTGTTTTGTGGTTAAGCACATTGATCATTCTTGTAGCAATTTCAGGCATATTTCCCAATAAGGCTCTTGATGCTCGGACTTCCTTCTGTGCCTTTGGGATGAGCTCTAGTTGCTCATGGATTGTCTCAATATATGGCCATTGGTTGGTGATGGATTGGCCAATATTGGACCATATCATTGCTCTGATCTCAGATATGATTTTATCTAGCTTGAGCTCATTCTCAAGTTCCTTGATCCTATCTTTAAGGGCTTTGATTTCCTTGGCCTTTTCTCCCACCTCTCTTTTTGTCTTATCATGCCTTTCATTGACCTTGGCCAGCTTATCTCTGGTTTCATGCAGCTCTGTCATCTGAGCTTCCAAGATTTGTATTTCATTCTTTAATTTCTGCATGTCTAGAGTGTGTGCCTGTTCGGTACTTGTAGGTGCTGCTGAAGTGGATGTAGCTGTTTGTTCAGGTTGTTGAGGTGGAGGCACAGTGGTAGGAGCAGCATCCTCAAGATTGATGACTTGAGGAGGAGGCTGAGAAGTCTGACCCTCTTGTCTTTGCTTTAATGCTGCTTGTAAGGCCGCTTGAGTAGCCTCAGACTCTCCTAATTTCTCTTGTGTCTGCAGGAGCTGCTTATATATAGCTATTAGCAGATCTGTGGCATCCTTTTCCATCCTTTGTTGGGCTACCTCATCTGTTTGGGGGTGAATGGTAGCTGGGAGCTTGACTTTCTTCCTTAATGCAGCCATGTCAGCATCCCTTAGTTTCAAGATCTCCTGTATCCCTTTGATGTCATTGGGGTTATGCCCAATTTCCACGATGATGTCCTCTAGGGATCTTATCCTGTTGTCTTTGGCTTGAGATGAAGCCCTCTCCAATTCTAGTTGAGAGGCTGTAGCATTGAGGCTGCTTGTTAATTTGTAATTCTCCAACGTTTTGTCTGCCAAGGTGGCATACACCATTTCACCAGTTTGCTTGTGCAGCTCAATTTTATCCATTGGGTGGATGTCCTTGGCCAGGACCTCTAGATTAGTCCTGAGATAATCTGCAGTAGATTGTGGCTGGAGCGCTGTGGGTATGAAGTGACTCATAGTCAACTTGCCTTCGTCCACATCAAAAGCAGACATTAATCTTTGTTGGTTGGAGGGAGCCAATTTCAACAAATGGTTATATAACTTGACCTTCATGGGCTCACTCCTTCTTTTAATGTCTATAAACTGCTGTTTGATGCCTACCTCTGCTTCCCTCTCCTGGCTGGAGGAAGTGACCTCCCCTCCTATGGTTCTGTCTTGTTCTTGGTGGAAGGAACTGACCGAGGCTTCCCTGCTGGGTGGGCCCATACCCATTGCTTGTCTGATTGCGGCATCATCCTCTGAGAAGTCATTTAATCTCTGTCTCTTCTCCCCTTAGTTGATGGATGAAGTCATGGGTGTTTCTCTGTCTCTTTTCCTACTTATGTCCTCCTTCTGTGGAGTTTGAAGGACCGAGGCATCAGTAATGTTTTCAGGCCTCGAGTGTTCTACATTTTGGGCCTGCTCCTCGGTGGTAGGTGGGGTATCTACCACTTTTTCTTGCTGTAAGGGCTGCTGTGTTTCAGGTTGCCCTCCTCCTTGCTGCTGTTGCTGTTTTTGTTGTTGCTGCTGCTGCTGCTCCTGCTCTGCCTCCATCTCCTGTTCTTTTCCCTTCTCTGATATCTTTCCAGCAACTCTTGTAGCTTGCTGTTGGGCGGTTGAAGAGGATGCTGCTGCTCCAATTTGTATGCTCGGCAGTGAACTGACCTGTGAATAAAACTCAAGGTCAGCCATTTTCTTTATGTTTCTTAGAGCTCTTTGATTAAGCTCTTCTTGAGTAACAGCTTCTTCTAAAGTCCCTCTCCTCCATTTGCTTTGATTGGCATGTTTTTCTATGTGAGGAAGGCTGCAATGATCATAAGCAGACAATTTGTATTTAAGCCTCCTCATGGTAATGAAGTTGTTAGGGTCATAAGGTTTCCATAGGAAGCTGTATTTGAGACCAAAGCCCCCAAGTATTCTATCTGCTTCCTTCCACCCTTCCTCCCTTTCGTTATAGAGGAAATGGCCAAGTTGACTTTTGACCTTTAGCTGTGCCTTCTTACCTTTGCCTGAGAAGTGGAACATATCCACAAAGCCAAACTGCTTGAAGTATTCTAAGGCAAATAGCCTCATAGGCACAAATCTGGGTAGTCTAAATGGGGGCACCTCACACCCATATATTCTGATGACGGTGTGGTGTTGGTAGAAGTACCAATCCCCAATACTGTATGCTTTTGATAAATGCAGGAGTCTTTGCATCTCATATGTCAATCTGGGAGGAGGTAAGCCCAAAAGTAGAGTCATGGCTGGATGAATGAAGTGATCAATGAACTCACAGTAGGTGTATGGAGAATAGCAAGTGAGGTGGAAAACAGAGGTCCAGTACACCACATATCTCAGATTTCCCTGTGCATCTTCTCTCTTCATTGGGAAGGAGAACTTCTCATGCTGGAAGTATAGAAGCAAATGATATATGTAGGAAGTGTATTTAAATACCCTATCTCTTGATAGGTTCATCAACTGATCATGCATCTTGTCTGAGATGTATGTAGCATAGTCATAGCAGACTGGTTTTCTACCTGGAGCAAACATGAGCATTATGTGCATGACCGTTTCATCCACATGTTCCACTGAATCATATCCCAGGATGGGACTGATCATGTCAACGAGGTCCAGGCCCAATTGGTTGAGGTAGACAGAGTTGATGGGAGGAGTTTGTACAGTGTCAGCTTTGATGAATAACTAGTTAAGCTTTGTAATCTGGGCCTCTGTCATTCTGGCTCCCTCCATTATCAAATCAGCTAATGATAGAGGGACCAACTTCTTATCTGTTTTGAACTGCAGCATTTCCCTGATGGCTTCAGGGGTAATGAGAAACAGAATTGCACCTGAAGAATCAAGCACCACCCTCTGGGATGCATCATAATACTCAGCACATAGGTGGATGAGTTCTGGGAATTGGTTGACCTGAGGTAGCTTGAAGATTGGGAGAGAGGAATCCCAAATTCCCAAGATGTCTGTCCCATTTTGATGTTTGATTTTAATTTCATTTAGTATTTGGAGATGAAACCTACTCCTGCTTAGCATTTCTTCTGATATGTTATAGTCTAAGTCAGCTAATGCTTTCCAGCCCAATGCTTTGTGAGGGGCATTCAGAGGAGCTACATTGAGGGCTATAGGAGCCACAGGTGGATCCATGGTTCTTCTTAGGATTCTGTTTTTCAGGGACTGGTGTTACTATGCAGAGTAACACAAACAGCGCTTTTTCTGAGGAAAATGAGAATTTCTGAGGACAAAGAGTGAATGGGAAAGGTTGTAGCGACTGAAATGCTGCTTTCGAACCAGTGGGTGAGTAGCAAAGTTGAACAACGTATGTGTTATGGTAAATTTGGTTTTTTGCAGGCAACTGGCTTCACGATTGCGCGAACCAGTGAGAAAATTGCGTTCAGTTTGCCCAATGTGGCCTTGTAAACATGTAATGGCAGCACTGGTATGGTATTAGTGTTGGTTCAGTGGAGTTTAATGGTGATTTTAGCACTTCAAGGTCTGTTCATAGGCTTATAAGCGGAATTCAGCGAAAATGGACTTGCAGAGTGAAAATGAGTAATACCTGTGGAATCTGGTCGGTTAAAACTCGCTAATGCTTGAAGGATGGACACTCTGGCGGTCTGGAAGCCTTTTCAACGGGCTGGTGCAGGCTTGAACGTGAAATTACATGCAGAGCAACAATGCGGCTTTCTCCGAAAAAATAGCAAAAACGCGACTTTTTGGCTCAAATATAGATTTTGGTGATTTTGGCGCGCTTTTGTGCTGACGTCAGCATGACGTCATAGGTGGGGTCAGGGTCGGATGACGTCAGCACGACGTCATCCAGCCAGGTGGCGGGTTCTGGTTGGTCCACGGGGATGGTGAGGTGGCAGGACAGGTCGGCCAATGGATGAGCGGAGGGATGACGCGACGGCATGACTGGCGGTGAAGGGGCGATGACGTGGGGATGATGTAATGTAGGCGGAAATGAAAAACCGGAAACCGCGGCGGTTTCATATCGCACCGCCTATGGTACGGTGGCGGTAAATGTCAGTAGTACCTCCGATGAGCCGTGGAGGGGATGCGTGGCTGCCGCATGACGTAGCCAAAATACGGCCATCGGACGATATCCTTCGTACAGCAGATGTGCTCCGATGCCGCGATGGTCGTCGGATCTGGAGGGGTATGATCTAACGGCTGTCGGGACTTTGATGTGATTGGGGGATAGGACAGATAAGGATCGGACGTCGGAAAGGGTCCAATGTGACCAGAGCCGTCGGATCCAGAGTCGTTTGATCAGACGGTCATCAGGAAGGTTAAGTGATAGATGGGTACGGGGAGCGGCGAAGTTTATTTTAATAATATTTCTGGGGATCTATGCACGGGCGGGGAACTTCGGTAAAGTGGGTTTTTTGCAAATTTTAGTGAAATGAACCCGCCCTTTAGACTTAGGACAAAAAGGAAAAGGTTGGTTTTTCATGATTTTTAGCCATTTTGAAGCGGGTAAGGGTAGAAACTAAGCTTTTAGGGGGGTTTTTCATGTGCAAATGGGGGTCAAAAAATGAGGAAATGAATTTGCAGAGGAAAAGGGAGATTTAGCTTAGGTTTATCAAGATGACCAGGTGTCATCTGATCCCTGACATGGGACTATATGGCTATAATGCCAAGGGGGAGGGATATTTATACAAAATTTGGGGTTTATACACCATGGTGTTAGTAATATTAGGGAAAAGGTGATATAAGGGATCTATATAATAGAGTTAGTGTTAGCATGGATGATGGAAGTGAATGGGGGGAAAAACACTAAGTTCATTTGAAACTTACTTAGTTTAGGGAGTAGATCAAAATGAAAAGATTTTTAGACAAGAAATGTGGCTTTGGATGAACAAGAATCATTATGAAACCATGATCTTCCTCCCTGAATCTCAGCTCATAGAGGGATGTTAGCAAATGAAAAAGAAAGGGGGAAGGAGGGAGGTTAGTTATGGTCCTTGCTGTAACTTGATGAATATGCACACCTTGTCACTTGATAGACTTTGCCTTGGTAATCATAGTCAACATATCTGCAATGGTAAAGATAGCCTTTTTCTGCAACCACCACTACTTACCCAGCTATTTGCCTAGCATTTTTTATTTCTTCTTGGAGGGTGCACTTGGACTTGCAGACCCTTACTTGCCTTTTCTTTTCTTTGGCTTTTTCTTTTATTTTTCTATCTACTTCTAACCTTATTGCTTCCAAGGTCCCAGATTAAGCAGTTGCGAGCCTTATTTTCTCTACCTAGGCTATTTGTCTGCCAAGATTAAACAGTTTGGACAGACTTCTTTCTCTAGTCTACAACTGGAAATTGAAAGCAAGGCATGATCCAGATTAGACTGTTGGATCATCCATCCAAAATGGAAACAAGGCCATCAAAATTGAAACAAGGAGAAACTCTTTACATGCCTTGTGTTTCTAGGAAATATGGGATCTTTGCATAATCAAAGCAGAGCATATTTGGACTTTCCCTAGCCCATCATGAAATATGAAACCTATTGGTATAGGTATCCAACAGTGGCTCCACATGGGGATGGTTTTTCACTTGAAAGACCAAGAACAGCAGGTCAGATTGCCTTGCTCCATTGCTGCCCATATCATCCTTAAAGTTTGCTGCTTTGAAGTACCAAATTTCGTGCTTCCCTTCTTGGTAGACTTCTGATTCTATTTACCTTTTGCTGGTTGGTGAATAACTTGGAAAACTGCATTTTTACAATCTAAACAGAAAATAATATGTACATCTGCATATATACAAGGGAACCTCAGGTTGCACTCATGGGAAATAGTCAAAATAATGCTTCAGCATCCTGCCATTGACAGGACCTTCATCCAAGTCAGTTTCAGTTAGACTTTTAAGGAAGTAAGTGTTATTACCTTGTACTGCTTGGACAGCAAATGGTCCTCTCCATAAGGAATCAAATTTTCCATGTTTTCCTTTCTCTTCTCTTCTTGCATCCCACTTGAGGACTTTATCACCAATATTGAAATTTTCTGCTTTGGTTCTCCTGTCAAAGGCCTTCTTTAATTTTTCTTGTAACCCTTGAACTCTGCTGAAAACCTGATCTCTAGTTTGCTGCAGACATATGATTTGATTTATCCTTCTTTGCATATCATTTGGTTCGGCTTGGTTTTCTTGAAGAAGCTTCATAACAGGCACTCCTATTGATGAGGGAAATTTGGCTTCTAGTCCATAAACCAACTCATATGGGCTGGTCCCAATTGATCTTTTGGTTGTTAGTCTATCTGCCCATAAGGCATTGACTAGTTTCTTGTGCCAATTCTTTTTGTTTTCTTCCAGCACCTTTTTGATGATGTTCACCAGGCTCTTGTTAGATGATTCAGCTAGGCCATTTCCTTGGGGATAGTATGCAGTAGAGTGACCCAAAGTAATATGATATTTGTGGCAGAAGTTTACCATTTTCTTGGATCTGAAAGCAGCAGCATTGTCTGTTATTATTTTGTCAGGACAGCCAAACCTAGCCAGTATGTTGTTTTCTAAAAACTGAATGATTACTGAGTCATTTGCTTGTCTGCATGGGGCAGCTTCAATCCATTTGGTGAAGTAGTCTGTGGCTGTCAAAATCCATCTATGTTGGCCTGAAGATGAGGGATGAATTTCCCCAATGAAATCCAAGCCCCATTGTTGAAAAGGTCTCTCTGTTGCAATGGGTCTTAGGGGGAGTGGCAGCAACTATCTTTTGCCCTCAAACACTTGGCATTTGTGGCATGAGGTTGTGAATTTCTTGACATCAGAGAACATGGTGGGCCAGTAATAACCAGCCCTCAGTATTTTGTCCACAGTGGACTTCCAGTACAAATGTCCACCACAGTCTCCTGCATGAAAATCTTGCATGATATTGTTAGTTTCATTTTCCATTAAACAGTGCAGCAATATACCTTCATGGTTTTTCCAAAGTAAATTTCCATCCATCACACAAAATCTAGATGTTTTCATTTTTAGGAACCTACACTTAGTTCTGGACAGTCCTGGGGGAGCACACAGGTTTTGTAACACATAACAAATGTCAGAGTACCAAGGGGATTGTTCAAAGGCTACATTGATCTTTGGAGTCGCCAGCTCTGTTTCACTGTCCAGCTGATTGATATCTAGGGCTTGGAAATTTGCTTCTGTCATCAACTTGGCCAAACCTTGCCCTTTTATTAGCTTTGTAGGTTTTATTTCGATGTCAAATTCTAGTATGTTTGCAATCCATTTTCCTCTTCTGCCCTCTAGGTTTTCTTGAGTGAGTATGTCTTTTACAATAGGACTTGGCACATATGCTATGACATGGGAATAAAGGATATAAATCCTAAAATCCTTAATTGCTTTGACCAAAGCATAAGCTTGCTTTTCCATGATTTGGTATTTCAGAGGTGCGTCTCTAAGGGCTTTACTGAAGAAAGCAATTGGTTTCTCATTTTCTTGGTCATCTTTTTGCAACAAAACAGCAGCAATAGTGTGCTGGGAGGCGAAAGAGAAAATGATAAAGTCTCTGTCAAACTGAGGATTGGTTAACACTGGGGTTTGAGTCAAGGCCAATTTTATACCTTCAAAGGCTTGATTTGCTTCAACAGTCCACTTTACTTTTGAATCCTTTTTTAACATGTTATTTAATAATCTGATTAGTTCTGCTAAGTTTGGGATAAACCTTCTTAAGAAATTGATTTTTCCTAAGAATCCCTGCAACTCCTTGACATTCCTTGGGTGGGGCATTTGTAGGATAGCTTGTATCCTGTCTGGATCAATTCTTATGCCATCTTTTGAAATAATATGTCCTAAGAGTTTACCTTCTTCCAAGCCAAATAATGATTTCTTGGGATTTAAGGAAATGCCATATTTCCTGCATGTTAGGAAAATCTGTCTCAAATGTTTCAGATGTTCTTGGTCAGATTTTGAAAAGGGTGTAAGATCATCTAAGTAAATGACTAGGAAGTCATGAATCTCTTTTGCAAAAGCAATATCCATTGCTCTTTGAAATGTTGGCCCTGCATTTTTCAATCCAAAGGGCATTTTTACATATTTGAAAGTTCCCCATGGGGTTGTAAATGCAGTTTTATCTTGGTCATCAGGGTGTACCAAGATTTGATTAAAGCCTGAGAATCCATCAAGCAATGACATCCTTGAAGCCCCCACCACTCTTTGGAGAATGTGATCCGTTTTGGGTAAAGGATAGTTATCTTTGAGTGATACTTGATTTAGATTCCTTAAGTCTACACAAAGTCTAATCTCACCAGTTTTCTTTCTTGTAGGGACTAAATTTGAAATCCACTCAGAGAACCTGATTGGTGCTATGATACCAGCTTTGAACATTTTTTGCAATTCCTTTTCAATGGAAGGAAGGAGTATAGGATTGATCCTTCTCAACTTCTGTTTGAATGGTTTTTGATTAGGCTTGAGGGGAATGGTATGCTGGATGACAGAAGTATCATAGGACTTTAGATCCTCATAACCCCATGCAAAAACATCTTGAAACTCTTTAAAGAGGTCAATGTATTTGGGTTTTTGATCAGGGGGCAAAGAAGCAGACAGCTTTATTATTTTAGGCTTGTCAATGGTACCAATATTGCATTCTTCAACGGCTGCATCTAATGGCTGCATTTTTGGCTTCCTAGGGACGTCATTTGAATCAAAGATGTCCTCTAGCGGGGTAAGGCCTGTTGGAAGGAAATTGTCTTTGAGTTCTATGATTTCAGCTTCAGCGCTGGTCACCTCTTCACAGTCAATTAAGTGAATCTGCTGAATGTTTTTGTTGTTGAAAATGGTTGGATTCAGTAATTGTTTTGCTGTTCTAGGTGATATTGGCTGAGCAGTCTGTTGAAACTGTATTTGTGATGGACTTGCTCCATCAAGTTTTTGTGATTGACTTGCTGACTCAAGTATTTGTGATTGACTTGCTGACTCAAGTATTTGTGATTGACTTGCTGACTCAGTGTCAATATTTAATCCTGTAAACTCTTGTTGTAAGGTTAAAAAATTGTTTATTTGCATATCATCCTCAAATACTTGCCATTCTTTGACATTGTTTGGAATGGAGGGTCTGTATTTGACCTCGGCTGTGAAGCAGTTGTTGGGTTCCAGTGGAAATTTGAAGGTGCTGGCAAATGTTGCCAAACTATGTGCATGGAGATTGTGGCTCCTTGAAATTTTTGTGATAAGGAACTCAGAGAAGGTGTCCAATAGTTCAATTACAGCAGATCTGTAAGACCTCAACCTTTTGTCATTGGTGACAAAATTTCCTTTTACTTGTTGAATCACTAGATCAGAATCTCCCATGATCGAGACCCTAAGAGCTTGTAATGACTTTGCTAGTTTGAGACCTAGTAACAGAGCTTCATACTCTGCCATGTTATTAGTGCATCTAAAGTTTAATCTATAAGCTCTGCCTTCCACGTGGTTTTTCCCTTTGTTATGTATCCAAACTCCAGCTCCTGCCCCTAACTTGTTGACTGAGCCATCAAATTCTAGGACCCACAGGATATCTCGCTGGAAAGGAGATTTAAAGATCTGTTCATGGGATGGCAATGTAAGCAGGAGTTGGGGTTTCTTCTCCAGCTTGTCTTCTAGGACAGTTTCATCACTTGTTTGAAAATCTTTGACAACTAGAGGAGGGGCAGTGTCTAGTGCTTGACCGATTGATGTTTTGTGGGTGGTACTTCCTTGATTAATGTTTTGTTCTTGCATGAGTTTTTTAGTCCCAATATCATTGTTTGAGAGGCTTGCGCTGTCATTGAAGAGAATGAACGAGTCTATGTCTGAATGGACAGCATATATTGGAAAATTTTGAGGCTTTTCTTCACTGCTGACCATGTACTTCATGAGTGTTTCTCTGTAGAGTCTTTTTGGTTGCCCAAAGACAGAGATGGTGGCATGTGACATGTCTAATTGCAGGGAGCCTTGGAGTTTAGCTCCCCATGATCTTGATAGCAGCATCCCATATTTAGGTGGGATATCAGCGACTACAACATCCATTAGAATGGTTTTGTTAGGGTACTGAACCAGAGACACACATAAATATTTTATTAGACCTAAACATTTGACTTGGCTAGAGTCAAAGGAAAACAGGTCCTTGTATGGTCTTGTTATATCCAAGTTCAATCTTTCCATGACTGCTTTTGGCATGAGGTTATGAGAGGCACCTGAGTCGAACATTGCATTATGCAGTATTTTGTCATGAATATGCAAGCTGACATAAAAAGGTAATATCCCTGTGACTACTGTTTTTCCATCTGACTCTGGGCCAAACAGTAATTCTGGAGTGTCATCTAGCACATTTACATCATCTTTGCTATTAGTGAGTTGAAGGGATTTCTTGATCTGTTGCTTATAGATGTCATGCTTGGCTAGCTCTGAGAGGGGAATTGCTATCTTTAGCTTGCCAATCTCTGTGCCTAGGTCAAAAGGTTTGTCAGCTTGGGTTTTGGAGTCACGGATAGCAGCCCTTTCTTTGTTCATTAAATCTTCTTGTTGGTTTTCATCTTGACTTCGAGACCTGCCCCTTTTACTCATGTCTTGAGGGGTAATATTTAAATCAGGGTGAGAGGACGAAGTTGCCATAGGCTGATGTAGTGGTGACAATAGTTCGGTAACCTCTTCAACCACTACTTCTTCTGCAGGCAAGTTTGTTTTGTCATTAGGTTCTGTGACTATGGTTCCTTTAGACCTCTGTTTATCCTTTATCTTGTCAGGCTGATTTACATTCACGGTCCTACTCCTTAGCTTGTACTGTTTATGGACTTCATAGACAGCAGTATCATATCCTTGTTTAAAATCAAAGGATTCTCCTGATTTAGTTTGGAATGTTTTGATTTCATCATCCTCATGATCCTCTTGTGTTAAGAAAACTTGGCTTTTACCATCTAGACCCATTAGGTTAATCTCAGGATCTTCATTGAGCTCATTAGATGTGGAAGTTTCTGCATAATTTTCTTGAAAAGGGGGTCTAATGTCTTGGTCAGCACTTGTCTTACCTATGTTTGGGTTCTGAGTTCTCCTAAAATTCGGATTTCTAGGAGGGTTGTTTTGTGGTGCTTCCCATGATGACTTTCTTTCAACCGATTCCACTCTTTCACCCAATCTCTTCATGCTATTTAGTATTGCATCCAGCTTTTGATCAAAGCCCGAGGGTTCTTCTTTGAAGGCAGTCCTTTTTTCCAACTTTGCCCTGTTTCTTTTGGCAATTAGGTTAGCTTCCACTGTGACAGCAACCCTTTGAGCTTCTGCGAGGGTTGGAGGGTCTCTTTCCTTCAACTGATAGGCCATATCAGGGTCAAAACCGTCAGGGAATTTATATAGGGCTAAATCAGGAGGGGGCCTTAAGTTCTGTGGGATAGCATTATATACATTGTTAAACCTAGCACAATATTCCAAAACTGTCTCTTGGGGACCTCTCTTAATAGTGTCATATTCACCAAGTATGTGGAGAGGATCTTTCTTCTTCTCCCATCTATTGGTAAAAGCTTGGTAAAGCTCATCAGGAGTTGTAATGGAGTTTGCATTCAGGGATCTAAACCAAGTTCTAACATCCCCAGTTAAGCTTTGAACAAAAATTCTCATTCTGACACTGTCATCATCTATTTCATAGGTCTCAAAGTGGTCTTGCATCTTCTTAGCATGCTGAACAGCTGTCAGAGGGCCGTTGGAGTCAAAAAATGAGATTTTGGTTTGGTAGTCTTGGGGTAAAGCTGCAGCATTAGCTGGTATCTGCAGAGGTGCATACCTGTTAGCCATATTTATGGGATTTAGAGGGTTGATAGGAACAAACGGGACAACAGGGATCACTGGTATAACAGGTTTAATGGGATGAGTGGCTAGTGGGAAACTGGTTAAAGGAGTATATGCAGTGGATGAAGGTGAAAGAGGAGGACTTTGAGATGTTGATGGTGAACTAGGAGAACCTGGGACAGACCTAAAGAGGACTTTAAGTGGAGTAGAAAGGTTGGGAAAATCTTCAACTGAGGTCAAAATAGCAGGCTGGTCCTGCTTTTGTTGCTTCCTGATGTTTTTTCGGATGGTATTTGGATTATCAACAACGATGGGTGGATTAGGGTCAGGATTTGCCCTAGTGTACCTTGGGTTTTTCTTGGGAGCCAGTTTCTAACTGTTTTTCAGTACTCTTATAGGAAGTTTTTATATATGCACGGACTGGATGAAGATTTTGGAATGGCTATATATGTTTCAAAGCTAAGATGAAGATTCCCTAATTAGCTCTTCCCTAAAGCTGTCACTGTGGTACAGAAACAGTTATAAGGCCTCTTGGCTGGTTTCAGGCTTGATGGTAGCTTTGGAAGACAGATAGTAATTGAAAAATCCTAAGAAGTCCCCAGTGGAGTCGCCAATTATGTTAACACCCAGGTTGTTCCCTATGACTCCCAAGGGAATACGGCCGGGGTAACCACTAACCAATCTTTGGGTTACAGTTCCTAGCCTAACTGCAACCAGAGAGGGCTCTCTCTTTGTGATTTGTCTCTGTTATGATGGTGTTTTAGGCTAGCTGTGATGATCAGGTTTTGTTTATGTTTTTGGTTGAAGGATTTCTTTCAGGTCTTATGATGTAGTGTTTAGATAGTGGTATAACATTGGGCAATGGAGTCTGGATGCTGTGAAATGATCTTATACGTTGGGTGGTGCTCTAACTGCAAGGCCTATTGTGTATTTAGACAGACAAAATTAAACTTGAATGGTGATGTATGTCAACCAACAGAAATTAATTGAGAACTTTCTATTAAGTTGGTGAGGTGAAAGTGGACGCACTGCACAGGAGCAAAGCTTGAATTCCTGTGACAAAGGCCACTGTGAAAGGTGTATTCTGAAAGTGCAGCAGTTAAGAATCACACTTTATATAGATTACAGCTGAAGAAAACATCTATAAACAACACAGACTGAACTCAGGGTACTCAGTGAGTAAATCCTGGAAGTTATTCTTTTTCTTTGTTGCTTAATATTGGAAATCAGATAACGTATATGGATTTTTAACAAAACAAGTAAATAACAGAGAGAGTTACAGAGACTTATTGTATGGTGAAATACACAGGGATCCAGCAGTCATCAACAGGCAACAGAACGTATTCAACACTTCAGACATCCGAGAAATTCCATCGCTTTCTTTATTAACTTCAGAAAGGATTACAGCATAAGAACTTCTTCAGGAGAAATCAACAACAACCCTTGCAATCTCATGCGAAGGGGACTTTATAGGAATGTGTATACAAAATATCTCAGGCATTGAGTCATCTGAGAGAGAAAAATATCTTCATTACTACGTTCAGAAAGTAGACAAGAAGTTATTACAACTTTGAATGCAGCGTAAATGCTCTTTATGTCTGTCAGAGGATTGTTTTGACTTTTGAGAGTCACTGAGTCGGTTGCATCACTCTGTTTTAATTCTGGAAATACGCATTTACTTTTGGCTGCGCAGTGCATTCTCGGGTTTGCCAGCTGTGGTCTTCTATCTCTGCTTTGTTGGCCGCTACATCCGCTGAGTTGGCTCAGCTTTGATCTATGCTGCATGCTGACTTTGTTGAACTGTGCTTTTTATAAAAATTTGTAAAAAACAGAAATTGGTGAATGCCTCACTGTTTATAAAATTCTCTGTATTGCATCTGTCCACCATTCCTGTGTAGGGAGCTGATGCCTGAGGATGGCCTCCATTGTCTCTTCTGCTTCTGTATATTTGAAAAAATTTGGGGCCACATCAAACAAGTGATTAATTTCATTCATTATAAAAAATAGATTTTCTATCTTACTATAGAAAACCTGCCCTGTAATAGGCCCTGTGTCTTCTGAAGTGCTGGCCTTCTCATTGATCTGTGCTGAGGCAAAAACATTTACTCTTTTAGCATACTGTTCATGGGTGAATAATTTCCCTCCGCTGTTCAGTAAGCTAGGGAGTCCTCTACTCTGCAATACCTGGAATTTCTCCATGAACCTGTTCACCTCTGTCTGCATATCCTGGGTTCTTCTGTCCAATGTCTGTACCAGATTTCTAAGAGTAAGAACCCTCTTGATCATTTGAATAGTCTCAGTTCTATTTGTGATTCCAATGGTGGCTAACTAAGAACTTGTTTTGTGGTTAAGCACATTGATCATTCTTGTAGCAATTTCAGGCATATTTCCCAATAAGGCTCTTGATGCTCGGACTTCCTTCTGTGCCTTTGGGATGAGCTCTAGTTGCTCATGGATTGTCTCAATATATGGCCATTGGTTGGTGATGGATTGGCCAATATTGGACCATATCATTGCTCTGATCTCAGATATGATTTTATCTAGCTTGGGCTCATTCTCAAGTTCCTTGATCCTATCTTTAAGGGCTTTGATTTCCTTGGCCTTTTCTCCCACCTCTCTTTTTGTCTTATCATGCCTTTCATTGACCTTGGCCAGCTTATCTCTGGTTTCATGCAGCTCTGTCATCTGAGCTTCCAAGATTTGTATTTCATTCTTTAATTTCTGCATGTCTAGAGTGTGTGCCTGTTCGGTACTTGTAGGTGCTGCTGAAGTGGATGTAGCTGTTTGTTCAGGTTGTTGAGGTGGAGGCACAGTGGTAGGAGCAGCATCCTCAAGATTGATGACTTGAGGAGGAGGCTGAGAAGTCTGACCCTCTTGTCTTTGCTTTAGTGCTGCTTGTAAGGCCGCTTGAGTAGCCTCAGACTCTCCTAATTTCTCTTGTGTCTGCAGGAGCTGCTTACATATAGCTATTAGCAGATCTGTGGCATCCTTTTCCATCCTTTGTTGGGCTACCTCATCTGTTTGGGGGTGAATGGTAGCTGGGAGCTTGACTTTCTTCCTTAATGCAGCCATGTCAGCATCCCTTAGTTTCAAGATCTCCTGTATCCCTTTGATGTCATTGGGGTTATGCCCAATTTCCACGATGATGTCCTCTAGGGATCTTATCCTGTTGTCTTTGGCTTGAGATGAAGCCCTCTCCAATTCTAGTTGAGAGGCTGTAGCATTGAGGCTGCTTGTTAATTTGTAATTCTCCAACGTTTTGTCTGCCAAGGCGGCATACACCATTTCACCAGTTTGCTTGTGCAGCTCAATTTTATCCATTGGGTGGATGTCCTTGGCCAGGACCTCTAGATTAGTCCTGAGATAATCTGCAGTAGATTGTGGCTGGAGCGCTGTGGGTATGAAGTGACTCATAGTCAACTTGCCTTCGTCCACATCAAAAGCAGACATTAATCTTTGTTGGTTGGAGGGAGCCAATTTCAACAAATGGTTATATAACTTGACCTTCATGGGCTCACTCCTTCTTTTAATGTCTATAAACTGTTGTTTGATGCCTACCTCTGCTTCCCTCTGCTGGCTGGAGGAAGTGACCTCCCCTCCTATGGTTCTGTCTTGTTCTTGGTGGAAGGAATTGACCGAGGCTTCCCTGCTGGGTGGGCCCATACCCATTGCTTGTCTGATTGCGGCATCATCCTCTGAGAAGTCATTTAATCTCTGTCTCTTCTCCCCTTGGTTGATGGATGAAGTCATGGGTGTTTCTCTGTCTCTTTTCCTACTTAGGTCCTCCTTCTGTGGAGTTTGAAGGACCGAGGCATCAGTAATGTTTTCAGGCCTCGAGTGTTCTACATTTTGGGCCTGCTCCTCGGTGGTAGGTGGGGTATCTACCACTTTTTCTTGCTGTAAGGGCTGCTGTGTTTCAGGTTGCCCTCCTCCTTGCTGTTGTTGCTGTTTTTGTTGTTGCTGCTGCTGCTGCTCCTGCTCTGCCTCCATCTCCTGTTCTTTTCCCTTCTCTGATATCTTTCCAGCAACTCTTGTAGCTTGCTGTTGGGCGGTTGAAGAGGATGTTGCTGCTCCAATTTGTATGCTCGGCAGTGAACTGACCTGTGAATAAAACTCAAGGTCAGCCATTTTCTTTATGTTTCTTAGAGCTCTTTGATTAAGCTCTTCTTGAGTAACAGCTTCTTCTAAAGTCCCTCTCCTCCATTTGCTTTGATTGGCATGTTTTTCTATGTGAGGAAGGCTGCAATGATCATAAGCAGACAATTTGTATTTAAGCCTCCTCATGGTAATGAAGTTGTTAGGGTCATAAGGTTTCCATAGGAAGCTGTATTTGAGACCAAAGCCCCCAAGTATTCTATCTGCTTCCTTCCACCCTTCCTCCCTTTCGTTATAGAGGAAATGGCCAAGTTGACTTTTGACCTTTAGCTGTGCCTTCTTACCTTTGCCTGAAAAGTGGAACATATCCACAAAGCCAAACTGCCTGAAGTATTCTAAGGCAAATAGCCTCATAGGCACAAATCTGGGTAGTCTAAATGGGGGCACCTCACACCCATATATTCTGATGACGGTGTGGTGTTGGTAGAAGTACCAATCCCCAATACTGTATGCTTTTGATAAATGCAGGAGTCTTTGCATCTCATCTGTCAATCTGGGAGGAGGTGAGCCCAAAAGTAGAGTCATGGCTGGATGAATGAAGTGATCAATGAACTCACAGTAGGTGTATGGAGAATAGCAAGTGAGGTGGAAAACAGAGGTCCAGTACACCACAGATCTCAGATTTCCCTGTGCATCTTCTCTCTTCATTGGGAAGGAGAACTTCTCATGCTGGAAGTATAGAAGCAAATGATATATGTAGGAAGTGTATTTAAATACCCTATCTCTTGATAGGTTCATCAACTGATCATGCATCTTGTCTGAGATGTATGTAGCATAGTCATAGCAGACTGGTTTTCTACCTGGAGCAAACATGAGCATTATGTGCATGACCGTTTCATCCACATGTTCCACTGAATCATATCCCAGGATGGGACTGATCATGTCAACGAGGTCCAGGCCCAATTGGTTGAGGTAGACAGAGTTGATGGGAGGAGTTTGTACAGTGTCAGCTTTGATGAATAACTGGTTAAGCTTTGTAATCTGGGCCTCTGTCATTCTGGCTCCCTCCATTATCAAATCAGCTAATGATAGAGGGACCAACTTCTTATCTGTTTTGAACTGCAGCATTTCCCTGATGGCTTCAGGGGTAATGAGAAACAGAATTGCACCTGAAGAATCAAGCACCACCCTCTGGGATGCATCATAATACTCAGCACATAGGTGGATGAGTTCTGGGAATTGGTTGACCTGAGGTAGCTTGAAGATTGGGAGAGAGGAATCCCAAATTCCCAAGATGTCTGTCCCATTCTGATGTTTGATTTTAATTTCATTTAGTATTTGGAGATGAAACCTGCTCCTGCTTAGCATTTCTTCTGATATGTTATAGTCTAAGTCAGCTAATGCTTTCCAGCCCAATGCTTTGTGAGGGGCATTCAGAGGAGCTACATTGAGGGCTATAGGAGCCACAGGGGGATCCATGGTTCTTCTTAGGATTCTGTTTTTCAAGGACTGGTGTTACTATGCAGAGTAACACAAACAGCGCTTTTTCTGAGGAAAATGAGAATTTCTGAGGACAAAGAGTGAATGGGAAAGGTTGTAGCGATTGAAATGCTGCTTTTGAACCAGTGGGTGAGTAGCAAAGTTGAACAACGTATGTGTTATGGTAAATTTGGTTTTTTGCAGGCAACTGGCTTCACGATTGCGCGAACCAGTGAGAAAATTGCGTTCAGTTTGCCCAATGTGGCCTTGTAAACATGTAATGGCAGCACTGGTATGGTATTAGTGTTGGTTCAGTGGAGTTTAATGGTGATTTTAGCATTTCAAGGTCTGTTCATAGGCTTATAAGCGGAATTCAGCGAAAATGGACTTGCAGAGTGAAAATGAGTAATACCTGTGGAATCTGGTCGGTTAAAACTCGCTAATGCTTGAAGGATGGACACTCTGGCGGTCTGGAAGCCTTTTCAACGGGCTGGTGCAGGCTTGAACGTGAAATTACATGCAGAGCAACAATGCGGCTTTCTCCAAAAAAATAGCAAAAACGCGACTTTTTGGCTCAAATATAGATTTTGGTGATTTTGGCGCGCTTTTGTGCTGACGTCAGCATGACGTCATAGGTGGGGTCAGGGTCGGATGACGTCAGCAGGACGTCATCCAGCCAGGTGGCGGGTTCTGGTTGGTCCACGGGGATGGTGAGGTGGCAGGACAGGTCGGCCAATGGATGAGCGGAGGGATGACGCGACGGCATGACTGGCGGTGAAGGGGCGATGACGTGGGGATGATGTAATGTAGGCGGAAATGAAAAACCGGAAACCGCGGCGGTTTCATATCGCACCGCCTATGGTACGGTGGCGGTAAATGTCAGTAGTACCTCCGATGAGCCATGGAGGGGACGCGTGGCTGCCGCATGACGTAGCCAAAATACGGCCATCGGACGATATCCTTCGTACAGCAGATGTGCTCCGATGCCGCGATGGCCGTCGGATCTGGAGGGGCATGATCTAACGGCTGTCGGGACTTTGATGTGATTGGGGGATAGGACAGATAAGGATCGGACGTCGGAAAGGGTCCGATGTGACCAGAGCCGTCGGATCCAGAGTCGTTTGATCAGACGGTCATCAGGAAGGTTAAGTGATAGATGGGTACGGGGAGCGGCGGAGTTTATTTTAATAATATTTCTGGGGATCTGTGCACGGGCGGGGAACTTCGGTAAAGTGGGTTTTTTGCGAATTTTAGTGAAATGAACCCGCCCTTTAGACTTAGGATAAAAAGGAAAAGGTTGGTTTTTCATGATTTTTAGCCATTTTGAAGCGGGTAAGGGTAGAAACTAGGCTTTTAGGGGGGTTTTTCATGTGCAAATGAGGGTCAAAAAATGAGGAAATGAATTTGCAGAGGAAAAGGGAGATTTAGCTTAGGTTTATCAAGATGACCAGGTGCCATCTGATCCCTGACGTAGGACTATATGGCTATAATGCCAAGGGGGAGGGATATTTATACAAAATTTGGGGTTTATACACCATGGTGTTAGTAATATTAGGGAAAAGGTGATATAAGGGATCTATATAATAGAGTTAGTGTTAGCATGGATGATGGAAGTGAATGGGGGGACAAACACTAAGTTCATTTGAAACTTACTTAGTTTAGGGAGTAGATCAAAATGAAAAGATCTTTAGACAAGAAATGTGGCTTTGGATGAACAAGAATCATTATGAAACCATGATCTTCCTCCCTGAATCTCAGCTCATAGAGGGATGTTATCAAATGAAAAAGAAAGGGGGAAGGAGGGAGGTTAGTTATGGTCCTTGCTGTAACTTGATGAATATGCACACCTTGTCACTTGATAGACTTTGCCTTGGTAATCATAGTCAACATATCTGCAATGGTAAAGATAGCCTTTTTCTGCAACCACCACTACTTACCCAGCTATTTGCCTAGCATTTTTTATTTCTTCTTGGAGGGTGCACTTGGACTTGCAGACCCTTACTTGCCTTTTCTTTTCTTTGGCTTTTTCTTTTATTTTTCTATCTACTTCTAACCTTATTGCTTCCAAGGTCCCAGATTAAGCAGTTGGGAGCCTTATTTTCTCTACCTATGCTATTTGTCTGCCAAGATTAAACAGTTTGGACAGACTTCTTTCTCTAGTCTACAACTGGAAATTGAAAGCAAGGCATGATCCAGATTAGACTGTTGGATCATCCATCCAAAATGGAAACAAGGCCATCAAAATTGAAACAAGGAGAAACTCTTTACATGCCTTGTGTTTCTAGGAAATATGGGATCTTTGCATAATCAAAGCAGAGCATATTTGGACTTTCCCTAGCCCATCATGAAATATGAAACCTATTGGTATAGGTATCCAACAGGCACAATAATAACAACATGGGCACAACAATGCCATAAGGGGGTTGCACTAATAACAATAAGGGGCTACACTAGTAGTATAGGGACTTAACAACATGTGAATTGGATGAAAGTAGTGGATGTGACACACCTTTTTTCTCATAGGCAAGACCTTCCTTTTCTTGTGCAAATTTTTCAAGTTTTTATATTTTATGTTGCACATCACTTTATATTTTTGTTAATTGTTCATATCTTTGTGGACGCAGGTCAGGAATGACTACGATGGCTTCATTGGAAATTTCATTATACATGAACCCAACCTTCTAGCTATTGAGTTAGGAATAGGATTAGATGCATCCTAGTTTTCCCTTTCTTGCACTCATTTTGCACTCATTCCCTGTAGTTTTTCCTCGTTTTCTTATTCTGGTTCTACATCATGTTTGCTTTAGCCATTTTTTCCTCTTATCTTCTGGTTTTGTTTCCTTGATGTGTGTTTTCTTTCTTTTCGTCTTGTTTTCTTTCCTGTTGAGTTTCTCCTTTTGTGTTCATCATGCGAATAAGTGTTGTGCCTGGTTGTGTTTTGGATTCTTAGTATGTGTGTGATTGAACTATCAAGAGTCTTGTGACACTTTAGCATTTAGCTAGCCCTCTTTCTGTCTTCCTTGTGTTGGTTACACCTTTTGGCCGTTGAAGTTCCGACAGAAAATAAAATTTGTCTGTAAGGAGAGTTTTGGTCCAACCATGAACCTATTTCTAGTCCAGAAACCGCATGATTATACTTGGTTTTTCTGATTTGGGGTTCGCAAGCTTATCCAACTAGTAGAAGCGGAGAAGGGAAAAAATCTAAACGAGAAAACCTAAATCATAGGTCTCTATATGCTTCTTTGAAGGAAAAAACTCTTATGCTCTCAATAATTCAGGGTCCCTCTTCCGCCCCAAAATTAATAAGTTCCAATTCACATTTCTCTTTAAATAAATTAATAAAGGCGAAATAAGATAAAGGCTTCTTGTGCAAAGAGGTGAAGCAAGCAAATCTGTTGAGGTACTGTTAAGGCTCGCTGGAAGCAGAGCAATGTTTGTGTTCCTACGTGACTCCATCAAGGTACTATCTGCTGGTAGCAGAACAACAACAGAGATGAAAAATTATACTCATAAAATATTAAGCTCACGAGCTACAGTACCCTTCCCAACTCGAAACATTGTGATTACGCTAAATCTTATGTTGTGTTTAATTGAGAAGGTATATAGGGGACCATATCTATTCATGGGGCAAGTGGGAAGGCCAAAGTAATATACACGATGAATCAATATTCCTTGAAGAACCAAGGCTATGCACGGAAGGAGTTAAACAAAATAGAGAAGCTAGATTATACTAGTGTGTTGCCAAGTGTTGTAGCAGCTGCAACGCCCTCCAAAATTTTGGCCTACACTCAAATTTTGGAGCCTATCGTGGATCTTGTGATCAATCATTTCTTAGTCACTTATTGGTCAGTTGATGAATTCAAGCTCCCTTCTTAGATCTCAAGAGTCGCTCACACTTTTATCTTTATATAGCAAGTGTCATCTTCAAGCATGGGAATTATCACATGTCCTGCAAAGAGGAGTTTTGGTTTTCTTCAAGGGGAAACCTTTGTGAAAATGAGTTGTTCTCATCATATAGATATGTTTCGCACCCATTTCCAAATTTTCATGCACTATTACACAAGTGGCGTCATTATCCTCACAAAGTCTATTGACGGGGACACACTTGTCGTAAGTTGCCACAAAGGTTTTTTCATTAAGCAAAGTATGTTTCATATGTTTTGGATGATCTGCGTTGTATCACTAAGTGTCCAAGTGTGTGGTCACAGTCAATTTCTATCACTGTTCACATCGGTTCCACTAATCCCACACTTAGCCAAATTCTGGAGGATTCTTAGCAACCTAGCCTCATCTAGCCTATGCACTTCACATCTTCAACCTTCAATATTTTCCTTTTGTCTGTTGGAGCTACACAATGTGCTGAAATTTCAGCCTCCCTTGGCCTCCAAAACTGTGCACATGCTTCCTCCAGTTTCCTTCCTTCAGCTGAAGCTCACTACCTCCAGAAACTGCACAGTTATGTCCCTCAAGCTTCTCCGCTGCCCAATCCCCCTTACCTCCTGAAACTGCACAGTTTTTCCTCCCAGTGTCCCATCCCCCAACAATCACTACCTACTTGAATTGTGTAATTATGTCCCTCAATGGGTACTGCACAAATTTTTCCCTCGGTGAGGACTATGTAGAAATTTCCCTCAGTCTGGCATGAGCTATGCAGTGCGCAGTCTCAATGATCAAGCTTGACCCTTGGTTGCTTGAACTACGCAATTTTGCAGTCACTAGGCCTTCTCCCTTGACCTATCACTCAGTCTCGGCCCAGTTCATGCATCCAAGTTCTCTATCTTAGGCTACGCGTTTTCAGACTGATGTCGTCTCATCATGAGTGAGTTGCAGATGCAGGTACTCTCTTACACTATGGAAAGATGATGAAGAAGGAGGACATGCTAGATGACACTTAAGGAGATGAGGAGAAAATATAATCATCATATAAGAATACCAAGGAACCATAGGGTATGATGGAAGATCATAGATCAGGACCGCATGGAGACTCCATCTGATTCACAACCCTTTGGAGGGTAGGTATGAAGAAGAAAGTGTTGGGGCTCAATTTGTTCCCACATGTAAATGACTTAAGTACGCATTCACTGGCTAATGATTCCTCTGCTCTCGGTGTCACTGTTGACCTCCCTTACACCACAGGGGGTAACCCTAGAAAACTGAACTATTTGATTGTCAATTAGCAAATAGAATTAGGCCAGTTAAAAATAATTGATCATTGTAATAGTTGGTGGTATTAACAGAAGGGAGGAACACAACTTAATGTATCTCAATCCCGAGATTCTAATTCAAGCGATCTGAAGAAGTAACAATAAATTTGGACAAGGATAATAGTGATCATTAAGAAAAGGAAAGAAAGAAAAGATAAAAACAAGAAAATATTAACGTGAAAACTGTTCGCCAAGCTTAAACCATAATATGTGCATCAGGTGTAGGCATATTCATTATTTTTCTCTAATCTATAGGTGAAAACAGTTAATAGTAAATATCGTGAATGGAACCCCTAATAGAAAAATCAAAACTTCATGATCTGGAGAACAGAGAAAACATACCAATAAAACACATATAACATAATCAAGAACAAAACAGACAAACCCGCAATCACAATTAAGACAGAAATTATTGTAAAATGAAAGTTTGACCTTTAGTTATCAATAATTCATGACTGATCATTCAGCATTTATGTTGATAGTATTGATATCAGAACATGAAAACCAAATGATCTAATTCCTAAATGAGAGAAAGCCTCGAATTTAGTTCTTTGTGATTACAAATCAAAATAACAAGAGGAACACATAAAACTTAAAATCGCCAGAATAGACTTTCAGAATTGAAAATAAAAATTGTGTATCATGTATAGTCAGCTTCTGTATTCAACAAGTTTCTCGCTTCTACCAATAACACCCCCCCCCCCCCACAAGGAAATAGGGCTTTAAATAAAAGCTTTCAGAAATATAACTACTTTTGGTAACTGTCTTTACTGTAAGCAGCTGACATTCAAATTAAATAAAATAAAATATAAGTTTGGGAATAAAATAATTAAGCATCATGATGTCGCCGCGACTTTGGAGCCTTGGTTTTCTTAATAAGCCCTGTAGGAGAGAGTGTGTGTGCCTCCCACATACTGACAAATGGCACCTATGTTGTGATAAAGGGAATTTCGTCCCAATACTAAGGTTTTTTTGCAATGAACTACATAAGCAGAACATGTTCAATGGACTATGAGGTGGTAGCGAGTTGTTCGACTATTGCACTGTGTTTAAAACTATTTTTTACTTTCACCAGTTTGTCCCACTTAGTAGCAGGTAACCAGGGCATATTCTTACATTTGTTGATCGCTACTACCAATTGTGACATTATTTGGTACCTGGTGGTGGGTAGGTTTTTTATAATCTTGTTTATCCCATCAAGAATAGTAAAGTCTTGGACAAGAGAATTGACAAATGTAGAGGGTCCAACCGCCTCTTCTCCAAGCATGACCAAATAGCCCAAATCCTTCTCTATTACTTTCAGTTGATCAGAGAAATTCTGCAAGGATATCACCCTGTTTTCCTTATTCCAAAATGAAGGCACACTGAATCTTCCTAAATAGTTCCACTCGGTTCTGAAATCATTTATCTCCTTGATGACTTTGTCAAATTCATCTTGCATTGCCTGGATAGCAACCCTTTTTTCTTTTAACATGCATAGAGAATAGATGCAGTTGCCCCTAGGAGGTAATCCTAACTACTCTAAGGAATCATCCTTTAAGGTGTTGACCCAATCCATAATTCCATCAAGGTCCTCAAGTATTTTATCTAGAGCTTCATTTGTATATTTAGCTTCCACCCTAGTGCTTTGTATTAGAAATTTTTCGCAATCTAAGAGAATTTTCACATATGCCTCGATCGTAGTGATATTTTGCCAGATTTTTCTCCATATCTCCCCTTTGGCATGTATGATTATATTCTTACTCGTCATAGTAACCCGAATGACCTATCTCAAAGTTTTGACCTTGTTACGTTTGTATTTCAGGGCTTTAGTCTTGAATAATTACCCCTAGGTTCTAAATCCATGATTGGGGAAGAATAAATACCACTTAGGACTTGCCTTTTTACAAAGTAGATTAGGCCTATTTCTTTGAATTTATGATCTTAGGATTTCAATTACAAATTGTTGTTCTTGCATAGGATTAGTTTCTTTTCAAGGCAACTTTTCACATTCTACAATTAGACTAATGATTCACATTGTTTCAAGTAGCACAAGGTTTACATTCTTCAAATAAACAAGTACTTTTAGCAAATAGCATAACCTTTACCTTCTTGCAATTAGGACTAGTGTGTACATTTGAGCAAGTAGCATTTCCATTTCCTTCCAATCGAGTAACTTTTCCATTTCTGCAATTAGTTTAGGCTTTGATTTCATGACAGTCACTCCATTACATCATATCAATGAAAGAAGGACACATTTTATGTTGCATATATAGTGTCGATACCTCTTAAGCTTGTACAAACCCAGGTTTGATAATTTAAGTTGGTAGCATTGGGAGTTGCAACATTCTTGTTGCAATACTGAGGCTCATCACTTTTTGGCACCGTTTTTGATGAGGTGTCAAGTATACATTTTTTTCTTCCCTAGTTGATCCATTTCTTCAAAAAAAAAAACAAAACGCATTAGGCATATTTCATTTCAGGAAATTGCATTGCATTAGCATTCTTATTCAAAAAGAAATATAAAAACATTAAAAAGTTACTTCTCCAACACCAAAAACCCCAATTTGATTGCGTGGTATAGTAAGAACCACATCGCCATCCACTTTTGCAGGTAGAAGAAGAAGAGTTGGCAGAGAAGGTAGAATAAATGGATGGAGATGATGAAAATGAAGAAGATCCTCTTGGATTTCCCATTCAATATATTGATATTAATGTTCATATGAAGAACACCCCTCCATCATTCCTTCCCAACTTCCATGATATGAGGTCAGGGATCTAGAAAACTTTCTCTTTGAATTTGAAATCCTTTGTAGATCTTATGGTTACTTACTAAACACTCAAAATTTGAGATTGTTTCTGGCTACATTGAAGGATAGAGCTCTTAAATGTATCATGAGTTTAGGGACTAATTTAATAAGATCATGGAATGATATGCAAAAGATATTTCTAGAAAAATATAAAGATCTTGATTTTAAAGAATAAATCTTTAGAATGGCTCAAAAATAAGATGAGAGCCTTGAGGATCTAATAGATATATTTATGTATAATGTTAAGAGGGAAAAATTACATCATTTAGTATCTCACACACTAAAAACCCTATTACTTAGAACAATTAGGGATGAGTGGATTAATCTCCTTGATATCATGAGTAGAGGTGATGTATACCAATTATCATTTGAAGAAATTTTTGAAACATGCAAGTTCACATATCAAGAGGAAGGGAAAGAGTAAGTAAATCAACATCAATACTGATAAGTCAAGTTGAACTTAGAAATGTGTTTGATAAATTTAAAACGGAAATTCTTAGCAATCTAAGCAAACAAGTAGAAATGTTAAGAATGTAAGATGAACAAAAAGAAGATGTTGATATTTGTGTTGTCCATGCATAATCAAATGTTATTAAATATTTCCCATCATTACCAAGTTTGAAGGAAGTTTACCAAGAGTACAATGGAGAAAGTCAATCACCAAAGAAACTATGTTATGTAGCCATGGCAGCCTAGTCAACCTGATATAATGTCATAACCTAATTCACAATTTCAATCTTATGCACATTCATCTCAAAGTAATTGGAACACACCCTTTCCTTGGCAACCTTGGTCATCTCAACCCCAAAACTAATCTTGGCAACAATGTTGGCAAGGAACTTATGGGAACAATCCACAATATCCTCAATATTTTCCTCAGTATCCTCCATACCCAACTCCATGCTATTCCTACCATCCACCTCCACCACAACCACAACCTCAACCACATCCATATCAAAGATTCACTCCCACTCAACTACTTGTACCACCATTTCCAAACACACACAAGGAAGTAGCTCAGCCCACTTACAATGTTGATGTACAATACTTCCAAACAACCCCTCTTGATCTGAATGGTATTCATCTTATATCAGGAAAGGTATTGCAAAAAGGAGATTCTCTTGATGTCATTTAAGGATATTGATATTAATGTTCATATGAAGAACATTCCTCCATCTTTCCTTACCAACTTCCATGGTATGAGGTCAGGGGATCCAGAAAACTTTCTCTTTGAATTTGAAATCCTTTGTAGATCTTATGGTTACTTACTAAACACTCAAAATTTGAGATTTTTTTCGGCTACATTGAAGGATAGAGCCCTTAAATGGATCATGAGTTTAGGGACTAATTCAATAAGATCATGGAATGATATGCAAAAGATATTTCTAGAAAAATATAAAGATCATGATTTTAAAGAGTAAATCTTTAGAATGGCTCAAAAATAAGAGGACAGCCTTGAGGATCTAATATAGATATTTATGTAAAATGTTAAGAGGGAAAAAATACATCATTTCGAATCTCACATACTAAAAACCTTATTACTTAGAACAATTAGGGATGAGTGGATTAATCTCCTTGATATCATGAGTAAAGGTAATGTATACCAATTATCATTTGAAGAAATTTTTGAAACATGCAAGTGCATATCAAGAAGAAGGGAAAGAGTAACTAAATCAACATCAATGCCAGTAATTCAAGTTGAACTTAGAAATTTTTTTGATAAATTTAAAACAGAAATTCTTAGCAATCTAAGAAAACAAGTATAATTGTTAAGAATGTAAGGTGAAAAAAAAGAAGACATTGATACTTGTGTTTTACATGCATAATCAAGTGATATTAAATATTTCCTATCCCAAGGGGTAAGGAAGTTTACCAAGAGTACAATGGAGAAAGTCAATCACCAAAGCAACTATGTTATGTAGCTCCAAGAAGACCATGGTATCCTAGTCAACCTGATATGATGCAAGAACCTAATTCACAATTTCAAGCTTATGCACATCCATCTCAAAGTAATTGGAACACACTCTTTCCTTGGCAACCTTGGTCATCTCAACCCCAAAACCAATCTTGGCAACAATGTTGGCAAGGAACTTATGGGAACAATCCACAATATCCTCAATATTTTCTTCAATATCCTCCATACCCAACTCCATGCTATTCCTACCATCCACCTCCACCACAACCACAACCTCAACCACATCCATCTCAAAGATCCACTCCCACTCAACTACTTGTACCACCATTTCCAAACCCACACAAGGAAGTAGATCATCCCACTTACAATGTTGAGGTACAATACTTCCAAACAACTCCTCTTGATATGAACGGTATTCATCTTATATCAGGAAAGGTATTTCCAAAAAGATATTCTCTTGATGTCATTGAAGGACAACATCGATAAGAATAAAATTCAATTGAGGAGACCAAAGGATCATGGGATTCACTTGATGGAGAGAAGACATTATGATCATAGATTGAGGAAGTTCTATAATGTTCACCATCAAATTGTCTATGTGTTCAAGAAAATAATCGGCAAAAAGAAGAAGATTTGAATTTCATGGAAGAAGAAGACTTACAGGATGATACAAATCAGCAAGTGGACAAGGGGCATCACAACTATATTGAAATATGGTTCCAGACAATCATAAGTTACAGCAACACACTCTTCTTCAACCATTCTTGATCTCATTTTAGTCAAAGCAGTTGGTCTCTCACATTCAGCTACATGTCAAAGAATATATTTCAAGCCTATACATGAGTTTATATGTCATTTTGATGTGCTCATGTCTCCATTGGAAGTATTCCTATACTTGAAAGATATTTTATCTTTTTCAAGTAGAGTAGGATAAAAAAAAATAGAAAAAGAGAAAAAATAAGAATAAAATAATAAAATATCAGGTGAAAACCTCCTTTTAGGTGCTTCAAATTGGATCATTGATTGAAAACCTCCATGAGGTTTTCAATGGGTTGGAAAAAAGAGAAAAAGAAAAAATCTTAGGTGAAAACCTCCTCTGGGGAGCCTAGGCAGACCTACTAGTTGAAAACCTCATTGAGCCAGCTGGTAGGCCTAGAAAAATAATGAAAAATGAAAAGGAAAAAATCATTTGCTCCATGTATTTCTCTCTAATGAATGAAGGTGATCTCCATCCTTTGCAAGAAACAAGAAAAATTTATAACCAAAAGAAAAAAAAAAGATCAAAAACGTAGTCAAAGGAAGTCAAACTTGGGTTTTCTCTTCCTTTGCCCAGATGTTCCAATAGGACCAAATCCATGTCAATCCATCACCCTCATCCATTTCCAATGTCCACCCATCATTTCCAAGCCTTTCCCATTCATTTCCCTCGTTGTCCTAAAATGCTACAGGAAGGTTTTGATTTGCTATAGGAGGCCAAAATACACAGGGCATAAATTGTTTTGACCATATCTCAAAAATTGTGCATCCATTAACCTAGTTGTTTCATGTGGAGATGCATATGGATGATGGTAACATGCTCAAAATATTTCAGCGAATTTGAATGTACACTTTTCGAGAAATTTTCCTCCATCACCTACAGCCATTTTTTATTTTTTGCGACATTTGTGCATCCATTGGCTAAGATATTTTATGGGGAGGTGCATAAGGATGATAGAAATATTCTCAAAAAAATTTAGGCCAATCCAGTATATCGTTTGAAAGATATGGATAAAATGATTTTGCTACATGAGACTGTCCTGAAATGCTACAAGAGCAACCAGAAGTGCTACAAGAGGGAGATCAACTTGGAAAAAGAGCCCCAAAGGTCCTATTTTCCTTTGGAAATGTTGGGAGAGGTCCACTCAAATTACTTCACCCCAATCACCACTCCATTCATCCAAATCCATCACCAAGATTCCACCTTTGATAACACATGAAAAAAACACAGAAAAAAGGACTCTGACTTCATTTTTTTTTCCTTTCCCACAACTTTCACCACCTTTTGAAGATGATATTATTGTCCCTAAAACCCACTATCATTTTTCCAAGTCCCTGAATGTAGTGTGAGATTGTGAGAAAAAACTCAATGATTGCTTGTTAATGGTGGTGGACCTACCAACATTCAAGGGATCACCCTGGTATGAAGTCCCAACTAGACCTCACATTGTTTGGTGTGGGAATCACATCCGGTATGATGGCCTAGTTGCCATTGTCTTAAGGATTTGCCTCGACTCTTTCTTGTTAGCACATGAGAGTGGTATGCTTTGTCTTCAGGAAGTAAGATTTGTGTGCCTAGTGAGTGTAAGTGTACTTGTGTCAATGGTTCTTTTACTATGAGGGGAAGAGAGTGAAGGTGAGTTACAGGTTGAAAGGGATCAGTCCCAACCTGGCTAGGAACACACAACACAAAAAGACATACACAGCTACTAGTGGAGTAGTCCACTCGAATGCGACAGTCACAACCTACAAGGTAAGATAACACGTACAACACTCACGGATTAGTCTGAACAAGTGCAACGGTTGTTATAGCAAGTTTCATGTGAAAGATCTTTCTGATGTCCAGTAGAGAAGTCGACACGGACGGGACAACATTAACAGCATATACAACACATTTCCATTAATATATTATGCATTACAACAAATTAATCAATTCAGATGTAGAACATAAGTTAGAGCAACATGCATTACAAGTGTTAAAGATCAGTCTTACAACATTTTGTGGCCATAACCACCACCCTATTAAAACCTTCTCTAGTGGAAAATTTGAATGGGTCCCCTATGATGTTTGACCTTTCATTTCTAACTGGAGTGTTACATTGAATTATGTCTTCTAAGCTGAATGGTCAAGGTCCCCCTAATAAACCTCTGTATCAGGATTCATTTGTAACCCGGTCTAGCCTTTCAATCATATCTTTCATCGGGACTTATTCAATCCTCATAAACCTTCTACTGCATCCTTATTTCTATAGCAATTCTTTAGAAATAGAAACACTCCACATGCATGTAAATCTTACCTTTTCCGCCTTGCCTCAGTCTTCACACATTTTGCATGCTTTTATCACTTATCGCAATCGTTGGTCAGCTCATTACATACCATATCGCATGTTGCATTGATCAAGGGTAAAGGTCTGCCTTTCATGAATAATTACAATGCGATCAAGTCTTCGGTCGCATCGGATATCGCAATCGGCACTTTCAACCCGCACATCGGCCCAAGCTTCAATGTTCCACGATACCCCAGACCCATCGGGATTATTAATCATAGCACATATATTTTTTGGGTCCGCTTCCCAATCGCAATTGGTGGAACCCAAGGCCCATACACAAGGCGTTCTGTGATATGGCGAACCCACCGATATTATTAAGCGCATCATATATATTTTTGAGTCTGGATCCCATCGCAAATCGCAATCGGAGAGGCCCAAGGCTTATACATAAGGCGCACCGCGATATACCGGACCCGCTAATATTATTAAACGCGGCATACATATGTTTTGGGACCGGCCTAATCGCAAGTCGCAATTGACATAGCCCAGACTTATACATAAGATGTGATACCATATGGCGAACCCGACGATAACTATAGATCCAGGTGTATAGGATTTGAAGTCCGACCTTATGGTCTAGCCACAGGTTTTCCCGTGTTTTCCCGTGTATTCTGATAAAATGTTGCGGTCTGGGTTTTTCAAAGGAAAATATGATAGGGGTGATGTTACATGTGATTGCCCACTGCAATGTGCGATTTCGACTCGATCGCATCACAACCTTGGCTAAACTAGGGGCCAATTCTTTCACACTCGCTCCTTTTTATTTCAATACGCCTTATCATTTTATAAAGTTTTAATGAGGGCAAGATTTGTTCTTAGGCGTTTTTATCATATGTTTCATGATCATAAAGCTAATGTTAATTATCTCTGCAGGTGAGGATTAAAAGATGCATGAGCAGATCCGAAGAGTTCATATATGCGGGTGTTTTCTAGTTAAAGATCTGGCCTTAGGCATTCTCGGTCGGGTTTCCACGCATTTCCTGTGTATTCCGAAAGTGAAGTTGTCCCGGGTTTCATCATGAAGAGATGACACACAGTCATTCTCCTTTCCATCAACATCCGTTCATTCCCCCCCAAGAAGTAGAACGCTCCAGCAAATGTAACCTCGACGTGTCAACGGTTACACTGACTGTTCTACGTCTGTATATTTTGATTTGTATATTGAAAAGAGAGGGGAGGTAAAAAGTTAGGGGAAGACCGAAGGTCAGTTCCTTCTGCATAAGTATTACCTCTGACAATGAGGGCAGGACTTTTTTTAGCAAAATAGCTTTTGATTTATTGTGCTAATAAAGAGGATTGTTTGGGTCAAGAAGGAGCCTTTTTCAGATTCATTTCTTCTTCTTTGATGTGTTTAGAATCAGGATGTTGTTGCTGGCACAAATATAAATGTGTTTTGTTTCGTTCTTATTAACAACAGACAGTTTGTGACTAGTCTTGATTATTCAAATATAATTTGTTACCATGGTTAATTCATGAGTGATTGTTGATTCAAAACCTTGTTAAACATCAGTTGCAAGCTTTATTTGTATGGAAAGGAATGTGTATTCCTGTATGAGTGATTAGATTGCAATTAAGATTTAATATAGCCTTGTTCATCTGTGAATCAGCAATTGATTCATTTGGACTTGGAATCCATATATGATGTTTAATCTCCTTTTGTTATGCTTCTGCAAGATAGATTAGAATAGTTAGGACTAGCATAAGTAGTTAGAATTAGTGTAGATAGGATTTGATACATATAGGTTAGTTGTTTCTTTTGTTGATTTAATTGAAGTCTTCCTCCAAGAAGCAATCTTTCAACACATATAACAATTTACGGGATCCTTTAAAAACCTGTCGGAACTAGCCATTCCAAACGAAAGCATATCTAATTGGGGCCTACAATGGGGTTAGTTCCCCTTGTTGGCATAGTGAACATTCGTCACGTCAACAAATTGGCGCTAGAAGGAGCGCCTGAACCGCCGTCCACAGTTTTTTATCATTTCATCTATAAATGTCATGCATGGATTCGAAAAGATTAATGCATGGATCGTAAAGGTCGAAAATATCCTTCCTCCCATTCGGAAAAGCCTCATTTCGAAGAAACAAAGATCCCTCTAAGTCTCGTGCTTGGGTCACCCGAAGAAGAGACACGATGGGAGTATCCTGTCACTCAGGAACAACCAGTCAAAGTACTTCCTCGGGCTTACGCTCATTCCCTCTCTCAGCTCCCCATCTTTCACTCTTTACCTCCGACAACTAAAAGAAAGCCAAGGATCTATTCCATAAATGAAGAGACATCTGCAGCCCCTTCTCTTGAAGATATTGTGCTAGAGTCCTTGCAAAGTATCGACACTCCTTGGGAAGAAATTCCTGAGGATCCACTCTCTGAAGGTAATCCCTAGCCCAATTTGGGAAATCCTAATAAATAATACCTCGAAGAAACCTTCAACCAGAACCTCCCTATCCATAAAATGGCTAATGTTCCTCTTCCAGGTGGGAATCAGTTTCCACTGGGTGGGAACCAACCCCCCACCCCTCGAGGAGCACTCCCTCCCTAGCTCGCTCAAGATGTCATAGCGGTACCTGGGCAGCAGCATCCCTTAACCAAGAATGCAGAAATAGTATTGCCTAAATTCGACCCTAAGCCTGGAGACACTGTTGATAACCATATTCACTCTTTCTTCCTGGCCATGCGCATGTTGGGGGTAGCCGATCAAGATGAAGTATGTCACTTATTCCCTTTTACTCTGATTGGTGTGGCCTCCACATGGTACTTTAGCTTGAGAATAGGATCGATCACCTCATGGTTTGCCTTTCAATAGGCCTTTTTAGACATGTTTAGCGATGACAAAACACCTGCAGCCTTAGTTTTAGAACTATCCCATTTGAAAATGGAAGCCAAATAAAAGTTCAAGGATTTTAACATCCGGTTCAACACTTTGTTCAACAGAATCCCGACTAACACCATACCTACTGAGGAGTGCTCATGGAATTCTACATCACTGCGCTCCCTGTCCCTACTGCGATGTGGGTCAAAAGGAGTAATGCACAAACCTTACAGGGTGCTATCGAGGAAGTAGTAAAAGTCGAGAATGAAATGATCAGTCTCACAGCATGTCATCATACAACCGAAGAAAAGAAAGCCTCTCAGTCATCCAAGAAGAATAATGGGAGTGATAACAAAGTGGCCGAGGTCAAAGAAAGGGACACCATAGATGTAGAAGGTTTGCATCGGATCATTAAGAAATTGACAAACACAGTTATCTATATGAAAAAGAACTCTAGAGAGAGTACAAGTGGGAATGGAGGAGATTATAACAACAGAAAATATTTCAAACCTTTCTATTGTAAGAAGACAGAAGGTGGTCATGGTCAACTTGCACTGCCTGCTCCACCCAATGAAGGGATTTTAAATATGGAAGAGTTGGCTCTTATCGGATCGCTCCATACCAAAGAAGAACCTATAGTGGAGCTGGAGCCAGAACAAGAAAATGACAAAGAATACCAAGTAGAAGATCCCTTGGACGAAGAATCTCAAATCAATGTACTGTGGGATTTCTATACAAATGAGAATGGTGATGACGAAGGAGATAGTATGGCAGAAATCCACACACAAAGTAAGGGGCCACTTGTGGGTGTGATGAAGCTTGTAGACCAGACAAAGGAAGTCATTCGCCCTTTGAAGGGATCTGCTTCTAAGGTTCCTGTTGAGAAGGGTAGACCTAGTGGTGATTCCGAGAGTACTCCAGTTGTGAATTATCCATAGAAAGACAATACATCTCTGACTGCAATGAAGGCGACTCAAAATGGTAAACTCCCACCTAAGAATGGCAAAACAGGTATGTTTACTCTGCCCTACCCTGTTTATAACATCGATTACAACATTGTGGATGATCTTAAGAAGTCTCGAGCTAATATCACATACTTCGATTTGTTAAAGTTAACACAGCAAAGAGATCTACTTTTGAAAGCTATGAATGAATGAAATTGAAATCTCCCACCAATCCGAGTAGTCAAACCAAAACCTTCGGTGTCCAGACCCATTAGTACCTCCAGTACATCCCAAATGCCACCAGCCATGGAAGCCACTTTGTCAAAAATGAATCAAACCCCCCAAGATGTTAGTGCAACCATGATTGGAAGGAAATCAAAATCTATGACTCCACCTTTCCTTATCACATTTGAAATCTTCAACATGAACGTATACAATTTCCTGGTAGATTTTAGTGCCTCATCCATTGTTATGCCTTAATCTGTTGCTAAAAGACTTCATGCAATACCCAAGAAAACTAGAACTCGAAATATGCAACTGGACAGAATGAATGTAAAAGTAATCTGAGAATTGAAAGATGTGCTGATTCGGATGGCTGCCAAACCATAGTACACACAAGTCATTGACATAGTGGTAGTCGACATACCCGAGGCTTATGGAATGTTGCTCAGTAGGGACTGGTCAGCAAAACTGAATGGATATTTCTCAACTGATTGGTCCCATCTCTTGCTGCCTCAGAAGGGAAAAGGTGATATGTTGAGAGTTGATTGAGAAAGATACATGATTTATGTGGTGACAAAACTAAACGACCCCAATGAACCTATAATGTTTACCAACTCTATCCTTGGGAATTATAGTTTCAATATTTGTGCCACAGAACCCTGTTTTGGAGAATTCCATGCAGAGATAATTGAAGAAATTGCAATAAACAAACAGTTGGAAGCTCTTCCCCGTAGTCCAACTAATGAACCATCTTGTAATATAGTAGATGATAGAACTAATTGCGTAGGAAGCAGGTCATTTGATGTGACATTAGACTCTAAATTTTGGACACTCTATTTTGATGGCTCTAACTGCCTTGAAGGCGCAGGTGCTTGGAGAATTCTCATTGACCCGCAAGGGAACCAACATCTGATGGCCAGCCGGTTGGAGTTCGCATACACCAACAACACATCGGAATATAAAGGCTTGTTGCGGGGCCTAAAAAAATCCATTGATATGAAGGTGAAAAGTCTTAAAGTTGTTGGTGACTCACAAATAATTGTGGACCAGGTAAGGAAAAGGATACATTGCAGTTCGCCACACCTGGTAAGATACCAACATGAGGTATGGAGCTTAATTGACAATTTGGATTCTTTCAATATCAAATACATACCCAAGGGAAAAACGGAGATGCCGATCTGATGGGCGGTATGGCTGCGAAACTTTTGCCTGATCTTAGATTAAACAAGAATAAATATTATGTTGAATTGATTTTCAGACCATCCATACCTAATAACATCTCAAATTAGCAGGTGTTCGGAGGTGATGAGAAAATCCTTAAGTTCCTGCATTGCGAAAAAACATTAAAAAATGCAGCCATTGATGAAAAAGAGCATGACAAACTTATGAATGGGTGTGAAGATGAGGAAAATGATCAGCCCAATATAATCCCCAAATCAGTTGTCAAAATGGAACACTTTTATGACCTGCATGATAAATTTAAGAAGCCAAAAGGTAAGCACATGAAATTCCAACACTTATAGTTGGGCCCGTTCCAAGTTGAGGAAAAAATTGGTCAGGGAACCTACAGATTGAAAACTTTACAGGGAGAAACCAAAAAACTCCATGTTAATGGCCAACATCTTAAGAGGTACTTCCAATAACCACCACATGGTGGTTACTTCCTGAGTAGGTTAGGATTCATTTTTATTTTTTCTATTAGCTTAATTATATTTTCATCCTGTCCGTTCTTGTTTTTTCCGCAAAGTTTATTTTCCTTCTGTTTTGAATTTGAGTCCTTTTCAGTCAATTGATTCTAATCCTTCACTCTCGTCTTCATCTTTATAACTCTCTTCAGATTGCCCTCATTCCCCACCTTCAGCTTTTTGCCTCCCTCAGTAACGTGCTGATGAGTCTGCCAATCCTAAATTCATCGTTACCTTGCAAATCAAGCAAACTTTCAATGAGCCTACAAGAACTATAAAATCAGCGGTGAAATTCAAATAAGAGCCACTCATTGGCATCTGTTGGGGACTAGGTAGGATCTGTTAATAACCTATATACCTAGAGCATGTAAGGGAATCTTTATAAAACAAAAAAGTGTGTAACCACAGCTGCATTAGCATGGCGAGACGCTGCATTTTTAAAATCCCACTCAGACCTAGCCTATACTTTCCTATAAGGTTTGCAGTTATTCTCCATTGGTCCCATCCACCACACTAGAATTTCCAATATCTTTCATCTACAAGTAAACCTCCTTTCATGGGCTAAGCTCGTTGTCATATATCTTGTGGTAAATCTAACTATGCTCTAGTCCTTGTGCCTGAAACTAAAAGGACTTATTTAAAAGAAAATGAAATGTCAATTCCTTGTGCTAATCTAGAAGGATAGGTTGTTTGGGAAGCCGGTTGGAGTAGGGATTGTTGTTGGGCTCAGAGTACTGATTGACACAGCAAGCCCAACCTTTCTTAAGCAGTTTAAAAATATGGCATGATCCATGACTGCACCCCATTCGATCAAACGAAGGTAGAGCACTAAAAAAAAAAAAATCTTACATAAAGTGCAGATACACATACCTACATCAAGTTTGATGAGCGATAAAGCACTGAGGTACAACCTAAACAGGTAGTGACAGACCGGTGATGGCCCCGAAAGGATTTTGAAAGTAGAAAACTAGTAAAGGAAGGTCAATAAATCCCATAATACTACCATTTGATAATGTTTGTCAAAGTCCTATCAGTAAGTAGAAGCTATTTGTCTTTATCCCGCCTGAAGCAATTAATGCTGAAGTGGAACCCATGCTTGTCTGTTTATACAGTTTGCATTTCAAGTTTATCTTAACACCCTGATGTTTTATTGATCCAAGGTTTATTTGGTAATTGTTATGAAACCAGCTCACAAAAAGACAGAAAAGATAGATCAACGCCTTAGAATTCAGCATCTTTGAGGGGGCAACCTCCTTTACATTACACAAATGAACAATTCTTGGATGATACAAATGAAAAGACCTCCTTTCTATATATAGGAGTCTAAGGGGTCATAATATAATCAGAGCCGACATAACAATAATAATGTAAGGGCACAATAATAACAATAGTGGGCTTCTATGGGGCACAACAGTAACAATATGGGCACTACATGGGTACATCAATATAATAAGGGGGTTGTACTAATAACAATAAGGGGTTACACTAGTAGGATAGGGGCCTAACATGCCCCTCTCCTTCAAAAAGTGTTGTCCTCAACACTTGAGTAGTTCTTGATGCTTCTGTATAAAATTCTTGTCCACCCATGTGGAATCTTCAGCGGGTAAGTTCTTCCACTTGATAAGATACTCTGAAATTGATCGATTTCGTAGCTGTCGGGTTCTTGTTTCTGTGACTTCTCTAGGTTCCAATATGATTTTTCCTTCCTCTTCAATTTCTGGAAATATTGTTTGAATTGGGATCTTTTGCAACTTTTGAATAAGTGCCATACTTCTTCATCCTTCTTCCATTCATCCCTTGCTTCGTTTATCCAATCTGGTTGGATAATAGAAATAGCACAAAACAATGCTTCCATGTCCTCATCCTTTCTTGAGAGTGCATCTGCAACAAAATTTTGCTTCCATTTTCTATAGATGATGTCAAAGTCATAAACCAACATATTTGTGACACATTTTTTTTGTTCCTTTATAAAGATAATAGTTGTTCTAAAAAGTATTTAAGACTATCATGATCCATTTTTACCTTGAAGTGACTTCCCATTCGGTAAGGTCGCCATTTTTTAAGTACATGTAGTATTGCCAACATTTACTTCTCATAAATAGCTTGCTTGAGATGTAGTAATAAAAATACCCAATCACCTACATCAAAACATTTTTCACTACGATGTTGATCTACCTGTTGTTTTATTCGATTTTGCACCAAAGTGGCATTATCATTTAAAAGTTGGAGAACTTGTTGTTGATGCTCGATGTGATATTTCACTGCTTGAACCTTTCTCTTCTTAATATGTCATTCTATCTTTAGAGTTTGAGGAGTGGTAATTTCTTCCAATCCTTTACAAGATATGGTCGGATTCATTTCTTTATGCTCGATGTGATCTTTCACTTCTTGAACATTTTTCTTCTTGATATGTCCTTCTATCTTGATAGTTTGAGGAGTGGTAATTCCGACTAATGAATTACAAGATATGGTTGGATTCATTTCTTCTTTCTCGATGTGATCTTTCACTTCTTGCACCTTTTTCTTCTTGATATGTCCTTCTATATTGAGAGTTTGAGGAGTGGTAATTCTTGTCAATGCTTTACAAGATATGGTCTAATTCATTTCTTCTTTCTCTAGGGTTGGGTCCTAGTGTATATCCTCTTCTTTTGATGTTTCTTTCTCCTTTTCTTCCTCCTCTTCATACTCTATGTAAAATAATTTCTTCTCAGCACACTTATGACCTTTAGCGCATTTTCTATCACAATTGTAACAAAGCCCTTTTTCTCTTTTTTCTTCCAATTGTTGTGGTGTAACCCTTGTAGGTTGTGGAAGGCTAGGAGAAACAACACTTTCATCTGTATAGTTGTGAGGGATAGACTTCCTTGTTGCCATAATTTTACTTTCCACTATGTCACAAAGCCCTTTTACTCTTTCCAATTGTTGTGGTGTTGCTCTAAAGAAGGTGTTGCTCTTTGTATCCTCATAATGTGCTATCATTTCCTCCGTGAGAATTGACCACGTAACAAGTTGTTTACGAGAACAAAGCCCTTTATACCATAAAAATTGATCCGGTTCTAAATATTAAGATGCAATACATACCTTTTGTAACAGTGGTACACCATGTAGATCAAAATATTGCTCCATCTGAAGTATCCAATTTACCGGATCCTTGCCATCAAACTTCCTCATATCGCCTTTTCTTGATTTTAGGAGCTCGATCTTGAAGTGACTATAACTCTGTAATTGTGGTTCTTCCAGTTCTCAAATTGTGACCCACAGTATCCCTCTGTGTCCTCTTTCCAATGCCATCAGTCTGATCAAATTTAGATTCTCCAAGAAAGAGTTATGCACAATCTCCCAAGATAACTGGATTATATACCTTTTCAGAAGAGAGAACTTGTATGAAGTGTCACGTGTCACTGTTTTGACCTTCGAGTCTAAAAAATATACACATGAAACTATAGTCCGTCCTCTTTCTATAAATTCTTACGAAATTGCAATCTGATGCTCAAAACAAAAGTTATGACGATTTTCCCAAGGTCACCTATTTGGAATGTAATTCAGGAGTCTGGAAAAATACCAAATTCCTCAGATCATATCTCTGAACATATAGCGCAAAAAGCTCTGAAATTCAAACCCGATCTTCAGTGAAATCTCATCTCAAATGGGTTTTTTTTTTAGCTTCTGAAACATCACAGAAAAAAAATTATAGCGAAAATACCACGATGACCTATTTGGAGCAGCGAAACCCTAGAATCTAAAGCTCTGATACCAAATGTTATGAAACCAGCTCACAAAAAGATAGAAAAGGTAGATCAACGCCTTATAATTCAGCCTCTTTGAGGGGGCAACCTCCTTTAAATTACACAAATGAACAATTCTTGGATGATACAAATGAAAAGACCTCCTTTCTATATATAGGAGTCTAAGGGGTCATAATATAATCAGAGCCGACATAACAATAATAATGTAAGGGCACAATAATAACAATAGTGGGCTTCTATGGGGCACAATAGTAACAATATTGGCACTACATGGGTACATCAATATAATAATGGGGTTGTACTAATAACAATAATGGCTTACACTAGTATTATAGGGGCCTAACAGTAATAGAGATAACTGGTTCGCCTAGCGGTTCGCCATTTGTTGTGGCCACACACCACCCTATTAAAACCTGCCCTAGTGGCAAATTTGAATGGGCCCCCTATGACATTTGACCTTTCATTTATAATTGGAGTGTTACATCAAATTGTGTCTTCTAAGTTGAATGGTCAAGGCCCCCCTAATAAACCTCTGCAGCAAGATTCATTTGTAACCCAGTCTATCCTTTCATTCATATCTTTCATCGAGATTTATTCAATCCTCATAAACCTTCTACTACATCCTTATTTCTATAGCAATGTTTTAGAAATAGAAACACTCCACATGCACGTAAATCTTACCTTTTTCTCATTGCCTCGATCTTCACATATTTTGCATGCTTTTATCACTTATCACAATTGTTATAGACATTTTTGTGCCTTGCAGCTCCAAGCATGAAATGTCCATAAACCAAGGGCTCCTAAGTCCCTAAAAGTGTTGTTCCAACCCCTAAAGGAACAAGGTCAACAAATTACAGCTTCTCCCAGAAGTTCTCCACCAGAAACTGCTCAGAATAAGTCAAAACAGGATCATTTCAGCTGCTCCACTAGCTAAGTTCGTTTCATAGCACCTAAATCCACTGGCTAGGTGCATTGCAACGCGCCTAAATGCACTACCAGGGTGCGTTGAGCAGGAAATGACAAATGGCACTGTCATTCCGCGAGGTGGAGAGACAATGGAAGCTTCCAGAATCTTCTCCTATGACACTTGTCTCACTAAATTCGACCAAGGATGAGTAAGAGGCCTTCAGTCTCCAAGTGGAAGCAAGAACTGACAGAGAGAAGCCACTAATCAAATCACAAGCTAACTCATCCTCCTTGCATACATCTATATATGGATCCCTCATCCCAGAGATCCAGAGGCTGGAATTTTGCACATTGTAAGGAATTGTTGTTGGTTTTGAGACACATATCAGAGAATTGGGTGATCTATGCTTTGTTGGAGGTGAAGAGGGGCTTCTTTGCTGGGAGGTTGATGCTGGGTCAGGAATCATCGGTTGTAACTCCTCCTGGATCTTCTTGTATATCAATAAAAACTATTTGAGTTTCTCCTCCATGCTTTTGTATCATTGATGCTTGTTACATTTGTATGGTTAACTTAAATCTGATCCTAAGTTATTTATGAATATAAATCCATGTCTTTGTATAGTTTTCTTCTTCTGTGATCTTACAGGTACTTGGTGAAGCTGGGCAAGTAAGGGAGCAGGTAGCTGGAAGCTGTCAAAGAGGAGAGAGATTGGATCAAAGGACTAGCGCAAGACACAGGTTGGTTCTTCCTATTCCTCTTTGTTTATAGTTCATAAAGGAGATACAAAAGTAGTTTTCTCTGTTTGTTTCTAAGGCAGCTGTCACACCTTAGTTGGATAGAGCAGTTCTAAATAGACACTTTTCCCGGTAACAAAATGGCGACTCCGTTGGGGAGATTGTCTAATTAGTTTGTTTGTGTATCTCTTGTTGTTTGTTTCATAAACTTATAAGTAGCAATCAAACTGCATTTTCCATAACAAATGCAAAGTAGACATCTGTTGCTTCAATCCATTCACTGGATCTGTTTATGATTTGAACAGCTGATTCATAGACTATCTGATTGCCCTTGTGATAGCTCTTATACCCTCCTTAGATCTACCCCTGATTGTGCATTACTGATTGCTTTTACTCGGCCAAAAACCAAAGATTAAACTGCAAAGTGTGACCCAGAACCCGGTTAGAATTCTCGTTTTTGGCCCAGCGTAGGCACTGTGAAGAGATCCTGCATTTCAACGCACTTCCCGAAAGGGCAACCTGCGCTGCAATGCAGTTTCTCTGTGTAACAGGTGCGTTGATCAGCCTAGCCCTGTGCAGCTGAGGTTCTTGTGCTTCATTCTTTCCAGTTTTGTCTTTGAATTTTGCAGCCTGTGATCACTATATGACTGTTTCAAACCCCTTTTCCTTACTGATATTCCACCTCATTTGTACAAAAGAACTGTAGATGTTTTTGTGTGTTTGTTGAGTCGTTTACAGCTTTCCATTGCAAAAGTATAATCGTCGTACTGTCGTCCTTTGATTTAGATCTGTCGCAAGTGTCGATTTCGATCATAGGAGAAAGTTTATTTGTTGTTGATGGTCGATTATGTTTTTACTATTGCCTTTGGTTTGAATTTGTGACTTTCTAGTGTCAAAACGAGTATTTATTTCAAAATCATAAAGTGTCGTAATCCTCTCTACCTTTTGATTTCGAAAAGAAGCTTGTTTGTGTTTGTCGCTTGAAAGCAAATTCAGATTTGTACATCAACTTTCTTTTTTAGCATCAATACTAAGAAAGTGAAAAAAAAATACATGCATGTGCATTTGCATATAGACAGTCTGTTTGGCTTGATTTAGGCATTTACAGTGTGCTCTTTGCTCTTTGTGAAAAGATTGTGTCTTTCTTTTCCCTTAGTAGCTAGGATTTTCATTGCTGAAAAGAGATAAAAGTTTGTTTATCATCTTTAGATTGCATTTTAGGAATTACATCTACATCTCGTGGTGAACCAAAAGGAAAACTTCATAAGAAAGATCAACTTAAAATAAATTCAATGAATCTAACAACGCTTTGGAACTTAACGCACAACATTTAGAGGTCTAGGCTAGAGACGTATTCCGGCGTCATAAAGCCGGGTAACTGTTGTCCTCACTGATGGTTGGGTGATTCCCCCACTTTGAGACGATAAGTGCCAGTACGGACTTGTGCTCCCACGTACCGTCGAATATATTTTGGGAGACCCCTATAGGCTTAAATCCTTTATCCATAGGAAGCCGTGTCAGCCGCCCTACTGATCGCAATGCACTGAACACAGCATTCGGGAAGATTGACTGTCGTACCGTAAAAAGTATTCTGCAGTTTTGCAATTGGTTTGGTACTCCCTCTACCTAGACCTCCAGAGCAGTCCCTTTTGTTCCTTTTTAGACTCCTTAATGAAAAAGGTCCATCTGAGCACTTGTCACTTCAGGCTCATTAAAAATCGAAGGAGACTAGAGTCATCTTTTGTTTTTTCTCGACTCTTAAAAACTGAAAAAACAAGTTGTGTCAAAGCGTGTTAAAATTTATTTTAAACGGAATATTCATACCCCTTTCCTACGTTGATCTTGGGTTGAGAAAATGGAGTCTACCAACCAAGGAATTCCCCTTGGTGGAAATCCTAGTCCCTTCTCCTCTTGGGGAGATGTTGGTGCACCCCATATGGCCACATTGTCGCTTCCAGGGCTGACAATTGGTTTGCCTGTATGGCTCTTCTCAACTTCTGTCGTTCAGAACACCACTATTCCTGAACAATCGAATCAGCAATTAGACAAGTCCAGAGTTGCCCACCAACCTTCTACTTCCTCTAATTCTTCCTCTCCTCCTTCCTCTTCGCTTGATGGGGCTGGTAAAGCCAAAAGTCAAGTTCCTAAGGAGAAGAAGGAAAAGAAGAAGAAAGAGAAGAAGAAGAAGGAGCCAAAGGCGAATGGGGGAAAACGAGTGTCGTCTAACGAAAATCCACACACTGCACCGACCAGGCCTAAATCGCCATGTGTCATTTGCAAAGGAGACCACTTTCACAGAGATTGTCCTTGCATCCCTCGGATATTAAGGGACTGGTCTCCTCGTTTGCACAACCCGGTGTCGTCAACCTCTGATGATCACGTTGAAAGCACACCGTCAACTAGTGAAAGTGAAGCCCCAGGACAAAAAGGAAAATGTAGATTTCCTTGTAAACTGTGCGAAGGCGATCATGCCGTCCACCGTTGTCCCTTCTTAGACGAAGCTAAAAGAGTTTTGGATGATCGTCCGATTTCACCGTTACGGCTTCCTCCTGGATATAAAAAACTCTTACCGAGTCCATCATTAGTTGAAAATCCGGCTGGCCCGCTCAGGTGGTCGACTGAAGCACCTATCATTGAAGATAAACCATCTGGATCCATACCAGACGAAAGTCAAAAGGTCAAGGCGGCAGTTGACCCGGTCTTGCTTTAAGAGGTTTCATCTTCAGATGATACAGCCACTGAAGAGAACAAGGATGACACCGTCCAAATTCTCTTCATAAACACAGACTCCGACGAACACGGGGGAAATTTACCCATTCCTTTACCGCAGGAAGGAAGTTCGTCAGAGCCGTACCCGGCCGTCTATTCGGTCCCACCTCCAAGCAACCTAGTTGTCTCCTTCGACTGGAATCAACTAGGCAGACCCCGTTTACCAGCAAGCATACCATTCCGAATTATCATTCAAATACATAGAATTGTTATGGCTAGTACCATCATAGATGAGGGGGCTTCTGTGAGTATCCTTTCCTCAACTGCTTGGAAAGCGCTTGGTTCGCCATCGCTTTTGCCTAAGATGAGAAATCTGACAGGCTTTGATAAAGGAACCAGTCGACCTTTAGGGATCCTTCCCGATGTGCCCATAACATTGAGAAGGAAGACAGTTCGCATGAACGTAATGGTAGTTCAAGGACCCCTAGATTACAATCTACTCCTTGGACGAGACTATATTTATTGCATGGGAGCGATTATCTCCTCACTCTTTAGAGTAATGTGTTTTCCGCACGAAGGAAGAGTGGTCAAGCTCGTGGACCAGCTTTCATTTCCCGGATCACGCATAGCAAATAGTCATATACCATCCCTGAATGGTCTTTTCACACAAGAAATGTCTCAATCTCCAGTCCGTCCTCCCGATGAGCGCGAGTAATTCGGAGGGATATGACTGAAACCCAGGGGGCATGCATCCTGGTCTGCTTCGGCAGGGAAACTTCGGGTATAGGGTAGGTTTCCGCGGGAGAATATGACTAGTATGTACCCCCGTCCGTGATTGGAAGAGGGGTTATTCTAGAACAAGATTCTCTTGTCAAAGTTATGTGAGTTGGCGGGCATCGTCGCTCACCTTTGTTTGTTTCGATAGACATCGTCGAAGAAGTGTTTTGTTTGCACTGTGAATAGAGCAATCTTTGGGTAACCTGTAGGAGGTAGGCCTCTCTCGGTAAAACCAATGTTTTAACGGACTAAAGAAGGGGTAACCTTGAAACTCTGTTTTATACCTGGGGGCATGCAAACCTTTTGGAGTGCAAGCGAAGAGCGACTATTTATTTTTTAAATTTATAGGACCTCTAACCCTTTAAACTCGTAGGATTGGTCGTTTCCTAACTTGCATAAAGAAAGGATGTGGGGCAAAACTCTAAAAATTGTCGTTTTATATGAGACATTCTTATCATATGACTGGATTAATCGAGCAGTGTTACCGCAAGGTTCAAGATCATTAAAAAATAAACCCGGACCGAGCAAATGTTTCAACCCGCGTTTAAGCTCGTTAAAAAATGAACTATTCCCTGGTAAATAACCACCGTGAATGTAGTACTTCAGCCATTAAAGCCTTGGTCGTGTTTGCACCGTCACCTCCACTTTTCCATTAGCCGATCATTCACCTCCATTTGATTGTTTACCCATTTTGAGGAACAGCTGCGAAGAGTGATTTCACTAGCCATCCTTGTGACACTGCCGTGATTGGAAAATTCCAAACCTTACCTGGAATCAGCTGCTACCCATTTTATCACTCGTTCCTTAAAAGATGAGTCTTCTTTAAGCTCTTTTCAACTGACTCGTAAAATATGAAAAGATTGCCGAGTCCTTGGCCTTCCAGCTCGTTAAAGGGACAGGAAGTGCTATCCCTCCTCTAGATTTTAATCTTTTTGGACCTGAGGGATTATTGCACAAAAAGATCGAGCGCTTGTTTTGTTTGGCTCGTTAAAGCTATCGAAAATTCATCCCTTCTGTATTGTTTTATACTTTTTCGAACTTAAGGGATTAGATGACGAAAAAGGAATTTTGGAGTTACCTTTACGTACCTTTTCAGAATCTCTAAAAATGAAAAGGACCAAGTTATCTTTGTCGTTAAACTCGTTAAAAAGATTAATAGCGACAAACTTGTCTTTAGACGAGAACGAGTTTCACTATCGCTAGGCTCGTTAAAACATAGCGATGGGTTTTCCCGAAGGGCAAATTATAAAACAAGCATATGTTATCCTCCTCAAGCTTGACAAAAATAAAGAGGTACTGGTCAGCAATGACTGGGGAAAAATTGGGAAGAAAACTCAAAGAATCTTTATTGGTAGCAAGTCGCTCTTGAACATGGCACTTCCGCTCTGTGTCCGAGTCGGGTTGGGTTGTTTCATTCACTGGTCACATTGCCATGGTCACACCATACCATCCACATTTGGGGTTAATGCTACCAATCCATCACATCATTGTCGCTGACATGTTCAAGAGAAGTCATCCAGAAAGGCCACCTGTGTCCCACCCACTACCATACATTATACTCCATTCTTTCATGACCGCCACCCTGAACCATATATCATCAGATCGTTTTCACCTCCATCAAAATAATTTTCTCCATTCCGTGTCATTGATGTGGGATTCATTAAGGCCCTCCTATGACGGATCACTTCTTGTCGACATCAGCTCATTATCCAAGAAGTTGGTCTAGGAACACCCCATTCAGTACTTTGAAGCTTGCATGCCTCAATGGCAAGTTTCTCACTTCCGACGACAGGTTTACATCAATGACCTTCGATCGAAATATTTTGCGTGGTGTTCAACGCCAAGTCCTTTATTCACACCACGTGAATTGTACTGCAGTACCTTGAGGATCATTATCATTATCGGTGATTCCTCTCGTGCTTGTTAATAGTTTACATCATTGACTGGTAATCAAGCGATGTCTTTCCATGTTCGACCTCAAAACATTTCTCATATGGATCGACTTGTACTTCAAGTGAAGATCGGACGAGATTGAAGACCCCGGATCTAGTTTCATCCATCCGGGCTGTGATATATATTCAGGAAAATAAAGACATTCAAATGTACATCATTGCAGCACAGATAATCATCCTACCAAAAGGATGATGACTCTATTAGAATCATCAGTCTACCATCAGACGATTGTCTGTCCTATGTACATGAAAATGAATTTATAAAGTTGAGCATGGGAATGCCCGCCTCAGCTAGATCATGAAAACAGTTTGAAGATAATGTATTGTATTATATCTTATTACAGGTCTCCTCCCAGCATTGAAAGAACTTCGGATCCTCATAATAAAGCATTTCACCCGATAAACGACCTCATACTTTAGGGGGCAACTGTTATAGACATTTTTGTGCCTTGCAGCTCCAAGCATGAAATTTCCATAAACCAAGGGCTCCTAAGTCCCTAAAAGTGTTGTTCCAACCCCTAAAGTAACAAGGTCAACAAATTACAGCTTCTCCCAGAAGTTCTCCACCAGAAACTGCTCAGAATAAGTCAAAACAGGATCATTTCAGTTGCTCCACTAGCTAAGTGCATTGCATAGCACCTAAATCCACTGGCTAGGTGCGTTGCAACGCACCTAAATGCACTACCAGGGTGCATTGAGCGGGAAATGACAAATGGCAGTGTCATTCCACGAGGTGGAGAGACAATGGAAGCTTCCAGAATCTTCTCCTATGACACTTGCCTCACTAAATTCGACCAAGGATGAGTAAGAGGCCTTCAGTCTCCAAGTGGAAGCAAGAACTGACAGAGAGAAGCCACTAATCAAATCACAAGCTGACTCATCCTCCTTGCATACATCTATATATGGATCCCTCATCCCAGAGATCCAGAGGCTGGAATTTTGCACATTGTAAGGAATTGCTGTTGGTTTTGAGACACATATCGGAGAATTGGGTGATCTATGCTTTGTTGGAGGTGAAGAGGGGCTTCTTTGCTGGGAGGTTGATGCTGGCTCAGGAATCATCGGTTGTAATTCCTCCTGGATCTTCTTGTATATCAATAAAAACTATTTGAGTTTCTCCTCCATGCTTTTGTATAATTGATGCTTGTTACATTTGTATGGTTAACTTAAATCTGATCCTAAGTTATTTATGAATATAAATCCATGTCCGAGTGTATAGGATTTGAAGTCCAACCTTATGGTCCGGCCACGGATTTTCCCATGTTTTCCCGTGTATTCCGATAAAATGTTGTGGTCTAGGTTTTTCAAAGGAAAATCCGATAGGGGTGATGTTGCATGTGATTTCCCGCAGTGATGTGCAATTGCGACTCGATCGCATCACAACCTTGGCTGAACAAGGGGCCAATTCTTTCACACTCGCTCCTTTTAATTTCAATACGCCTTATCATTTTATAAAGTTTTAATGAGGGCAAGATTTGTTCTTAGGTGTTTTTATCATATGTTTCATGATCATAAAGCTAATGTTAATTATCTCTGCAGGCAAAGATTAAAAGACACATGAGCGGATCCGAAGAGTTCATATATGCAGGTGTTTTCTAGTTAAAGGTCTAGCCTTAGGCATTCTTGGTCGGGTTTCCACGTGTTGCCTACATATTCTGAAAGTGAAGTTGTCCCGGGTTTCATCATGAAGAGATGACACGCAGTCATTCTCATTTCCATCAGCATCCATTCATTCCCCCCAAGAAGTAGAACGCTCCAACAAATGTAACCTCAACGTGTCAGTGGTTACACCGACTGTTCTACGTCTGTATATTTTGGTTTGTATATTGAAAAGAGAGGGGAGGTGAAATGTTAGGGGAAGACCAAGGGTCAGTTCCTTCTGCATAAGTATTACCTCCGAAGATGAGGGCAGTACTTTTTTTGGGCAGAACAGCTTTTGATTTATTGTGCTAATAAAGAAGACTGTTTGGATCAAGAAGGAGCCTTTTTCAGATTCATTTTCTTCTTCTTTGATGTGTTTAGAATGAGGATGTTGTTGTTGACATAAATTTAAATGTGTTTTGTTTTGTGCATATTGACAACAGACATTTTGTGACTAGTCTTGGTTATTCAAATATAATTTGTTACCATGGTTAATTCATGAGCGGTTGTTGATTCGAAACCCTATTAAACATCAGTGGCAAGATTTATTTGTATGGAAAGGAATGTGTATTCTTGTATGAGTGATTAGATTGCAATTAAGATTTAATATAGCCTTGTTCATCTGTGAACCAGTAATTGATTCATTTGGACTTGGAATCCATATATGATGTTTAATCTCCTTTTTTTATGCTTCTACAGGATAGATTAGAATAGTTAGGACTAGCATAAGTAGTTATAATTAGTGTAGATAGGATTTGATACATATAGGTTAGTTGTTTATTTTGTTGATTTAATTGGAGTCCTCCTCCAAGAAGCAATCTTTCAACACATATAACAGTTTACGGGATCCTTTAAAAACCCGTCGGAACTAGCCATTCCAAACGAAAGCAGATCTAATTGGGGCTTGCAATTAGGTTAGTTCCCCTTGTTGGCATAGCGAACATTTGCCACATCAACACAACAAATACAATACATGTGTTAAAATGTGTTGGCCTGTTAATAGGCTTCTGAATTAAGCGAAAGTTACAAGACACATCGTTACACCATACATCACTAACCCTGTAAGTGGGGTGTTGGAGCCACTTCTTACACCTCAAAGACAAGAGTACAAACTTTCTTGGCTATGCTAGAGTGCATGTCGAGCTATAGTGCTGCTGGGTGATGGATGTCTTCATGGTGTATCATAGCTTCACCTCTGCATGGCAGTGCGCAAAGTCTTTGATCGTCCTTGGTTCACTTGATGAAGCTTTAACATGTTATTCCTTGCTTGCATGTTGGAAGACTTGACAAGCTCATCTGTTCGTGAAGGTGCTTGTTTGTCACGGTCGTCCACTTCGCATGCTTCATTCGTTCGTCCATTAGTAAACCTATCATTTTGCATGTGCTCTCTTTGTTCATCCCATTTATCGTCTTTCCATGTTCGTTTGTGTACTTGTACATGCAGTCACTCATGACGAGATGAAATCAAATCCAAAACATCCTAGTCTACCATGACACATGATCATTGGGTGCAGGTGACTAGGAGAGGCAGCAAGGCTATGATGTGGGATGATGGCTCCGGGCAATTGCTGATGAAAAGTGCGCAAAAGCCACTAAGAGATGGAGACAAGTGATCTGAGTCGACAGTGACTATCTACAAGGATTGGCTCGGCTGGGAGGAAAAATCTGGTTTGCTGGAAGGCAAGGTAGGCTTGCTCTGCACATTTTTCAAAATTAACGTGCAGCGGGGCTAGACAGCCAGATTTGCGCAATTTTTCAAAGGAACAAGTCGGGCTACATGAAGGGTCAGCAAGCAGGGATTGTGCAGTTTTTCTAGGGAACTGCCCGAGTCAATAAAAACCAGAACTGTGTAATTCCCATATGGAACTGCCAATTGGTTGTTGGGGTCACTGGCATCTATAATTGCACAATTTTGAGAGGGAATTGCTAGTTGGCTGCCCGGGAGACTGGCAGCAAAAAATGCACAATTCCTAGAGGGAACTGGCAGTCTGCTGCTAGGGGCTATTGGCAAAGAAAATTTCACTAAGGCCGAGAGGCCGGCCTACTGATTATCTCTATGCAATTTATGAGCTGAGCTGACTGATGGGCAGCAAAAGTTCTGCTCATGAACACTGTGAAATTTCTGAGATGAACAATTGGTCGACTGTCAGGATGACTGACTGGCAAAACTGCGTAATTTTCTGAGGGAGACAGGGATGAGCACTTGTTGTCTATTCGGCCTGTCTGCGCAATTTCCTTACTCAGTTGAGCAGGTGAGGTCAATGCCCTCTAAACAATTTTTTAAGGGAGTCAGTCCCGAGGTGACTGTGGGTCCGACTGGCTGGGTGACCAGCATGAGAGTTGATTGGATTGCTTGCGGGCAGCGCAGCTTGAAAATACTAGCTTGGTGCTTCTGCGTTGTTCTGGTTGATAGTCAATCGAGTCGATGGCAGGGTGATGGTCCGGCTATCAAAGGGGAGTCAGGTCTTCAGAACCTTCAAAAAAAATGGCTAAGTGTGTGAACAATGAAAGATGCATAGGTGATCATACAGCACACACTCGCATGACTTGACGACGAAATGACCAAACCATCCAGACACATATTTTCAACAAGATTGATCAACGGTGTAAGTGACAAGCACGACACTCATGATTGCTTGTTCATTGATCAAGATGATGCTTGTGCAACAATAATGTGACTCTATGTGTGAGTTTTGTAGATGCTTTCATAGCGAATACAACAAGCACATACGAAGTGAAGACTTTAAGCATAACCAGAACATGGTCACAAGAATGACTTAGACATCAACATGTAGAGACTTGAATGCAATGAACAAGCTAGGCAGATGTAAGGACTCGCACGAACTCATGGAGTGAACCTGAGTGTGTGTAGTCATCAAGTGAACTCTTCAAGGGAAGCTATGAAATTGGTGCAGGCCAAAATTTTGGAGGGTGGTTGTAGCCGCTACAACACTTGGCGACACACTGGTAGAACTCCAGCTTCTTTGTTTCGATTCATTGCTAGCACAGGGCCTTGGTCTTTCGGGGAGTATTGAATCGTTGTGCGGGTTACTTCAATTTCCCCACTTACCCCATGGCCTACATGGTTCACCTTTTTCCAACTCATTCAAACACAATCAAAAGTTCATCTTAGATATCAATATTTCAAATCCAGGAAGGGTGGTTTAGCTCGCGAATTGAAGATTTTCAGAGTATAAGTTTTCATTTCTGGTGTTGCTCCGCTACCAGCACGCCTGGACAGTACCCCAACGAAGTCACGTAGCAACACACACATTTCTCCACTACCAGTGATCCTGGTCAATACCCCGGTGGAGTTGCATGCTTCACCTCTCAGTGCAGGAAGCCTTTCTCTTCTTTCGCCTTTGTATTTTTCAAGAGGACTGTGCATAGGAAATTATTTATTTTTAGTGCGAAGGAGGGATCCCAACTTATTGAGAACAGAAGAGGTTGTTCCTTCAGAGAAGCATGTAACACCTCTGACATAGGTTTTCTCATTTAGATTTTCCCCTTCTCTATTTCTATTAATTGGATTAGCTTAAACACATAGAGAAGAAGGTTCAGTACAAGCCTGGGGCTTCCCAATGTGGACACAGGTTCACGGTTGGACGAAAGCTTCCGTTACATACGGTTCATATTTTCCGTCAGGACTTCATCGGCTAAAGGTTGTAACCATGCACAGAGAAAACGGAGACAAGACTGGCCAAGTGTTGTAGTGTCACAAGTCTCTTCAAATTTCAGCCACATACTCTATTCAAAAGCTAGAGTGTAGTAGTTGTCAGCACTTATTTCCGGAAACAAAAATAGTAATATATCAAACAAACAAAATGAACGTGAACAAAAATAGTAAGCATAATCAAACAAATCGAAAGAAAAGATAATAAGCAAAACAAACCAAATGAAACAAGCAGCAGCAAGCAGACTGTGTACATGGCACGGGCATGGCCCGACCTATTGAAAATAATGTTTGAGATCTTGGCCATTGGCAGGAGGGTTGTCAATCCTCCTGCCCAGTGATTGTAAATGATACATGTGTGGTCCAAGCTTCTCATGGACCAGTGCAAGTTCACCTGGCTCCGCTACCGGAACCTGGTGGCATTCCAGAAAACCTTCAAGTGAAGACAACACCATAGTTTCAGGCACTGTGTGCACCATGGGCTCGGATGATGGCACAAGGTAGTTGTTTTTATTGCGATAAGGATTCAAGTTTCTGAAGTCAATGCGTAAGCGAATTTTCCCAGATTTATTATATGCAGGATTTACATTAGAAAACCAAGTATGATGATGAACTTTGCAAGTAATCTAAGCACTTAAGCTGTTAGTCAAAATTTTTGGTGAAAGGAGTGCAAACAACATGTATTTGTTACATGTTCCTTGATGTAATAGCTTGTCTCCTTCTTTACCTAGAATCTCATGTTGGATTGCTCGTGTGTAGTGTACACTCAGGTCATCATCTACTCATGCAAACCCATCTCAATACTATTCGATCATGCGGTCGATGATTTGTCACTACTGTAGTGTGTAGCTTGTACCGAGATTGGCCATCTTCATATCATGGTGGGTTCCCAGGTTGCTTTGTTTGTTCGTAGATTTGGTCCTTTGTGTGTTTAGTATGAGTGCTTCATACTCAGCATCGTTGTCTATGCCTTCAAACTTCAGAAAGCTCTAATTCATGCATTGTCCATTGTTTTGGATGACTGAGATACACTTGGTCTTTGGGCCATCATGTGTCCTGACTTGTCAAGGCTCATAGCCCACAGCTCGTCTATACATGGATCATTTAGCGTATTGGTACTGCTGCTACTATTGTTGTTGCTATTATTGCTACTATTAAAAAAACAAATTGTACAAGTTTCATTATCATCAGTTGGGTGAGGAAGGAGTCCCAACTGCTTGTCTGATGAGGTTGGAGCTAGCCATGTAAGATAACACTCCAGTATCTTTTCCAGGAGGCAGTTGCCAAACATGAGTTCTGCGACGTCCAACAATTCGTTCTCACCATTAAGGGGAGTGAAATTATGTTTCATATACCTCTAGGATAACACTCGGATTTGGTTTCATCTTCCCTTGTACAGAAGCCACATGTGAGATCAGTGCGTAGCAAAATATACATCTAGCTTGCTGGACTAGTCTCTGCTGAGTAGCAAGCCATATGCTTCTGGTATGTCCACAACAATTATGTTGATGCATTGGTGAACTCGACTATCATGAGATAATCGGATAATCACATCTCGAAGTTCACCAATGGCTAGTACTAATGTTCTGTCAAGTTGGATGTTTTGCTCCATCGTGCATTGATCTTCTTAACAATGGAGAGCGACATGACGTTGGTTGCCACACCAGAATCAACCAAGCAGTTGTGAACATTGTAGTTGAAAACTTTGAATGAAAGCAGGAATGGGGGGCAACCTGAGTTTGCTTCTTCCATCTGGAGTGTATTGAGCATAGTAGATAGTGATCTGGGAGGTGTGCTTGCTCCCTTGCTGGTGGAGGCCACATTGTCTGTTGTTGTTTGTCCCAATGCACGTAGCAGGATATCTCGCTGACTCTGGACTTTGGCTAACTCGAACAAACTAATGTTCGCTAAAGTTTTCTTCATGTCATCGACTATGTTGTAATCTAGAGGTGGTTGACTCACCAAGGTGTTCGGGGTGGAACAGATGTTCGTGTTTTCCGGCGGATTGTTCTGCAACTTGCTACTCACTGATGTATTATTATCCCTCGTTGTCTTCCCATACTTTATTTGTATTTGTTTCTTGGAGGCAACCAGTGGATCAGCCTTCTTTATCAGTTGTCTCACTTTCTCTTGCATTTCCCCAAGTGTAGGGGGAGCCCCTTTACTTCTAATATTGTAACGATCATTTTGTTTTTGGGGCTGCTTCTCAGTGTTTGTCTTCAATATTACTTGTGAGCATTGATATGCATTCACCACGTGCCCAGAACTTGGTGCTTCATCAAGTGCAACCTCTTCGTTATCATCAGTGTCTTCCGGCCGCTCCTGTATGTCGCCATCCACATCGAGTGTATGAATATAAACAGAGGTAACAACGCACTTCCAATCTGAACAAGTGTTCTCGATGAAACTCTTCGTGGAAGGAATAGAAATTAGGATCAGCGCACTGATCCAGTTGGAACACAGGCTTCTGCTAAAATTTGGAACCGAATCTGTTGTTGTTTGATGAGTTGGTTGATGAACTACTTGCCTATCTTTGTCTAGGAGGATGACTGCTCGCGAATGTGTCCATCTTCCGTTGCTTGAGTTCGGACATTTCAGTGGTCAAGTTCTTGACAAGGCGAGTGAGGGTCTCAATATCAGTTGTTTCCTTGTATCTACCCTTGCCATTTCTTGGGACTTTCTTCTCGCATCCTTGGAGTCTTTCGTTGATTCGTCATCCTTGATGACTCCAATGGTGTGCAAGTCATTTTCAACAGCAATAGCCTCTTCACATATTTCTAAAAGTGTTGGCTTCACAACTCGCTTGACAAACTGCACAATGGTGGTTGGTAGTGCGGATGTGTAATAATCAACAATGGTGGAGTCATGAGGTTTGGTGCATGTTGCAAACTTTTTCAAAATACACATAAACCTCTGATTGAAGTCTTTCACTTTCTCTTTTCCCTCCATCTTGAGGCTTCCCAATTCTTTGAGTAGCATGGTTGGGGTCTTGTCATTAGCAAACTTTTCAAGGATCATACGTTTGAAAGAACCCCAGTTCTGTATGGAGTTGGGTGGAAGGTTGTGATACCAAGCTATCTACGCAGCCATCCAAGGTACATGGAAACAATCTACATGCTATGTCGTCATAATGTACCTCAAGGGTCTACAGATGTAGGAAGAAGTTGTCTAAGTGGTTGTTTTCCTTCACCACATTGTCAGGGTTAAACTTGATGTTCATTCTCTCTACTCGCTTCAGCATCTTGTGCAGAATAGTCGAGAGAGCCAATGGTCCCTCAATCATCCATTCAAGATTTGGGCCAGCCATCTCTTCGTCTTCTTCGTCCTCTTCCTCTCCCTCGGAGTCTGATGGTTACGGGTCTGAGTTTGTCAGTTCGTCTCCACCTTCACCTCCTTTTCTGCCTTCCCCTCCACCTCCTATACCGGAGTTTGATCCCAAGATCACAAGAGTGCCTTGTTCATCTAAACCTTCAAGAGTGGCAATCACTACTTATTCCACCGATGATACAACAACTCCTGTGGAAGTGGCTTTTGGCTTATTAGATGTGTGTGGAAGATGTTGTATGCCTAGGATCAGTCCGACTGCTTTCGCAAACTGGCGAGTGATGGGATGGACAGAGCAAAGGTGTTGATATGAAATCTCGTGTTCAATTCTAGGAGTTGAGGATTAACCAACTGCAGAGTTGTGAGAGAGGGGGTGCGAGTTACTGCCTTGATCATATGGTTGATGAGTGAGTGTGAGGGGAATTTCAACCATGTACAACTGGCTACCCTCCTTCTAGCGCTAGAAATTTTGATGGTGCTGGACCCGCCAACATTCAGGGGATCACCCCGGTATGAAGTCCCAACTAGACCTCACACCGTTTGGTGTGGGAGTCCCATCCGGTATGATGGCTCGGATGCCATTGTCTTAAGTATTTACCTCAAATATTGCTTGTTAGCACAAGAGAGTGGTTTGCTTTGTCTTCGGGAAGTGAGGTTTGCGTGCCTAGAGAGTGTAAGTGTACTTGTGTCAATGGTTCTTTCACTATGAGGGGAAGAGAGTGAAGGTGAGTTCTAGGTTGAAAGGGATGAGTCCAAACTTAGCTAGGAACACACAACACAAAAGGACTGTTGGGTCCCTATAATACTAGTGAATACCCCATTACTATTGTAGTTATACCCCTTATTTATATTTTTGTGCCCCCATTACCCCCATATTGTTATTAATGTGCCTATAGAATCCCTCTATTGTTATTTTTGTGGCTTTATATTATTATTGTTAGGTCGGCTGGATTATATTGTGGCTCCATAGACTCCTATATATAGAAAGGAGGTTTTGTCATTTGAATCATCCAAGAATTGTTCATTTATGTAATGTAAAGGAGGTTTCCCCCTCGAAGAGGCTGAATTCTAAGGCGATGATCTTTCTTTTCTATCTTTTCTTGAGCTGGTTTCATAACATTTGGTATCAGAGCTTTGGATTCTAGGGTTTCGCTGCTCCAAACAGGTCATCGTGGCATTTTCGCTATAACTTTTTTTCTGTGACGTTTCAGAAGTTGCAATAAAAACCCATTTGAGAAGAATTGGCGCTGAACCTTGGGTCCAAATTTCAGAGCTTTTTGCGCGATATTTTAGGAGATATGATCTGAGGAAGTTTCCTTTTTGCAGACTCCTGAATTACATTCAAAACAGGTGACCTGGGGAAAATCATCATAACTCTCTCTCTGAGGATCGGATTGAAATTTCGTAAAAAGGTACAGAAAGAGGACGGACTATAGTTTCTTGTGTGTGTGTTTCAGATTCAAAGGTTGAAACAGTGACTCGTGGAATGTCGTACAAGTTCGCTCTACTGAACCAGTCTAAAAGCAAGTCATTGTGGGAGATTTCACATAACGCTTCCTTGGAGAATCCAATTTGGCTCAGACTTGTGGCATTGGAAAGAGGACGCAGAAGGCTACTGTAGGTAGCAATTTCAGAACTGGATGATCCGAAATTACAGAGATACATCAGTTTCAATATCAGGCTTCTATAAAGTGAAAAAAGGTGTGTAGTTTTTTTTTTAAATTTTTGTGTAAGCTTGGTTTAACGGAATTCAAAGGGCATAGTAAAGCATTATTATCGGTAACGGATGCCCCAAGGAAAGAAAATGCAAACACCTAGTAAGGAACCTGAAAGCTCTAGCATGACTCATGAAGAAGAAGAAGAAATGCTACATGATATATCAAAATTACAAGAACAAGTGCAACAAATGTCACGCTCACAAAAGCTAACGGAAGCTAAGATAAGTGGCGTGGAATCTAAGATAAAGGGCATGGAAGCTAAGATGGATGATTCGAAGACAGATTTGAAAGGTTTGAAGACAGATATGGAAGAATTGAAGAAGTTGCTACAAGAAAGGGTCACTAATGGTGAAAAGGTAGTAAAGGAAACTCATGATGAGAACAAAAGAAATGTTAATCATGATACCATAGACGCTAATGTTGGATCGAAGACTCACCATGTTCCAAAAATCGATATGAGGAAGTTTGATGGCAAGGATCCCGCCACATGGATATTACAGATGGAGCAATTCTTCGATCTCAATAATGTGCAAAACACACAAAAGGTACGTATGGCAACTTTATATTTGGAACCAAATCAATTTGTATGGTATCAATGGCTTTGTTCTCGTAAACAATTTATCACTTGGGCAATTTTTACGGAAGAATTGATAGCACATTATGAGGATACAAAAAGCAAAACTTTTTTTAGCCAATTGATAAGTCTCAAACAAAAGGGTTCAATAATGGAGCACATTGGGAGTTCCAAAAATTGAACATAAGGGTAAAAGATATTCCAGAGGAGCATAGGATTGATGTGTTCATAGGGTCTTTAAAGGATAATATCCAACATGATGTGTGCCTTTTGGAACATGATTCATTAGAGAAGGCATTTAGGTTAGCAAGAAAAATGGAAAGCAAAATTATGGCAACTAGGAAGCATACCATTCACAACTATAAAGATGGAAGTGTTGCCCATAGTCTTCCACAACCTACAAGGTTGACACCACAACAATTGGAAGAAAAAAGAGCAAAAGGGCTTTGTTACAATTGTGATAGCAAATACACAAAAGGTCATAAGTGTGCTGAGAAGAAATTATTCTACATAGATTGTGAAGAGGAAGAAGAAAAAGAGCAAGAAAGGTCAAAAGAAGAGGATATATTCCAGGAACAAAGCCTAGATGAAGAACAAATAAATCCGACCATATCTTGTAATGCATTGGCGGGAATTACCACTCCTCAAACCATCAAGATAGAAGGACAAATCAAGAAGAAAAAGGTAATAGTGTTGATTGATTCAGGAAGCACCCACAATTTTATTCATTGTAGGGTAGCAAAAGAATTGAATTGCTTCCTATATCCAGCACCAGAGTGTCAAGTGATGATTGCAAATGGAGAACAATAAATTGTTCTGGAAAGTGCCATAATATCAAGCTATCCATGGGAGAATATGTATTGACTAGCCCAATGCTTTCCATTCCAATGGGAGGTGTTGATGTTGTACTAGGAGTCCAATGGCTACAATCCTTGGGTACAATAGCTTTTAATTTTCAAGAATTTTCATGAAATTTTCTGTGGAAGGAAAGGAAGTTGAATTAAGGGGTATTGCAGGGAAACCAGGAAAGATAATCAGCTCTAATGGCATGACAAAGCTTCTAAAAAAGGAGCAAAGAGGTGTAATTGCACAATTATGTTCGCTAGATGTTTCCACATTGGAATCATCTATTTCTCCAGATCTCCAAAAAGTCCTGGACAATCATTCCAAGGTATTTGAGACTCCCAAAGGTCTCCCACCTATGCGTGATCATGATCATGCTATTCATCTGATTCCAGGAAGTGTTCCTCCAAACATCAGGCCGTACAGATATCCATATGTCCAAAAAAGTGAAATTGAACGTATGGTTGCAGAAATGCTAGAGGCTGGTATAATTCAACCGAGTCAAAGTTCTTTCTCAGCTCCAGTAGTATTGGTGCACAAGAAGGATGGATCATGGCGCATGTGTCCAGATTATAGGGAGCTCAACAAGCTCACTATTAAAGATAAGTTCCCCATTCCTGTCATTGATGAATTACTGGATGAATTGCATGGATCAATTTACTTCACCAAGTTGGATCTTCGTTCGGGATATCATCAAATCAGAATGAAGATTGAAGACATTCCGAAAACGGCATTTAGAACTCATGAGGGTCATTATGAATTTTTGGTCATGCCTTTTGGCCTTACCAATGCACCTTCAACATTTCAAGGTTTGATGAATTCAATTTTCAAACCATTCCTTAGAAAATTTGTGTTAGTATTTTTTGATGATATACTAATCTACAGCAAGTCTTGGAAGGATCATGTTGAACATGTTGACAGAGTGCTACAACTATTGGAAGAGAAACAATTATATGCCAAAAGATCCAAATGTTTCTTTGGAGTCCAGGAGGTGGAATATTTGGGTCATATTGTATCTCATGAAGGAGTTAAGGTAGACCCTAGCAAAATTAAAGCCATTAAGGAATGGAAAATCCCCACATCCATAAAGCATTTGCGAGGATTTCTTGGGTTGACAGGGTATTATCGCAAGTTTGTTAAGAATTATGGGAGAATAGCAGCACCTCTAACAACATTATTGAAGAAAGATGCATTTTCATGGACTCCGGAAGCAACAAAGGCCTTTGAACATCTTAAAGAGGCAATGTGCCAAGCACCGGTCTTAGCTACACCGGACTTCACAAAAACCTTTATTGTGGAATGTGATGCTTCAGGAAATGGAATTGGTGTTGTTCTAATGCAAGATGAAAGACCCATTGCTTTTGAAAGTCGTCCAATCAAGGGAAAGTTTTTAAGAAAAGCTATTTATGAGAAGGAAATGTTGGCAATACTCCATGCACTTAAGAAATGGCGACCCTACCTAATGGGAAGACACTTCAAGGTAAAAACAGATCATGATAGCCTTAAATACTTTTTAGAACAAAGATATCCTCTGAAGAGCAACAAAAGTGGGTCACAAAGATGTTGGGTTATGACTTTGAAATCATCTACAAAAAAGGGAAGCAAAATGTGGTGGCAGATGCACTCTCAAGAAAGGATGAGGATGTGGAAGCATTGTTGTGCGCTATTTCTATTATCCAACCAGATTGGATAAATGAAGCAAGGGAGGAATGGAAGAATGACGAAGAAGTGTGGGCACTTATTCGAAAGCTACAACAAGATTCCAGTACGTCTGATACATTTAGCTGGAAAAATGATTCGTTATGGTACAAAGATCGCTTATACCTCTGTAAGAATTCCCAGCTAAAACAAAAGATTCTTATGGAATTGCACACTTCTCCCTTAGGAGGGCACTCAGGATTTTTAAAAACTTACCACAGGGTTAAGAAGGAATTTTTTTGGGATGGCCTTAAATCAGATATTCAAAAGTTTGTGGCAGAATGTTTGGTTTGCCAACAAAATAAAGTTGAAACAATTAAGACACCGGGTCTATTACAACCTTTATCCATTCCAAGCCAACGTTGGGAGGAGGTTTCAATGGATTTTATCACAGGTTTACCCAAGTCTGAGGGAAAGAGTGTCATCATGGTGGTAGTTGACAGACTTACCAAGTATGCACACTTTTGTGCATTATCACATCCATTTAAAGCCAGTACAGTTTCTACTGCATTTATGGAAACAATTCAAAAGCTACATGGAAACCCAAAGATTATTGTAAGTGACAGAGATCCCATTTTCACTGGAAATTTTTGGACAGAATTATTTTCTTGTCTTGGTACTCAGTTAGCTCATAGCTCATCTTATCATCCTCAATCTGATGGGAAAACTGAGATAGTAAACAAATGTTTGGAAGGATATCTTCGTTGCTTTGTATCTGATAAACAGACACAATGGGTCAAATGGTTGCCTCTGGCTGAATGGTGGTATAACACTTCCTTTCATACAGCAACAAAAATGACCCCATTTATGGCACTTTATGGGTATCAACCACCATCCATCACATCATATTTAAGAGAAAATTCTAAGGTTCAGGCAGTGGAACATCACATCGAACATCAACAACAAGTCCTCCAACTCTTAAAGGATAACCTTGTGTTGGCACAGAATAGAATGAAACAACAGGCAGATCAACATCGCAGTGAAAGAAGTTTTGATGTAGGTGATTGGGTATTCCTACGGCTACAACCATATAAGAAAATGTCCCTCAAGCAAGCTAAGAAGGATAATAAATTATCACCAAAGTATTATGGTCCGTACAAGGTGTTGCAAAAGATTGGTACTATGGCATACAAATTGGAGCTTCCTGCAGCTTCTCGATTGCACCCAGTTTTCCATGTTTCATGCTTAAAGAAGGTTATAGGCGACAAGCTCCCAGTTCAAACAATATTGCCAGAACTTGACGAGGAAGGAAAAATTATATTGGAACCGGAAGCAGTTATAGAAACAAGAACTCGACAGCTACGAAATCGATCAATTTCAGAGTACCTTATCAAGTGGAAGAACTTATCCGCTGAAGATTCCACATGGGAGGATGAGAATTTTATGCAGAAGTATCCTGAACTACTCAAGCGTTGAGGACAACACTTTTTTGAAGGAGAGGGGCATGTTGGGTCCCTATAATACTAGTGATTACCCCATTACTATTGTAGTTATACCCCTTATTTATATTGTTGTGCCCCCATTACCCCCATATTGTTATTAATGTGCCCATAGAATCCCTCTATTGTTATTTTTGTGGCTTTATATTATTATTGTTAGGTCGGCTGGATTATATTGTGGCTCCATAGACTCCTATATATAGAAAGGAGGTTTTGTCATTTGAATCATCCAAGAATTGTTCATTTATGTAATGTAAAGGAGGTTTCCCCCTAGAAGAGGCTGAATTCTAAGGCGATGATCTTTCTTTTCTATCTTTTCTTGAGTTGGTTTCATAACAAGGACATACACAGCTTCCAATGGAGCAGTCCACTTGGACGTGGCAGTCGCAACGTACAAGGTGAGATAACACGTACAACACTCAAGGATCAGTCCAAACAAGTGCAACGATTGTTACAGCAAGGTTCATGTGAAATATTTGTCTGATGTCGGTAGAGCAGTCGACACGAACGAGACAGCATATACGACAAATTTCCATTAATAGATTATGCGTTACAACAAATGAATTAGTTCAGATGTAGAACACAGGTTAAAGCAACAAGCATTACAAGTGTTAAAGATTAGTCTTACAACAAATATAATACGTGTGAAAACGTGTTGGCCTGTTAACAAGCTTCTGAATTAAGCAACAATTCCAATACACATTGTTACACCATACATCACTAACACTATGAGTAGGGCGTTGGAGCCACTACTTCTCAAAAAAAATATTACAAACTCTCTTGGCTATGTGAGAGGAGTTGAGGTGAAAAGTCATTTCATGTACAAATGAGGGGGAATTTATAGCCAAGGGTGAAACTGACCCTTGTGGCTGTTCAACTACCCTTATGATCATTTGACTTCCATGACTCTTTGTTCAACAAGTGGGTCTCTTGGACTTCCACGTTACATCACATTGATTGACAACAAGCCCATAGTGGGGATGTGGGCGACATGACTCATGACGTGACTCAACATGACTTGACATGACAATGCTGGTACATTTGTGTTGCTACTGGAGTGCATGTCGAGCTATAGTTTTTTTGGGTGATGGATTTCTTCATGGTGTATCATCGCTTCACCTCCACATGGAAAAGTGTGCGGAGTCTTCGATGGTCCTTGGTTCGCTTGATGAAGCTTTAGCATGTTATTTCTTGCTTGCATGTTGAAATACTTAACAGGCTCATCTGTTCATGAAGGTGTGTGTTCGTCGTGTTCATCCGTTGTTGAACCTGTCATTCTGCATGTGCTCTCTTCGTCCATCCCATTCGTCGTCATGCCATGTTTGTTGGTGTACATGTACCTGTAGTCACTTATGACAAGACGACATCATATCCAAAACCTCCTAGTCTACCATGACACATGATCATTCGAGTGCAGGTGAAAGGGAGAGGCAACAAGGCTTTGATGCGGGATAATGGCTCCAGGAAACTGTTGATGAAAACTGTGCAAAAGTCACTAAGAGATGGAGAGAGGTGATCTGAAGCAATAGTGACTATCTGCAAGGTCTGGCTCGGCTCGGAGGTAAAATTGTGCAAATTTTGGGAGGAATAGTCCAAGTTGCTGGAAGGCAAGTCAGGAATGCTCTATGCATTTTTCAAAATGAATGGGCAGCGGGGCTGGACAGCCAGATTTACACAATTTTCTAGAGGAATGGGTCAGGCTGCATGAAGGGTCAGCAGGCAAGGGTTGCGCAGTTTTTCTGGGGAACTACTCAGGTCAATGGCAGTCAGAACTGCGCAATTCCTAGAGGGAACTGCCAGTTGAATGCTAGGGTCAATGGCAGCTAGAACTACGCAATTCCTAGAGGGAACTGCCAGTTGGCTGCTCGGGAGACTAGCAGCAAAAACTGTGCAATTCCGATAGGGAACTGGTAGTCTGCTACTAGGGCTGCTGGCAAGGAAAACTACACTAAGGCCGGGAGGCCAACCTGCTGGTCATCTCTATGTAAATTTTGAGCTGAGCTGATTGATTCAACGAAAGGCCTACTCATGAACACTGCACAATTTTTGAGATGAATAGTTGGTCGACTTTCGGGATGACTGACTGGGAAAACTACGCAATTTTCTGAGGGAGGCAGGGACGAGCACTTGGTGCCTGTCTGGCCTGTCTATGCAATTTCCTCAATCAGTTGAGCAGGTGAGGTCAATGGCCTCTACGCAATTTTTGAGGGGAGTCAGTCTCAGGGTGACTATTGGGTCTAACTTTCTGGGTGACCAGCATGAGAGTTGATTGGATTTCTTGTGGGTAGCGCAGCTTGAAAAGACTAGCTTTGTGCTTCTGCATTGTTCTGGTTGATATTCGATCGAGTCGATGGCAGGGTGATGGTCTGGCTGTTAGAGGGGAGTCAGGTCATTAGAGCCTTTAGCAAAAATGGTTAAGTGTGTGAACAATTGAAAGATGCATAGGTGATCATACGACACACACTCGCATGAATTAGCGACGAAACGACCAAACCATCTAGACACATATGTTCAACAAGATTGACTGATGGTGTAAGCAACAAGCGCGACACTCATGATTACTCTTTCATTTATTAAGACGATGCTTGCGCAATAGTGAATATGACTCTGTGTGTGAGTGCGATAGATGATTTCATAGTATATACAACAAGCACATACGAAGCGAAGACTTTAAGTATAACCAGAACAGGGTTGCAAGCATGACTTAGACATTATCATGCAAAGACTTGAATGCAATGAACAAGAAAGGCGGATGTAAGGAATCATGCGAGCTCACGGAGTGAACCTGAGTGTGTGCAGTCATCAAGTGAATTCTTCAAAGGAGGCTCCGAAATTGGTGGAGGCCAAAATTTCGGAGGGTGGTTGTAGCCGCTACAACACTACTACAAGAGGAAAACAATCTTGTAGCAGCCTTCACATATTTATCAGAAACCAAGATCCAAGGATTCTTATTGCTCCAGAATGAAGAGTTAGCCACCCCTAAAGCTTGAGGAAGCCACACCATCCTTGAGTAGTATTTGTAAGGTCAACCATCCACTACAACAATAGCATATGAAAAACTAGAGAGATACTTGCAAGCAAGAAAGGTTCCATCATTCAATTACAACATGTGAATACCTGTGCACAAGCAAAATAAGGAAATCAACACCTCCAGAGAGCCACGGATCAATCATCAACTCGGCAACAGCATGCATGCCTCTCCAGCAACCATCAAGTAGGTACAAGTATGCAATATCCTTCTACCCTTCTCTTGAGCATGTTATGGTTAGAAATATGTTGTCAATGCATGAGATATGAGGTTTTATAAGCTAAGGATGGGTCAGCAGTCTTGGCTACCCTCTGTTATGCTCCTATACCAATAGGTGTCATATTTCATGATTGACTGGTAAAATCCCAAATATGTTCATCCTTTCCCTACTGCAAAGGTTCCATATTTTGAAAAGATAAAAAATCTTAAAAATTTAAAGAGGGTATGCCCTAAAAGAAAAATCGAAGGGTAAAAAGAATGAAATGGTCAAGAGAAAAAAGAAAAGAAATGAACCCCAAACAAAGAAGACCAGGAAAGTGCGCTAGTCCAGAATGCCACTGATATTCTACTTTTGCAAAGAATCTCATTGTGTGCAGTTGGTTGACTCTTGCCACAGTTGATGGATGGTCAAATAGCTTAATCTTGGCTAGTTCATGTTTAAATTTCTTGTTTTAGAGATAGAGAATAAAATCTGTCCAAATAGTTCAATCTTGGCAGATACGTAGCTAGGTATAGAAGCAATAGTGCTCAACTGTTAAATCTGAGCCCTTGGAAGAAATAAGGGCAGACTTAGAGAGGATTCCCATGAAAAGAAAAAGAAAATTTGTAAGGGTTTGCTAGTCCAAGTGCACCCATGTAAAAGGAAGAAAAAATGTTAGGTATTGTAGGCTGGGTAGGTAGTTTTGGTGTTGCAGAAGCATGCTTATGATTAATCTTTGTTTCTCAAGAGGTTCATCTTATTGATATCATAAGTACAATGGCAATTGTTTGGCTACAACTCAAGTGATGCATGTCTAACTTCCCCTCACACTTCTCCCAAAAACACTTACTAACCTCCCCCAAGGATATTGAGATCTGCTCAACACTCTTAAATCACTCCATTTCATGGAAAAACCTGAGGAAAAAAACATTCTTGCTTTATGCACTAAACCACATTTCTTGTGTAAAATCATCTTGTTCCCTCAACCTAAGTTATCAAAAATTTTAACTTGGCACTTACCCTTCATAAACCCATATTAACCTGCTAACAGTATTATATAAATTCCTATATTCTTCCCCCCCTGCTCGTATTATGTAAACATATGAAAAACCCCAAAAAATTTAATATCTCGTCCCTGGTTAAACTATAACCATAACACTATATCAAAGAGGATTCAAGGTTTATCCGGAACCTGTGAATAACCCTATCAGCGACCTCAGGATTGATTAACCACCTGGGTTAATAAATAACTTTATTAAACCCTCCCCGCGCACAAATATTCCAACTTTAATTAATATTTGGTTAATTAACACTTTAAGCGCCCCGACAACCAATCAAAGTGTCCCCGATACATTAAAATCATTGTTTATTATGTTGGGCCCCATGCCATAACCATAAGCCACCTCAGACCTGTGCCAACCGTTGAATCTGGGCCCGTTGATCGGACGGCCCACGATTATATCGCAAGGTCCTCCATGCCTGATGATTACCACCAGGGGAGCCGGCGGTATTCCCACCGTACCAAGGACACGCGGCACCCTCCCGGCATGCTCGCGGCCCTCCCTACCAAAACCGCTCCAGCCCATAAGCGGTGCGGGCCCAAACCACTTACCGCCCCCGCTGACCCCCCCGCTTGTGTCACCACCATGTCACCCTTCCTACCCTCTGCTACGCAACAAACTATGCTGACGTCATCTAACCAAAAGTGCCAAAAAGCCCGCGAAGCCGATTTTTTATCAAAAAACCCGTAAAAAACGTCATTTTCGTTCATTTTCATTTGTTTGTTTCCCAAGATTGTTGCATGAAAAATTACGTTCAATGGTTGTTGAAGCTCCAGTCCACCACCCTGACCAGCAAAGTCCAACATCCCGCTGCTCAACTCATCAATCAACCTGCTAATTGCACTCGTACGCTTCCAAAACACAGGTATTTACCCTGTTCTACCTCCCGAACCTGTGTTTTTGTTTTTCCTCTGCAAAATTGTACCTGTAAGAGCCAAATTCAAGCTAAAAATAGTCCATAATTGCCATACCAACCCATTTAGAACTGCTCTGTTGCCCTTTTTCCACAGAATTTCAACATCCGGTTTAAAAACACAGACAATTGAACAATGGAAGCCCCGGTCGCCCTCAATATCGCCCCTCTCAATGCACCTCATACAGACCAGCATCATTTACCCTTGGCCGACAGAGATTTCCAAATAAGAGACCCAATTGGTTGCCAAAATCACCTGCAAACTTTCTGCCTAGTGAGGAACAACCATTTGAACAGCTCTAATATCTATGGAATATGGGAATCCAATATCCCCAGGTACTACCTTCCTTCAGTCAATATATTCCCAGATATTATTCGCCACTGCTGTGTCGATTATGACCCTGTCAGTGAAGCAGTTATCTCTCCATCACAAATTGTGCTCTTTTACATAACTGTTGAGTCTATCAATGAAATGCTACAATTCCAACCAGTTCAGCTCTTGCTCCTCTTTCCATGGGATTCCTGCTTGAGCAAGGCTCTCAACTGTCCAGTGATGAAATAGCCCAGATTGCTAAGATATTCATGAAACCAGAATGCCAGCCCCAAGGCCCACCTCCTTATTCATATGTCTCCTTCAATGAGACCAGAAATATGATTATGCCTCTTTCATTGCTGACAAAATCCATACTCAATTTATGAATTTGGAGAGAGAAGGAGTGTTTAAATACACAACTTTCATATACCATCTGCTATTGTATTACCACCTAGACATTTTTATGTTTCCCATTAAAAAATTTGACGCCAAAGGAGAGAGGAGGTCTGTAATCTTTTGGACCTTTGTCTTCCACAGAATTGTTGAATCCGCTTATACCTACTCTGAATTCATTGACCTATTTATACATCCAACCTCCACACTATTGATAGGAGCTCCTCCTCCTAGGCTCTCTGGTGACATAAGGAAGATTTTACATCTCTCCAAGAACTACAGGATAGGTGACTGGTACTTCTACCAGGATCACACTGAAATCAAGATATATGGCTGTGAGTTGTGCCCTTATAAGCTGCCCAAATATGTGCCTATGAGGCTGTTTGCTCTCGAATATTTCAAGCAACTTATTAATGCAAATTTGACTCACTTTTGCAATGTGAAGAAAAAAGCTCAGCTGAGGATAAGAAACCAATTAGGCCCCTTTATCATTAACAAAAGAGAAGCATGGGAGGATGCTGATAAAATATTAGGGGAAGACCTTAAATTGAAGAAAAGCTTTTGGTGGTTACCATATGACCTAAATGGCCTTATAAGTGAAAGAAAAGTAAAAAACCGGCTGTCAGCTTACACACATCATAGGATCCCGGAAGTAGAACAATATGCCAATCAAGATGAGTGGATAGAGGGTACATTAGTAGAAGAACTTACTCGGCAACAAAAAATGGAACAAGCTAGGAAAGATTTAGAAAAGACCCTTGACATGGACTCTTTTGGACATGTATCTTTCAAGCTGCCTCAGCAAACGGAAGTGGGTACGTCTTATGCTGGGACTTCACAGCAACCTATACAAGGGGCCAGCACACTAGTTTTAGGTTCTTCAAAAGGCAAGGAAGTGTCAGGCACAGAGCAGCAAACAATGACTGATCAGCATGATCAACATCAACAGCAACAGTGCCAGGCAGCAGTACAGCCATGACCACAGAGCAGTTAATAAAAGCCATGGAGGAGTTGAAACTCCAAGTATCTAAATTAAAGTAAGTCAAAGAAAAACTGGCGAAGATTGAGCAAAGCTATGATAAATCTAAAATGACTGTGGCAGAGAAAACAAGGGAAGTCAAAGCATTGGAGAACAAGGTAAGAGCCTTGGAAAAATATCTATCTCTGCATAAGCCTCTGGCAGAGATCAAAGGAATTTTGTGAAACAACATCATTCAATCACTTAGTGGTGTATGGAGGTCTATTCAGACCATTTATGAACAGATTGATTTGATAAAGTGGCCCAAGTAGAAGTTCAGAAAACAAGAGCCATATTGGGACACATGTCTGAGCAAGCTAACAGGCTAATACATTTTTTGAATAACAAGACCAGTGAAGAACTGGAAGCACTGGATATTAGAGATAGAACAGGTACCATTTTGGACATCAAGATAGTTCTAACCATAAGAACTCTAATGCAAAACTTGGACAGAAGATGCCAGGACATGCAGGTAGAAATTGACTCTTTCACAGACAAATTCACAGTCCTGAATCAAAAGGGTTTGCCAAGTCCTGTGGGAGATAATGATCGTTTGATGAAGCACAAGGACTATATACACAAATTAAATACATTTTTTGTCAATCAATCTAGTACATCTTCGAGTACTTCAACAGAAAAAGCTCTTCCATCTGGCCAGTCCCTTTATGACAGCCTGGAGAATCTTTTCTACATAGAGCATGAAGTGAAGCATCTGTTCACCACCCCACATAATTTCTTCAGGTACACAGAGACTGATGAGACTTTAAAGAAGCTACTGAGACATCAAATACCAGGAGTAGAGTGGTGGCAAAGCATGTTAGAGATCCTATAGACTTATCTTTGGTCAAATCAAAATTGTGCACAACCTGTTATAATGCGCAGAACAAGAAATAATCACGGTCCTGCACATCAAAGCGTATCACATAGGCATTAAAGGAAGTCTGGGCAAAGTAGAAAGATCAGTGCAAAGGATCCATAGAAAGAAGCTGGGAGACCGACTTACAGCACCTACCTCCAGTACTTCTCTTTAGTTCGGATCAACCAGCGCAGCATGAATTTATTGCACCATTTATTGTCTCCCTGTTTTCAAGACTGTCTGTCTCTATCTATGTAAAAGAAACATTAATTGTCAGCAGATATTTATTTCTATCAGATATTTTGCACAATATCTTGGCCTTTTTGTATAAATACCCCCCCAGACAAGGTATTTGGGGTTGGTTGGTGGTGGATATTCGTAGCTGTGACTGTAATACTGAACAATTTTGGAATAAAAGGTTGTTGGAACCATTTGTCTTGTTCACTGAATGAAGAATTGATGCTAAGGACCATGTTGCAGAATTCTTGAATCATTTCATGGATCAATAAGTCTCTTCTAACTTATGTTTTACAGTTTCTGTGTTTACTATATCATCTATGTTTCATGATCTAAGTAATAGAGAAAAAGAATAACCCAAAATTTGCTTGTTTGCACTCTGTGTTCAATCTCTGTTATTATTAATGTTTTCTTCAAGAATTAGCATAAACAGTGAATTCTTAATTGCTCATATTTCCCCTGGTTCTTTCATCTTGAATATTAGCTAAGGAATTCTTAATTGCTCCTTGGCAATAATCATCCATTTTCCCTCTGTCAACATGATGAAGGATTCTTAATTTCCCTTCACCCATTGACTCCATTCCATCAGATTTCAGCCTATAAATTGTTCCATATTTGAGTACCTTGCTCTGTGATAAATCCTTTGATAATAAACTTAACCCAGGAAGCTATCTTTTTTTCCCTCCATCATGCCCAATGGACTGAAATGCTTCAGCTTCACCTCACTATTCTATTGACTCCCCATCCTTCCAACCAAAACTCAAAACAAACCTTTGCACTTCATAACTAGCCTAATACACCTCAAAACAAAGCTAAATCATAAAGAGAGATCCCTCTCTGGATGCATATTGGCTAGAATCTATGTCTAAAAGATTGGTTTGTGGTTACCTCAGCCGTATTCCCTTTCTTACAACTTTTGGGAACAACCTGAGTGATAACATCATTGGCGACTCCACTGGGGAATCTGAATAGTTGTTTTTTATTGCTGTTTATTTTTTAAAGCTACATATGGAGCCTGAAATTAGTCAGGTAGCCTTTGAAACTACTTTTGCTATGCAATTACAGGAGTAAATAAAAGTTGCTTCAGTCTATCTCCAGTCTAGTTTTAGGTTTTGACAATTGTCTCAGATACTTGATCAGTTCCCTGTTTCAATAGATCTTTAGGAAAATTCATAACTCCCATATTTAAAACTTCCTAGAAAGATACTGTCAAAAGTTGTATCCTTCAAAAATTTCAAGAAAAACCAAAAATATATTCAGAAGTTGGCTCCAAAGAAGAAAATTCTTTACATTAGATCAAATCCAGATCCAAATCCCCCACCTGTGTTTCAGAATCCTAATCTGATTTCTAAGCACCTTAGAAGCCAACAAAACCTTACCCAATCTGAGCTTACTCCTGGGAAAGCACCAATCCTTTCTGCCATTACTGTTGCTTCTCCTAGTTCACCATCAGCACTTCAAACCATCTTTTCTACTCCCCCATCCACAGCACATATTTCAACTAGTATCCCTGTTCTTCTAGCTGTTACACTTACCTCTGTAAATATGGCAAACCGATATGCTCCCCTGCAATTACCTGCTAATCCAGGGGATATACCTCAAGATTATCAAAGAAAAATCACCTATTTTGATGGTACTGGCACTTACATAGCTCAACAACACACCAAGAAAATGATGGATTATTTTGAGAACTATGAGATTGATGATGATGATGTAAGAATGAAAGTTTTTGTCCAAAGCTTAACTGGAGATGTTAGAATCTGGTTTAGAGCACTCCCTGCAAACACTATCAATGATTTGGAAGCTCTTTATCAGACTTTCTTAAACAGATGGGAAAAGAAAAAAGATCCTCTCCACATTTTATCAGAGTATGAAAACTTAAAGAGAGGTCCACAAGAAACTGTTCAAGATTATTGCACCAGATTTAACAGCATTTACAATGGTATTCCTCAAAACCATAGGCCTCCACCAGACTTGGCCTTAATCAAATTTCTTGATGGATTTGACTCAGACATGGCATACCAGCTTAGGGAAAGAGCTCCTCGAATCCTAGAAGACATGCAGAGTATAGTTGTCAGTGTTGAAGCCAACCTAATTTCCAAACGAGCTTGAGCTAGGGCTGAAAGGAGGATACCCATTAAAGAAGAGCCTTCTGCATTTGAGCAAAATTGGATGCTATCATTAAAGGCATGGACAGACTTGGTGACAGGGTAGAAACAATTGAGATAAAGTCCCCTTGGGATGGTCAACCGAACAACACTGCAAGAAACCCAAATTTCAGAAAAAATCAGAATCCCAATACTGGAAAGGCTGGCCCTGACCAGAACATTAGACCTCCATTTCAAGAAAACTATGCTGAAGCTTCAACTTCTAGTGAACCAACAGAAGACACTCAAATTAACTTAATGGGGCTTAGTAGTGAACAACAAATTTTCTTAACCCAAGAAGACCAAGAGGCTCACACTCTTAATCAGTTTCAAATCCAATCAGGTGAGTCATTTGACTTTAGATAAGGATATGACACTGCCATCTATGAAGTTCACAAGCAATATAATCTGAGAAGTAGGAGAATAGATGTCCCTGGTGACAACAAACAGAAAGAAACTAAGCAACCTACCAAAGCCAAAGTCAAGAACCCTCCTATGCAAACTCCTCCTAAAGCAATTCCCAACCCAAATAGTCCAATAGTTGAAGATGTTTCAGATAATCAACAACCTAATAAATAGTCTTCGGCTTCCATTTCTTCCAAGGAAATTGTGGGAGAACCTACAGATATTGGCATACAAGCAACCTCAGCCCACAAGACTACTCCTGATAAAGGAAAAAGCATATAAAAAACATCAAAAAAAGAAAGTCTCGCTGCCCGAAATGAAAAAATTCAAACAAAAAAACCTTTTAACCTTGAGACTGAAATAGGCAAGTTAAAAATAGCGATTCCATTATCAGAATTGGCAAAGCATGATGCCTATAGAGAACAAATTAGTAGGTCCCTTCAAATTTTTGAAAACAGAGATGTAGTAAATATCCTTGATGACCAACCAAAATTGATTTTTGGTCCTGAAGTAAACGGTAAATCAGTAGATGGAGGGGTCCCTCCTTTCTATGTAAGTCTGAATATTCGTGACAAAATCCTGCACAATGCAATGTTTGATTCTGGAGCTTCCCATAATTTAATGTCCAAATCTGTGATGGAAAAGTTGGACCTAGATATCACCAGGCCATACAAAGACTTGTTCTCTTTTGATTCAAGCCAGGTTAGATGTCTGGGATTACTCAAAGATTTATGTGTATCATTAGTTCAATACCCTGCCAAGACAATTTTAATGGATGTAGTCGTAGCTGATATTCCACCAAAATATGGCATGTTTCTGTCTAGATCTTGGGGTGCAAAGCTCTCCTATGCTACCAGTTCAGTATTTGGCCAGCCAAAAAGATTATACCGAGAAACTTTGATGAAATACGTGGTCAGCAGTCAGGAGAAACCCCAGAATTTTCCCATCTACTCCATGCATTCTGATATGGACTCCTTTATCCTATACAATGTTGAAATTTACCCTCCAACTGATGACAAGGTTTTAGCACTTGAACAAGAAGAGATCATAAACAAAAAACCTATTGCTCAAACCCAAGAAATTTCTCAAGAAATTGTTATAACAGACATACAAGGGAAACCTCATGAAACTGAAAATCCAAATCTGCCTAGCAAGAAAATTTCTAAAATCTCTGATACTAGCTATAATCAAGAAATCCTATGGTATTTAGAGTTTGATGGATCTGTCAATAAACTAGGAGCAAGAGCAAGAATTTGGATACATAAAATGGAAAATGATCATGCTGAAGGATATGCATATAGGTTGAATTTTAGATGTACCAATAACATGGCTGAATATGAAGCTCTCTTGCTAGGACTCAAAGTGATCAAAAGCTTAGGGGCAGTTAGGGTATCAATTTTGGGAGACTCTGATTTAGTTATTCAACAAATAAAAGGAAACTTCCTCACAAATGATCTCAGATTAAGGTTTTATAGAGCAGCAATTGAAATACTTAATACCTTTCTTGAAACTCAGCTTGCTAAAATTCCAAGGAAACACAATTTGCATGCCCACAGGTTGGCAATGTTTGCCGGCACTTGTAAACTCCCATTTGAGCCTAATCATCGTTTTACAGCTGAAATTAAACGCAGACCAACTGTACCTGACAATGTAAAAAACTGGCAAGTGTTTGACAATGACACTCAGATTAATAATTTCCTGACCTTAAAAGAAGAATTTTCCAACACCAATATAGACACAGGCACCATTTGTGAAGTTGATCAAATAGACAAAGCTGAAACACACATTTCAGCTGAAACAGCAACTCAAATACTACATCCAACGAAACTTACCAGCAAACAGTTGCAAGAGCTGAAAGAAATAGACTTTGATGAAACTATAAGAGGAGAATCTGAAGTTATTGATTTAAAGGACAATTTTTTACCCACAGGATTAACTCCTCTGGAAGACATTTTTTATTCTAATGATATCCCAAGAAAACCCAAAATGCAGCCATTAAATGCGGAAACTGAAGACTGTAACATAGGGACCGAAAAAAATCCTAAAATGATAAAATTGTCCAAAACTTTACCTCCTGACCAAAAGCTTAAATATATTGAACTGTTCAAAGAATTCCAGGAAATTTTTTCATGGAGCTATGAAGATCTCAAATCCTATGACACTTCTGTGATTCAACATACAATACCCCTTAAAGAAAATCAGAAACCTTTCAAGTAAAAACTCAGAAAGGTCAACCATGTACTCCTCCCTCTAATTGAAAAAGAAGTCAAAAGAATGTATGAAGCTGGGATAATTGCACCCATTAGCTTTTCAGAATGGGTCTCCAATTTAGTGCCCACTAGAAAGAAAACAGGGGAGATTAGACTGTGTGTTGATTTGAGGAATCTAAACAAAGTCTCTTTAAAAGACGACTACCCCTTACCTAAGATGGACCACATTTTACAAAGGGTAGTAGGTGCCTCTATAATTTCACTACTAGATGGGTTTTCAGGCTTCAACCATATTTTAGTTCACCCTGATGATCAAGAAAACACTGTTTTTACAACTACATGGGGAACTTTCAAATATGTGAAAATGCCATTTGGACTCAAGAATGCAGGGGAAACCTTCCAACATGCAATGGACATAGCTTTTTCTAAAGAGATTCATGATTTTCTAGTCATATACTAAGATGATTTCACTGTGTTTTCCAAATCAGATTAGCAGCACCTAGATCATCTCAGGCAAGTGTTTTTAACCTGCACAAAATATGGTATATCACTGAATCCAAAGAAGTCATTATTTGGCCTAGAAGAAGGCAAACTGTCGGGTCACATAATCTCAAGAGATGGCATCAAAATTGACCCTGACCGAATACAAACCATCTTACAAATACCTCATCCCAGAAATGTCAAAGAACTCCAAGCTTTTCTAGGGAAAATTAATTTCTTAAGAAGATTCATACCCAACTTGGCTGAACTAGTAAGATTATTGAATAATATGTTGAAAAAGGATTCCAAGGTCAAATGGACATTAGAAGCCAAGCGGGCATTTGAAGAAATCAAGATAGCTCTAATGAAAACTCCAATCCTCACAAGCCCAAAATTTGATAGAGACTTCATGATATTTTCATTTGCACCTGAACACACTATTGTTGTTGTTTTGCTACAGAAAGATGACCAAGGATGTGAAAAACCCATAGCCTTCTTTAGCAAAGCACTGAGGGATGCACCTCTAAAATACCCAATCATGGAAAAACAAGCTTACACACTTGTGAAAGCCATCAAATATTTTAGAGTCTATGTACTATACTCTCATATAATAGCCTATGTGCCAAGCACTATTGTCAAAGATATCCTGACCCAAGAGGGGATTGAAGGCAAAAGAGGTAAATGGATTGCCACTATACTAGAGTATGATATTGAGATAAAACCTAAAAAGCTCATAAAAGGACAAGGATTGGCTAAACTCTTGACTGAAACCAATTTACAAGCCCTAGATATTATTGAAATGGATAATGAACAGGAGATGGTGACTCCACAAATCAGCCAGGCCTTCCTTGAATCACCTTGGTATGCTAATATATGTTATGTATTATTAAACCTGTAAGCTCCTCCAAGGTTATCCAGAACAAAGAAAAGGTTTATAAAAATGAAAGCTTTAAAGTTTTTTATTTTAGATGGTTCTCTCTTTTGGAAAAATCATGAAGGTATTCTATTAAATTTTCTGATAAAAGATGAAATTGACAAAGTGCTCAAAGAATTTCATGCAGAGGACTGTGGCAAGCATTTGTATTGGAAATCAACTGCTGATAAAATCCTAAGGGCTGGATTTTACTGGCCCACTTTTTTTGTTGATGTTAAAAATTTTGTTACTGCTTGCCATAAATGTCAAATCTTTGAAGGCAAGAGGAAACTCCTGCCTCTACCCCTTAGACCAATTTCCACCGAAAGACCATTTCAGCAATGGGGTTTAGATTTCATTGGGGAAATTCACCCTCCCTCCTCTGGCCAGCATGAGTGGATTTCGACAGCCACAGATTATTTCACCAAGTGGATAGAGGCCATCCCTTGTAGACAAGCCAATGATTCAGTGATCATGCAATTCTTAGAGACCAACATCCTGTCTAGATTTGGTTGTCCTGAAAAGATTATAATAGACAATGTTGCTGCTTTTAAGTCCAAGAGAATGATCAATTTTTGTCACAAATACCACATTACCTTAGGCCACTCCACAGCCTATTACCCCCAAGGTAATGGTCTAGCTGAGTCATCCAATAAAAGCCTCATGAATATCATTAAGAAAGTATTGGAAGAAAATAAGAAAAATTGGCATAAGAAGCTCATAAATGCATTATGGGCAGACAGGTTAACTACCAAGAGATCCATTGGGACTAGTCCATATGAGCTTGTCTATGGTATGGAGGCTGTATTTCCTTCGTCCTTGGGAATACCTATAATGAAATTATTGCAAGAAGTTCAAGTACAGCCCAATGAAATCCAGAGAAGAATAAATCAGACTATACATTCGCAGCAGACTATACAAGAAAAACTTAAGAAGATATTTGACAAAAAGACTAAGGTAGAGGATTTTTTCATAGGAGACAAAGTACTAAAATGGGATTCCAGAAGAGAAAATAAAGGAAAACATGGGAAGTTTGACTTCCTGTGGAAGGGACCTTTTGTTATTCAAGCCTCACAAGGAAACAATACCTACTTTTTGAAAATCCTGGATGGTACAAAAGCAGAAGATGGACCAGTTAATGGTCGGATGCTGAAGCATTATTTTGATCTAGTTTGTTGATATAACAGGACTTTAACTTGTACATAAGAATCTTTACTTTATGCAGTTTATTACAGCAATAAAAATGGGAAGGAATATGTAGAAATTTTTGAGAAACAGTCAAGGGAACTTCACTACCTTTTTGTGTTACCTTTTTTTTTGGTTTAAACAAAAGTTAAAGAAGAAGACTTGAGAGCTGAAAACATAAGAACAAACATTCAAACAAAGTATCCAAAACAGAAGTGTAATTGTTTGGATCAGCTCATAGAGATGTCTACATTTTACATGGTCCTCTGTACAGTTTGTTTACAGCAAAGGAAGATTTCAAAATGCAGCAAGAATTGAACATAAGGCCATCTGACCTGTTGTTCTTGACTTTTCACCAGGAAAAGTCATCCCCAAGTGGAGCCAGTGTTATGCTCCTATACCAATAGGTGTCATATTTCATGATTGACTGGTAAAATCCCAAATATGTTCATCCTTTCCCTGCTGCAAAGGTTCCATATTTTGAAAAGATCAAAAAGCTTAAAAAATGTAAAGAGGGTATGCCCTAAAAGAAAAATCAAAGGGTAAAAAGAATGAAATGGTCAAGAGAAAAAAGAAAAGAAATGAACCCCAAACAAAGAAGACAGGAAAGTGTGCTAGTCCAAAATTCCATTGTTATTCTATTTTTGTAAAGAATCTCATTGTGTGCAGTTGGTTAACTCTTGCCACAGTTAATGGATGGCCAAACATCTTAATCTTGGCCAGTTCATGTTTAAATTTCTTGTTTTAGAGATAGAGAATAAAATATGTCCAAACATTTCAATCTTGGCAGATAGGTAGCTAGGTAGAGAAGCAAGAGTGGTCAACTGTTAAATCTGGGCCCTTGGAAGAAATAAGGGCAGACTTAGATAATATTCCCATGAAAAGAAAAAGAAAATTTGTAAGGGTTTGCTAGCCCAAGTGCACCCATGTAAAAGGAAGAAAAAATGTTAGGTATTGTAGGCTGGGTAGGTAGTTTTGGTGTTGCAGAAGCATGCTTATGATTAATCTTTGTTTCTCAAGAGGTTCATCTTATTGATATCATAAGTACAATGGCAATTGTTTGGCTACAACTCAAGTGATGCATGTCTAACTTCCCCTCACACTTCTCCCAAAAACACTTACTAACCTCCCCCAAGGATATTGAGATCTGCTCAACACTCTTAAATCACTCCATTTCATGGAAAAACTTGAGGAAAAAAACATTCTTGTTTTATGCACTAAACCACATTTCTTGTGTAAAATCATCTTGTTCCCTCAACCTAAGTTATCAAAATTTTTAACTTGGCACTTACCCTTCATAAACCCATATTAACCTGCTAACAGTATTATATAAATTCCTATATTCTTCCCCCCCTGCTCGTATTATGTAAACATATGAAAAACCCCAAAAAATTTAATATCTCGCCCCTGGTTAAACTATAACCATAACACTATATCAAAGAGGATTCAAGGTTTATCCGGAACCTGTGAATAACCCTATCAGCGACCTCGGGATTGATTAACCACCTGGGTTAATAAATAACTTTATTAAACCCTCCCCACGCACAAATATTCCAACTTTAATTAATATTTGGTTAATTAACACTTTAAGCTCCCCGACAACCAATCAAAGTGTCCCCGATACATTAAAATCATTGTTTATTATGTTGGGCCCCATGCCATAACCATAAGCCACCTCAGACCTGTGCCAACCGTTGAATCTGGGCCTGTTGATCGGACGGCCCACGATTGTATCGCAAGGTCCTCCGTGCCCGATGATTACCACCAGGGGAGCCGGCGGTATTCCCACCGTACCAAGGACACGCGGCGCCCTCCCGGCATGCTCGCGGCCCTCCCCACCAAAACCGCTCCAGCCCATAAGCGGTGCGGGCCCAAACCACTTACTGACCCCCCCCCCCCCCCCCGCTTACGTCACCACCACGTCATCGCCACGACACCCTTCCGTACCCTCCGCTACGCGACAAACTATCCCGTCATGCTGACGTCATCCGACCAAAAGTGCCAAAAAGCCCGTGAAGCCGATTTTTTATCAAAAAACCCGTAAAAAACGTCATTTTCGTTCATTTTCATTTGTTTGTTTCCCAAGATTTTTGCATGAAAAATTACGTTCAATGGCTGCTGAAGCTCCAGTCCGCCACCCCAACCAGCAAAGTCCATCATCACGCTACTCAACTCATCAATGAACCTGCCAATTGCACTCGTACACTTCCAAAACACAGGTATTTACCTTGTTCTACCTCCCGAACCTGTTTTTTTGTTTTTCCTCTGCAAAATTGTACCTATAAGAGCCAAATTCAAGCTAAAAACAGTCCATAATTGCCATACCAGCCCATTTAGAACTGCTATGTTGCCCTTTTTCCACAGAAATTCAACATCCGGTTTAAAAACACAAACAATTGAACAATGGAATCCCCAGTCGCCCTCAATGTCGCCCCTCTCAATGCACCTCATACAGACCAGCATCATTTACCCTTGGCCAACAGAGATTTCCAAATAAGAGACCCAATTGGTTGCCAAAATCATCTGCAAACTTTCTGCCTAGTCAGGAACAGCCATTTGAACAACTCTGATATCTATGGAATATGGGAATCCAATATCCCCAGGTACTACCTTCCTTCAGTCAATATATTCCCAGATATTATTCGCCACTGTTGTGCCAATTATGACCCTGTCAGTAAAGCAGTTATCTCTCCATCACAAACTGTGCTCTTTTACATAACTGTTGAGTCTATCAATGAAATGCTACAATTCCAACCAGTTCAGCCTCTTGCTCCTCTTTCCATGGGATTCCTGCTTGAGCAAGGCTCTCAACTGTCCAGTGCAGAAATAGCCCAGATTGATATTCATGAAACCAGAATGCCAACCCCAAGGCCCACCTCCTTATTCATGTGTCTCCTTCAATGAGACTGGAAGAATTCTTCTTGACATGATCAATAATCTTGGGTTTCAGGTCTAGTGAATTTTTGGATGAGATGGTCCTGGTTCTGTTGTCCACCTTTACTCCAGGACAGCCCCCTGCTATTAAATATGATTATGCCTCTTTCATTGCTGACAAAATCCATACTCAATTTATGAATTTGGAGAGAGAAGGAGTGTTTAAATACACAACTTTCATATACCATCTATTGTTGTATTACCACCCAGACATTTTTATATTTCCCATCAGAAAATTTGATGCCAAAGGAGAGAGGAGGTCTGTAATCTTTTGGACCTCTGTCTTCCACAGAATTGTTGAATCCCCTTATACCTACTCTGAATTCATTGACCTATTTATACATCCAGCCTCCACTCTATTGATAGGAGCTCCTCCTCCTAGGCTCTCTGGTGACATAAGGAAGATTTTACAGCTCTCCAAGAACTACAGGATAGGTGACTGGTACTTCTACCAGGATCACACTGAAATCAGGATATATGGTTGTGAGTTGTGCCCTTATAAGCTGCCCAAATATGTGCATATGTGGTTGTTTGCTCTGGAATATTTCAGGCAACTTATTAATGCAGATTTGACTCACTTTTGCAATGTGAAGAAAAAAGCTCAGTTGAGGATAAGAAACCAATTAGGCCCCTTTATCATTAACAAAAGAGAAGCATGGGAGGATGCTGATAAAATATTAGGGGAAGACCTTAAATTGAAGAAAAGCTTCTGGTGGTTACCATATGACCTAAATGGCCTTATAAGTGAAAGAAAAGTAAAAAACCGGCTGTCAGCTTACACACATCATAGGATCCCAGAAGTAGAACAATATTCCAATCAAGATGAGTGGATAGAGGGTACATTAGTAGAAGAACTTACTCGGCAACAAAAAATGGAACAAGCTAGGAAAGATTTAGAAAAGACCCTTGACATGGACTCTTTTGGACATGTATCTTTCAAGCTGCCTCAGCAAACGGAAGTGGGTACGTCTTCTGCTGGGACTTCACAGCAACCTATACAAGGGGCCAGCACACTAGTTTTAGGTTCTTCAAAAGGCAAGGAAGTGTCGGGCACAGAGCACCAAACAATGACTGATCAACAGGAGCAACATCAACAGCAACAGCACCAGGCAGCAGTATAGCCATGACCACAGAGCAGTTAATAAAAGCCATGGAGGAGTTGAAACTCCAAGTATCTAAATTAAAGCAAGTCAAAGTAAAACTGGCGAAGATTGAGAAAAGCTATGATAAATCCAAAACGACTGTGGAAGAGAAAACAAGGGAAGTCAAAGCATTGGAGAACAAGGTAAGAGCCTTGGAAAAAGATCTATCTCTGCATAAGCCTCTGGAAGAAATCAGAGGAATTTTGTGGACCAACATCATTCAATCACTTAGTGGTGTATGGAGGTCTATTCAGACCATTTATGAACAGATTTATTTGATAAAAGTGGCCCAAGTAGAAGTTCAAAAAACAAGAGCCGTATTGGGGCAAATGCCTGAGCAAGATAACAGGCTAATACATTTTTTGAATAACAAGACCAGTGAAGAACTGGAAGCACTGGATATTAGAGATAGAACCGGTACCATTTTGGACATCAAGAGAGTTCTAACCATGAGAACTCTAATGCAAAACTTGGACAAAAGATGCCAGGACATGTAGGTAGAAATTGACTCTTTCACAGACAAATTCACAGTCCTGAATCAAAAGGGTTTGCCAAGTCCTGTGGGAGATAATGATCGTTTGATGAAGCACAAGGACTATATACACAAATTAAATACATTTTCTGTCAATCAAGCTAGTGCATCTTTGAGTACTTCAACATAAAAAGCTCTTCCATCTGGCCAGTCCCTTTATGACAACCTGGAGAATCTTTTCTACATAGAGCATGAAGTGAAGCATCTGTTCACCACCCCACCTAATTTCTTCAGGTACACGAAGACTGATGAGACTTTAAGGAAGCTACAGAGACATCAAATGCCAGGACCAGAGTGGTGGCAAAGCATGTTAGAGATCCTGTAGACTTATCTTTGGTCAAATCAAAATTGTACACAACCTGTTACAATGCGCAGAACAAGAAATAATCATGGTCCTGCAAATCAAAGCGTATCTCATCAACATTAAAGGAAGTTCGGGCAAAGCAGAAAGATCAGCACAAAGGATCCGTAAAAAGCAGCTAGGAGACCAACTTATAGCACCTACCTCCATTACTTCTCTTTAATTCGGATCAACCAGCGCAGCATGAATTTATTGCACCATTTATTGTCTCTCTGTTTTCAAGACTGTCTGTCTCTATCTATGTAAAAGAAACATTAATTGTCAGCAGATATTTATTTCTATCAGATATTTTGCACAATATCTTGGCCTTTTTGTATAAATACCCCCCCAAACAAGGTATTTGGGGTTGGTTGGTGGTGGATATTCGTAGTTGTGACTGTAATACTGAACAATTTTGGAATAAAAGGCTGTTGGAACCATTTGTCTTGTTCACTGAATGAAGAATTGATGCTAAGGACCATGTTGCAAAATTCTTGAATCATTTCATGGATCAATAAGTCTCTTCTAACTTATGTTTTACAGTTTCTGTGTTTACTATATCATCTATGTTTTGTGATCTAAGTAATAGAGAAAAAGAATAACCCAAAATTTGCTTGTTTGCACTCTGTGTTCAATCTCTATTATTATTAATGTTTTCTTCAAGAATTAGCATAAACAGTGAATTCTTAATTGCTCCTGTTTCCCCTGGTTCTTTCATCTTGAATATTAGCTAAGGAATTCTTAATTTCTCCTTGGCAATAATCATCCATTTTCCCTCTGTCAACACGATGAAGGATTCTTAATTTCCCTTCACCCGTTGACTCCATTCCATCAAATTTCAACCTATAAATTGTTCCATATTTGAGTACCTTGCTCTGTGATAAATCCTCTAATAATAAACTTAACCCAGGAAGCTATCTTTTTTTCCCTCCATCATGCCCAATGGACTGAAATGCTTCAGCTTCACCTCACTGTTCTATTGACTCCCCATCCTTCCAACCAAAACTCAAAACAAACCTTTGCACTTCATAACTAGCCTAATACACCTCAAAACAAAGCTAAATCATAAAGAGAGAGCCCTCTATGGATGCAGATTGGCTAGAATCTGTGTCTAAAAGATTGGTCTGTGGTTACCTTGGCCGTATTCCCTTTCTTACAACTTTTGGGAACAACCTGAGTGATAACACCCTCAACCAGTTAAATGCAGCTAACTCCCTCACTCATTTCACGTGGAAAAGACAAATTAAGAAGGGTGATCATTACAAGGACTGAGGACAACAATTAAAATAGGAAATTCGTGTAAAGGCCAAGTCACCAAAGCATTGTGAGCCATTACCACAAAAGGGAATAAAAGTACGAGGCTCAAATTCACTTGCACAATTACTCATTACCAAGAAACATTTGGAGAAACCCATCAAGGTACAAAAGGAGGAGCTAGATGCTACTAAGGGTTGCCTAGGGTGCTGCAGAAGCAATACATAGTTGAATTGCATGTGTTATAGGATCGAGCATAGTTGTTGCGGGAGAAATAGGATTGCTACAGGAGAAACAAGGCTGCTACAGGAGAGACACATTTTGTACTACAGGAGAAATAGATTTGCTACATGAGAAGACAATGTGCTATAGGAAAGTCTAGAGAGCACAACTTTACCCTAGATTTTGATCTGAAATCACTCATGAATGATCTCAGTTAATTGATGAAGGTATTACAGACTCAAGTGCTGGGGTGTGCCTATGTTATTTTATGCAACGGATCGATAAGATTGTGAAATACATAGACACTGAAACAGTAAGAGAACACAATATGCAAACACATAAACACAACAAATTTAACAAGGGGTTCACCCAATCCTCCTGGGCTACATCTCCTAGTCCAGCCTTCAGTGGTGGCCTTTCTATTGTGTCTTCAAAAGAAGAGTTTTACAACAGTGAGCTCAAATTGAGTCTCACTTAACATATAATGATCAGTAGGGTTGTACTTGGATCCCCCAAGTCTCTAGAGTCCACAAACTCCCCTTATTGAAACTCGACCTCAACTGGTCTCAATGGTATGAGTCCAATTTGGCACTCAATACCTGACATGTAAACACAAAGGAGTTGCTTGAACCTCTCAAGCCTTCTCTGGAGTTCACAGACTCTTGGACTCTCTCTGTCTTTGTCTCCTCGATGCTGCCTTAACTCTGCAGGTCAGCTCGGATTCTCTGTTCTCTAAAATTTTTGCTTCTCTCTCTCTCTACTCTCTTTTACTGCTTCTTCCTCCTTCTGCTTTCTATGTCTGTTTGTGGCTTAAAGCCAATCTACTCCCTGACTATTTGTTTCTGCTTCTTAGCTCTCTGGATCTCCTACCTATGTCTGCTGGAATTCCTTGCTCTGTGTCATCATCACTTTAACGCTTCACAGAGAGGTGGCCACCTGTTTCCTCACGAACTGAGTGTCAGCTCTTTTTGAACGGTCATTATTTCCGTTGCTCTAAGATTTCCCATGAAATTGATTCCTCTGCCAACTCATCAGTCATGTTGGATCTCAAATCTTATCTGCCTCAACCTATTTCCCTGTCGAATCTGGTCACCCATCGGATTGCTTCTCTGTCGTTGATCTGGGGCCTCCAGGTCCTACGGTCTCCGTCCATATCGCATGGGTAAGTAGCATGACGTTTACCCACATGATGAGAGTGGTTTTCTCTCTCATCCGCTAGACGTGTGTCACTCGTTGTATGGAATCGGGTGGGACTTGGTCGAACCCGCTTACCGCTTGAGGTCCTTCCAATATCCTGTCGGTTTTAGCGTGGGGCCCGCCTTTTGACGGAATCAACGATTTTTGTACGGTTTTATGCTTTTCCCTGTGACCAAGTGCTCGGGGCTTTCCTTTACTAAGGGGGACGCCATGCAATACGCGATTAGCACTTAGCGCTAATCGCGTATCAGAAACTGCCTCCGTTTCTGGATCTGACTTCCCGTTTTGCCAGTTTGCGCCAGCACGCGGTTACCATGGGCCAACGGTCTACACACTTTGACCGAGGGTCCTCGTTGCTCCGTGCTAACCACAAATTGCCATTGTTCAGAGGTTATTTCTGATAAGCTCGACATCCATAGCATTTTGAAACTTTGGTATGAGTTTTACAGAGTTCAGGAAACTTTTAAGAGTGTTTGAGGATCCAATTCAGATCACAACCTTCCCATTGAAAAAGCTTTTGGACCACCAAAAGTTGGTTTTCAAGCATCGACTAAGTGAGGGTATAGTTGTCTCACTTGTCCAATATCTATCCATTTTGCACTGCTTGGCTTTGAACCCTTGTGTCCAACCTTAAGGTACTCAACATCTCCCTTGCGCGTCATCGTCACCTTCCTGTCCAGAACTGTATCTTCCAACAATTCATTGAGATATTCAGGTAACAAATCATCAATAGAAGGTAATTGACTCTTCTCTTTGGGATCTTCAATTAATGAAGGTTCAAATAGTCTCAAGCTATCTGCATTAACGACTGAGTAGATGTGCATGTAAGCTGGTAAATCAAGGCGAAAAGCATTCTCACCAATTTTCTCAAGTATCTTGAAAGGTCCATACCTTATTGGCTTTAGCTTTTTACCTTCACCTTGCATTATGTCTTTGCTAATATACAGCCAAACTTGATCACCAACTTGGAAACTATGCTCCATCTGATGCTTTTCATGCCTTGCCTTGTATTTGGCTTGACTCTTTTTTAGCTATTCCTGTACTACCTGGTGAATCTCTTGGATTTGTTCAATGAACTTGGTTTCCTTGTCCACATCCCTATGTCCATCAACAGCTATGTCTTTACCAAAGACAAAATCCAAGGGAGACCTTGGTGTGAAACCAAAACAGGTCTCAAAAGGAGATCTCTGTGTAGAAGAATGTTTTGCTCGGTTGTAAGCATGTTGCACATAACATAAATGTTCATCCCAAAGTTTGGAATGCTTGCTGCAATAGCCTCTGAGCAACTGGATCATTGTCCTATTGACCACTTCTGTCTGGCCATATGTTTGTGCATGAAAGGTTGTGCTTTTCTTCAGTTTGGTGTCCATCAGTTCCCACAAACTCGACCAAAACTTCCCAACAAATTGGGTGTCTTGATCAGAAACAATGGAAATGGGCAATCCAAAATGAACCCATACATGGTGAAAGAAAAACTTTGCAGTTTGTTCAAATGTAATCTATTTATTACAAGGTATCAAAATACACATTTTGCTAAACCTATCCACAACAACATATAAATAGTCATGACCTTTCCTAGAGTTAGGCAGTCCTCCAACAAAGTCCATGGAAACACTTTCCCAAGGATGAGAAGGAACTGGCAATGGAGTGTACAAACCTAGTTTTCTATTGTTGGGCTTGCTTTTAGCACACATGGTACACCCTCTTATATATCTAGAAACTGTCTCATTCATTTTTGGCCAATAACAAAATCTTTGTTGTTGTGCAACTGTTTTACTTACCCCAAAGTGACCTGATATCAGAGAAGTGTGTGCTTCTCGAATTATCTTTACTCTTTCAGTTTGTGGAATGCATAGCTTCCCACAATGATACAAGAGTTGGTCCTTAATGTGATAATCCAATTCTTCTACTCGTTTGCCTTGACTTAAAGTTGCATATACATCTCTGAAATCTATATCTTGAGCATATTGTTCAATGTAGCTCTCATCCAGTATTGAATTAAGCTTAAGTATAGTGGATGCATTTATAATAGGTCTAGATAACATATCTACAACTTTATTGTGTATGCCCTTTTTATATCTGATGACTAAATGAAATTGTTGTAGAAAACCCATCCATATATAGTGTCTGAAGTGTTTGATGGTCAGTATGTATAACTGTCTCTTTGCCCATTAAGTAATGTTTCCACTTTTTCACACTCTGTACTAATGCATACAATTATTTATCATATGTGGGATAGTTTACTACTGTAGAATTAAATGTCTCAGAATGATAACATATGGGTTTACCGTGTTGTATCAACACTACTCCCATGGCATAGTCACTAGCATCCGTTTGGATCTCACATGGTCTTTGAAGATCAGGCAGTGCTAGTACTGGTGTTGTACTAATATTTTCTTTCAAGGTGTCAAAGGCTTTCTGCTGTTTTCCTCCCCACTGAAACACCTTGTTTAATCTTGTTAAAGCATGTAAGGGAGCTACAATTAAGGAAAAGTTAGAAATGAACTTTCTCCAATATTGTTTGCTTCTAAGAAGCTTCTAACTTCTGTAGCAGATTTGGGTTTAGGCCAGTTTACAATGACTGCCACCTTAGAGGGATCTATCTTTAATTCACCACCCCCTACTATATGTCCCAAATAATTCAAAGATGTTTTGCCGAATTCACATTTTGAGAGTTTAACATAAAATTTTCTCCCTTCAAAACATCTAGTGTCTACTTAACATGCTTTAAATGTTTTTCCCACGTTCTGCTAAAGATAAGAATGTCATCCAGATATACAACAACAAAATCATCAAGAAAAGGTCTGAGTAGATCATTCAATATTCTCATGAAAGTAGTAGGAGAATTAGTTAAGCCAAAAGGCATAACCAGCCACTCATACAATCCCTACTTTTTTTTGAAAGCAATCTTCCATGCATCTTGTTCTGCAACTCTGACTTGATGATATCCACTATGCAAGTCTAACTTGGAAAAATAAACAGCTTCTTTCAATTGATCTAATAGATCATCTATGCGAGGAAGGGGATAACAATTTTTTATTGTTATCTTATTCAGTGCTCGATAATCAATGCACATTCTCCACGAGCCATCTTTCTTTCTCACCAAAACAATTGGAGACCCACATGGTGATGTGCTAGGTTCGATGAACCCCTTCTCAAGTAACTCCTGCACCTGCTTCTTGATTTCTGCATTCTCTAAAGCAGACAACCTGTACATTCCGATGTTAGGCAATGGAGCATCTTGCTTCAAATTAATATCATGCACTATTTCCTTTTTGGGTGGTAGACCTTTAGGTTCTTGAAACAAGATATCATATTCTGAAACAACTTTTTCTAAATCAGCTTGTTGTTTAGCATCACAACCCTCAAACACATTGGTTTTATCAGGTTTCTTTTCCTTTACAACCATCAATAAACGTTTGCTTGAATTTACAATTCGTTTCATCTACTGTGAGTTTATGAGAGTATAATTATTCTTGAGCTTATGAGCCCTTACAAATTATTCGATTCCATCTTTAACGAGTAGATACTTGTTCTCAACTCTATTGAAAATAGCTTTTCTATCATACAAGTAGGGACTTCCCAAAATAATTCCACATATATCCAAAGGAACTATATCTAACTCAACCTCATCTACAAATGCTGACCCAAATAAAAACTTAAGTTTACATTGTCTAGTCACTTGTAGTTGTGCTTTATCACTTAACCAACCTAATGGGTATGGTTTCTTGTGAGGTGTAGTCAGTAATCCCAACTTCTTTACAATTGGTTCAGAAATTAAATTTACTTGTGAGCCACTATCAAACAAAGTATTAATCTTTTGATGTTTGGAAATAACTCAAATATGGAAAAGCTCATGTATTTTTCTCTCATTTTCTTCATCATTAATAGATTGTGCAGAATTACTAATAGCTTCAATGGTTGTTTCATCTCCTGAGTCCAACCCCAAATCTTTCAGAATAGCTACAGCAGTATTCTTCTTCTTGCCCTCGAACTTCTTAGGTCTCAGCTCCGGATGCAGAATCTAGCAGTGCTCATCGTCATGCCCATCCTTCTTACAGTGAGTGCATGAAGACTTGCTTTTCTGTGCAGTGTTGGCCTTCCTGTCTTTCCATTTCTATTTTCTTTTCTCCTTATTCTTGCTTGCAGTGGGTTTGGATGATCCCCCAACTTCTGGGTTCCCATTCTTTCCTCTAGCTTCTAGATTTGTAGCTTGCACAGATACCTCATTTATACTAGTGAGATTAAACATGAGGATAGTGTGCCTCATATAGTTGTGTAGACCACCTATGTACTTCAACAGAGTCTCAAGTGAGTCTAATGAAATTCCTAGAATCAAAGCTCTCTTCCTAAATTCTTTGGTGTAACCTTGTACAATTTTCCCCTTCAATTGGCGAAGAGTTTGCCAGCTCATCATGGCTTGCTGCATGTAAGCTAGTGGATAGAACTGCTTTTTGATTGCAGAAACAAATTCACTCCAGACAGAAAGAATCTTACCATGTTTCTTCATGTCAGCTTATGTCCTGCCTTCCACCATACCAGGGCAGTGCCTCTGAGGCGTAGGCTGGCCAGCTGAATCTTACTCTTGTCTGAGTCGATACTCTACACTTTGCAATAAACATCAATTTGTCTGATCCAATTACTAGCTTCTCTGCATTCAACTCTCCATCATATATTGGTAAATCAAATTTAACATCTAATTTAATCAAAGATGTCTTCTTTTTATGTTCAGGGCTATTAGGAGGTGTGAGAAAGTTTTCGTCTTTCCCTTTTCCTTTTGAGTGGTCATGGAGGAGAGATTCGTATTCTCCTTTTTCTTTGGAGTGTGATGAATCTTCATCTTTACCTTTCTTAAACTCCATGTACATTTCCTCTACCATGGACCTCATGGCCAGGAAACTATCTATGAATTGGGGGTTTGGTCCTAAGGGACTTTCTTCTGACATTTTCTTCTTAGGACAAACTCTTCCAATTTCCGGGTTAGTTTCAACCAACTCTCCTTCTCCTAATTTAAGCTTTGATGTAGTTAGCATTCAACAACAAAATCCATCACAATCTTGTCCAACCTTAAACAACCTAGAGCTTTGATACCACTTGATCTGAAATCACTCGTGAATGATCTCAGTTAATTAATGAAGGTATTACAAACTCAAGTGTTGGGGTGTGCCCATGTTATTTTATGCAACGGATCGATAAGATTGCGAAATACACAGACACTAAAACAGTAAGAGAACATAGTAAGAAAACACATAAACATAACAAATTTAATGAGTTCACCCAATCCTCCTAGGCTACGTCTCCTGGTCCAGCCTTCAGTGGTGGCCTTTCTATTGTGTCTTCAAAAGTAGAGTTTTACAACAGTGAGCTCAAATTGAGTATCACTTAAGAGATAATAATCAATAGGATTGTACTTGGATCCCCCAAGTCTCTAGAGTACACAGACTCCCCTTATTGAAACTCGACCTCAACTGGTCTCAGTGGTATGAGTCCAATTTGGCACTCAATACCCGATAGGTAAACACAAAGGAGTTGCTTGAACCTCTCAAGCCCTCTCTGGAGTTCACAGACTCTTGGACTCTCTCTGTATCTATCTGCTCGATGCTTCCTTTGCTCTGCAGGTCAGCTCAGCTTCTCTGTTCTCTGTAATTTTTGCTTCTCTCTCTCTCTCTCTGCTCTCTTTTACTGCTTCTTCCTCCTTCTGCTTTCTCTGTCTATTTGTGGCTTAAAGCCAATCTGCACCCTGACTGTTTGTTTCTGCTTCCCGGCTCTCTGGATCTCCTGCCTCTGTCCGCTAGAATTCCCCTGCTCTGCATCATCATCATTGTAACGCTTCACAGAGAGGTGGCCACCTGTTTCCTCATGAACTGAGTGTCGTCTCTTTTTGAATGGTTGTTATTTCCGTTGCTCCAAGATTTCCCATGAAACTGATTCCTCTGCCAACTCATCGGTCATGCCAGATCTCAAATCTTATTCGCCTCAGCCTATTTCCCTATGGAATCCGGTCACCCATCAGATTGCTTCTTCGTCGTTGATCTGGGGCCTCCAGATCCTACAATCTCCATCCATATCGCGCGAGTAAGTAGCATGACCTTTACCCGTGTGATGAGAGCGGTTTTCTCTCTCATCCGCTAGATGCGTGTCACCCATTGTATGGAATCGGGCGGGACTCGGTCGAACTCGCTTACCGCTTGAGGTCCTTCTAATATCCTGCCGATTTTAGTACGGGGCCTGCCTTCTGACGGAATCGGAAATATCCATACGATTTTATGCTTTTCCCCGTGACCAAGCGCTCAGGGCTTTCCTTCACTGAGGGAGACGCCCTGCAATATGCGATTAGCGCTAATCGCATATCAGAAACTACCTCCGTTTCTAGATCTGACTTCCCGTTTTGCCAGTTTGTGCTAGCACGCGGTTACCATGGGCCAACGGTCTGCGCGCTTTGACCAAGGGTCCTCGTTGCTCTGTGCTGACCACAAATTGCCATTGTTCAGAGGTTATTTCTGAAAAGATCGACATCTATAGCATTTTGAAACTTTGGTATGAGTTTTACAGAGTTCAGGAAACTTTTAAGAGTGTTTGAGGATCCAATTCGGATCAGATTTGAAGAGGTACATCTAAGAGAAGGGTAAGTACACATTTTTCTCTACCATATGTGGAAAAGGAACTTGAAAAACCTCGCATTCCTTCAACCAAAATTATTATAGTTGTTTGAGAATAAAAAGATTGAATGAGAATGGTTTTTTTGAGTTAAGCAAGATAAGAAAGGAAATGGAATTATTTTTTAGTTGAGTCTAAAGTTTTCCTTCCTCTAACCAGTATGGATAAAACTGTTCTTTCACCCCTGTAGAAGATTGGGAGTATTGGTTTGCAAAACTTTGGAAAATCACACTGACAAATCATGGGGGGGGGTAGTTTCAATTGAAGAGATTCCACAGATTCATCAAGGATTCTAGTTATCACTTATGCTATGGAGAATGTTCAAAAACATCTATCATGGACAAACATTGTGGACATTAACGGGGAGACTTTTCTTAAGACACAAACACAATCCTAATTAAAACTTGGAGGAAAGGATGGATCTACATAAGAAGGAGCTAGAGAAGAAGAGAAAGAGGGTGGAACAAGAGAAGATGTGCCAAAATTTCTTATGAGGTAGCTTGGGATGTGTTGTACTACTCAACAACCCCCCATTAAGGTTAATAGTAGAACTAATATATAATGCGAGGCCTTTTGAAAATAGTATAAAATCCTTTGGTTTTAATAAAATAAGTCAATATTAATTTTATTTTTCCAAAAAGCTTAATTAAATAAAAAATATCCCCTATCAAAGCCTTCATATCAAAGCTTAGGCTTAGGCCCATAATACATATTCACAAGCATTAGCTTTTGTTTAAAATCTATTATCTACATAACTTTATCGAGATATTTTAAATATTGTAATGTTCCCATAAGATAAGTTGCGATAAAACTTTCCCCGATTAAAGTTTTCAAATATTTTAAAGTCTAAAAGTAATAAAGCACTTCTTTGTGAATATAATAATAAGGCTTGACTGCACAAGATTTCCACGTAGCATTATTAGAGCTTCTGAATATCAGAGTTGTCAATGTGAAATCACATCACCAACTCTGATATCTCGATCCCCCAATCCTCCAATATCCCTTTTTGTCCATCCTCTGATATCCCAATCCCCCGATCCTTCGATATTCCTTTTCGCCACTGGGATTTCGTTCAGTTGTCTAGTGTTGGTCTGCAAAGTGTGGTACACTGACTCCTTGTCCGTTTGGTTTTGATAATGGCAATGACTCATTTAGAATTTCAGCTGTCCAAAAGTTTCTAATTTATACATTTCTCTATCCACAAAAATCTTGGAGTTTTTAGACGGGAATTTGTCAGTTGGTAAGTGTCATGGGCTCCTAATTTTCTTCCTCCACCACAATATTACATCTCTCATTTTACTCCAAGGTTTTTTTTTTGCATTGTGTCTGGGTCCTACCCTCCCTTCACATTGTCTATCTTCATCATTCAGTTTTCAGGATATGTCTATTCCCATTCTATCTACAGGTTATATGCTTATATGGCCCCAAGGAAAAGTCTACCTAGTCGTTAGGGTGGTGCACCTAGGTCATCCTCTTCGCGACTTCAACAGTTGTTCAAACTAATTTCTCTGAATCTTCTCCTCTCAAAGTGAGAAAGGAAATTATTCACTTAGAGGCCAAGGAGTTTAGTGATCATGTATATTTCTTTGATTTGGAGATTGGAGGTAGTAGCCTCAAGTGGGTTCCTGATCCAGGAAAGTTTCGTAAGAAAAGGCTTCACTTTCTCCATTCTATTAGTTTTCACCTGCAATTGGGAACTCTTCAAAGCATGGTCATTTGGAATAAGTAGGTAGATAATTATAAGTTGTTTGTAGATCAGAAGGAGATAAAGAGAATCCTGAGGGATATCAGGTATAACTTAGATGACATTATCGTCATACTGACTCGAGTGGAGCATTTTGTGGTATCTGATTCAGAGACTAATTCCAATGAGCAACAAGAGGTGCATGCGGTCATCAATGCTCCATCTCATACCACTTCTCATGCAAAATCTTCTCTTATCTCGCCATTTATCATCTTGGAATAATAAGTCCACTTTGAATATCATATTAGTGTTTACTATTGGTTACTATATGTTTTTTATAAGAAGTCTATGATGTTTTGACAACATTGTCATTTGGTCGAGGATATGTATTTATGCAACTCGTTTTTGGTATTTTGTAGGGCTCATTTTTAGCCTTGATGTGGCTATGGCTTTCCCAGATGGAAGATATGACCTCTCAGTCTACTCTTTTGGATGTATGAAAGGCTTTCACTGTAATATCTTTTGTTATTAATAGAAATTTATTGAAGAATTTACAAAAAAAAAAGATATGATGAGTTAAAGTTTTGGTAAAGTCAAGTTTTTTTAAGGTTGACATTATAATTGAAATTGAGATTGAATTTTAGGCTAACACCTTAGAGTGAAAATTCGCATTGAATTATAAGTTGATATTCTAGAGCCAAAACGGTTGATAGCCAAATTCTTGTTGAGTCAAAAGTGGCAAGATTATTGTTATTGATAAAAAAAAATGAAGATAAAGTTAGATACATTCAGTCTAAGTATGAGTCCAACAATCTTGGCTATATAATGAATCCTTTGTAAAGTCATAGTTAAAGTCAAAGTTAAAGTCAACATGTAAGTTATATTATATCACAACATTAGTGCATCAATTAAATTCGTCAATCCAATGTTATAAGTGTCTTATTGAATGGAGATGTCTCTGCAACAAGAAACATTTTTATGTAGGAATTTTAAAGGATGAATCAGATGAGGAATTATGCAAGGCAATATAATTGCAAAGAAAGAAGAAAAAACAAGCAAAAGGTAGACTCTTGATGAAGTGAAACAAGAGATAGAATTTAATAGAGATGATGTAGGAAGAGCGGGATGAAAGAAGAATAAATTGACAAAAGAAACAAAATAAGGTGATAAAATATAGAAGAAGACATTGAAAGAAAGTGACGAAGAAAAAAGAATTGACACAAAAACCTAGGCTGGAGCAAAATATGCAATGACAAGTAGCAATCCAACAAACATGAAGCAACTAAAGAAGAATGAATAGTAGAAGAAAGGTAAAATAAGTAGTAAAATTAATACCATATGTTTGATAATTGAGATATAAAAGCAATTGAAGTGAATCCATAAACAATTAAATCACTAAGAAATTTGATGATCCTCCTCAATAATATTGTTAAATGATAGAAAAGAAGATGGCCATGTTCTTTTGTTTGTAAAAGGGCTATATTAGCCTAAAACCAAATTTGAAATTATATGTACTTGAGTAAAATGAGGATGATATATGTAAGGCATGATAAGGCAAGTAAAAATGCATAACTTGATTATTAATGGTTTGTGATAAAACAAAAGTCACCTTTCATGGAAAATGGAGGTTCATAGTCAACCAAAAACTATTTAATGCAATGATTGGGTTGTGGTAAGCCAAAAAGACTTGAAAATTGTAATGGCTAAGGGAAACCAATATGAAACCCCAGAGGATGTAATAGTTGAAGGTAATCCACAAAAACCTAGAGAGTGCTTATGAATAAGCTAAAGAAAACCCATGATGATGATCGAAGATGATGTAAGTAGAGTAAAAAGGTTTGTGATTCAAAAAGGTTGATGAACCATGTACAAGAAAATGATTCTTTAAAACTAGTAGATACAAAGCCTATCAACCCATGTATTTCAATGGATGATGAATTTTTTATATAGACCTCATTTAACAAACATGATGATTATGTTTTACATGCACAAGATGAACATTGGGGAATATTAAATATGAAGAATGAAGAAGACCAAAGATGAAGATTGTAGAATAATCATTGAAGAAGATTGAATGCAAATACCATAGGAGGAGGAGATAAAGATTGAACTAATTCGGAATACCAATTGAAGAGAGAACCGCAATTATTCATTAAGGGGGAGTATGAAGGATTAAGTCCTACTTGTGATATTTGGTGATTATGTCAATGAAGTAGAAGTCTATGTATGAATGAAAGAGTGAGAACAATGAGAGAAGTTAGGATGAATATCAGTTGAGAGATTAATGGAAAGATTATGGGAGATATTTATCCATATCACCGAACTAGATATATATTTATGGCATAGTTGTTATAGTCACATATTGTTAATGAAGGGGCCTAACTGCACAATAAAAACACACACATGAAGGGATTAAATGAAAATAAAATCCCCTTCGAGGAATTCTTGAGTGTTAACTCCTATTGTTTATTTTCTTTGTTTACATTTGAGTATAATTGTTGTTGATTGTTAAACCCGCCACAAAGTCTTAGCTTCATATTTATATTGGAAAGTGACCATGTTGTCTTTTATTTTATGTATGAAACCCTTTCCTGAAAAATAATGTTAGTAAAAAGGAGCAAAATATATTTAAACATGGCTAAGATAAAATTGTTGGAAATAATGATGAATATATGTGATTGAATTTTTTCCTTCACTCAATATAAAGGGACAATGAAAAAAATAGATATATATATATATATATATATATATATATATATATATATATATATATATATATATGCATGGTTAGATAAGAGTCTTGTGAAGAATGGTAGAACGAGAAATTAGGAATCTTCCAACTACATAAAGTTAGCTATTTTTTAGATTCTCCTTGTAGAATAGCTGCCTCTCTATGATGAATGTCCATGTTAGGAGGATTTACAAGAGACAAGAGTCTCTTCCTCTTTATGACGAACCTCCTAATGAATAAATGTACTTCTTGAAAGGCCTACAAAAGTAAATAAGGGAATACAATAATAAGCAAATGGTAAATATAAGTTTCCATACTGAATCTCTACATTTGGAATTATCATCTTTAACCCCATTAACATATTTTAACATTTATGTGAATGAAACTTCTCATCAGATGATTCCTAATGTCTTTGTTGAGACATAATTGGACCCTTATGATCTTGTTGAACATATTCAAAAGAGTACAATGAATGAATTCATTTAGTTCTTCAAAAAGGAATGTTCTTAAAGTTTCTATATTTTTTAGTGGTACATATGATTGTATTAATGAAAAGGTCGAAGAAACTCATGTACAAGAAGTCACTATACTAAGAGCAAGAGGAGTAATAGGGGGTTATGGGGCAAAGAGTTGATCTGAGAGGAGTTGGATGTGGATTTGGGGATGTTATGTAACATTAGGACATAGGAGGGGAGGACAAGTCATTAAAATATGTGCTTAGGGAGGAATATACACACAACATCCTTTAAGATCTTAGGAGTTAATGTGGACTTGAAACTTAGGATAATTCTAATAAATATATCTTTGTGATTGAGGAATCTATTTCAATTCATTCCTTATGCTCTCACTTCCCCTCCACATGATGAGGTATCCTCGCCTAATACCTACCCCTTCATTGGCTTTCCCATATGCACTTGAGTTGATATGTCTTGGAATGTGAAAAAACTCAAATCAAGGAGAATTTCTAACAAATATGTTTACAACATTTTATCCCTCTACTTGCTAAATATTTTTCAAAGTTGCAATGCTTTGAAGAATAATAACAAGAGCTTAGAGTCACATGCACACTATATTTTTGCATGAAGCTCTAAGTCATTTATAGTCCTTTAAAGATTGCAAATGCTTCTATGATATTGTTTGTTGCTCACCCTAAACCTTAACTAAAATTGTCTATTATAAGGCCTTCTAGGTTGAAGGTTTTCCTTCATGCATTTATCAGCGTGAGAGGTTCCCTTTGGAATCCTTGCCAAAAATGGGACAAAAGGAGTTCACAATGACATTCTAGGATTTATGATGGCACGGGATGGAATCAATGTGTTTGTTGTCATATCTTTTCTTAATATTTCAATTATGTATCCATTTATTCTCTGATGTTTTATGTAATGTTTTGGAGCTTTATTTATTAATATAAGTGCATATATACATTTCCTAAGGAGCATACGAACTAATTTCACCCTATAAGAGGGACTTCCCCCTTTTCCATAAGGTTAGAGATTCATTTATTGCTAACCATAACTCCCAAATTGTAATCTAGAGTAGTAGGTTCCAAATTTTGGATAATAAAGTTTTTGATTGGATGGAACTAGGGATTTCTTATTTTGATGGATGAAAAATTATTCCTGTATCACATAACCATAGAGGGATGGAACTTGCTCAATGGATTTTATCAATGACTAGATTCCTTAATGTATTTTCATTCTAAAAAATATAAATGAGTGAAGGGTGGTTGGTGATTTGAAGGAAAATCTCACCTCTAAAAAGGCCTAAAATACCTCTTTTGGTTAGGTTCATAGTTTTCAATAAATTACCATGAAAAAAAAAAAACCTTTTAGGTAGAGAGTCCTTCAAAGAATTATTGCACCATTTAATGTTTATATTGGTGGGATGTGTTTTTACAATAGATAGTATCCTTCATGGACCCTGTAAAAACACTTATTATTTTCCCATATGAGTTTTTACTTTAAATATTCTTGTACAGGCATTGGTCCTAGTAACCTTATTTTTTTTAGTACTCAAGCTCCTCCACTAGTCCATGTGGGAAGTCAAAAAAAACTCTCTCCCCTTTTCTAATTCTTCCACTAGATTGGACAAGAACCATCTTAAGTAAATATATTTGCTAAGGTGGAAACTTGAATTGTATTCATATTTATTTTTTGATTGAATGATACCATATTGTAGTGACCTTGCTACATTACACAATTAAACATGGAAGAAATCCACAATATTGTTTTCTACTTCTTTTCATGTGTCGTAGTTGTAAAAGCTAGAACTTATTTCGCAAACATTATTTTAGTACATGGCCTCATGATACTAATGCATCACCAACCTCTAATTTTATGCTATAAAAACTTGACAAGAGTAACTGTGAATTTTCAATGACCCATTTTATAGGGAAACTACGATTATGTCAAGAAAGAAAATACTTAAGACGATCAAGTAAAACCTATCCTCATCAATATGAGCCTTTTTATTCAATCCATAAACTATTGTAGGTATTCTACTTGAATAGTTAATCAAAATAGACCTTGAATATTTATGAAATCTCCTATTATGCATTGTTTTAATTAAGACTCAAATTTGTTGTTACAAGCTTAATGCATGAATTACTAAAATAAACCAAAATTGAAATAAAAGGAGTTAACCAAAATAACACACCATCCACATAGTGAACAAAAGTTGTATTATGGTAAAACTCAATATGAGAAACACACAACTAGAAGGTGAGGCCTATGCATTACTCTTTTCTTCTCAATTATGAAATGTAAATACAAAGAAAGTGCACTCACTATGGATTTGCAATGGACATTGCGGCTAGTATGGCTACTACAAGATCATATATTTCCTTTTTGTTGCTTCAATATCTCACTCCTATATGCTCTACTCAACTATGGAACAATTAAAAATACAATTAGAATGGAACCCCTTCCTCAACTAATGTCTCAGTATTTAACATTATCTGATAGTTGTTGAGGGTTAGGGTTAGGGTATTTGCATGCCTCAACTATCAATTAATGTTAGGGTGTTGGACACTTTAGAGTCTTGTCAAAAATACACATGTGACTCACTCCACATGTGGGAGTAATGAGAGTTGACATGGCATCCACTTGGTATCATGGAGGTCACCATGATAGATCAACATGCAAGAAACATAAATTTTCTCATATGAACTTTTATTGAGGTGACTTTCTCATTGCTGAAAATCTCTCAATGTGTAAAACAACATCGAAAGGTTGGGAACTTCGTTTTTAAAAAGTTTTGACCAAAGAGAATCTAAGGCCTCAAATGGGCTTTAGAAGGTTCTAGATCCCAGATCACCAAAGTGATGCATGCCCCCAAAATGGGCCCTAAAATCTAATAAATTTAAATTTTCCACCCAAAAATATTAAAAGACAAATTATACAGCAATAAATTTCAAGTCGCGAATGATTCATATCCAAAGTGAAGGTGGAAAATTTATATCCTTCCAAATATTGGTGTCCTCACCATTTCTTTGGGACCAAGAGAGATAGTACCTAATGTGAGAGAAAGTGTTTTATATGGAAGAGTTATGGGCAAGTTTCCCCTCTACCTCCATGATCTTATTATACCATGATGTAGAAAATATTTTTTCTCAATGTGCTTCCATTAGTTCAAGTTTATTAAACACAAATTCCAAAGTATTTAGTGATCTAAAAATGGGGCACTAAAGGCTTCTTGTCAAGCTTACAATAACCTCTCCCACTTCCAAAGCTTAAATATTCCCAAGATATTATGATTAACCAATTGCGGAATTAATAATGCTTAAAAATAGGTGTATGCTTGTGCTTGTTTAACTATTAAGTGCTTTAAGTTCACTTGCTTATGCTAATATAAAATACATATAACATTAAAAGAACAACAAATAAGCAGCAAATGCAATGCAGCAATAAGAAATAACACATAACAACAACATAATATGGAGTTCACCCAAAACTCTTGGGCTACGTCTCCTTGAGGGATTATGGCAAGAAATATTTTACAAGCTCCATGCTCAACTCCATTGGTTTACACTAAACCTATGGGTTTAGAATGCCATCTTATCCTGCTGGCTATCCTCACTCTGATGACAGATCTAGGCTTCTCTGGACTTGACTCTTTCAATCAGCGATCTTGCTCTAGCTTGCACCAACTCCCTCAAAATTCCATCATTGTCTCTGGAATGCCTTCTTTTGTCTTCAGCCCACTCTGGACACTAGCAACCGCTTGATCATTTTGACCCTTTGATGTTTTTGCAGCTTCACTACTGGTCCATGGCTCTTAGAAGTCTGTTGTGAGCTTTGTGGCTCTGAGGCTCTGCCTCCAACCTCTAGTGGTTATGCTTCTGTCAAGCACTCTAGCTTTGTGGCTCTGTTTCTCTCACTCTCAGCTCTCTGCTGATATCGACCCTCTAGCTCTTCTCATCTATCTTGAGCGATGGCTCTGCGTAGCTGTGAGCTTCTCTTGGTCTCTGCGTGCCTTTTGTGTTCGCTCGACCTCCAAGCGAATTCTCGGCAACCTTCCAGCGACCTTCAGCAACAACTCACTGTTGTCCATTGAGCTCTCTGTCAAGCACCCTCTGTTAATCATGCTCTCTTTGTTTTTATGAGGAATCCTCCGACTCTACGACTCCCCCAGTCGTTGCTCTGTCTCTCATCATCATGACAAATAATTCCCTTGCGTCCCTTCAGCTCTTCGACTGGCCCTCTGGCTCACCGGCTCTATGGCTCTGCGTCTGGCCCTCTCGCGCTTTGGCTCTGTGGCTCTGCGTCTGGCCCTCTTGTGCTCTGGCTCTGTGGCTCTGCGTCTAGCCATCTAGCTCTATGGCTCTCTGTGTGTAACGCATTCCTGCATCATTGTTACAGACGCCGCTTACAATGTGGCAAGGAGAATGGGAAGTTACAAAGGAAATACACAGGTAGCCTCTTTCCAGGACAAAACCCGCGAAAAAACCATATTTCCAATACACAGAGAATACAAACAAAAATACACTATCAAGCGCAAAATTCGAACCTCAAATTCTATGAAATCGCCCCTATAAACCCTATCGGGTCCACCTTTCATCAGCATACCGCAATCGCATAAGTGGGGGGTCTAAAAACCTCAATACATAGGAAATACAAAGAAATCTTGCATTCCCAGATTTCAAAACTTATGAAATCGGGTCTATAAACCCATTGGGTCTTGCCCTTATCGGCATATCGCTATCGCAATCGCATTGGCCCTGGCATCGGGGATTACTGGTCACTGATCGCCGATCGCTGATATTGGCGTATCGCTATCGGCCCCATCGGCATATCACATATCGTTGTCACAACGGCCCGGGGGCATGGTCCTCAACCTTCTCTAATCGTCAATTTGTCGACTGCCGATATCTCTGATCATCGCTATCGGCTCCAATCACAAATCGCAATCAGCATATCGCATTCACTACAGCCCAGGGGTTCTGATATCGGGCGAAGGCCTACCTCCGATGCGATAAGTCGGAGGTCGTAGTCGGGGGTTCCTTCCACCCTTGCCTTAAGTCTTCCGCTTAACCCTTCCGATGTGATTTTCCTTTATAAGGCCTTTTATGCCATTTTTGGAAGAATTTGCCTCCTTTTCAAAGGAACAAAGGCAAACTTCTTTTTGCAATAACTTCATCATCCGAAGTCCATTTTAGCCTATTAAAATTGCAATAGATTCAGAATGAAAAGATCTACGCAATGGGACTATTTCTAAGAATAACCCTTGACTTTAATTTTCCTCTATGAGGGACATTTTAGACTTAGAAGTCTATCCAAGATCCATTTTGGATCACACCTTCCCACTAAAGAACTTTTGGAAGATCCATTTTGGATCACGCCTTCCCACTAAAGAACTTTTGGTCTCCAAAAGACTGATATATTGATCTGAACATTAAATGAGAGTACCAGCACCCTCTTCTTTCAGCCTCCATACACTTGCCTCTGCATAGTGCCTTTGAACCAAAGTCTCTGACCACTTTCCTTCTTGGATGTTTTGGTCCTCTTGGGAAGAACTGTCTTCCTCCTTGACTTCATGCAGAACTCCTGTTGAGATGGTCACAAAAGGTAGTTTGAACTTCTCTTCCTTGATCACTGATCCAAGGTGGCTCAAACCAATGTGAAGTTACATCTACTTCACAAAATTTTAATTTGTACCTATTTGACAAGCTATCAACAACAACCGAAATACAAACAACAACTGGATGGCATAAACTCCTGCTTCAACAAAAGATACAGATTTCACATCTTCTGAATTACCTCCACGTCTTACATCTGCATACAAATGATGGACTAGATACCAAGCCCACAAAACATGCCTTTACAACAAATGACCCTTCAAGTCAAGCATGTGGAAAAGATCATTAGCACTCATTTTCAAAAGATGAAACACTTCATCATTATCTCCATCTTGGAGACCAATTTAACTTCTCCAAAGTCAACATTGCATTACATGCATGTCAAAGCAATCAACCCTTCAAGTTAATCACACACACATGTTCAAAAACAAGGAAATCATTTGCATCCCTATGTTCATCCATATCATGCTCATGTATGCATTTCATCCTTCAACTTTCGCTTAAGCACACTGTACTTTCGAAGATGAACTGAATATAATCTTACAGCAATAAAATGAGTCTCCTACTCAACTTTTCCATTCATCTTCTTGGTAAAATCCTGCAACTTGCATTCCATTAACAAAGAAATGCAAATAGATGCATCAAATCAAAATACATGCAATCTTTAATTGGATAAGAACTCTAACCATTTCTTACCAATCCATTTCAAAGGTCTTTCCTTTGTCTGCACATCAGCATCAACATGTGAATCATCTTGAAACACATCATCCATGGAAACTTCCTTTCCATTTCTACCATCTTCTCTTTCCACCTTCTTCAAGTTTCGTGGAAGCAATGTTGGATTCAAAGTCCAACACCTTTCAACAAGATTCCCTTGCTTATGGCAGTAAGTGCAACACATGTGCATCCTCTTGATAGCATGGTTTGCCTTGTCTAATGGACCTTTGGCTTCTTGCTTCCTTTCCTTCAAAAGTTTCCTGTATGTGGCCATTCTCTTCCAACATCTAGAAACATTATGGTTATCCAAACCACAAAAGGAACATGCAATTATTTTCCCATAACTATGTGGAAATTTATGATGCTTTGCATAATCAAAAGGAATATGGTTAGAACTAGATTTATACCTTTCTCTTTCACCTTTATTGCCTTCATGAGGAGGTGAATCAAATGAAGAAGTGGCTCCCTTTGGAACACCATCAATCTCTTCAAGGCTGTTAGAGTTTCCACAACTCTCTGGTTCAAGTGTGTGCTTCTAAACACCGGCATCCTGCAAATGATGTTTCAAGCTATTGCATTCCTCCTTAATACAATCTTCACACTCTTGAGGTAGAAGACCTATAATGCAACTCCTTCTTGGATTTTTTTCAATGGCCTTCATGGCAGCTTTGGAACTTTCTCCATAAGACTATCCATAGCCAAGACCCAAATACTTAGGCCTTTCCTCAACCATTATTGGCTCAACAATACCTTGTGCATGTTTGCCCAAACCCTTTCCTTCATAACCCATCTTGGACATTAACTTGGAACCTATGCCTCTAGTATGTTTTTCAAAAGAACCAATATAAGCATTCTTAGAAGAATTTGTGGATAAACAGGAATTGTTTACCCCTTCTTCAAGCTGATACTTGACTAAGGCTTCTTTGGCAACAAAGAGTTGTGTCTCCAACCCATGCATCCTTTTCAGGTTCATATTTGCAATATGAAGTTGCCTCTCCATTTCTTGCAATTTGTCAGAAAGCAACTGCTTCTCTTCCTCCATGGAATTCAATTGCTCTCTAAGTATGCTGCTCTTCCTTCCATCCTCATACATTTCTCTCACCATATCCATCATGGTGGACAAGTCTTGCTTCATGTCTCCATCAAAGAATCTTGTGAAGAAAGAAGAATTTGAGGACTCACTTGTAGAAGTTTTCATTATGCCAATGAACAAAAGAACTTCAAACAAGATTAATAAAGATCTTATTCAGCAACCTTTTGTAACAAACCTCTTGTGCTTCAATGATTGCCTTGAGGTCCTTTGGGATAAGAAGAATGCCTTCAGCCCTTCTTCCTTTTTTTCATCTCCTGGACTGAGCTATCAATAGCTTTCCCATCACCTCTGCAAACTCAAACAATATTCAGTCTGCAAACAATCATACAATCAATCAGACAATCAATCCTTGATTGCCCAAACACCTTTTAGACAAGCAATCTTTGCTCTGTCAATTAATCATTCTAATATGATATCACCTGCTCTGATATAACTAGCTTTGATATCACCTTCCTGAAGGTGGGGTTAATCAATCTCAGGCTCTGATACCACCTAATTTGAAAATGGGGCACTAAAGGCTTCTTGTTAAGCTTACAAGAACCTCTCCCACTTCCAAAGCTTAAATATTCCCAAGATATTATGATTAACCAATTTCGGAATTAATAATGCTTGAAAATAGGTGTATGCTTGTGTTTGTTTTTAACTGTTAAGCGCTTTAAGTTCACTTGCTTATGTTGATATAAAATACATATAACAGTAAATAGAGCAACAAATAAGCAGCAAATGTAATGTAACAATAAGCAATAACACATAATAGAAATATAATATGGAGTTCACCCAAAACTCTTGGGCTATGTCTCCTTGAGCTCTAGTCAACTCAACTAGGCTCTCTGGGATTATGGCAAGAAATCTTTTACAAGCTCCACGCTCAACTCCATTGGTTTACACTGAACCTATGGGTTTAGAATGCCATCTTATCCCGCTGGCTATCCTCACTCTGATGACAGATCTAGGCTTCTCTGGACTTGACTCCTTCAATCAGCGCTCTGAGTGATCTTGCTCTAGCTTGCACCAACTCCCTCAGAATTCCCTCATTGTCTCTGGAATGCCTTCTTCTGTCTTCAGCCCACTCTCGACACCAACAATAGCTTGATCATTTCGACCCTTTGTTGTTCTTGTAGCTTCACTATGGCTCCATGGCTCTTAGAAGTTTGTTGTGAGCTCTATGGCTCTCAGGCTCTGCCTCCAAGCTCTAGTGGTTATGCCTCTGTCAAGCACTCTGGCTCTGTGGCTCTGGTGCTCTCGCTCTCGGCTCTCTGCTACTATCGACCCTTTGGCTTTGCGGCTCTGGTGCTCTCGCTCTTGGCTCTCTGCTGCTATCGACCCTCTGGCTCTACTCATCTATCTTGAGCTCTGGCTCTGCACAGCTGTGAGCTTCTCTCGGCCTCTGCATGCCTTTCGTGTTCTCTCGACCTCCAAGCGAATTCTCAGCAACCTTCTAGTGACCTTCAGCAATAACTCACTATTGTCCATTGAGCTCTCTATCAAGCGCCCTCTATTAATCATGCTCTCTGTGTATTTACAGGAATCCTCTGACTCTGGGGCTCCCCAGTCATTCCTCTGTCTCTCATCATCATGACGAATCACTCCCTTGCGGCCCTTCATCTCTTCAACTGGCCCTCTGGCTCACCAGCTCTGTGGCTGTACGTCTAGCCATCTGGCTCTGTGGCTCTGTGGCTCTCTGTGTGTAACGCATTCCTACATCATTGTTACAAACGCCCGCTTACAACGTGGCAAGGAGAATGGGACAATTACAAAGGAAATACATAGGTGGCCTCTTTCCAAGACCAAACCCGCGAAAAAACCATATTTCCAATACACGGAAATGCATTGTCGAGCGCAAAATTCGGACTTCAAATTCTATGAAATTGCCCCTATAAACCCTATCGGGTCCACCTTTCATCAGCATATCGCAATCGCATAAGCGAGAGGTCTAAAAACCTCAATACACAGGAAATACAAAGAAATCTCGCATTCCTGGATTTCAAGCCTTATGAAATCGGGTCTATAAACCCATCGGTTCTTACCCTTATCGGCATATCATTATCGCAATCGCATTGGCCCTGACATCGGGGGTTACTAGTCACCGGTCGCTGATCACCGATATCGGCATATCACTGTCGCAACGGCCCAGGGGCATGGTCCTCAACCTTCTCCGATTCTCGATCCGCCGACCGCTGATATCTCTAATCATCACTGTCGACTCCAATCACAAATCGCAATCGACATATCACATTCGCTATGGCCCAGGGGTTCTGATATCAGGCGAAGGCCTACCTCCGATGCGATAAGTTAGAGATCGCAATCAGGGGTTCCTTCCACCATTGCCTTAAGTCTTACACTTAACCCTTCCGATGTGATTTTCCTTTATAAGGCCTTTTATGCCATTTTTGGAAGAACTTGCTCCTTTCAAAGGAACAAAAGCAAACTTCTTTTTGCGATAACTTCATCATCCGAAGTCCATTTTATCCCATTCAAATTGCAGTAGATTCAGAATGAAAATATATACGCAATGGGACTATTTCCAGGAGCATCCCTTGACTTTCATTTTCCTCTGTGAGGAACATTTTAGACTTAGAAGTCTATCCAAGATCCATTTTGGATCATTTAGTTACAAAGAGATATCTTTAATAGGTTTGCATATCGAATGCTCAACCTTCCTATTGTAGCAGCTACAACCATGCCCAAAAATTTTACCATATACATTTAAAATTTGCGGGTCCCCTTACGTTTCAAATTTTTAATGGTCATCCTTGTTGCATGACTTAGACAAACCCCTTAAAAATGTCCTAATCATCATTGAATACATCATTGTTACGACAGGAGGTTTTGTTTGTCCAATCATGTGCATTGCCTTTCGATACTTCGTCTTTCATTCTTGGACTTGTATAGAAGATGGAACTCATATCTCTGTTTGAACATCAATGCAGGTGTTTGAGTTGTTCTGTGAAGTTGTGTTGGGAACTAACTAGCTACAATAAGGTCACTGAGACATCTCTTCACCAACATATGTCGAAAGCAATGGAATAGCTCATTGGAATGCCAAACTCGACATTGGAATCAAGGTTACAAACCAGAATCGAAAATGATAATGGCCAAGCTTAAAAGGGTATCATTTTCTATGAAACATTCATGGAGCTTTTCAACTAGAACGGGGTAAGGTTGCCACCATGCTCGCTGATTAATCGTCCTATATGCTCTTCAAAGTTCTTATACAGAGAAATTCAATATAGAGATAGAATCCCTATTCGAAAGAAATCTACAATATTATGTGATTTATAGAAATGTTTTTCTGACAATGAATGTCATGGAACCTGTTGTAACATGCATTTTCATTGTTTTATAATTTTCATTTTTCATTTAAAAATCACTAAAAATAGATAAGGCACAAAAGGGGCAATGCAATAATTGCATATTGGAAATAATAAAGAGAAAAAAGTAATAAGGGTGGTGCTTTGGTTGCGATGTGATCAAATCGCAATCACAAAGATGCAACTGGCAGTTATATTATTACCACAGGAATCACCGATCGCCGATTGCAATAAAGGCGTATCTTGAAAACTGTGCAAAGGCTTTGGAAAAGGCGGAAAAAGGTATGGTTATGCATTTTTATATGTATTTCTATTATAAAGGATTATAATAGAAATAAGCGTTGAACAGGCTAGACCCGAAGCGTATATATATTATGTTTTATAAGCCCCGGCGGGTCCGCAATCATTGCATAATGCTTTATATATATGTATGTGGTATGCCGATTGCGATATGTGATAGGCCAGACCCGATGTTACATATGTATTACGTTTAATTCTTCTGGCGCATCCATCCTATCATGGATTGTAAAGGTTTATATTAATATGACAATTGAAAGCGTCGATTGTAATAAGTGATGGTAAAGTCAGACCCGAAAGCATATATATCGTGCTTTATAATTATGGCGGGTCCGTAAAGCACTGAATGCATATGTGATTAGTTCATTCATTGATTGTAATATACGATGGGATTTCAGACCTGATACTGTTATATATCACATGTTATAACTCCGGCGGGTCCGCAGTCATGTAGTTTGTAAAGGATTGGGTTAATACAGCACTAGAAAGGGCCGATTGTGATTTGCGATGGGAAGTCAACGGAGCGCTGAACAAGCGAACTCGATAGAGTTATTAAACAGGGTTAATTATTTTTCAGTTCCGCTTTTGCGTGCTTTGTGTTAATTTTGTTGTGTAAAGGAAAAATCAGTGTTAAAGCCAAGTTCAAAGAAAAGGCAATTGGTCGAGTTTCTTGGTGTTTTGGCCAATTGAAATGGGCTTGATACATGTGTAATCCCAGGTTTACACAATTCAAACATAGTTCATTATGGTAAAAGCGATTAATCATTATTGAAGCATTTACAGAGGAACTCGGCAGCCGATCAACAGAGCAAGCCAATAGTTATCGTTATCTTCTAAATTCAGTTATTTTCCTGTTATTTTATGCTCTTTGAGGTGTCTTTTACCCTCTGTGTAATATTTTGTAATAGTTTTTACTTCAGATAGTTAGGGAAACAGTTTAGTAGTTTGACAGTTTCAGAGATCAGCAACTGTTTCACAATGTATAAGAAGGGGAAAATTTACAGAGAAGGGGTTCGAATTTTGGAGAACCCGGAGACAAGGCCATTGTATTCATGATATAATTGTTGATTAATGAAGAATCAGAAGTTTCCATGCATTTGTTGGGTATGATTTTGTGACTTCTCTATTATGTGCCATCTTATGTTTTCTTCCTTCAAGTATGGTAATGAAGCTACAGGTCTTTATTTGCTTAGGTAGATAAAGTTAAAGTTCCTTAAAAGAGCGCTCCTATACTTGAAATTTTCACCTTTCTTTCTAAGTTATAGATAGTAGTTTCTGTGCAAGGCAGCATATTATCTTTAACTTCTCCAAGAGTCATAGATAGTAGGTTTTGTGTTAAACAACATATTGTTCATGATTCAGTTCTCACCTTCATAATTCTTCTAAGTTACAGATAATAGTTTCTGTGTAAGGTAGCATACTATTTTTAACTTCTTCAAGCTTTCTTCATTTATCATTCATATTCACCTAATCAAATGGCATTTTGATATTCCGTTGTCACCTAAGTATTGAGAGTAAAAAAACCAAGTCTCGAGGTCCTTCATTCGAGAACACAACATATATCTAAGTGACAAATAAGTGTTAGTAAATAATATTTATTAATGTCTTAAGCATAATTTCTCTATAGCCAGGAAATTGATTTCTTAAGGTACAACATTAATTGGTGTCGTTGCCGGGGAGAGAAGACAAGAACACTTTTCCCTAGGTTTTTCAATATTTTCCTCTGGTTGTTCAGTGAGGAGGGAATATTTGGTTTTTTTTTAATCAAAGCAATAACTCTGGCTTCAAGGAGACCCCATACAAGACCAGACACTTCACAACAGAAGGTCCAAGCTCTTTCAAATCCTGAAAAGCTAGTTTCTAAGAGGGTTGGAAGGTCTAAGTTTCCAATTACACCAATTCCTACATTGTTTGCATCAGGCAGCAATTCATTTGAACATTCATCTGATAAAGATTCATCTTTTTCATCATCCTCATTTCAAGAACCTAACTGTCAAGAGAAATCTTTAGAGTCTGTTACTTTTTATTTACATGTTATAATTATTCAACTTGAACCAATATCCACATTACCACCTCTGCACACTCCATTTACTTCTAATTCAAGTTCCACATCTGTTGGTAATCAAGGTTCAATAAACATGGCAATACCTACATTTGTGATGAATAGGTATGCGCCTCTTCAACTACCACAACCGTTCAATCAAATGCCACGGGATTACCTCAAATTTCTTCCTCGCTTTACAAGGGAATATGAACAAACTACAAAGAATCATGTGTCAGTATTTTGTAATTTTGCAGACAGCCTAAACGTTGAACATTTAGATGTTATTCTAAGAATTTGTGTTCAATCCTTGGATGGAGAAGCAAGGAAATGGTTTAAAGTACTTCCTAATAATTCTATTCCTTCTTGGGAAGAGATGGAACGTTTATTCATCCAAAAACGGGGAGAAAAAAGAGACCATGGGTATTCATTAACAGAGTTTAATGCCATAAAGAAGAATTCTAATGAAACTGTGGTCGAATTTGTCAGAATATTTAACAAATTGTATAATGGACTCCCAGTGGAGATTAAGCCTCCTCCTGTTGGAAAAATAACTTTTGCATAGGCTTTTGAATCAAATTTTGGATTCAGATTAAGGGAAAGAAGATCTCCAACCCTTGATCAAATCCAAACAGATGCATTAGAGATCAAAGAAAATTTGGTGGCTATAGGAAAAGCATCAGAGACATAGCCTACCCAAGACAAAGGAAAGGAAAAGATAGAATCCTCTCAAATTCAAGCATTGGAGGATATGTTTAAAACTTTGTCAGATAAGTTAAATAAATTAGAGTTAGAAAATAAGAATTTGCAGAAGCAAACACAATATAATAAGAAATTTAATCCCTAATACAGAAGAACACCTTTGCAATCCTACAAAGGGAAAGAAAAGATCAAAATCAGATTCAAGCACCGTTATATATAGAAGCAGATCCTAGTGAAGAACAACCTGAAGATAAAATTTATATGTTATATGCAGTAGATGAAGATGAACTTGGTATCGAAGGAGAAGAACATGTATATGATGAAACAAATGCCATTCATGATGAAAATGAAATTGATGAATATTGGAAACAATTTTCTAATTTTATGCAGGCTGAACTACATAAGAAGTATGACTTGAGATCGAGGAAAAGATCAAGAAATCAAGAAAATGAAAGTGAGTAGTAAGTTTCAACTCCCTCACCAAAGGCGACTCCACAAGAATCTCAGTCTACAAAACAAGTAAGTAAAGGAAAGAAGCAACAGAACACAAATGGCAAGACACAGATACTTCAAGGTGAGTCTTCTCAAGATCAAGTTGAAAAAATTCCTTTGGAGAAACTTGTTTCAATTCCTAAAGTGATTCCAGTCATGAAAAAAGGTGAAGATGAGAACGAAAGGACTACAAAACACGGTCACTTGTTTAGTCTTACTAAGGAGTTGGAAAAGGTAAGAATTCAAGTTCCCCTTACAGAGTTGGCAAAAACACCTATTTATCAAAAGGAGATTGTTGAGTTTATTAATTTAAAAGAAAATGAGAGTATAAATGACACTGTAAATCTGCAAGAGGATAAACTAGTAGTGGTTTTTGGTCCACATGTAGAGGAAGTAGATTCTTCAATACCTCCTTTTTATATTTCCTTATTGGTTCATGATTTCCTCCTACATAATTGTATGTTTGATTCGGGAGCTTCACACAATATTATGCCTTTGTCAGAAATGAAGCAACAAAATCTACAAGTTACCAAACCTTATAGGGACTTGTATTCTTTTGATTCGAACAAATTCAAGTGTCTGGGGGTCATTAAGGATCTGGCATTGTCACTAGACCAAATTCTAGCTAGAAGCTTGGTCATGGATGTAGTAGTAGCAGATATCCCTGCTAGATTTGGAATGCGTCTATCTAGGTCCTCAGGGGCTAAATTGGGTGGTGTTTTGAAACTAGATTTTACATATGCTATTATACCGATTTTTGGTGGGGAAGAGAGGATATTGTACAAAGAAACTAGATTTTTAAAAACAATTACAAAAAATGGAGCAAGTAATTCACCTGTATATAGTCAGGAGAAGGATGATTTTGCTTGTTTCACACTGCATGATAATGCAGAGCTGGCTGAAGATAATCAGAAGCAGCTTGCTTCAACCAATGTAATTACAGAGCTGCAAACTGAAGGAGTGTGGAAATGCTTCTTTGATGGAACTTATTCCAAGGAAGGAACGGGTGCTAGTTTTCTTCTAATTGCACCTAGAGGTAATATGTTCCCTTTTTCTTTCAAATTAGAGTTCTAGGAAACAAACAATCTGGCGAAATATGAGTCCTTGATTATTGCTCTACAAACAACTAAACAGATGGGAGTTAATTCAATTTCTGCTTTTGGAGATTCGGAGCTGATTATTAAGCAAATAAAAGATCAATGCCAAACAAAGCACCCTAGGCTTAGGGCATACAGAAATGAGGTATGGGATTTGATTGAGAACTTTTTTGAATCTTTTAACATTCAATTCATTCCAAGAGATGAGAATAGACTAGCAGACTCATTAGCTGTGGCTGCTAGTACTTTCAAGCCTCCTATTAATCCAATACTGAGATATGAGGTAGAAATGCGGCACAGACCCTCTGTTCCTGATAATGTTAAAAATTGGCAAGTTTTTGAAGATGATCAGAAAATTAAAGAGTTTTTGACTATGGTTGAAGAGTTTGGGGGCACAGAGATTGATCAGGGTGAGGAAGAGACAACAGAAATTGCAGAAGTCAGTGATTTAAAAGATTCAATAGCAAATCAAAAGATCTTTCAATTAAAAGATAATATTATGCCAAAGGGACTTGTTCCTCTTGAAAGGATTTTTAATTCCAATGATGTGGTTGTTGACTCAGGGAAAATTTCACAAGATGAACATATTCAGGATCACAACATTGGAACTCAGGAGAAACCCAAGTTAGTAAAATTGTACGGTGGAGTTTCACCTAATTTTCAAGAGAGATATATTAAACTTTTCAAGAATTATGTTGATGTCTTTGCATGGTCCTATGAAGATCTCAAAACTTATGATGTAAATATTATTCAGCATAAAATTCCTTTGAAGGAGGGAATTAAACCCTTCAAACAGAAGCTTGATTCTACCATCAATTGAAAAGGAGGTCAAAAAATTGCTTGATGCCAAAATAATAGTTCCGCTTAGGTATTCTAATTGGGTGGCTAATTTAGTTCCTATGAGAAAGAAAAATGGAGAAATAAGGTTATGTGTGGACTTCAGAAATATCAATAGGGCTTCTTTAAAAGATAACTATCCGTTACCCAAAATGGATCATGTACTGCAAAAGGTAACAGGACCTTTTCCAATGTCAATGCTAGATGGATTTCCTGGTTATAACCAGGTGGCTGTGGATAAGGAGGATCAGAAGAAAACAGCGTTCACAACTCCCTAGGGAACCTTTATGTATGCCAGAATGCCTTTCGGATTGATGAATGCAGGTGCTACATTTCAAAGGGCTATGGACATTGCTTTTGTGGGAGATAAATTTGTAGTAATATATTTGGATGATATTATTGTTTTCTCAAAGTCTAATGAAGAACATTTGGACCATTTGAAAAAAAAAATTGATAAATATAGAAGATTTGGGCTTTCCTTGAATCCCGAGAAATCCATTTTTTCTCTGGAAGAAGGAAAACTATTAGGGCACATTGTTTCCAGAGATGGAGTAAAGATAGATCCGGCCAGAGTACAAGCCATGCAAAAAATACCACTGCCTAGAAGTAAAAAGGATATCCAAAAATTTGTGGGAAATATTAACTTCCTAAGACGATTTGTGTCCAACTATGACGAACTCGTGAAAGAAATCATTGATATGCTGAAGAAGGAGAATGAAGTGTGTTGGACCAAGGAAACTAAAGAAGCATTTTCCAGGATTAAAGAGGCATTGCAGGCAGCTCCAGTTCTAATCAGCCCTGATTATCAAAATCCTTTCCAAGTTTTTTCATTTGCATCCTCAAATTCAATAGTCATTGTCTTATTGCAGAAAAATGATGAAGAGAAAGAACAACCAGTCGCATTCTTCAGAAAGATTCTCAGGGACGTTGAGCTTAAATATAATATTCTTGAGAAACAGGTATATGCTTTGGTAAAAGCTCTGAAAGCTTTTAGAACTTATGTGTTGCATTCACAAATCATTGCTTATGTGCCAAATGCTGCAGTAAAAGATGTATTAGTACATGCTGACGTAGAAGGCAGAAGAGGAAAATGGATAGCCAAGATCCAAGAATATGACTTGGACATAAAACCCACAAAGTTGGTGAATCAACCTACTGACACCTGTGGATGAAGGAGCGGCTGAAGAAAATGAAGGAAAGCAAGACCCAGGTATGAAGATCAAGTATAAGTTTTTGTGTTCGAAATGGTATAAGCATATAATTCATTATTTATGCTTTCTTTCTTGCCCACAATCTCTGTATAGAACAAAGTATAGAGCACTAAAGATCAAAGCGCAGCCATATATGATTGTGGAAGGCAATCTATACTGGAAAGATCATGTTGGAATTTTATTATTGTGTTTACCAAAGGATCAGTTTACAAGAACAATCAAAGATTATCATGAAGGGTTATGTGGAGGACATTATAGTTGGAAAATGACTACACATAAAATCCTTTAGGCAGGATTTTATTGGCCTACTTTATTTGGTGATACCTATAAGTTTGTTAGAAGTTGTCAGAAGTGTCAGCTTTTTGTTGAAAAGAAGAGATTAGCCCCTTTACCTTTGATCCCAGTCTTCATAGAGGAACCATTCAGACAATGGGGATTGGATTTTGTAGGAGAGATTAATCCACCTTCAAGTGGACAACACAAGTGGGTTCTCACAGCAACTGATTACTTCACAAAATGGGTAGAGGCAATCCTTACCAAGAAAGTAACTGATCAGATAGTAATGAAGTTCCTGGAGGAGAATATTTTTAGCAGATTTGGACGCCCCATCAAAATTATAACAGACAATGCTCAAGTCTTTAATTCAAGTAAGTTCATTGCTTTTTGTCACAAGTGTAATGTTATTTTGTCCAATTCAATAGCTTACCATCCGCAGGGAAATGGATTGGTTGAATCTACTAATAAAACTTTGATGAAGATCCTTAAGAAAACCATTGCAGAAAATAAAAGAGACTGGGATTCTAAGTTAAATTTTGCTCTATGGGTTGCTAGAGTAACTACAAGAAGATCTACAGGGAAGTCACCTTTTGAATTAGTATATGGGACTCAAGCTCTGTTTCCAAGTCAACTTGTGAAGCCGGTGATTGCAATGATTCAGGAGGCGAAAGAAGAACCAAATGCTTTGATAAGAAGAATGAATAAAGTGGTGGAGCTAAGCGAGAACAGGGACAAGGTAAGAGACAACTTGATTATGTATCAATCCAAGATGAAAAGTATTTTTGAAAAAAAGGCTAAGGTAATTGACTTTAAAGTTGCATATTTGGTGTTAAGATGGGATACTAGGAGAGAAGATAAGGGTAAGCATGGGAAGTTTGATCCTCTCTGGTATGGCCCTTTTAGAATTGTTGAAGCAAGATCCAATAACACTTTCATTCTTGAGAATCTTGATGGTGAAACTCTACAGCTGCCTATCAATGGGTAGTGCCTCAAGCATTACTTCCAATTCTGAAGAATATTAGTCTTTCATTGTAAATATTGGAGTGAAATTAGTGTACAAATTCCATAGAATTTAAATTATGCAAAGCAATATATGACTCCATGCCCGAGGCGAAGGCACTAATCTGCGATTCTTAGCGCTTCTGTGGCAAAATCACTATCCCCAGGTGGAGCCAGATGTTGTAACATGCATCTTCGTTATTTTATAATTTTCATTTTTCATTTAAAAATCACTGAAAAATAGATAAGGAACAAAAGGGGCGATGCAGTAATTGCATATTGGAAATAATAAAGAGAAACAAGTAATAAGGGTGGTGCTTTGGTTGCGATGTGATAAAATCGCAATCGCAAAGATCCAGCGGACAGTTATATTATTACCACAGTAATCACCGATTGTTGATTGCGATAAAGGCGTACCTTGAAAATTGTGCAAAGGCTTTGGAAAGGGCGGAAAAAGGTATGGTTACGCATTTTTATATGTATTTCTATTATAAAGGATCATAATAGAAATAAGCGTTGAACAGGCCGGACCCGAAGCGTATATATATTATGTTTTATAAGCCCCGGCGGGTCTGCAATCATCGCATAACGCTTTATATATATGTATGTGGTATGCCAATTGTGATATGTGATAGGCCAGACCCGATGTTACATATGTATTATGTTTAATTCTTGTGGCGCATCTGTCCTATCATGGATTGTAAAGGTTTATATTAATATAACAATTGAAAGCATTGATTGCAATAAGTGATGGTAAAGCTGGACCCGAAAGCATATATATTGTGCTTTAGAATTCTGGTGGGTCCGTAAAGCGTCGAATGCATATGTGATTATTTCATTCACCGATTGCGATATACGATGGGATTTCGGACCCAATACTATTATATAACACGTTTTATAACTCCGGCGGGTCCGCAGTCATGTAGTTTGTAAAGGATTGGGTTAATACACCACTGGAAAGGGTCGATTGTGATTTGTGATGGGAAGTCAACGGAGCGCTAAACAAGCAAACCCGATAGAGTTATTAAACAGGGTTAATTCCTTTTCAGTTCCGCTTTTGTGTGCTTTGCGTTAATTTTGCTGTGTAAAGGAAAAATCAGTGTTAAAGCCAAATTCAAAGAAAAGGCAATTGGTCGAGTTTCTTGGTGTTTTGTCCAATTGAAATGTGCTTGATACATGTGTAATCCCAGGTTTACACAAGTCAAACACAGTTCATTATGGTAAAAGCTTTTAATCATTATTGAAGCATTTACAGAGGAACTCAGCAGCCGATCAACAGAGCAAGCCAACAGTTATCGTTATCTTCTAAATTCAGTTATTTTCCTATTATTTTATGCTCTTTGAGGTGTCTTTTAGCCTCTATGTAATATTTTGTAATAGTTTTTACTTTAGATAGTTAGGGAAACAGTATAGTAGTTTGATATTTTCAGAGATCAGCAACTGTTTCACAATGTATAAGAAGGGGAAAATTTACAGAGAATGGGGTTCGAATTTTGGAGAACCGGGAGACAACGCCATTTTATTCATGATATAATTGTTGATTAATGAAGAATCAGAAGTTTCCATGCATTTGTTGGGTATGATTTTGTGACTTCTCTGTTATGTGCCATCTTATGTTTTCTTCCTTCAAGTATGGTAATGAAGCTGCAAGTCTTTATTTGCTTAGGTAGATAAAGTTAAAGTTCCTTAAAAGAGCGCTCTTATACTTGAAATTTTCACCTTTCTTTCTAAGTTATAGATAGTAGTTTTTGTGCAAGGAAACATATTATCTTTAACTTCTCCAAGAGTCATAGATAGTAGGTTCTGTGTTAAACAACATATTGTCCATGATTCAATTCTCACGTTCATAAGTCTTCTAGGTTACAGATAGTAGTTTCTACGTAAGGCAGCATACTATTTTTAACTTCTTCAAGCTTTCTTCATTTATCATTCATATCCAGCTAATCAAATGGCATTCTGATATTTCCTTGTCACCTAAGTATTGAGAGTTAAAAAAACCAAGTCTCGGGTCCTTCATTTGAGAACACAACATATATCTAAGTGACAAATAAGTGTCAATAAATAATATTTATTAATGTCTTAAGCACAATTTCTCTACAGCCAGGAAATTCGTTTCTTAAGGTACAATAGAACTGATCACACTTTATGCCACATCATGGAAATTAATTGTGAAGCTCAGGTTTCTTATGTGAAACACATAATGCAATAGACAATAAAACTCAATTTTAATCTCAGTTTCCTTCTCAAAGTATGATTCATGTGAGGTATGGAATGCCAAGGTTAGGGTTTTGTAAGGATTTAGAAAAATGAAAACTGGAAACTTGCATTCCGGATGAGATTCAAGGAATGGAGGACTTGGTTTCTTTGCAAATTGATTCTAGAGAAACCAAAGGGATTGTATCATCATCTCATAGCTAGAAAATGAGTAACATTCGAAATTTTGAATAAATTATTGAATTGCCCCACGCATTAAACAAATTTCAAATGGGTGAGAGAGATTGGATGCCATTGCAGTTACATATAATGCTGACAATAATGAGTCCTTTTCAATCAATTTGGTCATGTCTTGTATTGAAGATGAAATATGCTCTTGACAAAAATATGCCTTTTTGTGAGAAGTGTTAGGTGTGGAGTCTGATTATCTTCCTGATTCATAGGTCTTGTTTTAGCCACGTTTGGTGTTGGGTGTGAAGTCTGATTATCTCACTGATTCATAGGTCTTGTTTTAGCCACGTTTGGATCCCAATCCCTGACGGGGTGTGGGGGGCTTGCCCCCCACTAGGAGTGTTGTCAAGGGGGGCTAGAGGGAGGCAACAATGATTCTTTGGGTTTGGGGTAAGTTCCCTAGAAGCAAAAACTAGATAAAAATTTGCCTTGTAAAATATTGTAATTTAATAGTCAATCTAGGTCATTAATTAGGCAGTAGATATGATGGTAAAAGTTACGTTAAGTTAGGGTTTTTTCCTTAGAAGGCAACCCTCGATTTATATGAGGGAATTGTATTACAATGTGTATTATTATTTTGTACAATAAAGAGAGAGGAGACTATGTGAGAGCAAAGAGGAAGTTACACCAAATGTGTTGTAGGTTATATCCCTTCAATTTGTTGGATAATATAAAAGGAAAGATAGGTTGTTTCTTCGTGGATGTAGTCCAAATTGAATGAACCACTTATACTTGTGTCTCTCTTGTTTTATGCTTTTTGTGTTTGTGTTTCCACGATATTTTTTGTTTCAATGCTCTGATATTTAATTTCTAACAAGAAAACTATACAAACCAACTTTCCCAAGTTTTATTGCCACAAACAACCATCTCCGTGTTTTCTACTAACAACCATCTCCCTGTTTGCTACTAACAACCATCTCCCTGTCCCTGCTAATACAACATGGAGCCATGTTCAATGCTAACCATTTTTATATCAAAGAGCTAACCATTTTTATATCAAAGGTATCATGCTCAAATTTAGCATATGTCGTTGGCCATGGTAGGACTCTTCATACTAAATTTCCATGACGAGAAAATGCCAATACACCTCAAAAGAAGATACTTCCTTCATCCTTATTAATGCAAGATGGATCATGGAAACACGTTTAAACCCGATAAAAATGTACCGAGCATCAATCATAATGTGGATTGAGACAATGAAGTGAGCAGCTTGAGCATACTCTGGGTTGATATGGTCCATGTTTTTATACAACTTACTCTGGTCTCTTCATCCTTGTGAATACAAGATGGAACCATGATCAATCCCGATAAGAATATATTTGGTTTCCAAACCGCTACGAATTGAGACAACAAAACACTGCAGTACATTCAAGAAAGCTGGTCCCTCATCTCTACTAAGCAAAGGTACATTATGAAGAATAAACATGAACAAAAGGACAAGTGCATGTAGATATTGGAAATGGTGTTGTTGTGAATGGTCGAGATGATAGTGCACAATGGAAATTACAATAGGATGTCCATGTTGCTAATTAATAAATTATAGTCCCAGAGGAAGCACACGCAATCAAATGCTTCATGAATCCATCAAGGGAGGGGAAGTCAAACACAATCAAATGCTTCATGAATCCATCAAGGTGAAGTTTATTGTTACCTTGGAATCAGAAGGTTCAACATATGCTGACATTCACTACATATATTGGAGCAACACTGGTTTGGGATTTGAGATGCCAGAACCATATCGTCAGCTTTCCAGATGCAACTCAAAAATAATACTTTGTTTTACATTTGAACCCTGATGCTTCAACGTAGTTTATCATAGCCTTAAAAAAATGAGAATTCACTCACTTTACAGGTGTGGGACTTGTGAAACACAATCTCTCCATACAAGAAATTCGCAGGGCATAGCAGAGGAGTTATAATTATATCATGGTAACTAAGTGACAGTTTGTTCTTGCTAACTTGAGCAAAAGATAATCGCATTTTTGGATGAGGCATTGGATCTGGGGATGTACAGGAAACTTGCTCCAGCAATCTGATGACATTGGTAGCCAAATATCTAAACCCTTGCTCTCAATGATAAAATAGAAGATGTGTTGCCTGAGCTGAAAGGTGGACAAGATGTTGTTATCACTCAAGACCTAATGGAAAATACTATTGTCTTGCTTTAGCAACTGGAAAAAAGCGGGTTTATCCCTCTCTGTCATACTTGGTTGAGAACTATACATGATTTCTAGAAAGTCGAGGGCTTTTAAATGCAGCTACAAAGTGTCTAAAAGCTCCTGGACACTGAAGAATCTTCTTACTAGTTGTCGATTTTAAGAAATATAATATAATGATGACCCAAGCTTAAAAGAAAGTTCATAGCTAATGGAAATCCATAGAGTAATGGTAGAAGTGTCCTCAGACACATAATTTTATTAATAAGAAAAACAATTACATTTGGAATTTTGCAAGAGTTTACACCCGAACAACAAAACACTCTTGGAATGAGCTATTTATAAGCTCAAATGTCCTAACTACCTCTAATTATGGATCACTTATTAAATAAAAAGTGTCCACTTATAATAAAATCTATTCAAACAACTTGCTAACAAATATCCTAAATTAGAGCCTAAGATTGGACACATTTGTAGAGTCATATCTTGTTACAACAATATACTAATTCTAAATGTCTCCATTAAATAATTAAATATTCTAGATTAATAATTATTAATTTAATAGCTTAAATTAATAATTATTTTATTCCAACTTTATAACCTATGATAATATTTTATTTTTGGATCATCTAACATTCCTCCCTATGATCCAGAGATACATTACAACAAATACCAAGTTCATCCCTGAACTTCGTAAATTTTATTCTGCCAAGAGGTTTCGTGAAAATGTCGAAGATTTGATCTTTTGAAGGATATAAATTGGCTTGAGGACATCTTTGGCAATGAGAGATTTGATATGATGATACTTGGTGTCCACGTGCTTTGTCTTTGAATGAAAAACTGGGTTCTTGGCAAGTTTGATGGTTGACTGGTTGTCAATGAATAATGATGTAGCTTCTGCCTGAGAAATGCCCAAGTCTTGCAAAACTCTGCGTAACCAGACAATTTCACATGCTGCTTCCCATGCTGAAATGTACTCTGCTTCTGCTGAATAAGTGGCCACTATAGCTTGTTTCTTACAACTCCAAGATATTGTTGTTGACCCCATGTTCATTAAATAACCTGATGCTAATGCTCGATCATCAATACTTCCAGCAAATTTGGCATCTGAAAATCCACCAAGTACAAAGTTTTTAGTCTTAGTGTAAAGAAGACCAAAATCTTTTGTTCCTTGGATATATCGAAGAACTCTTTTGGCTGCATTCCAATGGTTGTCTCATGGTTCCTGCATAAAACATGAAAGAATACTGACGGCATAAGACAGATCAGGGTGAGTGTTTGTCAAATAAATCAAGCTGCCAATCAACTATTTGTAAGTAGTGCTGTCCACCTTTCCCCCCCTTCAAATTTTGAAAGTTTCAAGTTTTGCTCCATGGTAGTAAGAACAGGCTTGCAATCCTGCATTCCAAATCGCTGAAGAACCTCTACTACATACTTACTTTGAGAAACTCTGTTTTCACATGTGCAATATGATCATCATTGTTTCCAGTAATGATCAAGTCATCTACATACATCACAAGAATCACCAAATATTTACTCTATTGTCGCACATACAAAGTATCATCAGATTCAATTCATTGAGAACCAACTTTCCTAAGGTATTCATCCATTTTTGCATACCAAGCTCGGGGAGCTTGTTTTAACCCATATAAAACCTTGATCAATTTGCAGAATTTATGTTCTTGCCCTTCAATTTCAAAACCTGGTGGTTGTGTCATATATACTTCTTCCTGTAAATCCCCATTGAGATAAGCATTGTTTACATTTATTTGATGAACTTTCCATCCTTTTTGAGCGGCTAATGCAAGTGTTAATCGGATGGCATTCCATTTAGCTATAGGAGCAAAGTTTCCTCATAATCAATGCCTTCCTGATGCGCAAAACCTTTAGCGACAAGTCTTGCTTTATACTTTTCAAGTTCTCCCTTTTGGTTGTACTTAATTCTATAAACCCATTTGCATCCTATGGGTTTAACATTTTGAGGACAATCAAAAAGTTTCCAAGTGTTGTTATCAATTACTGCATGATATTCTTCAATCATAGCATGTTGCCATTCTTTATGTTTTACTGCTTCTTTGTATGTGGAAGGTTCAGTAAAATCATTTGCTATCAAGGAAAAATTTCCTTCACTTTTGTGTGACTTTCTTGTGCCTATTTTATTGTGCTCATCCGGCTTTACATCTTTCAAAAGTTGAACTGCCCATTTTGGTAGTTGATGCTCACTTGTTTGAGATTCTAAAAAGTCACCATCATTGTAAAGAGGATTAATATAAACTGATGTTCATCGATCAGTTGGAGATTCTGGAGGTGGAGAATCACTATCAGAAGAACTGCTGCTGCTTGGAGATGCGGATGAACTGCGAAAAGATCTAGATGGTGTTGTTGAAGTAGATGGACTGGATGAATCATCTTTAGAGGATGGAAAATCTAGTTCATACCAATTTGGTGAATTTGGTTTACTTCGCGTATTTCCTTTTCTTTTACTGCCATTAGTTTCTAACTTTTGAAGAAGACTTTCGATTTCTTTAGCACTCTTACTCTCTATTTCATCAAAAATTACATCTTTTCTCACAATAAATTTTCCATTGGTCAAAAGACGTACCCTTTCTTCTCATCAGAATATCCAATCATTGTGCATTTCAAACTTCTTGAGTCAAGCTTATTTCTTTTTTCTTTCGGAACTAAGGCATAACATACTGATCCAAAAACTCTAAGATGTCTAACTCGAGGTTTGAAACCAAACCAAGCTTCATAAGGTGTGATTCCATCTAAAGAAGCAGTTGGAGATCTGTTTCTTAAGTAGACAGTTGTATGAATTGCTTATGCCCAATATGTTGGACTTAACCTTTTGAAAGTTAACATAGATCTCGCCATTCCTAATAAGTTGCGATCCATTCTTTCTACTACTCCATTTTGCTGTGGAGTGTAAACATTTGTAAGATGTCTTCTTATGCCATTATCATTGCAATAAGTTTTGAATTCATTTGAAGTGAATTCTCCCCCATTATCTGTCTTGAGAGTACCTATCTTTTCTTTGACTTCATTTTCAACAAGTTGGCGAAAAATTTTAAACTTTTCAAATGCTTCTGACTTTTGCTTTAAGAAATAAATCCAAGTCATTATACTGAAATCATCAATGAATAGTAAGAAATATTTGCAACCACCGAATGAAGCTTGTAGTGGTCCACAAACATCACTGTGAACTAGTTGCAGCAGCCTGTTTGCGTGCCATGAACTTGTTGGAAATCTTTCTCGACTTTGTTTTCCATAAATGAAAGCTTCACATTTTGCATTTTCCTTTTTGAAGGTTTGGAGTCCTTTAACCATTCCTTGTTTTTCAATTGAGAAAGACTATCAAAATTTAAATCTCCATATCTTACATGCCACAATCATATAGGTGAAATTCTTGTAGTCACTGCCCCTGCAAAATCAGAATGCCTTGGAATAACTGTGCCTTTCATCCTTAAAAATTTTCCATCTTCATAACCTGTCATCACTGTTTGCAAGCTCTTTTTAACTGAATTAATTTTAACTAAGCCATCTTCCATAATTATCTGATGTCCTGCTTGTCGAATCGTGACTAAAGATAACAAATTTTTCTTAAAGGTTGGTACATAACATACATTTGAAATCATTTTTTCTCCAATGCCAGGGAGAAAAACTTTAACTGCACCTCTTCCATAAGGTGTATGTTTTTTATCATCTGCAAGAAAAATGGAATTAAGATGGCAATCTTGAAAATTCCAAAATAAGTCTCATCAACAAGTCATGTGTCGAGTCACTCCTGAATCCAAAATCCAAGCATCTTCATAATCACTCTTAAGATAGGAGGAAAGTTCTAATGTCGACGAAGAAGTAAAGACATATTCTGAGTCATTATCATCTTGATCATTTGCAAATTGTGTTGAGGGCTTATGAAACTTGGAAATTTTATTGATAGATGTTCGACAATCTTCAGCATAATGTCCAACTTTGTTACATCATTGACACACAATTTGACTTAAGTATCTTCCTCTTCCTAGAGATTGTCATCTGCCTCTGCTTTCACTTTTGTTTTGAGGTTGTCCTCTACCTTGATTATTATTTCCTCTACCTTGAAAATATCCTCATCCTTGATTGTTTCCTTTACCTTGAAAATTACTCCTGCCTGAACTGTTGCCACTGTTAAAGTTGTTTCCTCTGCATTGGCTTCGTCCTCGACTTTGTACATTATGTGCTGCTTGATTCTGATTGAAATTCCCTCTGTCTCTACTTCTAGAACTGTTAGTTGATGATTTACTAGTGTTGGCCTCTGTGGAAAAAACATCTTCACCAACTTTCTTTTTCTTCCCAAAGGTTTTATCATGTTGGGTCAACAGTTCACAGAGCTCATCAAACTTTAGCTTCTCTAACTTTCCAGTTAATTGTAGAGTTTGCAAAAAATGTGTGTAGGAAGAAGGAAGTCCAGCAATTAAAATTGTGACCATAAAACTATCATCGACTGCTTGAAAACCAGCATTAACGATTTCCTGCTTAATATTCTTAAGTCTCGAGATGTATTCAAGAACACCTCCTTCAGTCAATTTTTGTTGCAACAATTTTAATTGTAGATCAACTCTTTTTGATTCAGGCTAGGTATCAAAGAAGTCTCTAAAAATTCACAAAGCAGACCATGCATCTGTAGCATTTGCTATATGGACATACATTTCATCATTAACAGAAGATTTAATGAGAGCTAATGTTTTAGCATTCTTAACTTCCCATTTTGCTAGTGTTGCTGCATCTGTGGGTTTATTTGGCTTAATATCACCATCACATAAATCATGCCACAGTTCATTATAAATGGGAGTGCTTTTGATGAGGCATTGCGATGTTTTGTAAGATTTTGTGCCTTCAAGTTTGTCAGAATCAGAAAACAAATTAATCAACTTTGACATTGTAGTGTTGAAACTTCACTCCACGAATCAAGCTAAAAAAAATCAAGATGGGAAACACAACATGCAACACACTACGCAAAAATGATCTATCGGGGCTTAGCCTTGACCCTTGTATAGTCGTTGAAACAAGGGAAAAATGACCGAGCTTTGCACTTGGCTCTAGTCAATTTCTCAAAAAACAAATTACAAGGTAACTTTCGAAATTTGACCTTTACAGTGCTCTTGCAAAACCTGGTAAAAAAAAATTACCCTCCTCAAAGTAAAATTACTTTGAGTTACAATGTGATGAACCCAAATTTACAGATTAAAAAATAAATAAATAAACTATTCTTTGATAAATTACCCAACTCAACTTATTTCTCCATTACAAAAAAAAACTTTATGATCCACCTTATCCCTCCATCTTTTCTTTTAAAACTCCCATTAAAAAATATAGTGAATTTTACATGAACTTTAAAATGTGAATGAATCTACTTTTAAAGCATACATCATGCTTTTAAAAAAACGACATCCTTTGACCATTTAAAATAACTCACGGTGCATGCTTTTAGCAATCCACGTTGGCTTGCTAGCTGGCTGGCTTACGCTGACAGGCTATCTCACGCTGCCTGGCTCATGTTGGCTTCTTGCTGGCTGGCTGGCTTACGCTGGCAGGCTGGCTCATGCTGGCTGGCTCATGCTGGCTTCTTGCTGGCTGGCTGGCTTATGCTGGAAGGCTGGCTCACGTTGGCTCTTTGCAGTAAATTATGACTGCTCACGTTCTTGTCAAAAATCCTTGGGACACTTGGGATTTCGAAAGGCCTTAAAGTTGTTGTTGTTGCTCAAGGAAATTGAAGGGTCACTCCTCCACTCGAATTCAACCCATGAATTGGGCTTTTTATAAGCTTCCCAAAGGTGAGAAGAAGCCCACTGAGAAGAAATCCGCGCCAAAGGCCAAGAAGAAGCTCCCAAAGGAAAGTTTGAAGGCAATGGAATTAAGCTAAGCAACTCGCTATGGCTATTCTGTGTTTCTCTTGCAGCAACAACGCGGAAGAAATGACGTGAACCCGGTGATGCCAGAAAATTGGTTTGAGGTGAAAACGGCTCGCTTGACTCCTATGCATGGATCTAAGTCGCAAACAGTAAAGAAACAACCCAACAATGAAATACCAATGGCTCACCTCACGAATCTGATATCAGCGCATCCCCATAGTGGCAAGCCAACAGAAGAATGGCTAGTTTTCTCCTTTTTTCAATGGGTTGAATGGCCATGTGGATGTTGCAGAAACAAGTGAGAAAAAGGGAAACCTTCTTTACCCAACTTAATTTGAGACATGAACTGACCACTAGAATATAGAATCTCCTATAGTACTCATTTGTGATACGACCGCATTCGATTTCCATGGAAAAGTTGGATTAGACACCACAGCAAATTGTAAGGATGCCACTTCAAAACTTGATAAGCAAAATAACACTGCAATGGAATCTGATGGGACCAAACTAGAATTGATTTTGGATTCCAGTTTGAATTTGCAGAAGAGAAGGAAATCATCTCGACATGTAGAAGGGAAGAAGGTGAATGCTAACATCATTGAGTAATATGAAAAATCAGAAGACAATAAGCTTGATTCAGGAATTTAAAGACAACTTGATGAAAGAAAGGACTATCTATAAAATAGTGAAATGCCCAAGGTTTGTCATGGTGAAAATTACACATATCAACAACAGTTAGGTGCAACTGCAAATTGGAAGTTAGAAAAAGAATATCCCAATTTTGTAGGCATCCCCTTTCAAGCTAATGAATCTGCTATAAGTGTTATCACTGATGAACCTACACAACAGGTCACTGGAATGGTTGAGATTGAAGTAGAATTGCAATTTGAGCTAAAATATATACAATTGGATTTTCTACAATCAAATTCAAAGCCTTAAAGGAAAATATCAAGTTCTAGTGAGTTCACAAATTCCTCAGTTGAAATGGTGGAGGGAGAGCTTTGCACAAGGCCAGGTCAATGGAGTTCTGCAGGCAAGACTCCCTCGGACCACTTAGATATTTCTCATGTTGATGACTATGCGGCCAGGGGTGTCACTGTATGAGTTAGATAGGTGTATACGTGATCTATTGGAGAAACAGTAAGAAGAAATGATTTTAGAGCTTAAGGTGGATCTGAAGTTAGTTGAGATTAAGATACATGCTAAAGAAAGAGGACTTTAACATTGGAAGGAACACGTTTCATGTCTTTTCGAGCTTTCATATAGGGACGTTTCTGGTGAACTCATTCATCATCCCTAAAGACACACGATAAATTTCCACGTATTGTATTTCTTTGTCATGATGTAAATATTATTTTGTCATGAAAATAGAGAAATGCCAAAGAATATGAAAAGTCACTAGGAATAAGATACGGCATGAGGAAGTTGAATAGTCATGGGGAAGTTGAAGAGTCATGAGGAAGGTGAAGAGTCACCCACCTATTTGTATAAATATATCGTCATGCATCCAGCAAAGGGCTTTAAGCACTTGAGGCTTTTGGCATGTAAGTAGTTATGAGTTTTCTTGCTCTTGGTATCTTGGAGATTAATTTGTAGTGAGGTTAGCAAACTTATTTTTGGGAATGGTATGAGCATTTAGCCTTCCATTTTTGGATTTTGATGGACCTGCGGTACATGTAGATGAGATTTCAACATTATCAATGAGAATCTCTCTACTCTTGGCAAGATTCTCGTTCACTTTCATGATGGTTGTAATGGCTATCCGATGCTCCTATTATGTGTGCATGTTTGCTTTCGCATGGGTTGTATGTTGATGAACTATTTCGTGGCTTATAACTTATATGTTTTCTAATGAATCTTTGCTCTCTCATTCCACACATTATACTAGATATTAATTGTGAACTATTTTGCGATTAGTTTCTAGTGCTCTCTCTTTACTTTTGTATGTATTAGATGGTTTTAGGTAACTAACTCCTTTTGAGATGTACTTGGTCTTATTGTTATGTTGTTATATTCTTACATCTTGTGCTTCAAGCTTATCATTTGTGGGTTGATTTGTTCTCACTCTTCAGAAACTTCACACTCACCTTATATTAACATCTCTTCACCCAAAACCCAAGAAAAAATACACAAACACGGTAGCAGTCAAGTCCAATACTAGATGGGACTCCTATCCCAAACAGTGTGAGGCCTAATTGCAATTCATATTGGGAGATCCCCTTAGCGTTGGTGGTGCATTTTTCCCGTCAACATTTTTGTATAATTTATGGGATAATATCAACCTCCTAAGGTACTAAAGAAAACACAGTAAAAAATTACACCCTTCAAAAAAAATACCAATAAAGAAAGTTTAGAAGTATCTTGAAAAGATCCTTCAACTCACCCATATGGGTTGCTAAAATTAAGCATAGGTATATAGGTAAGGAGAAGAGGGAAATTTTACAAGAGCATGGAGAATTTTCTTCTTAATTATATGCATAATTTGTTATAAATGTAAATGATGTATTATGTCACTTTTATATTATAAATGTTTTATTTTTTATTTTTCAAGAGATATGCACCCCATGTTATATTAACATAGTCATTGTATGGTATTTACTCAACATTATTAAGTCTTAAACATTGCTCCCATAGAATTTGAACTTGAGTCTTCTCTAAAGAGAACTCACCCCCTCACCATGTTGAGAAATTATGTCATATGTTATATTATATTTTATAAGAATATTATTTCAACTTTGAGTGTATTTTTTTTATTAGTTATTTCAATGATATGTGAGTGGAACGAATAAAGTTCGTTCTTCAAGTTAAATATTCCAGAAGATTTGGAATATGTAGATCTCTATTTAGGATACAAAAGTATATACTAAAATGTATGAATAAGAATGATGATGATACAATTGAGAGTGAAGGTCTTGTATATATGGTAAGGTAAGTACTCTTTCACAAATGACCATGTTTGTAGGGACATGCCTCTTCCCTACTACTTATTAGTTAATTAATCATTGTTTATGTCTATTATTATTTATATTGTTTTTACTGTTTATATATATATATATATATATATATATTATACATAACATTGCCTTCCTCCTCAAAAAAGCTTTGTCCTCAACGCTTATTGATGAAAAGCTTGATCCCTTTTTTCTGTTCGAATGTCTTCTTGTCTTGGAATTGTCATCTTCGTCAAAACAAGATGATATGATACTCTAAGTGATAAACAAAAATGTTGCACTAATAAGGGATCAGACCATCCTAAATAAATCTTCTGTGAGACTTGGCAATTACTTGATAACTAAGATAACTTGTTATCGTTAGACTGGATTGTGTTGACATCATTTTCCTTCGGAACATAATTTTGTTGTTTATGTCCTATGTGATACGAATTTGTAAATTGATTGAGATGTTTGTTATTGGGATTTGGGTGTAGATAAGGAGTTATTTTGGTTTGTCTTTCCCTTATCATATGTGAGGCAAGATTTTGATTTACTTCAGGTTATGATGCCGTCGATTTGGTTATAGAATATTCACTTGGGTCTTTCCTCATCTGAACTGCAACATTTGAATATGTTTTCCCTTCAATTGACATTTTCTTGAATTCTGATATTGGTTGTATCAGTATTCATTCCTCTTTCTTCAACTTGGTCAACTACGTTTGAAGACTTCGATATGTTTTTTGTATTGAGTTCTTCTAGTTTGTTTTTCAATATTTCCTTGTCATTTTTAAGTTTCTTAATTTGTGTCAATAAAAAAATTTTGTGGTCTTTGAGGCAAGTAACTTTTTCATTTTTGTCAGTGGTGATTTTGTCATTTCCCTTTGCATATTTTGTATTACTTTTTTACCTTCTTGAGAAATTATTTTTTTGATATCTTGCATATCTTCTGGTGTTACAGACTCTAGCTTCACTGTAGCATCTTGTAATGTTATTTTTTTCTTTTTGTATGAAAATGTCAAAAACTTATTTTTCATATTTAGGATAAAAGATCCTAGTGATTCGATCCAGGAGTATTGTCGAAATAAGGTTTTAATGGTGAATTGTGAGACAAAAGTATAGTCTCCAACACTTAGTTGTAGAATGCTTATGTCGTATTGCTTGTCACCTATGTCCACAAAATTCATTTCAACTATATTTGATTCAAGAATCACTAACTAGTTAGCACATTTAGTACTAACATGGTTATTATTTTGAGTAAGATCAATAAAGATGATAACATCATTTCCCGCAAGTGATCCTTTTGATTTTAAATAGCGCACCGACAAATATACTAAAAGTTTTAGGAAATATTCCCTCTTTCATTTCTGACCTCGACTCAATTTGTTTCTCATCAGTGATTGATTCAATTTTTCTTTGTCGAGATGAACCTTCTTCAAATTCACCCTTCCTTTAATATTAATACCCTTCAACTGTTGGATAGCTTTGAATAATCCCTTTCGTAATTAAACACTTGAACTTTTAATGACTTGAATTTTTTATTTTTTTTAATATCCCCATTTGAATAGAAGATATATATATATATATATGAATGATATATTTTGAATAGCTTTGATCTTATAAGGTTGGGTAAACCTTCAATTTAACTTTTAACTCACACTTTTAAAATTATTTTATATATAGAACCTTCAAAACTTTATTAATGAATCCTTATATATAATGGTTTTGCTATCACTGCTGAATATTCTGCCAATCACTTAAAAAAAAAAATTAATATAATTTATGAATAGGGTGACTTAATAAATTGTTAACTCAATGCATAGCCACAACTTCTAAGGGTTGTGACTTTTGGTGATTGGAATGGTATATGAATCGAGTTACAAAACAAATGTATAACCTTTTGAAACTGATTTTTCTCTACACAGAAATCAGACTTTAGCGGTGATATGATAGTCTCTATTGTGTGATTAGATAGTAATTCTTATTGCTCAGTTAAGGACTAATTCTCATCAACTCCGTTGTGAAACATGGTGCTAGAAAAGACCAAAGGAAGTGTGGGAGGAAAGAGTATGCATTTTTTGTTCTTCCGGAAAATCTATTTAGTGAAGGGTTTGTCGAGAAGATAGGAGCATTTATTTTGAAGCTTCACAGAAAAAGGCCAAATACATCAAGCATATGAAGAAATAATCTGTCCCATAGGCTATCTTTAGCCTCGTGGATGTTAAAACACTTTCCTTCTTCTTTCTTTCTTTCGATAGAGTATGGTAGCATACGGTTAACAGTGTGTGGTGGCAATCACACGACAGTGTAGAGGGGTAGTGGTCGTAAGGTGGAGGCAAGGTCAAGGTTTTGTGGCCACTGTGGGTGAAAGGAGGCAGCAATGACTACAGTGGTGGAGCGCAATCAGGAAGGTGGGATGTTGGCGGCAGCGACAGCTGCGAAGTGGAAGGTGTAGTTGTTTTGTTTATATATATATATATATATATATATATATATATATATCTGAGAGAGAGAGAGAGAGAGAGAGAGAGATCTATCTGAGAGAGAGAGAGAGAGAGATCTATATATATATATACGTATCTGTCTCTGAGAGAGAGAGAGAGAGAGAGATCTATATATATATATATATATATATATATATAATTTTTAATATAGTTTTTATCTTTTTTATTTTTAATATAGTTTTTATCTTTTTTATTTTTTAATAATATTTTTTTTTTATTTTTTAGTATATATTTTTTATAAAATAACTTTTGATTTTGATTTTTTTAATACAATAGTCTTCTTATTTTTTATTTTCTTTCTTTTAGTATTTTTTTTGTTATATATATATATATATACTAATTTATTTACTTTCAGATCTCTTTTTTTATGTATTTCTTCTCTTTTTTTCTTTCTTTATTTATTTAGGGTATATATATATATATATATGACCAAAATCCTAATGGCGAGATGAAGAAACTCCAAATTGTAGCGAAACACTGAACAACAATGAATTTGACAAATTTCAATGGCCAAAGACCTGGATCATAGAACGAGCCTTGTGTAGCGGTGAAGCGGCCAAAGGATCGAACTGCTTTGATACCAAATGGAATGAACAAAGTTCGTTCTCTAAGCTAAATACTCTAGAAGACTTGGAATATGTAAATCTCCCTTGAGATACAAGATTATATATTAAAATATATGAATAAGAATGATGATAATACAATTGAGAGTGAGGTTCCTGTAGATATAGTCATGTAAGTACCCTTTCAAGAACAACCACATCTGTAGGGACATGCCTCTTCTCTACTAATTATTAGTTAATTAATCATTGTTTATATCTACTATTATTTATATTATTTTTACTATTTATATATATATATATATATATATATATATATATATATATATACATAACAGTGAGAAATCGCAAATCTCATCTCCCCATAATCATAGTACAACAACCTACTCTATCATTGGGTAAGAGAGGTTGTCAACTTTGTACATCTATCTAGCAAGTGCATAGCTTTTGTGAACTCACTATGTGTTAATCCCCCATAATGAGTGTAAATTGATAATCATTTTGAAAGTGTACACTAAGAAAGTGGTTTGTAAAAGTTATTAAATATTATTTATGACCTTTTATATTACTATTAAATGTTTTTGTTTGTTTGATTTTCTCCATGTGTTAATTAGAATACTTGTTGAATAAGGTTCATGTTGGGTGGTTGGGAGGAATTATTGTTTTTTTAAATAGAAACAGGTATTTAAAATTATATTAAAAAAGAATAGGAACTAGCCCATAAACAATACAATTCTTCCAAAATGTGAGGATTACCAAAATTCCTTGAGAAACTAGGACTGAGCACGAAGGCTCAATCCAATTCCTCCAGTGAGAGTTCCGCAAAATAAAAATATGACTTACAAATCAACTATAAATTATCCAGAAAACCCCTAAAATCCAAATACATTTAAATCTCATTCTTAACTATTTGTCAGCTTAAGTTTCGACTGACTTCTCATTTTTCTTGGCAAAATATTTTTCGCCTTTTTTCGAACTTGGATCCATCCTGAGTTATCTGGTGTTTCTAGGGGTTTATAGGGGGACGCATGTCTGTGAATGGTCTATACTTACCACTACATCTTTTTGCTTCCTTGATGAGACTTCTTCTTCATCCTAATCTGCCCAAGAATGGACACACATATTTTGAGAAGAAGAAAGAGGAAATCCATTTTTCTTAGGTTTTTTTTTAGCATGATCCTCATATGAAACTGGTTCTGGAGATTTTCCTTTGAATTCCTTGATTTTTTGTTTGTCCTTTGCTTCATGCTTTTCTTCTTTCTAAGTCTCTTTAAGTCCCTCATCCTTCTTTTGCTTGTCAATTGTTATTTTCTTTTCCTCTTCCTTATCCTGAAGATTTTCTTCCTTTTAGAATGTGAATTGTTCTCGTCGTGCACCTTTCAACCAAATGGACCTTCTACTACCCTTCCGGGTTGTCTTATTATGCAACTTGGCGTTTCTCTTAGTTTTTCCTAGGTAGATTTTGATTGCGTACCCTTTTTCATAACATGTGCGGCAACAAAAGGAGATGTTTTCATAGTTTAACTTTTGAACCCATAAATAACCAAAGTTATTCAAATTAAGTTTTGTTGGGGAACCCTTACTGCAGTCTATCTCAAAACAAATACTTGCATAAGACGGATTAAGATAATCTTGGTTTTTAGGCTTCAGCATTGGAAAACTTGAATTGTGTTCCTGGTGAAAATTCCAAAACTGGAATTCTATTGCAGCAATTGGTATTATTTCTCCTAATTGTTAATTGATTTAACAATTTATCTGTTACGGAAAATATTGAAATAAATACACTTCAACCTTCACAAATAAAATACTGCAGAAAAATAATGCGTTGGAAACTGAGAAATGCTAGCACACACACACATAAAATTAGCACAATTGTTTTTGGACAAAAGTCCCCAAAAAAACCCAACTTGGGAAAATCGGTGTAGTAGTTGAGGATTTTATTATTATGCAGCAATGAAAATCTGAGTACAATTTAGATACCTGAAACTAGAAATCCACAGCAAGAAAATCTGGACAAAACACTAAAGGGAATTTCCCTTCTCCCACAGGCAATCTCCAGCATGACTTGCCTTCAGAAAATAGGCCATCCAAACCCCAGCGTGAGGCCTTCTGCACTGCCTTTATGTTGTCTCCAACATGTGTGGCTTGAAACTGCCTCTGATGAATTCGTTATGCCTCCATCTGTTGAGGAAATCATCTCTTCGGCCTTCTAAAACCTTTTCCTAGCCTCTGAAACTGAGAAGGACTTTTCTCACCAGAAAATTGATCTACCTAACTGAAGCTACTGTGTAGAGCCTCTACGCTGCCTCTCTGGGATAACTCAACCCTCTTGTTGTTTCCTCTCCGGATCTAGAAATATTTCCTTTGAACTCATTGTCCCTCCCCCTCTCACACTTCTTCGATCTCTAACTCTCTCTCTGACAACTGAGTGCTACTACTCTGGAAATCGATTTCCTCATAAATCGAATTGTTGAAGTATGTTATCCATCACCACATCGACCTCCTCTTATAATCCTCTTTTGCAACACCAACGGCTAAGATTAAAACATAATTGATGGTTAGGATCATATCTGGATCGATCTGTGTGTGTTTCTAGATGATTCTCACCTTGACTTAATTAATACTGATTAATTAACCATATTCCCTAAGTTTAGACTTAGGAAATATTTAAAAATTGGTTAATAATCTAATTAATTCATTTCTAGGCGAAATTTTCAGAAACGATTTCTAGGTTTTGGATATCTCATGTATCTTATCCTCTCCACAAAATTTCAAGGATAGAACACATCTGATTCTACAAAAACTAACACTCCCTCTTAGCAAGGAATGTGTTTTGGTGTTGCACACCCTGCCACAACACCCTGCCTCTGCATCATCTCCTGTCATGATGTTGATGTCTGGCCATACTGCCCACCAACCATTGCACAACTCTGATATATGCTACATTTGTGATGACACTGCCATACTGCTTGCAACACTACATCTGCATTGCAAAACCCTCTCATCTGTTGTTGTTGCAACAACAACATTTGCAACTGAAAAACATCCAAAATATTGAATCAACTATGATTAGTATAATTCATTTGTCACTCGAGTCTCTCACTATTGCTAGTATCTACACTGTCACTGAAGAATTTGCATTATTGTTGAATCTACACTATGCCAACTGCACTGTTGCCAACTCTGCATTGCGCTCGCCAACATATGACTGCTACTAGTCTCTGCAACTATCACTCTGGCATATGATTGCATCAACTATCACTGATCCATCTCGCTAGTGAATATTATGGGCTCTCATAGCAAGGTATTGATCCATGATGTGGACTCCCTAAGGATCCTGCCCAACTGTAGCACTCTAGGGCTATAACACCAAGTTGCCCCACCTCACTCCTGGAGTTATGGTTGCCATCATCGCGAAGTCTTCCTCCAGCATGGAGGAAAGCCTATCGATCTCTGTTGAAGCTTTCTATTAGTCCTTCTTCTCCTCCTTGTCCTTCTTCCTAAGAGTACACTGGGTACTGTAGTGACCAAGCTCACCACATCTAAAGCACTCGACCTTCGATATATCTTTCTTCTTCTTCCTCTGCTCCCCCTATCCTTAACTGGGACCCTTTAATGCGAGGGCCACATTCTCCTCCTCCTTCACCTGCTTTTGTCTACTATTATTGCCATTGATGGAGTTCTTTAGAAGAGCTCACCTCAATTCCTCCTGTTGCAAGTTATCCCATATCCTTTCCTAGTCTGGTAACTTGTATCTATCCAATATGCTTTGGACAAAGACCTGTCAATCCTTGGAGACACTATTGAGTGCCAATTTCACTAGCTATATGGGTTGAGGCATTACCCCAACAACTAAAAATTGGTCTCAGACCTCCTGAATCCTGGTGAGGAAGGGGTTTATGCCTTCCTGCTTCTGCATCTGGATGAGCCTCGGCTTCTCCTCGAGGTACATCTTCCACTGCTCGGAAGTACCCTAATACAACATGGCCAGAGCATCCCACATCTTCTTGGCAGTATCTTCGCTAGATATATGTGAAACAACATGATCCTCGACTCCATCTAGGATAAACCGTTTCTCCTATGCCATCTCCTTCTTGTACTCTTTCAAGTTATTTGCATCCATGGGAATTGCTACCACCACATCAATGTAGGCTTTCAGGCCATATTCATCTAGATGGAAGGACATCCTTTCCTTCTAGATGATGTAGTTAGAAGCTCCATCCAACCTGTCCTGACCTCGAAGCCCAACAATGACCATCTCAATGAACTTTCGAAAACTTCCTCTTTCTTTCTACTCAGCTACTGTTATGTTATTCACACTCCCTTCTCGAGTGAGAAGATCTGCTCACAATGACTATTGATCTGCAAAGAAAAATCGAACTTCTTGAGGCTAGAAGTTCCCTGAGGTAATTTTTCCCTCTGTGTGCGCTATTCTCTCTTCCACCCGACACTGGCTCTGCTCTAGCGAACTACTGCAAAAGCCATTGCGTCTAGCTGGAGATCTTCCCAATGAAAAATATGAGTTGCTCCCTCTGCCTCTAGAATCACCTAATATGGAAGGATTGAATTTTTCTGCCCCTTTCTCAAAAAAATAAAAATAAATAAATAAATAAAAATCGGTCTTCCTCAAGAAACTTGGTCTCTCTGGCAAACTATTGCACTGTTGTTGGAAATTTCGGCCTGCTACCCACACTGAGTAGTGAAATTCCTTATTTTCGCCTCTCAGCTCTCCAGTTGATCAACTGCGCTCTGATACCATGTGAAAATTCCAAAACTGGAATCCCATTGCAGTAACTGGTATTATTTCTCCTAATAATTTAACAATTTATCTGCTACGACAAATACCAAAATAAACACACTGCAACCTTCACAAATAAAACATTGTGGAAAAATAATGTGCTAGAAACTAAGAAATGCTAGCACACACACATAAAATTAACACAATTGTTTTTAGATAAAAGTCCCCAAAAAAACCCAACTTGGGAAAATTGATGCAACAGCTGAGGGTTTTATTATTACACAGCAATGAAAATCTGAGTACAATCTGGATGTCTGAAACTAGCAATCCACAGCAAGAAAATCTAGACAAAATACTGAAGGGAATTTCCCTTCTCCCATAAGCAATCTCTGGCATGACTTGCCTTCAGAAAACGGGTCTTCCAAACCCTAGCGTGAGCCCTTCTGCACTACCTTTGCGTTGTCTCCCAAACGTGTGGCTCGAAACTGCCTCTGATGAAGTCTTTTTTCCTCCATTTACTAAGGAAATTGTCTCTTTGATCTTCTGGAACCTCTTCCCCAACTTTGGAACTGAGAACGATTTTTCCCACCAGCAAATCAATCTACCTAGTTGAAGCTACTACGTAGAGCCTTTGTGCTGCCTCTCTAGGATAACTCGACCCTCTTGTTGCTGCCTCTCTGGATCTGGAAACATTTCCTCCAGACTCACGATCCCTACCCCTATCACACTGCTTCGATCTCTATCTCTCTCTCAAGCAACTGACTACTGCTACTTTGGAAATCGATCTGCTCAAAAATCGAACTCTTGAAGTATGTTCTCCATCACCCCATCTACCTCCTCTTATAATCCTTTGTTGGAGCACCAACAACCAAGATCAAAACATAATCGATAGCTAGGATCATCTCTAGATCGATCTATGTGTGTTTCTAAATGATTCTTGCCATAACCATATTCCCTAAGTTTAGACTTAGGAAATATCTAAAAACTGGTTAATAGTCTAATTAAGTCATTTCTAGGTGGAATTTCCAAAAACTATTTCTGGGTTTTGGAGATCTCATGAATTATATCCTCTCCACAAAATTTCAAGGCTAGAACACATCTTATGCTACAAAAACTAACATCCCAATGTTTTTTAGTGTTGAAAATTTCCACGTATGCAGGGGTAGATTTGGAAGCTTGACCCAAATTGGAGGAGAGGAAATTGTAGCAAAAAGAGGGTTAAAATAGGGGGTACAAGGTTACATAAATAGCCTCACGCTTCCCCAAAACCAAGGTCCATTGTTAAAAACAAAATTTTGGTCTTCAAGATTATCAAAAATCACAGTAAAAAACCCATGAGCCATAGGATAGATATTTAAATCATCAAGGAGAAAGGGTTTCTAGTTCTCTAGAATCTAAAGATATAAATCAGCTACTCTTGGTTAGAGACGATTTAATATACAAACTAAACCTTTTTTGAGAAATCCAAATAGGATTGTGATTTTTGAGGCTTCCTACACCAACAAAACCAGACGGGGAGAAGAACTAGAACAAGAACCCAAATTTAGCACATATCTAAATGAAAGAGGGGAATTACCAAATTTAATAGAAACTTTCCTGAAATCAACCATCCTATACGAAGCCAATGTTATGGAGCAAAAACTAGGTCTGAGAGAGTGTGAGACAACCAAGCCAAAGACAGAGGACACACACATTGAATCATCCTTCAAAGAAGAGGGCAATACCAAGGAAGATGAGCCAGCTCAATGCCAAAAGAGGCTTTATCCTTCCTTGGTGAAACTCCAAGAGCTACCATAGCTAAACAGAGAGGTGGATAGTTGCTCAAAAGATGGGGCGGGTCCACCTAGGGCCAAGCCCTAGCCACCACATGGAGAGAAGAGCATGAATCCTTCATTCTTAACTCAAAGTCAATGTTCTTTAAGGATGGTTGGGAGGAATTGTTGTTATCCTCCCCACATAGGTTTAATTCCCATACGTGACATGTTGGACTCATATTTAGTATATTGTTGTAATGGCTTCCAACCTTTTCGTTGATTGACCTTATGCTCTAAAGAATCTGGGGTTTGCCTTGGGTACCGTCCTTGAAATAAGGGGAAGTACTCAAGGATTTTCCTTGGGCATGTAACATGGGAAAAAATGTCAACTAGAATACAATCTAGAAATGTATCAATGAAAACTTATTGTGATTATTATAGGGTCAATACTCAATACATTTAGTATGGTTTTACCAAAGTCTCTCCAAAGTGACACATTCCACAAGATTGTCCAACTCCAATAAAAAATAAGGAGTTATTGTTAAAATAATTGTTTTTTTTTCAAGTATGGTTATATTATCTTAAGGGCCATCATCCTTGAACTTTGAGCACCAACTTATCAATTAGGTTGTCTCATTAATAACTATGGGTCCCAAACCATCATTATCATCTTCTAATGGTGCTTGGCCACATCAAAGATAACCATATAATGCTTTTTCATTCAATAATAAAGGTGTGACTTCATCACGTAGACCACATGTTTGACTCTACCTTTACTCTTACCACATGTAAAGTTGCATGTTTGCATAACCAACTTTATGCCAACTCTTACTATACACAAAATTGTGTCCTTGCATGATGACAAGGTTGGTATTGACCTTAACATAAATAACCACATGTAAATTTGCATGCTTGCACGACCAACTTTATGCTAACTCTTGTTATATACAAATTTGTCCCTACATGATGATAGGGTCAATATTGAACTCGACCTCAATTAAAACAAGTAGGGGGGAAGAAGGGATGATATTTTAAATTCATAAAAACAATTCCAATGTACTAAACACAACATATATTATTTATTACAAAACGAGCTAGATCATTGAATGAAGAAAACCTAGATAGAGTCACAAAAATAAACACAAAGGAAGATACTCACGCTAACCCAATATGATATCATCAATGAATAATTAGTAATTTATTACAAAAGAGTTAACCTCCTAATATATCATTATTCACTAAGCAAACTATTTCCACTTATGGATGTGGGATAAATCACTTTTAACGAAAAAGTAACATATTCTAAAGCCAGAAAGTGGCTTTATTGCATAGTAATCCCTATATATTAACACCATTGTTTATTATCATACTTTAATATTCACATACACACACACACACCATGTTCCAAATAGGAGGGGGAGGGTGAGCAAACACACATATTTATCTTGCAAGAAATCAAGCATTTTGTTAAAAAGAGGAACATTACCTTTATGGACACTTCCAATATTGTCATAAAGATTGTGATATGATGAGATTAATATGTTACTATGGACAAGACATCACAACCAATGTGAGATAAAACAAAAGAGGAAAGGATATTTTATACTGAAACAATTCCATGGCATTGAACATGGTGTATCCGAATGTTTATTATCTTATTTTATTATTCATTGATTATGGTTCACACACATGCAAACACATCCCAATAAGAAGAACATAAGTGGGGTTGAGAAAGCACACATATTTATCCTTCAATCAATCAACCATTATTTTAATGGGAGGATCAGTACCTATGTGGACACTCCCATTAGTATAAGGATTATGGTATTTTAAGACTTATAACTTCACAACATATGTGTGATAATGCATAAGAGGAGAGGAGATTTTCAAGTTGAAGAAATGATTCCAAGTTGTCAATCATGACATATACCATCAAATACACCCCCATTTGACATGAGGATCGTGATATGTACATCACATAATCCCCCCTATTGGAATACGAATTATAACCTCACAACATATTTAAGATAACGCATAAGAGGAGAGGAGAATTTAACTTTGTAGAAATGGTTCCAAGATGGAAAATTTGGTGAATGGCATGAAAATATCCAACAGAGGAATGGGAGGCCAAGGTAAACACACACACTCATTGTACAACCAATCAACCGTTATGTTAGCTTGAGATCCATTACCTTATTCATTGTAGCACCCTTATTACTCGACACTATATAAATGAAAACATCATTATATTTTCTTCTACTTTCCAACAAACACAAGTCTAGAAAGAACCAATGTTGTAGATTCTCAAAAAATAATTACACATGCATGCAAAATCCATTACTAGGTTAAATTGTAGTTGCTACATCTAGATCATGAAAAAAGAAATTTATATAAGTTTGATAAATTAAACTTTTTTCTCGGCATAAGTTCACTTCAATTACATAAGATCTTAACACATTGTCATTGTTAACATAATCATAATTTCATCACAATCCCAATATCATTCATTACCTTTTTATTTCAATATGAGTCTTAGTTCATTCCAACATTCCAAAAATGTTATAAGTAAGCTCAACTAGTTGCACCAACAGGTGCTTTACAACCAAGTATGGGGGAGATGTTGTAGTGTCCATAAATGAGTTTAAACATTTAAATGTTGACTTAATATGTTGTAGCGTTCATAAAATGAAGCACTATAGCAACAAATAATAATAATAATAATAAAGCATAATACCCACTCACTTAAAAAAAAAAAAAAAAGTAATAAAAAAGTACAAAAATAATAAAAATAATATATCCATTTGATTCAATTTGTTACATTGTAATTGTGCTTTTATTAATAAAATTACAAACAATTTTCACTAGGAAAAAATCATAATATGCATATCACATTAAAATAAATTTAAATAATAATGATTCATATGTCAAAGCATATAATTAATCACTGCATAGTCTAACAAATATATGAAATGACCATTTTCTAAGCACATTTTCAGGTCAAATTTTCCCTAAATTTGGTAGATATTTTTAAGAATCGTGAGTTTAAGTGGTTTAATCTACAAAATTTGAGTGTCACGGGCTTTTTAGGGTGTTGAATCCATTTATGCATTTTAAAAAACAAGAAATCACAATATTACTCGAAATTGTATTGTAAGATTATAGACAAAAAAGCCATTTCATCTATTAGTAATAACCATATAAAAACTTAATAAATTTAATTGATAAACATATAATTAAAAATATAAATATTTCTAAATATAGAAATGTGTGTGTGTAGAGAGAGAGAATTCATATTTATGACCATTATATTTTAGAACTTAACTTTTATCCTAAATTATCTATCTATTTATCTATATCATCAATGTTATGCATATCACAATAAAATGTTAAATTTAAAAATTTATAACGCATGTAACTATATATATTATTAGGGTTTAAAACATAAGAATGTGTGTGTGTGAATTTTTTTCCTGAGGAAATATCCCGATAGATCCACCTAAAAGGATCACATATGATTGGCTCATTTACATAGCATAACCTTGAAGGTGTTGATGACAATTAACCACGTGGCCTTCCAATAGCGAGGTGATTTTAGCGACAAGAACTCGACCAATTGAGCTAACCCATGGGGCTAGAGATGTGAAATTTATATAAATATAAATAATATTATCAAGAACCAAGATAGTTCCATCTTAACTTTGGATCTACCAAGTGTTGAGAAGAATAAAATATCTTGAGGTGTAAATATTTTCTCAATTTTTGCACTCAAAATGAGGTTTCCATCTTGAGAGATTTGATTACTATTAGTGCTTGGTAGATATGAAATTTAAGATGGATCTTTGTTGGCTCATAATCTAGATGTCAATAGCATTATAAGAATACTTCTTTAACTCGAAACGATGAGGGATTCTTGGAGCTCTGCAACCCTAATGACCTTGTGGCCATGAGGTAGGTGGCACGGAACACCTCGAAAACAAGCGTATAGGCACGAAAAGAACAGGACAGGCGGCTCAGAAATGGCAGAGGGGACTAGAAGGGGAGAGATCCCCTCCTACAGAGACGCAACAGCGGGAGAAGGAACAAGTAATAGCAAAATGGAGGATGAACAAAGGACACCGGGACCAGTACTGGGAGCACGATGGAAAGCAGGGAGTAAAGGTAAATGTCTGCCATGCGCAGCGGAAAAAACGAGGTTTGTTATCCCAATGAACAAACTTGAAAGGTACAAAAGCTACATGAAAGACCATGCAATGATATGCAAGTTTATTGGTGTCTGGCCGTTAGAGAAAGAACTGACAAGATGGATCCAACATAAATGGCAGCCACGCGGCCACATAGAACTGAAGCTAGGCGCACGAGGATTCTTTACGGTAATCTTCTCAAACCTGCAAGACAAAGAAAAAGTTTTTGAAAATGGCCCATATTTCCATAACAATGCAGGTCTATTTATGAGGTATTGGGAGGAATGCTATAATCCGGATAAGGAGAAATTCCTAGCAGCGTCTGCATGGGTCAAATTGTTTGGACTACCTATGGATTTTTGGGACCTAGAAATACTGGAAGGAATAGGGAACAGCATAGGTAGCTTTGTAAAGATAGCGGAATCAACTAAAAGTGGAAGATATACCTCGTATGCAAGAATATGTGCTTATATGAACATTGCAAACCCTATACCAGGCATAGTAGAACTAGAATATCATGAAGAGGTCTAGCAGCAGGCTTTGGATTACAAACACATACCTTTTAGATGCAGAAAATGTCATGAATATGGAAACCTCTTCAAGGAATGCCCATTAAATGCAGAGGAAGAGGAAAGAAAGACTAAGCAACAGCGGAAAACCACAGAAGACAATGAGGGGTTTCAAGAAATCAAACCCAAGAAACGACCTACCAAGGAAACCCCTAAGGAAGGTAGAAAAGAACAACCAACCAAAGCAAAAGAGACAAACAAGTTCGAAATACTGCAGACAGAAGAAGAAGATGAAGAAACCCGAGGTATGGACTACCAAGAGGAACCAGAACAAGAAGGTAGAACAAATCAGGATGCCAATAGCAACAAGCAGAAAGCTAAAGGAGAAACAGAGAAAAGGGGAGAAAAGAAAAGGAGGAAAACCAGGAGAATGAAGTAATGGAAATGGACATAAATAAAGTGGAAAACCCAACAGTAGAAGAGGAAATTCTAAGGAAACTACTGGATAAGTGGCGAAACCTGGATGAGAGGTTTATCCCAGAAGAGGATAAAAAATTATACAAGGAAATATTCCAAAAATACAAAGAAAAACAGGAGCAAGGATCTACAGGGATGAATGAGCAATTAGGAATACAACATGACAATAGCCAAGAACAACAAAGCAAAGTGAAAGGAGGGAAAAAAACGAGCAAGAAAGAACCTACAGGAATCAATTCAAGTAATGGGAGAAATGTTAGTCAATACAGGATGAGTAGTGCCGCTCTCAGCCGTCTTCCAACAAACTACCCAACCTTCCCTATGATTATCACATCATGGAATATAAGAGGGCTTAACAGCAAGGGTAAGCAAAGGTACCTGGCAGAAAGGATCAAAAAATTAAAACCTCAAATTATGTTGCTTCAAGAAACAAAAATAATGAGGGGGGAAATGAAGGAAATTCTAAAAAAAATCAAGCCCACTTATGAAAGCATGACATTGGATTCAAAAGGGAGTGCAGGGGGTATTGCAATCTTGTGGAATCCAGCAGAAGTCATGGTTGACTTATGGATAGGAATGAAGAGGATTCTCTCAGGGAGATTCAGAATGATAGGACATAAAGAATGGTTCCTAGTATCAGCGGTGTATGGGCCTCACATACCGATGGAAAGAGAGGCCTTCCTAACACAGTTGCATCGACTGGGTAACCTGCACACAGAAAAATTGTGGGTGATAGCAGGAGATTTTAATATGATCACCACCACAACGGAAAAGAAAGGCGGACTGCAACGGGAGGATGCAGATATGGAGAGATTTAGGGAAACCCAGACAGCCCTACAATTGATTGATATAAACACTATCAATGGAAAATATACCTGGAATAATAGAAGAGGAGGTAGCAGGAAGATAGCCTCCAGATTGGATAGGTTCTTAGTAACAGAACAATTTCTTGGGAAAGATATATTCTATGAAGCAACTATCCTACCATGCCAAGGATCAAACCACTGGCCGATAAAACTTGAAATTGCTATGAACAATCAAAACCAACACAAATCATTCAGGTTTGAAGCCTTCTGGCTAAGAGACCCAACGCTCATAGAAAAGATGGAAAACTGGTGGCAGAACAATGAAGAGGAAATACAAGGCAAGAATAAGATGCATATGCTCCAATTGAGACTTAAGGAGTTAAAAAGCAAAATTAAGACTTGGAACAGAGAAGAATTTGGCAACATACAAAAAGACCAAGAACAACTCCAAATAGAAATGAAAAGGATGCAATAGAAAATAATAGAAGAAGGGGGAACAGAGGAGCTCGTGCAAGAAGAAGGAGGGGTGTTAACCAAATTGGAGGAAAGAATAAAACAAGAGGAAATTCTATGGAGAAAAAATTCAAGAGTACAATGGTTAAAAGAGGGGGAAAGGAACACGAAATTCTTCCACAGAGCAATGCAGCAACATAGGCAGCAGAATAGAATTTTCTCCCTAAAAAACAACCAAGGTAACAGGATAACCCAGAAAGAGGAAATGGAAAATCTCCTAATCCAGCATTTCAAAGGCATACTGACATAGCCGCAAAGTAACAAACAAGAGGAGATAGCAAAGATAAGTTAATACATCCCAAAAAAGGTAAACAGGGAAAAAAACATGGCTCTCCTAAGGGTAATCACTTAGAAAGAGGTAGAGGACGTAGTAAAGACAATGGCCAAAAACAAAGCCCCCGGCCCGGATGGATTTACAGCAGAGTTCTTTCAAGAAACATGGAGCTTTATGAAAAAAGACATAGTAAACGCAGTAGAAGAATCAAGATGCAACAAAAGAATGCACCCAGCATGGAATGCAACCTTTCTTGCATTAATACCAAAGGTAGAAAAGGCTGAAGAACCTCATGGCTTCAGACCAATAGCTCTATGCAATGTAATCTATAAAATTCTAGCTACCATAATGGTAAAAAGATTACAACCTCTACTCCCAAGATTGATAGCAAAAGAACAAACAGGGTTTGTGAAAGAAAGACAGATAGTGGATGGGATTGTCATCGCTCAAGAGGCGATTCATTCCTTAAAGAAGATGGGAAATAAAGGAATGATGATTAAACTTGACTTAGCAAAAGCCTATGATAAACTCAGCTGGAAATATCTCCAAAGAATCCTACAAGCCTATGGGTTTGATGATAGATGGATAGCATGGATAATGTCAATGATATCCACTCCAAGCATGTCAATCCTGCTAAACGGAACCCCAACAGACACCTTTAAACCATCCCACAAGCCTAAGACAGGGAGATCCACTTTCACCGTTCCTATTTATTTTAGCAGCGGATGGTTTAGGTAGATTAATCAATGCAAGAGTAAGCAGAGGGGAATTCAAAGGTCTGAGATTATGGGGGGAAGAATTAACCATTACACATCAACAATTTGTGGATGATGTAATGATGTATAGTCAAGTAAATCTCAAGGAAGCAAAAAAACTAGGGGAAATCCTTACAGAATTCACAAAAGCATCAGGAACAGAGGTAAATAAGGAGAAAACCAAAATATTCTTCTTTAATACCCCAAGGGTGGCCCAAGCTTTCCTAGCTAGAATAATGGGGTTTAGAATTGGATAGTTTCCAACTAAATACCTAAGAGTACAGTTGAGTGATCAACATAACGGAATTGTGAATTGAAAAGGATTGATAGGGAAAATTCAAAAAAGAATGGACAATTGGACATTTAGAACACTCAATACCCCGAGCCGCCTTATCCTATTGAAGTTTGTCCTTCAAGCTATGCCAGTATACTAGATGGCTAGTCAAGCGATCCCTAAAACCATATGCTAGAAAATGGTGCAAATATTCAAAAAAAAATTGTGGCAAGGGTCAAACAAAACAAAAAAGTGGGCTTTACTTTCATGGACCTGGTTAAGCAAATCTGCCACAGAGGGGGGCCTAGGACTAAGAGACCCCTACATATTAAACCAAGTCATGGGGGCAAATTATGGGGGAGATGGGTTCAAGGAGGGGACGACCTATGGAAAATGCTATGGGAAAAGAAATATGAGATAGCAAGGACTCCTGAAGGCAAACTGCGAACACTATCAGAAAAGAAAGGCACAACCATTTGGAACTTGGCAAGCCTGAACAGAGCCTTGATAAGAGACCATAGTTTTTGGGAAATTCGAGAGGGGGACAAAGCAAACTTCTAGCAGGAGGCATGGTAACAGAGAGGAATCCTGAATCAGGAACCACAAATCTAAGAAATCCAACAGTACACTACCCAAATGGCGAAAGATGCCGTAAGAAACTACTGGGTATTGGAATAGAACAGTTATTGGAGAAAATGGAAGACGAAGAGCAACTGGCCCGAAGCACCAAAAACTGATCAATGGATAATTTACCAAAAAGAATTGGCATCAAGGAAAATTGCAGTTAAAGAAGGATCAAATATAAAAAGATGGGGTAAACGCATAAAAGGCATGTTTACTATCTCAGAAGGTTACCATATAAAGATAGGAGGAGTTGGAAACTCAGACATAAAGAAATGGAAAAGAATATGGCAGTTAAAAACCTAGCCAAAAGTGGCATTTTTTACCTGGACTGTGCTGCATGGGCGTGCCTTAACTTGGGACCAATTGAGAAGGAAGGGGATGCATGGACCCTCGCGCTGTGCATTGTACCAAAACCAAGAAGAAACCATGGAGCACGTTGCAAACTCCTACAGTGTAAGCAACAACCTGTGGCAAAACCACCACCAACTATTCGAGATTACTGATAGGAACATAGGGAGCATAAAAACAACAATAGAGAAGTGGAGCAGCAAGCCCTACCGCAACACAATCCTGAACCACGCCTGGAATCTATCAATTGGTTTCCTCCTATGGAACCTTTGGAAGGCACGAAACAGGGTGATATTCAGCGAAGATAAAAAGGACAAAGGGGAAATATGGAGCCAAACCATGAAAAACATAAGAGAAACAGTAATTTTGGAAAATTGGAAAGAGGAAGACTGGAAGATGGTGGGAACTGAGACCCGCATTATGAACCGACTAGAAATCAAAGTAAAAAACAAAAATAGGACAGGGAAGGAACATGACGCAAGCAAGGCGAGAGTTGAAGAAAAATATAGGAACCCGCCACAGGGGTTCATTAAGTTGAACTTTGATGGCGTGGCAAAAGGCAACCCAGGGGAGGCTGGCATAGGAGGGATATTCAGAGACAAGGAAGGGAATATTAAATAGGCCTATGCAATGGACTGTGGCATTGCCACTAAAAACGAAGCAGAATACCACGCGCTAAACAAGGGACTAGAGATAGTGATAAGGGAAGGGTACCAAAGTCTGTAGATAGAAGGCGACTCAATGTTGGTAATAGAAACAATTAAACAACTCTAGTAGGGAGCAACAGCCGAAAATCTAAGCAAAAGCTGGAGGATGTCATGGGTAATAACAAAATTACGACAGCAACTATAGAAGATTGCATACACCATACCATCCCATGTGAAGAGGACAGGAAATGCCCCGAAGGACCTCCTCGCGAACTGGGGATGCCGAAATAGAGAGCAGTAGTTAGATGCGAGTAGGGAAGAGCTTAATCAAAAAGAGGAAATTATACAAATGACTCAGGCAATCGAAGAAGATAGGCGGCATAGCAAGCATCTAGAGAATTCGGTTGATGTCGATGGGAGGGAAGAAGGACAAGGGTAGGTGCAGGCAGGACATAACAGATCAATCATGGAACAACAAAGGACAGATGAAAGGACAGAGATGAATTGGATGACGAAGGGGGGCAGAGGAAGGACACACCCGAGGAGAGCAGGGGCAGAAATGGAAAGGTGTGGAAGAAGGGAGGGCAGGGCATCAAGATCGAGAAGGGGCAGCACGTCAATGCCAAATGGCAGCGCAAAGTCGGCAAATGGAACGCAAGAGAAACCTGGAGAGGAAAAAAAATAAATGAAGAATGGGGTACAAGACAGATGGGTAGCATCCCAAGGCAAGTGGGAAGGAAGGCGGGCCAAGGAAGGAAGGAAAGGAGGACAGTTGGCGGTAGAATTATGACAGGAGAACGATAAAGGGATAGAGCCTAAGGAAAGACATGCATTTTGCATGCGAACGCGAAAGAAGGAAGGTGGCGGGAGAGAATGCACAGACAACAAACGAGAGCTGCAGGAGATAGAGCAGCGAAGAAAGGTAGACAGATATGTAAAATTTCCCACCCCATCCTACGAAAAAATAATCAGTTTGAATTATAGAGTAGGCCTGAAGATAGATAGGGATGATCATCAGAAACACAGCGAAAAGTTTAGAGATGAGGAAGATCAGGACAGGAAATAATCCTTGGGGGCTATGGCCGGGAAGAAGGGTGAGCACAAGAGTAATGTGAGGGAGCGAAAGGACATGAAGGACCCAATCATCCAAGACCCCTGTAGCCGAATTGATATTTTGGGCAATTTCAGCCCAGAGACTCAGACTGTTGAGTTGAAACCCATCAGGAGGGAAAGGAAAGCCCAAAAAAACTAGGGAGGAAGGAGGAGCACCTCATAGGGAGAGGTGAAACTGAAGATATCCACGATATTGACACTAAAACTGAGAAAACCAAACCTAGGAAAGGGGCAGGCAGCCCAAGTAGAGAAAGGAGTGACCCTGAGAGAGAGGTTGAGCACTCAACCTAAGAAAAGATCTCTAGCATACATAGCGCAAGCCGGAAAGATAACGGGGGCCCCGAAACTAAAAGAATTAGAGAGGCTACAGTACTGCACCAAAGAAAAAGAAAATGTAGGAGTAGAACCATGAAGGAGGGGGTAGAAATACCCCAATCAAATATATACCCTCAATGGCCAAAACTGACATTCAAATTTACTATGTGATAGGTCTGACCTCTGGAAAGGGTGCAACTGCTACTCAAACAGAGCATTCAAAGGATAAGAGAGCTAAGGTGAAAACGAGAAGAGACATGGCACCCAGGCGCAGCAAGAGGACTATTAAAAAGAAGAAGAAACAAGCGGTGCGGGGAAGAAAAAAGGAAGGAAATCGGACGAAGAGCATATGAAGAGAATCATTGACGCCTACATGGAGGGAAACCCGAAGGAGGTTAGAGACCAAATATGGAGCTGGGAAAGAGATATGAGAAATAACCTGAGATGCAGAGACTTCCCTATGGATGAATGGGAAGGAATGCTGCAGGACCCGGGTATCTCTCTTTAAAAGGACACTGCAACAATACTGGATAATCAAACACATTGTAGCTCGTGCCATGACTCTGCACCAGGAACATATGGAAGGGGAAGTGTTGAACAGGCAGGAAAGAAACAAGGAACTAGACCCAGTACGGGGGGAAATTATGAAAGAGATGGCAACAATTCAGATCCAAACATACAGGAATAATCTAGCTTTGGGCCGGATTGAGCAGACATTATCAGAGATAAAATGGAAAATGTTCCAGGGATGAGAGCTTCCAGGCCCAGGGGTGAAGACGCCGAACTCTGGAGGGAAGGTGCCGAGTCCGGAAGTAAAGGTGACAATGCAAATAGCTTCCTCTGATGAGGACTAGTTTATTTATCTTTGGTCTTTGAATGTTTTTGTTTGAAATGCGAAAGATAAGAATCTGTGTTATGGCTAGCAAAGACAATAAGGATAAGTTTTCGAGCAGTAGGTGGGTTTTGATGAACTTATTTAAATTTTGGAGTGGATATAATGTTGACCAATGGTCACCTAGTTTCCTTCGGGTAGGTGACAGATCGGAGGATTTGACTGTAAATTTTTGCAAAAAGTAAATATAGAGAGTACTACCATTTTTACAAAAAAAAAAAAAAAATGCTTCTTTAACTCAATAGCGAAAATGTCCTAAATATTATGAGATAGCATACCCAAATTTGTTGATTTAACCTAATAGTGAGTTCACTGTGAGAATGTCTTTTCAAATCTATAACAAATATGAATAATTTAACAAATTTTAAGTAACACTATCAGTATGCCTTTTCAACTCTATAGCAGATGCTAATAATTTAACAAGTAATTCCAAGTAACACTCTAAGAAATTCTTTTCAACTCTATAGCAAATGCCACAAACATTACGAAATAGCTCCTTCAACTTAATAGCTAACATAAGCATTGCAATATTGTTTATTCAACCTAATAACAAAATGCCACATATAATTGGTGGAGATGCCTAATCAATTTGATAACAAGATGCAATTCTAAAGGATGTTCATTATACTCAATAGCTAAAATCCAAAATGTCAAATTACTATGATATGCAATGGAGATCATTTTTTCCCAAATTTCATGTTTGGGAAAAACCCCTTGATACTTCCCTTCATTTCGAGGATAATACTTAAGGTAAACTCTATAATGTTCAAGGCACAAGATTGATCAAAAACTAAGATTTAAACCATCACAATAATATATTTGTTAAAGGCTCAACTTGTCACTTGTGGAAATTAAATTTATATAACAAAGAAAATAACATTCCTGTGACCACTCAAACTAACTCTAATTAACTCAATTAACTCACTTTAAAAAGTTGTTAAGATAAATTCAAATCACAAAATTATCGTTATTTCCAACCCATTAACTTTCATGCACTAATTTTATACCATCGAATTTGCAATTGCTATACGAAATTCATATTTATAATGAAATATGTACATTTATATATGTTTGTGACCCAAATTGCTTCTCTTGGTATAGGTTAGAGAAATGCTTATTTTAGTCCCAACGTGGGTTTCATTATATTCAAAAAATTTGCAAGTGACTTTAAGTCATTTAAAATCACTAGCATCACATTTAGTTATACATTTTTCATTTTAACTAAATTGCCAATATTTTTTAAGGCGTTTAAAATCATTAGTCATATTTAATTGTATATTTATACTTTTTAGGTTTATAACATAGTATATCGAAAATATGTAATTTTTTCACTATTCACAACGGAGTTGGTATATATATAGTAATTAGAAGTAATTATTTTTTTATTATATAATAGTCATTTATGTGTAATTGGGTATTTAATGTGGAGTTAATGTCGAACTAACATAGATGTGTCTTAACTTTGGATCTACCAAGCCAAGATGCAAACCTCTTTTTGAGTGAAAAACTTGAAGAAATAATTACACTCGAAGAGATTGGATTCATCTCGACCATTTATGTAGAATTAAGATGGATCTATGTTGTTCTTAATAATATTATTTATATTTATATGAATTTCACACACACATATAATTCTCAAGTTTTATACTCAAATAAAGGTTCTCATCATGAGTGATCCTCTCAACACTTGGTAGATTTAGAGTGAAGATGGATCTATATTGGTTCTTAAGAAGATTACCCATATAAAATTCACATCTCTTCATCTTCTTATTTTTAATTTTGTTAAAACCCTCATCATACATATATTTAAATATATATGGATAGTTTATTTTGAAATATTTTATAAATTCTTTTTTTTTTTATGCATAAATTTTTTTGAAAGATTTTATAAGTTTATTTTTTTAATGTGATATGCATTATATATATATATATATATATATATGAAACCCCCGAATAGGGTAATGAATGAAGCGAAGGGGATCACCACCCGACCAGACCAATAGGTCGGGAGACGTGGCACCATGCACCTCGACAAGTTTAATACAACTGCAAAGGGTAATTACTCCTGCTTGGTCCAATAGATGAACCGTCAATGGGATTATATTTGTGGCAACATAATATGTGCGAAGAAGAAGGTGATGATTATGGTTAACATGTTTGTATTCATTCAAATGTGTGGTCCAGAGCTTGAGATTGAGAGTGCACTAGAATGGCTTGCAAGGTGGCATGAGAATCATAGTTATAGCGAGACAAGCTCCCAACCATTCATTATTTAGGTGAAGGCTTTCTCCACCTTGTGTCTAGTGTAGTGAGGGGAGTAAGGTGTTGTTTTGAGTTCTATTGGGTATGTGTTATATTATTTGTACAATTAGTGTCATGTGTTGGACTCAACAAAGGGTTCACAAGGGGGTAGCCCCTTTGCACGGGGTTTGGGGCAATGCCCCCACTTGTTTTTGGGTGGACCCATCCATGGTTTTGTGTATGGTTTTGCTCATGGTTTTATACATGATGGTTTTTCCCATGATTTTGTAGATCTGGTCAAAGCAACTACGGTTATGTTCAAATCCAGGGCTAATGGATTGAGATTTTATGAATGCTTCGGCATGTATTTAATGCATTGTAACATTGAAAGGAATATAATGAAAAAATCAATTTGGTTTTCCTGGTTTTGAGTTCTAAGAGAAAAATCTTTGTGTATATTTTATGTTCTCGCTATTGTATATTTTCTATTTTTTAAGAATTCATTTGTAGGTATTATCTATACAAGGTTAAATTCTACAAGTTCTAGAATGAATTCTAGGGACTTGTTAATTCAGGGTGGAGGAACATAAGGCATATTTGGCAATTATCTCTAGATGAAGAGGAAATTGTTGAGCGATCAAGCGGCAAAGGCGCAATTAAGTCTGCTAAAGATTTTCTGACTTCAGAACTTTAGGCATAGTGCATCAATTTTCTTTTCAAATAATCACCCTCCCTTTTGCTCGATTCCCCTTTTTGATACTAGCTACCACTCGCTATGTCTGTAAGGTGTCTTGTGTGTACTTTCTTATTTCAATTGGATTATGGGGGTGGGTGATCTATATATTCTTGATGCTAAGACCTAGACAGGTGGAAAATGTAAAATTTGAGGGGTCTAAGGGATCCTCGAACCTAGGTGCAATCGACATATTGCGCCAGGTAAGCAAAATTTTATGGGGATATTACGCGTGCATTTTATTTGGATTATGTATCGTCTAGCCACTAGAGCTCGTTAATCTATCTTGAGAATTATATTGTTTGTCGAAGGTGTTGGCTAGAGCCTCTATGAATATTTTTCTATTGGTGGTGCATACTCTCCTGCGAGTTTCTAGGCTCTGGTTGGATCATTTTCCACTGCATATTAAAACAAGCTAGGTGGTGGTAGTATTACATTTGGTAGGATGTTGGATTAGGTCCAACTCAATGTGAGAGGTGGCATGGCAAGTCTATGGGTGGTTGGGGGTAAGAAGTTGATGGGGGTTGGAATTTTACAGTGTCATTAGGAGATGAGTGCCTTGCTAGAAAAGGTGACCTGCTAAAATAGGATCAAACTTTTGGTAGGGTGAGGTGGCTCTAGGGGGGAGAATCCATGTATGTTCAGTACCATGTGTTGTTTGTTGTCCAGGATCCACGTGGTGCCTTCACAATGCCTAGAATGAGAGCCAGAGTCAAAAGAGGTTCAGCCTACTATGAGGAGCGTGCTCATAGAGGAAATACCCATATGCATCAATGTATATAAATTTTTTGCAGCTAGATACTAAGAGCATATCCCAACTCATGTGTAGGTAGAAGTGGTCAGGTCTAAGGGGAAAGCATCATCCCACAAAACTTCCTTCTCAGAATCTGAAGTAATGGAAAAATGAACAGACTAGATCCTTAATATGAGACATACTTGAGGTAGAATTAACCAATATATTGATCCAGGTGGATGTTGGTGGCCACCCACCAACCCATTTGGACCCTCACAACTGTCTCTTTCAGTCTTTTCAGTTTCCTTAATTGTAGCACAACTTACTATTTTTAGCAGTTTTTCGGGTCCTGAACTTCCGGAGCTGTTTTGAGGCCCTAAACGACGTTTTTTGGGAAATCTGGGGGCAACATGGGTCCTCCATGGACCCATGTTGCCCTTCCCAAAGTGGTAGTACTCGGATAGATCTTTCTAACGAGCTATCGTGCGCGTCAAACGGAGATCGTATGCCAAAGTTACGACCCCGGGAAATTGATGTACCAATTTACCCAAACGGGGCCCACAATTTGGTGTTTCATCTTCTAGGGTTAGGTTTTGGGATGTGAAGGGTTTTCCATTGTTTCTCAACAATAAATAGGCCTTCGAGCCTCATTGTAATACAGTTCGGAACAGTTCAGAGGCATGTAGCTGCACATCTCTTCTCAGAGATAGCTACCATCGCCCTAGTTGGTTTCTTTCCATTTCTGTTTGTAAACATATTCCAGTATTTTACAGTAATGAAATGAAGTATTATTTCCGCTGCATCTCTGTTTTTATGGTTATCGCATCTCTGTATTTATGGTTATCTCTGTAATCTGTTGCGTTCCTGTCTAAATCCGGATCAGTGGTATCAGAGTGGTCTGCTTTTTCTCTGTTTTTCTTTGCATGTCCCCAACGAGGTCGGGATATAAGGAGTTAGGGCTTGAACTGGTCGAACCTTTGCAAGACCAGCCTCGCAAATCCCGACGGCCTCCCATGGCGGACGAAAAGAAAGACGAGGGGGCAGGAGATCCTATCAAAATCTTGCTCGAAGAAGCGCTCGAGCGGCAAAGGAACGCGATGATGGATAGCTTTGCGCAGATCCTTCAGCGGCTACCCAGAGGCGACGCATCGGCTTCCAATAGCGACTCTGCAAACGCCACGCCATTCAAGGTACAAGTTAATTTTGAAATCCCCATCTTCGAGGGTCAAATAGACGCAGATGCCGTAGATAAATGGTTAAATCTGCTAGATGGGTATTTTTCTGTTCATGAATTTTCAAATCGGGAAAAGATTGTTTTTGCCCTTCTCAAAGCAGCCCCCCACGTCAAGGACTGGTGGGAAACCTACTGCGAGCAGAAGGATGAAAGTACAGGCTCACTATTTTCGGCCGCACCCACTTGGAATGACTTTCGGGATGCCATCAAGGAGCAGTACTACCCTGTCGGAAGCTATGAGGACAAATACATCAAATGGACCACATTGCGGCAGGGACGAGACCAAGATGTGCCGGAGTTCACAAACATTTTTCATTCCCTTCGCACACAGTTGGGTATCAAAGATTCTGAGCTACATTTGGTACTCAAATACCGCGGCTGCCTACACAGAAGGACACAGGGAAGTGGTGTGAGTTCCACAAGAGTCCCACTCATAACACAAGTGAGTGTCGGACCAAGCAGTCGCTGGTGGCTGAGTTGAAGGCTTCCGAATCAGATGCATGTTCTGACCCTGAGCCAGAACCTGACAAGGGGAATGGCAAAGGGAAGCAGATCATTGATGCGGATCCCAGCGCCACTGTTGCCACCGCCAAGATCAAGAAAAATGAGCCTGAAGATCCAGAGGAGGGGGAGCGTCTTTTCCACTCACAGATGTGGGTGAAGGGTTCACCGCTGCGATTCATTGTCGACAGTCGTAGCCAAAAGAACCTGGTTTCAGCAGAGGTCGTGAAGCAGTTGGGCCTACCGACTACACCGCACCCACAGCCGTACAGTATCGGGTGGCTTCATGAAGGACGAGATCTGAAAGTTCGCCAGCAGTGCCGCCTTCCCTACAGTATCAAACCCTTCACAGACGAGGTATTGTGTGATGTTACACCTCTGGATGTTTGTGATGTATTATTAGGCCAGCCATACTTGTGGAGGAGACATGCTGTGTATGAGTCAAGGCCTCGTGCTGTCATTATTTCTTTGAGTAATTCATTATACAGGATACCAGAGGTAGCCCCACCTACTGCCACATCCTTGATCACTACCAAGAAAGGCAACAAGCTCATATCACAGACCAGGAAATTCATCTGTCTGGTTCACTCCCAAAATAAGGGGAAGATCGTTGCTACATCCATGACCCCTGCAAAGGGTTCCTCCACGCAGCAGCAGCAGCAAAAGGATACGGTCATGACAAAACACAGGAACAACTTCTCCTCACCCACATGGGTACCACACAAGTTTCAGGTGGGCAACAAAGTCTGGTTGCGTCGACAGAAAGAACGCCTTACCAGAACCCATCAGAAGCTCAGATCACTAGGACATGGTCTTTACAGCAGTACCAAGGCTATGGGGAACAATGCTTTGGAGCACATCATTCCTCCATTCCTTCACTGGCACCAAATGTTCAATGTGGACCATCGTCAACCATGCTTCCCACCATCACTGGACACATCAGAGATTGCAGGACAAGTTCAGCAGATGGAGGAACTCAACGCAATGGGGACCATTGCTTCCTAAGGGGGGAGGAATGATCCAGGTGGATGTTGGTGGCCACCCACCAACCCATTTGGACCCTCACAACTGTCTCTTTCAGTCTTTTAAGTTTCCTTAATTGTAGCACAACTTACTATTTTTAGCAGTTTTTCGGGTCCTGAACTTCCGGAGCCGTTTTGAGGCCCTAAACGACGTTTTTTGGGAAATCTGGGGGCAACATGGGTCCATGGACCGATGTTGCCCTTCCCAAAGTGGTAGTGCTCGGATAGATCTTTCTAACGAGCTATCGTGCGCGTCAAACGGAGATCGTATGCCAAAGTTACGACCCCGGGAAATTGATGTACCAATTTACCCAAACGGGGCCCACAATTTGGTGTTTCATCTTCTAGGGTTAGGTTTTGGGATGTGAAGGGTTTTCCATTGTTTCTCAACAATAAATAGGCCTTCGAGCCTCATTGTAATACAGTTCGGAACAGTTCAGAGGCATGTAGCCGCACATCTCTTCTCAGAGATAGCTACCATCGCCCTAGCTGGTTTCTTTCCATTTCTGTTTGTAAACATATTTCAGTATTTTACAGTAATGAAATGAAGTATTATTTCCGCTGCATCTCTGTTTTTATGGTTATCGCATCTCTGTATTTATGGTTATCTCTGTAATCTGTTGCGTTCCTGTCTAAATCCGGATCATATATGTTGAAAATTGACTTATATTGGTAGATGAAATTCTTACTGGGACACACTCTGCTAGATCTGCATGAGTCCTAAATGGACATGTTTCATTCATTAGACCACACGCATGGGCACCTGAAGGACTATGATGGAATATTGGAGAGGATTGAATGCAAATTGGCAATGATCGAACAACATCTTGGCATCCCATCTGTAGTAGCAAGAACTCTAGTTGATCCAACAAACCCAATCCTAGTAGCAAGCTCTGATTCAGACCCCATTACTTGACTATGTGTATGGATTTGGTATATGGTTTTGCTCTTAAGGTTTTTTTTAATCGGGACTAGCTATGCCACTATATCGACTTAGGACGCATCTTTATAAGTGTTGTTAGTTTACAGTTGTCTCTCTCATCTCTTCGACAAGTTCATTTTTTGTTATGGTCTGGTCTCCCCTATGAGAGATTAACTCACTTTTTGTACCTCATAATGTAACCTCTTGTTTCCGAAGTTAATATAATTCACTCCAATAATATATATATAGAGACAGAGACAGAGAGAGATTCAATTGACCATATAAATTAAAATAATATATATATCTATTTTTAATTTATATGGTCAAATGAATCTCTCTCTCTCTCTCCCTCTCATATATATATATATATATATATATATATATATATAGATATATATATATATCAGATTTCTCTATTTAGAAATATTTTCATTTTTAATTATATGCTTATTAATTAAATTTTTATTAAGTTTTTTAATGTTTATTAATTATATGTTATGAAATGTCGTGGTTATGAATATGAATTATCTTGTTTTTTAAGTCAAATACTTCTATTAATTCATAAATAGATTACATTGTGGAGATATTTTCTTCAGAAAAACTAAGGACTCACTCCAACCGGATTTGTTGGTCATCAAGTACAAACAAAAAGTTTGGGATAACAACGTAACAAAACTATGCGCCCACATATCAATGGACCAAATGGCCCAAAATTGTGCAAAATACATAATATAGCTTATCTGCCTCATTACCCTTTAACATTATCAGGATCCTGAGCAGCATTATCACCCTCACCAAGGTGGTGGAAAGCGTCATGAACATGACACTCCATATGTGCCATGCATCCCTTGAAATTTTTCATCCTGTCCTAAAGCCTCTTCTAGCCTCTACGAAGGGACTCCTCATAGTCAAGGATATGCCATTGGGTATGTTGAATATCATTAAGGAAACTCATGACTTTATTCTATTCATCAAGGCGGTGTTGAGACTATTGGTCAACCACTGCTTGAACTGCACGAATTTAAGTTTCCAAGGAATCAAAAGGGGTTGGTAAATCTACTCACCTGGGAGAGCCACCAAACGATTGTTCCACGTCACCTTCATTCACGAGCTGGACTACTAGAGGTCGGTTAGCATGACCCCTCTGACCCCCACCTCTACATGGTCGTCCACGTTGATGCAACATGGAGAGACCTCGAAAAGAACTTTGCAGCCCCAAAACAATAATCCAAAACCCCCAAACCTAGTCCACACTCTAGGCCCGCAAGACCACACCCTTCACAGGCTGTAAAAATCCCACCTTCCTCTACCGAGTCAACAGGACAGCCCAGTTAAAAGAGACCAACCCAACACCTATCTTCAATATAACACAAACAGCTAGAGCCAACACCATAAAAAGCTAAGGACCTAAAATTACCAAACCCACCCCTCTAACACCAAAGTACATGACAAATAGGAAAACTTCAGAAAAGGAACCTTCATAGAAAAGCCAACAATTTGCCACAAGACCTGGAACCATAGTGTAACCCACTAAAAATCCCGTAAAGCTCCATAGGCCTTTAGTAACCTTAAAGGCCACCCACTAAAGAGGAGCGACTCCTTATTCAACCACCATGACAGCCAATTGGACCAAGCTTACTTAACATACCATAATTCCAATGCTACAAATGGCCAAAAGAATTGAATTTTCTGGTAGCTTGCACAGACCTCCACTCTGTCACCCTTGACTTCAAGAGATTCAAAATCCGAGCGTGACTCCTTGCCAAGTTTCCCAATGCTACAGACTAGATCTTCAGCAAGGTCCAAGTTCAAACAATTTGTGGTCCCAGGTTCCATATGACCGCCTGGGCATCTAAGAATAACCATGCACCTCTAGAGAACACCATGTTTCTCGCGCGAGATCTTCCCCATAGAGATAGGAATAGATAGGGCTCTCCAAAGAGGCCCCCTGTAAATCCTGCACAGGCAATTCCCTCAATAGACCCTGCTCTCATCTCACCAGTCCAAAAAACGTACTCAACTTCCATTACCAAGAGAATTATACCCATTAAAACCTTAAGAATTTTCCTTTGCAGGTCCCCTTACCTTGCGTGTTTAACACACCACTTCATCAAAACTTTCATGTGGGATGGCCATTAATTCCCATAGCTTGAATAGTGATTTTTGCATCTGTCACCCCCAATGGGGAAGATTATCCTTATCCAATAGCATTACTATTTTATTCAAGTCCTGAGGAGTAATATCTGGAGGCCATCAAGAAGTAGTCTCGACTAGATGCCAAAATTCCCTAGTCGGCTAGCCAGACAGCTACTTGGTTACCCAATCGATGAATGTGAGAAGTGATCACATAAGGGAAGGATAAAATTAAATTCTTTACATGATTTTCCTGTGACTTCAATCGCCAACTCCTGATTACTTTAGATGGAGGGGATGCATGCAACATTTTCTAAGCAGCCTTGATCACCATGAAATAATCTCCTGTGAGTTGGATCTTTTTTGCATGCAGACCATGAGCCAAGAGGAGTCCTTTCTCTAGTGTCATGAATTCAACTACATTATTGGTTGATACCCTACAAAATATGGCATAGCATCCTATTGGATAGCTTTCTGAGTCTCTGAGGATTCTGCCATACCCATTCGAGCCCGAGTTTCCTTTAACGTTCCATTAAAGTTTATTTTTAACAAATCCCTTAGGAGGGGGGATAAAGGCATAAGGGGAATAAATTTGATCTTTAATGACAAACACAGACTATAGACCCATCATCAACTGGGATAGACCAAGGTATGAAAAGATCACAACTTCCTCCCTATCAGCCTTCTAGTCATCGTCCACCCATTTATCTACTAAGATTGATTCTCAGACATTTTCTTTTATAGTTTGCCAAATTGCCTGAGATGTGGATCTTTGCTCTTTCAATATAATTATGTTGTGTCCATGGATCTTTGCTCTTTAAATATAATTATGTTGTGTCCCTTCCATATGTTCCACAAAAGGAAGCCCAAAACTAGCACCCCGAATTTGTTGACGATCATATTTTTAAATAGGGACATCCACCATTGTTTTATGGTTTCAATGAGGTTGTTCCTTGATTGATCTGGATGACCAAAGGTGTTTCTTACTTGCCCCCAAAGAGTCTCTACTTCCAAACAGGAACTCAATAAATGCTCCAAACTTTCCTCTTGCATTTTGCATATAGGGCACCAAGAAGGGCATTATAACCCTTTCTAATAAGTTAATCCCAAATTAGCAGCCTTCGTCTAGCCACAAGCCAGAGAAAGTGGGAAACCTCCGACCATAAATTGGATGTCCAAATTTTCCACTAGAGAAGATCTTGAGGAATGTTTTCATGTCCCGCAGCTAATGAATATGCTTCTTTAGTGGAAAACATAGCTTGAGACCTATATCCCCATCTTAGTCTATCATTCCCGTCTGATATAGGATGTTATTAAAAAGTGACCAATTTTGTATTCCTTCGACCCCTTGCCATTCTGTCTCTATATACATATTATAATTTTTTACTCAAAAAAATATTTGTAATTTTATTAATAAAAACAAATTTACAATATATCAAATTGAATTGTATTACTTTTTTATTTGGATCAAAAATATGTTATTATTATTATTATTATTATTATTTTATCTAATGTTTCATTTTACGAACACAACAACATCTCCCCGTATTGAGCTCACATTTAAATGTTTACACTCATTTACAACCATTACAACATCTCTTCCATACTAGGTTGTAGAGTGCCTCTTGGCACAACAATTTCAATAAATACTAATAGTAATAAATATTTGAATGTGAATTATTAGATTGAGACTATTTTTGAATAGGGTTTCTAGAATTTTAATTTAATTATAAAAAATTATTAGCTGGATTGTAGGGATTTCACCGCAATTGAATATTCTAAAATATTCTTAGTAGTAGTCACACATCTAAGGTTGAGATTATCTCAAAAGTAGTTATGTCATTTCTACCATTTTAATTAAATTGATTAATATCATATGAACAAATGTTATGTGAGATGAGTTATGATTTTTTGGGCGTGTGATATTGATAAGTCAAGCATTGTAACAAAGCTTATTTACAAGTTGAAAATCTATATGATTAAGTGGAGGTAAACCTATATGGTTAAAAATAATGTTGCATGTTTTTTTCAATATACATATGTTTAATTCATATATTGATTATTTTTATGATGATGATGATGATGGTTAACGTCCGCTGAGACCAAATAATGATTTATCGGACCTATAAAGACAAATTATTTATTTTGATTTAAGATTTTATTCCTATGCTCAAAAAGCTTGGAGAGAAGCCTCCCGAGTTCACTATAATTTTGGCATTGTAAAAGGCTAGGAAGGTCAGTATTGTAACAAAGGTTGTGAAATTGAGATCTAATGTGGTTGTATGCAGGGCACTCTAAGAGGAAGTGGTTTTCATCCTCGATGCTCCTATTCTCACAAATATGGCAGATCCTTTCTATCCATGGCGTTTTAGGAACTGCCCAGCGGCCAGTTTCACTATGGAGCTCATGAGAATTCGTTCTAATCTTTGCTATATTAATTTTCTTTTTTGAGCTAGTTAGAATAGAGAGATACCTTTGATCTTCAAGGGTGGGGTTGATGACCTTCTTATAATAACTTAATTTTCTTTTAGACGCTAAATCTTTCTCACACCACAATTTTTCTTTGAACTTAGAAGTAACAATATCTTTAATGTTATTTATGTTTTGCAAAGCATCATTCTCATTGATCTCCCAATAGTTTAACCATGCCCTTGTGTCCTTATGCCATCCTCGGTTAAGCCTTAGGTGATTTTGGCTGGAATTTAAAGCTAGCTTAGGAAGTCTGTGATTGTCTATGTTATTGAGCTTGTGCTTGTACATCAGAAACCTGAGCGTAGCTAGGCTCTCAATAGAAGAAAGGCCTGCTTCTATAAGGAGAATAGGATAGGGTGTATTACTTTTAATTTTCAGGTTATAAGTTATAAAACGCTTCTGGATTTGCTCAATCTTCCTCCATGATTCTCTGGAGATGCTGCAGCCCCAAACTTCACAGCCATATAAGATAACAGGAGTGACTAAAGTTTCAAAGAGGAACTTCTTTTTATCCCACATTACGAGGTTTGCTGTTTTACAATTATTTTCAAGCCCAAAATAGGCTTTCCATCCCCCATTGATCCTTTTCTCAATGCTATGGTTCCAGTTGAGCTTGTGATGGATATCAATTCCTAGGTACTTGTAAGAATACACTTCCTCCAAGTTATTATTGTCATACGTAAAATTAGCGCAAGTGTCCTTTTTAGATTTGATAATCATAACTTTTGTTTTGTCTGTGTTAACAGTCATACCCATGGTAGAGCAGAAATCCTTAAGAAGCTTGAGTTGCTTATCAAGATCAGAAGGGCACCTTGCCAAAAGAACAATATCGTCAGCATAGAGAAGAAGGATAATGACTATTCCAGCTAAGATTGTGCCACCACATCCTGCTTCTTCTAAATAACCTTCGAGCTTATCGATGTAAATGCCAAATAGAGTAGGGGAGAGGGGGCAACCTTGTTTAACTCCGATGTTACACTTAATATCTTTTGACCACCCCTCATTGTTCTTTAGCTTGGCAATTACATTCTCGTATAGCCTTATAGCAGCAGCTCTTAACTCAAGAGGAACCTTTAGCTCTTCTAACCTCTTCCAAAGGTTATATCTAGGAACCGTATCGAAAGCCTTTCTAAAGTCTACAAAGCAGCAAAATAAATTGGATTTATCATTACGACATTCCTCCGCAATGATCCTTAGCGTAACAAGGTGGTCTGTTGTTGAGTGATGCCTTCTGAAACCTGCTTGGCCTTTAGCCCGCTTACCTTCACTTTCAAGCCATATGCTTAACTTTTTTTCCAGAATACTACCATATAATTTGGCTAAGAGAGGGCTGATCATAATTGTTCGATAATTAGAGGGGTTATTTGTATCTCCACTTTTAAAAATAGGGATAATGAGGCTCTCAGTCCAAGGTTTAGGGAACCCTTGATATATTATTATTATTATTATTATATAATAATAATAATAATATAAAAGAAAGTTATAATTTAGATAATTTTCATGCTCTCATTTTTTCTTCTTTAAACTTTAGCAATGTAAAATGTATCATAAAATAAGTATTTTGATAATTATCATGGATTGACATCTATGGGCTTTTACCAACCATTTAATTTGTATAGTTGTGCTAGTAAATAAAATATTTCAATATCAATTATATATAATATAAAAGATCAATTGAAAATAAAAATAAAAATAAAAAATCTTCCAATTAAAACATTTCAATTGCATGTTATTCAATATAAAGACATTTATAAGGACTTCTATGCTCAAAATGGTGTTGATGTGTGACATCCACATAGACATAGATATACATAAAATCTTTATATATGTAATCCTCTTTTAAAATTTAATGTTTGGAAAAAAAATGATTCCTTTCCGAAAAAAGAAAAAAAAAGAAAAAGAAGCAGCATTTATATCACATTCCCACACTTATATTACTAATTTCCATTAATATTAATTAATCAACAACAAAAAATCATTACACCAATACTATCAATATCACAAAAACATAAAGATACGTAAATTACACAAATTCATCCCTACTTTTTGATATTTCAATTTTGTATTTTAGCATTCAAAATCATATGAACTCATGGATACTTAAATCCACGTATGTTTTAAGTTTTAATATCTAATATTATTAGATGCTTTTTTTTCCTTTTTTTTTTCTTTTTTGTCTATAAGGAAGAAAACATCCATTCTATTGAATAAGAAAGGAGTACATGAGCGTAATATTATAGTATATAGTCCTGTGTAAAATGTAGATCATACAAATATACAACTTCCTACAACAGTAATAGTGACTGAGAGAGCGAGACACAAATAAGATGGAAGACTTAAAAGTGTTCTCTGATAATTCACAAAAACTATTGTGCCTACATACTTGTTAATAGTACTAAATACAAGACAATTCTATACTCCAAAAATTATGTCTGAACATGACAAAAAAAAGTGAAAGTTAGTTGACTAGGTGATGGAGCCACACCGTACTAGTTACTATAATAGTCTATATTCATTCATGAATCCCATTTAGGATCTCCTACTGATGATTGTGCTATTCACGAGAAAATGGATGATCTCAAGCAATAAAAAGGTGTCCAATGTTTAAGATTTAAAGGTTCATCCTTTATTCAAAGAAAATGAAACCAACTTCCTCATGGATAGCCTTCTTAGAGAGAGAATCCGCCTATCTGTTCCACTCTCTGTGGATATGGTGAAAATTAAGAGAGTGAAAATTGTTTTCTAGAGCGATCATTATGTCCATCTAATGGTTCAGGCATAAAACCTGCAAATTGTTGTTTCCAGTGATCCAATCAATGACACATTTTGAGTCACCAAAAACCCGAAGAATTGTAAGATGCATATGGGATGCAAAATAAAGAAGGGACCAACATGAACAAATCTCAGCCTTAGTGTTAGTTCCATCACCAAAGTTTGCTCATATATGGAAAGAAGATGACCCCTGTTGAAGAATATAAGCATGTCCACCATAATGGTAATATTGGGATGCACCATCAAAAAATCCAAATCGATAGAAACTGCAACTTTGGGGAAAATAGAATGGACAGAAAGGTTTGTGTAGAGCAGTTCTCAAATATACTTTGAAGAACCCAATAACCTGAGGGAGGATGTAGTGTGGATTAATGGAGATATCCTCAAAAATTCACTTGTTCCTTACCTTCCATATGCCCTAGACAATGAAGATAAGTAGTGATTTATAGGTCCCATCTTGTGATCTCACCACTGCATACAAGAAGCAAACAGGGAAAAGGGACTAGAGTCCAACAAATGAAGAGTAGATAAAGCATCTAACCATAAATACCCTTAGAAATTACACTGGAAGAAGAGATGATCAATTGTCTCAAACCCATTTAGACATAAAATACATATATCCGGGCCATGAAAACTCCTATGTAGCAAGTTGTCCCATGTGAGAATGCAATTCTCTAGGACAAGGCAAACAAAGCACTTAAGTTTATGTAGAAGAGGACAGTGCCAAAGTTTTGATACCGCCACATTTTAGTGTGATATGAAGATAAATTGATGATGGAATCATAGGTCAAATTGGTTGTAATCTAACCAAAGGCTGAATTCCAGCACCAAACCATTGTATCTTTGCCACTAGACAAGAAAATCCCATTTGATGTGAGGCCTTTGATAAAAGAGTCCCATTTTGTGATCATATACCCCTAAAGGCCCAAATCCAAGGAACTTTTCCAAACACAGGTACACTGAGCCTTTGGGTAATATGCTAACAATTCACAACATCCCTCAGGGCTACAGGACACTCAGGGGCCAAAGAACCACCCTAGGTGACCAAACCTTGAGTTGGGACTGCTTTTCTCATAACTTAACCCCCAAACACATGCATCACAAGGCATGGGTGTGGTTGAAGGCCTCCAACTGCACACACAACACTTCCTGAATGCGGTTGTGACCCAAATTATCTAGTTCAGAGGGTACGGTGCTGAGATCTAAGCCACAATTCCAGGTTAGTCTCGAGACCACTACCCAGAACTGCCTAATACTTCTCATAATCATAAATGACATAAAAACAAGGATACATATTGAAAATTGAAGGCAAAACTTGACCTAGACTACCTAGAAGATAACATACATTTCGTCAAATACATGGAAAACATGTAAGCTATGTCATGAATGCATATTTGATCATAATAGTATGATATTCATTTGAGAATCATCAAGAAGGCCCTATGCCCTCTCCACGTAGCAACAACAACATTTATCAGTCCATACATTTATCAACCAATCAATAACTAAACAATTCATGACAAGAGCCATACACATCATATAACCAGAAAATAACCAACATATAAACCATGGAAACTCAACCATAATATCGCCAACATAATCACTGCAAATGCTCATAGATCACAATAAAGAAATGTCTCTATTTACATATGAAAATACCAACCAAGGCAGGGACTTCCACGTACCACCCTACCATAGATTGGGTTGAGGCAAATCTCTCTTTCAACCAATCACCCTCGTGCCATATTCCAAGCATTAATATGGGATCTCATGGAATAAACCAAACAAAACCATCCAAGGCTTCCAGAGGCCAAACCACCCCAACTCTCAACCATAGTGATTCCACCTCCATGGTCGAACATCACTAACACCAACCAGATCAGTCTCTACCTAAGTTATCCAAGGCTCCATGAACTAGTAACTCAACCCATAGCCTTCCAGGGCTCCAAAGCGTTTGTCCAACCCAGCTCTAGGGACTAGTAGCTCAACCCACCAAGGTCTCCAGAACATTTGTCCCAACCTAGGCTCTAGGACTAGTAACTCAACCCAAGTTGTTCCAAGGCTTCCAAATCGTTTGTTCCAACCCACATCCATAAGGAATTATGAGCACCAATCAGAAAACAATCAAGTGGAAAGACCCACAACAGCATGACTATCCAAGAAATGGCAAGGCAGGGCTAAAACCTCAACCAATCCAGGCAATCCTCCATGCCAATGAAAACACGTAACAAGGAAATCATGTGCACATGCATCCATAAATCAGAAAGGAAATCACACATGCAACCTGTTACTTGCAAAACAATCCAAATGTAGTTGTTGATCCACCTATTCCCTTGCACTTTCCTTCTTTCCTTTTCCTTCTTTTTCCAAATCCAATGTATGCCAAAGTTCTCCAAGCATGCTCTAAGATTTCTCTAAGTGTGTAAGAGTGTTAGAGATTGAGAGAATAAAAGAGAGCTCCACCCAAAAATTGTCAAAAGGCTGTGAAATGATCCTCATGAGCCTTTTTATCATTTAGGCATCTATTTTCTTCATTTTCCTTCATTTTTCCATCAATTTCCCTCTCATGCAAATTTGTGTCTCTTCAACTCCCTTTTCTCCTTTTTTCCTTTATTTCATAAATAAAATATAAATTAATGTCACTTTTCCTTTACCAATGCCTTTTCCAATTTCCATAGCCATTAATTAATCACCAGTGATACCCATCACTACGTTTTGCTGACATTCAACATGGAATACATGTCCCATGACCTTGGTCTTTTTTATTTACATAGAAAATCAACCAAGGGTTGTTACAAACCCCTCCCCCTTAGGGGGACACTAAATCACTGAAAAACAAAACGTACTGCTCAAGGAGCTTTATAACACAGCTCGGTGTAGTATTTATAATGAAAAACTACTACAAACCATGACCAACATAACAAACATGCAATCATTCTGCTTATTGGAGCTTTATAACACAATTCATTGTGATATCTATAACAACATTTGCATATACATATACCAAAAACTCATTTGCTCGAACCAGCAAATAATGAAGGATACATAGCCCGCATCTGATCAGTCATCTCCCATGTAGCTTCATTGGACCCAAAGGGCTTCCAATGCACTTTAACCTGCTCGATTCCTCTATTTAAGAGCATGATTTGTTTCCATTGCAATATACATTATGGTTATGGTTGGAATTCTCCCCCTGATTCCACCTACAATACAAACTAGTCAATCACATGATCAACATCTTGTACATACTTCTTGAGAAATGAAACATGGAAAACATCATGGACTTTCACTGTCAAAGGTAGTGCAAGTCTGTAGACCATTGGTCCAATCCTCTCAAGTATCTTGAAAGACCGGCAATACCGAGGTGCCAGCTTGGCACACGATTCAATCCTTAAGGAGCTCCTCTCGGGCTTGATGCACAAGTACACATGCTCCCCAACCGAAAACTCCTTAAATACTCTGTACTGATTTGCATAACTATTCTCATGTTGTGTATTGCCTTCAAATTCCTTTTAATAACGTGCATTTCATGTTCCATTTCTTTCAACATATCTGGTCCAATCAAAACCCTATTCACTGGATCACTCCAACTAATAGGAGTGTTACAACCCTGCTCGTAAAGTGCCTCAAGCAAACTCATCCTCAAGGTCCCCTGATACCCATTATTATATGCAAACTTGACCAATGGAAGATACTTTTCCACTTCCTTTGCTGATGAATAACGTACATCCTCAACATGTCCTCAAGAATCCTATTAACCCTCTCTATCTATCCATATGTCCGCAGATGATAAGTTGTACTGAAAGCCAAATTTGTCCCTAAACCTACAAACAACTCCTTCCAAAACTTGGAAGTGAACTTGGTATCTTTGTTTGATATGATCTTCTTAGGAACACCATGCAATCTCACTATCTCCCTGAGAAAAATATGAACTACCTCACTAGCTGAATTCATAGACTTAACTGCAATGAAATGTGATACCTTACTTAACTTGTTAACCACAACCATGATAGAATCATGTTGCTTCGATGTCCTCTGCAAACTTGTAATGAAGTCCATGGAAATGATCTCCCATTTCCACTCTAGAATCGAAATTGGCTGCAATAAACCACCTGAATGCTTACACTTTGCTTTTACCTACTGACAATCCAAACATCTCACAACAAACTTTGCCACCTCTTTCTTTAAGTTCGACCAATGGTAGAACTTCTTAATTTTTGTCAACGTATTTTAATATCTCGGGTGACGTGAATACGACTTAACATGAAACTCTCTCAAGATAAGCTTCTTAAGCTCATTGTCATCTGGTACATAAATCCTATTCTTGAATCTGACCAAGCCATTTGTTGTGAGATGGTACTCCTCAACCATATTACCTTCACCCTATTGATGTAACATGTGCCTCAACTACTAATACTTGTCATCATGTTGTCCTACCTGTAGGATCTGATCCTACATGTATGTCCCATAAGAACTCATTACTACAATGTGATTCACCTGCACTCTTCTAGTAAGAACATCTGCAACCCTATTCTCCTTACCCTTAATATACCTGATCTCAAAATCAATCTCACTGAAAGTAGCTAACCATCTAGCCTGTCTGGAATTCAGATTAGACTGATCAAATAAGTACCTCAATCCACTATGATCACTCATCAAAATAAACCATCTTCCAAGAAGGTAATGCATCCGCATATTCAATGCATGAATGATAGCTACCAACTCAAGATCGTGCATCAGATAGTTCTGATTGATCTCATTCAGCTTCCTTGACTCATAACATACGACATGTACTTCATGCATCATAACTCCACCAATTCCTCTCTTGCAAGAATTTGTATATACCACAAACTCTTTATCTAGATTTGTAATCTTCAAGACTGGAATATTCGTAAGCAATTGCTTCAACTGCTCAAAACTAGTTGCACATTCCTCTATCCATTCAAACTCCTTTCCTTTTTTCTGCAGCGATGTAATATGATAGGCAATCTATGAGAAGTTCCCAATGAACCGCCTATAGTAACCTGCTAATCCCATGAATGATATGACCCCATCCACATTCCTCGATGATGCCAACTCCATAATAGCTCTAATATTTTCCGGATCCATTGTTATACCTTCCTTGGAAATAACATGTCCCAAGTAATGTACTTCTGTTTGGAAAAAAACAAAAACAAAAACAAAACAAAACAAAACAAAAACAAAAACAAAAAAACAAAACAAAAAACAACAACAACAACACAAACAAACAAACAAAACAAAAACAAAAAACAAAACAAAACCAAGAAAAAAAAAAAAAAACAATAACAACAACAACAACAAAAAACAACAACAAAACAAAACAAAACAAAACAAAAACAAAAACAAAAACAAAACAAAACAAACAAAAAACAAAAAAAAAAAAACAAAAAAAAAAAACTACATTTACTAAGCTTCGCATACAATGGATGCTCTCTCAACAATTTTAACATTGTTGCTAGCTGCTCGACATGCTCTTCCTCATTCTTAGAATGTATCAATATGCCATCAATGAATACTATCACAAACTTGTCCAGATAAGGACACAACACACTATTCATCAAACACATGAAAGTAGTTGGAGCATTAGTCAAACCAAAAGGAACCATAACAAATTCATAATGCCCATACCTGGTCTGGAATGTGGTTTTGTAAATGTCCTCTTCTTTGATGTGTATTGATGATATCATGATCTCAAATCAATCTTTGAGAACATTGCTGCTCCCTTCAATTGATCAAACGAATCATCAATTCGCGGCAAAGGATACTTGTTCTTGATCATCGCCTTGTTCAACTGCTTGTAATTAATACACAACCTGAGAGTACCATCAGTTTTCTTTACAAACAATATCATTGCACCTCAAGGCGACACACTTGTCCTAATGTATCCCTTATCAAGCATTTCCTTAAGCTACAACTTTAATTCCATTAATTTTGGAGTGCTCATCCTATAAGGTGCCTTCAATGCTGATGTTATTCTTGACATCAACTCAATAGAAAAGTGAACTTCCCTATGAGGTGGTAACTCTGAAATATCTACTGGAAACACATCCTGAAATTGCTACAAAATTGAATACCTATTCAAGACTTCAACATCCTCAACATCCTTCCCTTTGTCACTAGAAATATGAATTGTAAACAATACACACCCTTTCCTACTACTCTGCTTTGCATGTTGTTGTAGCGGCTACAACCACCCTCCAAAATTTTGCCTTCGTTTTGTTTTGGAGCCTCCCTCCTCAACATCTTAGCAGTTGTCTTGCACTTCTCAGGTAATTGTGTTTCATTTGAATTTATCTGTCTCTTTACAATTTTTGTTTGCTTACTTATTTTGTCAACTAACCACAAGTTGACCCAGTGACATGGTTTACATCGGGTTCTTGTGTTATCTTGGAAAATTGCACAGTTCTAGAGGGCAGCCTACCTTGCTCTCAGGAATTGCACAAAATCCCAACAACTTGCCTTGCTCTTAGAAATTGTGCAGAGTAGCCCAAAAACTTGCCTTGCTCTTAAAAACTACGGAGAGCAAGCAATCATGCATTGCTCTTAGAAATAACACAGAGCAGGTAGTCAACCTTGCTCTCAGAAACTGCAAAGAGCAAGTAGTCAGCCTTGCTCTCAAAAACAACACAGAGCAGGAAATCAGTCTTGCTCTGAGAAATTTCGCAGATCAGGCAGTCGGCCTTGCTCTCAAGAATTGCGCAGAGCATCCAGACAGTGAACTGAGGCTCAAAAATCCGCAAACCCAACTGATAGCTTGGCTTCAGCTAGGAAACTGTGAAGAACATGAGAGGAAACTAGAGCTACTCAACCCAAGAATTGCGCAAAATCATTCCTTCAGTTTTTTTCCTGCTACATGTGCTGGTAGGTTGCCTAGTTCCCACACAATCCTTCCTTGCATGCATGGTAGTCTTACCCAAAAAAGCAAAAAAACATCCCTAGAAAATAGGGATCTATTTTTAGCAAGCAAGATTTACATGCAAGTTGATTTTAGAAACTTCCCATCAAGTGTTGCTTTCTCATAGATTTGTGGCATGTGCATCATAAACCCTAAATATACCAAATATATTCAATGGATGCCCCAAATCTCATTCTTCACATTCGATCTTGGAGCTCTGGCATTCCCGAGGCATCTAGGAATCTTCAGCATGACCTTCACGGCTTTTCTAGGTAAGTTTTGCTTTTGATGTCTTTTGCTGCTTTTTCTATCGCTTTTCTTTGCTTGGATTGTGTGAGTGTTGCTTTCCTTGTTTTATTGAACGACCATTGGCGTGTTAATGTATTTTAACTTGTAAAAGTGTTATTTCAAATTTTGCATTGCATTTCCTTAGTGTTGCATGCATGACGTTGTTTCTGCACTAACGATCGTCGTCGTGGCGACTCGCTTCATGAGCTTCGCTGTTTTTTTGTTTGACCGATTCTTGCAATTTCTCTGATTTCATGCATGTCCATTCACTCAGATCTACACCATCTTTGCACATGCATTCAGTCCTATTTATTTTCAAGTCGCCCTTGGGCAGATCTGGGCTGCCTTGGCCTGGATCTTGCCTTGCCCGGCATGCACTACACATTCCTAGGACTCAAGGCTCTACCTTGGCTCCAAGAATTGTGTAGAGGTTTCTTGTCACTGGCTTCCTAGCTATGGTCTAAGTAGTTCTAGGAGACAATGCCCAGTCTTGCCCCTGGGATTGTCCAATGGGCAGTCTCAACCAACAATCAAGTCAGACTAAACTGCACATTACGTAGTTCCAGTCCTCAGTAAGCCAATTTGGACTATGCTCTGCGCAGTTTCAGCCAACAGCCCGCTCACTAGCAGTCGGGATTGCGTAATGCGTAGTTCTAGCTGACAATCTCCCTGCCTCTCAGAGTCATAACTGCACAATCTTTCCCAGCAGTCACTTAGTTTGTTGCATGACCGATCCTTGAGTTGCTTTATGTTTTTCAGCTGACATCTGCTTTCCATGACTCTCTCTTTGTCTCCAAGCACCACATGGAAAAGTAACAATAGCAACAGTGAACAATAAACCTGTGCAATACAAAGGCAAGATGAAGATTTTCGAGAACGCAGAGGCAGAGCAAAGCTACAAGTTTAGGGAAGATCCACTTGTGGAGAAAGTAGCTTTGGAGATTGAGGCGAAGAGGTGACAAGAGCGAAAGTAGAGTAGCACAAAGAAAGAGGGAGAAGCAAAGACTGGAATAAGCAGAGAGAAAGTTACAGGAAGTAGAGCAAAGGCTCAAAGAAGAACAGGAGTTGCACAGAAGAGAGAAGGAAGCATAGCAGGAACATGAATAGGAGGAAGTGCAAGGCGTGCAGATAGAGAAAACTATGTTGATACAGGTTGAAGACTCAGATCCACCAGCATTAGATGATGAATAGGGTGAGTGGTCGTAGGAGCAAGAACTTGCTCAGCAGGATGAACAGATGGACATGGAGATAGTATAGCCAAAACAGGATCAGGACACGGATCTCATGCCAAAAGCAACCGAGGTCACTCCATAGGCTTCACCAGCTTCGACAGCAGAGCAAGTCCCAAGTGAACAAGGAGAGATTGTTCTCCTTGAGGATGATATGGGAACAGATGTGTACAACATAACCTTTGACAAGTCACGACACAGGGTTGTACAGGCGCGCAGAGCGCACACCCTAAATGATCATACATCTCCTGTGCACTTTGAAGAACGAGTGATTGTGTTTGATGTGTGAAGACATCCAACTGCCTTGGCTGATGCTACAAAGGCTTATGTCAAAGCCACAAGCTCAAGTGTGAATTTCTTGATAGCAGAAAATGAGTGCATGGCTAAGGACTTGCAAGCGGCCAAGCAGAGGGAAGAACAATCAACAGGATCCGCCAGAGTAGAAATGAAGAAAGTGATACTCGCTAAAGTATTGGCTCTTGAGATAGTCATGCGGAGATTGTATGATAGGTTCGTCATCATGAACAAGGCAGTTGTCCATTTACATGGATTTCAGTAGCGTTACATCAAGATTGCACGCACGCTCACAAACATACATGATGTTGTTGATCACATACAGACATGGACAATGAGGTACAAGGGAGCCCCGCTTTATTTGCACAAGATGGTGAAGTCGCATGAAGAGTTGGACAAAGAACACATCTAGAGTCAGATCTGAAACAATGAGGAACTCCCACTTCTCATCACCAATGTTGAGGCTTCATATGCACGGTTGTTCAGGGGTTTGGATATCATTGTGTGAACGCACAGGATCCCATCCATCAGAACACTCACCGAGGCCGAAGAGAAGAACCAAGTACAACTGAAAATTGACATGTACTTCGAGCAATTGATGCGCACGGCCACCAGCGCAGACTTGCAGGTTAGCGTAGGGAACATGCAGAGGTATGTCGTCGGTCCAGCCACACTCAAGACTATGCTACGCATTTTACAGGACGATTTGGATAAAGGTTCCAAATTAGTATACCTGGAAGTGATGGAGGCAAGAGTTCGTTTCTAGAAAGACATCACCAAACAATACGCAGACACCATTGCACACTACCAAGCTTGGCATCAGTTCGTCACCAAAGATCACGAGGAGGATGTTTCCGAGTTGGTCTTTCCACAGCCGTCTAAGTCTTAGTGTTGTCTTGTCTGGCTGACTCAAGCCTATTTTTGTCCCACATGGGTATAGGTGGAAATTGTATCATTATTGTAAATATGTTGTAAAGTGAAATTCCAAGTGTCATTAGTGGAATGCAAACAATCATATGTAATGTAAAGAGTTATATGTAATGAAGTTGAAGAGTCATGAGGGTATTCCAAGAGTCAAAGGGGAATGTCAAGGGTCACCCCACCTTTGCTATATATAGAACCTCATAACGCATAGGAGAGGCTTTTTTGGAGCTAAGATTTTGGTCAGACATTGCTTAAAGAAGGCTTGGAGAGTATTATGACGAGCCTTTGCTTCTCCACAGTGTAGAGTGAGTACATCTCTTTGGAGGAGCAGGCAAAGTTGACTGTAATGTTCCACTATTGGGGCTAATGGCCATTAATGGTGTATGTATGGATGGAACTTTCACTTTATATAATATAACAGCGCTAGCGCGTCTTCATGCATATGTTGTTATTGTAGTTCGACTATTCTAGTTACGTTAGAAATGTATGTTGTTTAACTTACACATTTGTGTATGAACTATTTTGTATACGATTGTATGAATCTTGTTGAAGTCAAGTTGTTGGTTTAACCCATCACTTTGGATTGTGGACTATTCTGTTGTCCAGCTTGTGATGTCATTCAGCTCGTGTGTTTTAGGATGCGTACTATTGCAGAATTCTAATGGGCACACTTCCTTTTCCCCCTCCATGTGTTAGAACCCCCTTGCATGTCACTCGACTCGCTACAAGGTCACACACTTGCTTCTGACAAAGATATCATGAGAGAGTTGGCTCGTGCTTTCTATCATTATGACCATAAAGCACTCAATAAAAAAATTATGCAATTACGGAAAGCACCTAACGAATCCCTTTTACAGTATTGGAAATGCTTCCAAAATATCTCTTTTCAAATCCTAGAAGATGAAATTGATTGGAAATTCCTCAATGAAAGATTTCAATATCTTCTTCACATATCTGAAAATCCTCACGTGTTAGAATCATTAAAACCCCTCCCAGCATACCTTAGTGTTAGAGCTATCAAACCCAAGACAGACATGGTTGTTGTCACAAGTGACCCTCCATCTGCTTCTCATCAAACAGCTTTAGCTCCATAGTGTGAGGTGGAAGAAGGTGCACCCCCATCTGTTGAACTATCACATCCTCCCATCCCACCTACTCTGGATATCTGTGCAGATTTCGCTTGCAAGCCTGTTGGTTTTCACGTGAACTTGTTTTCTCAACCTTTGTCCTCTTGTTCTGTTGATCCTCCAGATTGTACTGTGTTGTGTTCTCCCGATCCAAACTCCACATTTGTTATTCACGAGTATCAAGTTGTCAACAAAGCTAGTGTTGAGCAACCAACCTGCGTTGTCATTTATGATGAGTATGTGTGGGAATATGAAGAAGAACCTGCGGTGAAGGATGAACTCCTTTTGTCCACACCTCATCCGCTACTTCCTCACATCTTTTGTGATTCTGCCATTTCTTATTTGACTTGTGAAAACTCATTCCCGGATGTTTCTACTTTTGATTATTCACAAAACACATGGGATGTCAGTTTGTCATTACATTGTGGAGAGGACACATATTTATTTCTGAATCCACCCAATTTATCATCTTTTCTTTTTGGAAACTTAGAGGGTGAACATTCTTGTTTCTCATCAACCCCTCTATATGATTCGTCAGATCATGAGGATGTCAATGAACGTATCGAATTTTTTTTATCATGGCTATCGTGATCTATTTATTCCTTCATTCAATGACGATGTTGATTCACTTGTTGTTAGTCTTTCTAAGCCACTGATATTTGATGATCCACTTGATGATGAAGTGGAAACCCCTCAAGCTATCGAGGCAACTCAGCCTGAGCTTATGGTTATATCAGGCCCTCGCTGTCTTGAGGACAGTTTCGCTTCCAATCATAAATATGTTGAAACACCCCAGGCTCCTCATCACTCTCCTGTTTGCATTGAAGATCAATCTAATTCACATATTGATCCAGATGGATCTTGATTGAGTATAGTCATATTGGCTATGTAATGTTTTGAGACCAAGATGGTCATGGACAGCAGCAGACCACAACATGCTTAAAAATCAAAGTTCTTAGATGTAGTTGAACCCAGGCTCATTACATAGATATCGTCTTTTTGAATCCAACGCAACTTGAATGACGAAAATTCAACTTCGTATGAAGAAGTTATGCAAAGTCAAAGTTCAAGTCCAAGCTAGGCAAAAAGTTAAATTCAACTGGTCAACACTCACGATTCCAGCAAGCAAGGTTCCGCTTCAGGGTTTTGTGGTCAAGGTTCCAGTATCAATGAGATTGTGACACGTGGCGCATCCATAATGGGACAAGTTGCAGTTTTTGGTTGGTCGAAGGACAACCAATCATGTGCTGCCACAAGGCCCTATCAAAGTGCGACACATGGATGTATAACACTGGCCAAAAGTTTTTTAACAAATGAATTGGATGCGATTCAATCCTATGACCTCCCCCCTATAAACTTCTCCACCTCACCATTTGGGCACCGATGGGACTGTATTAAAACATGGGTGCATTATTATATTTGAATAATTGTTATGTTGCAATGGTGGGACAAGGGGTGGCAGAGCCCGCCATACCTGGTAGTCCGCCAACCCCTCGGACTATTTGGCAACGAGTTAACACGTTGCTAGACTTAGCATAGAGTTGTGCCAACAAACCTTTGAACCATATTCCAAAGTGTTATGCCACAGTTCGAATGTTTAATGCCACGAATTATTGTTATACAATGGTTATAACTATATGTTATAATTGGCACAGGGAAGATTCATATGTATCATCGAAGTCCTATGTTTATACTATGGTTTCAACCATAAGTCATATGTGGCAGGATCTCCAACTCGACATGCAATCAGTGGATATGGTGAATTATTTATGCTTATGTTTAAACCTATGGTTCAACTATATGATATGTTGTGTCAACCAAATGCCACGGGTTGAATAATGTATGCACCAAACCCTTGGTTGTATTATCGACGCTCTCAAAGTAGTAAAGTCTCCAAAGTTATCGACACACAGTCAACCATAGCACAACGGCCATATTCCAAAGCTAAAGCCACATAGGAGTTTGATATACTACGGTCCAATGTTTATACATATGGTTATAACAATCATATCCAGTTATAGTTGGCGCAGATTGGTTCCAACGAATACCATATCACTGTTCAAATATATGTTGCGGGTTATCACAAATATATCACTGCCAAAACTTTGGTTCATAACCATATGCCAAAGTATTCTCACCGTCGGGGTTTCATGTCCAATGTTTAGACTTTGGTTATATTTAAAAGGCCTCGGGTCGATTATTGATACTATTGGTCCAATGATATTGCTAAAGTTAAACCATATGCCAACAAAATATATTTGTGTCACAATATATATGGTGCGAGTTTAATACATACCTTATTGTCGATTCATACCATATGGTTGATACACCATATTTGTAATGTTGTTGCACCTGAACTCTAAAGTTAGAGTTTCGATATAATGATCGTCATGTTAATACTATTCAATGCATTCAAATCCCAGGAGGTCCACGGTTTGACTGCGGGACTTGCCCGTGGGTTATAAAATGAATTTACAATTGCACCATAGGAGGAGGAGTTGTAATGTGAAGCTTAGCACCGTATTTTATTAGTGTCTGTAATATGCCTTTTAAGGCATAATTTGGCCAATATTAGGTCTTTTTGAGATCTGTAAGTTACATTGGGAAACTGAGATCGAGGCCTATCTTCTAACAGTAGCCATTGATGTCTGTGAGCGCATTCGAGAATGGCTATTTGGCCAGTATGATCTGGAGGAAAACAACCACAACACTTATGTTTTGAAGCTGACATATTATTTCTTTTTGATCTCGAGTTTGAGTACGAGGACCTTTGTTGCTTAGTCCTCTTTGTATTGGTGCAATCGCCTCTTTATAAAATTGAGTCAGTTTAAGGGTGAGAGTTCTGTGTAGGAGAAATTTTCTTGAAGGGAAACATTTCCACTCCATCATCAGCTTGACTCTAAAAGACTAAGAATATTTATGTACTCACTTTGCAGCCAAGATCAATAAAGTGACCTAACCTTTGAGCAAGGCCCGGAGACGTAGCCCAGGAGGGGTGAAATCCGTCATCAACTGGTTGTGTCTCTTTCTTATGTCATTTTTATGATTTGAATATTTTTCATCTTTAAGTTCATTAAAATTTGATTATTCATATGTGAATAAATTATGAACTAAAGACATAATTTTAAAAGCTTGCAAAGTGTTAGAGGACGATCACACATTTTCAGATCACATATTTTACATCCTACATCTAAATCACATGACCCCATCGCTCATGCATTGGAGGAATCATACACGATGAGCACTCTTGCTAAATGAAAGTTGTATTAATTTGTCATGTTTGCTCGTTTGTCACGGTCAAAAGAGTGTACATGCTCATGTCTGTGCACAATGTTTCAAAACACCATGGTACGTCCGTAGAATGTTCATCTGGCGCTTTTACTCTTTTCTTTTCTGTGGACACATTCAAACTTTGAGCATGTTGGTCTTCACTATTTTATCTTTTTTGTTTGCTGGTTTACTTGAATATCTTTCTAGTCAACCATGCCTTCACCAACATGGGTCAACCAATGCGCTAGTGGTTGCATTGGAAATATCACTTTACGTGAGTAGACCCATGCATTGTTTAGCATAGGAGTAGGAGTAGTGTTTGCTTATTGTTTTATTTGCTTTCTTGCTTTATTTGCTTGCATGTTTTACTTTGCTTTCATGTTTTGATTTCATTTACTTTTTCCCTTTGATTGTTTGTTTGCTTATTGTTATTCACCCATAGGATTAGCTTTGCATGAAACTGTGTTTGGCTCTTGAGACAAACAGGGTGAAGTACAAGAGGGCTTGTACAACTATCAACAATTGTTTATTTGTTGTCCTCTCTCTTTATGAAGAGCTTGTTGTCTTCAGTCAATGATACCTTGATGGAAAATACATTATGTTCAGAGTGAGCCTTGGTGAAAACACAACGCTTGCAATTTTAACTAGTACTGCCTACTCTAATCATCTTTTCTATATTCGGTTAACCCTTGTCATCTCAGTCAAGTAAAGTAAGGTGAGGGGGAAATCTTAACAAGTATGTCAAAGGTATATATAACATACTTCTCTGAAGGGACAACCTCTTCTGCTCTCAATAAGTCAGGATCCCTCTTTCGCCTCATGAAAATAAATAAGTGTCTATGCATAGTTCTCTGAAAAATGAAAAATAAATAAAGTCGAAAGAAGAGAAAGGATTCATGCGCATAGAGGTGATGAAAGTAACTTCGTCAGGGTACTGACCAAGCTCATTAGGGTGGAGCGATGCTTGTGTCCCTGTGTGACTCTGCTGTGGTACTATCCATGCCTGCTGGTAGCAGAGAAACACCAGAGATGAAACTAAAACTCTAACATTCATATTACTTGTGCATCAATATACCCCTCCTCCCCAATTGAAACAACTCAGTTGACTTGGCTTGGTATATGTGCTGGCCGATCAAGGGAATGGCAGGGACTATATCTTTAACACAAGCTAGTGTAGAAGTTATGACGATCAAAGAATCGAACAATACTTCCGGAAGAAGGTCCATATAGAGAGTTGGAGTTCTACCAGTGTGTCACCAATGTTGTAGCAGCTACAACCACCCTCCAAAATTTTGCCTTCACTTTGTTTTGGAGCCTCCTTCCTTAACATCTTAGAAGTTGTCTCGTACTTCTCAGGTACTTGTGCTTCATTCGAATTCATCTATTTCTTTACAACTTGTGTTCCCTTACTTGTTTTTTCAACTAACCATAAGTTGACCCAGTGACTTGGTTTACATCTAGTTCTTGCACTATCTTTGAAAATTGTGCAATCCTAGAGGGCAGCCTACCTTGCTCTCAGGAATTGCGCAGAGTAGCCCAACAGCTTGTGTTTCTCTCAAAAACAACGCAGAGAAGGCAATCAAGATTTCTCTTAGAAACAACACACAGTAGGCAGTCATCCTTGCTCTCTGAAACTATGCAGAGTAGGTAGTCAACCTTGCTCTCAGAAACAATGCAACATAGGTAGTCAACCTTTCTCTCAGAAACTGTGCAGAGTAGGTAGTCAACCTTGCTCTTTAGAATTGCAGAGCTCATCTTGGTAGTGAGTTGAGGCTCAAAACTGCGCAGACCCAGCTGACAACTTGTTTTCGGCTAGGAAATTGTGTAGAACATGAGAGGCAGCTAGAGCCACTAAGTCCAAGAATTGTGCAGAAGCATTCCTTTAGTTGCTACTTGCTGCATGTGCTAATAGGTTTCCATGTTCCCTCCAGAATAGCACAATTCTTCCTTGCATGCATGGCAACCTTTCCTAAAAAAAGAAAACGCAAAAAGAAAAAAAGCATCCCTAGAAAATAGGGATCTATTTTTAGTAAGTAGGAGTTACATGCAAGTTGACTTCAGAAACTTCCCACCAAGAGTCATTTTTTCCTAGATTTGTGGCATGCACATCATAAACCCTAAATCTACCAAATCTATTCAATGGACGCCCCAAAGTTCATTCTTCACATTCGATCTTGGATCTTTAGAATTCCCAAGGCATTTAGGAATCTTCAACACGATCTTCGTGGCTTTTCCGGGTAAGTTTTTCTTTTCATGTCTTTTGGTGCCTTTTTCTGTCACTTTACTTTCCTTGGCTTGTGTGAGTGTTGTTTTCCTTGTTTTATTGAACAACCACTAGCTTTTTAATGTATTTTTAACTTGTAGAAGTGTTGTTTCAAGTTTTTCATTGCATTTCCTTAGTGTCGCATGCATGACCCTATTTCTGCACTAACGGTCGTCATTGCGGTGACTCGCTTCATGAGCTTCATTGTTATTCTATTTGATTGATTCTTGTAATTGCTCTAATTGCATGCATGTCATTTCACTTAGGTCTGTACCATCTTTTCACATGCATTAAATCCTACTTGTTTTCAAGTCACCCTTGGGTAGATCTGGGTTGCCTTAGCCCGAATCTTGCCTCGCCCGACATGCACTGCACATTCCTGGGACTCAAGGCTATGCCTTAGCTGCCTATCACTGGTTTCCTGGCTGTGTTATGCATAGTTCTGGGAGACAGTACCCAATCTTGCCCCTAGGATTGCACAATGCGTAGTCCCCGCCAGAAATCAAGCCGGACTAAACTGCGCATTGCATAGTTCCAGTCCTCAACAAGCCAAGCTGGACTGTGCTCTATGTAATTTTAGCGAGCAGCCCAATCACTGGCAGTCGAGACTGTACAATGCATAGTTCCAGTTGACAGTCTCCCCGCCTCTTAGAGTGATAACTACACAATATTTCCCATAAGTCACTTAGTTTGTTTCATGACCAATCCTTGAGTTTCCTTATGTTTTTCAGCTGACATTTTCTTTCCATCAGTGTCTCTCTATCTCCAAGCACCACAGGGAACAAAAACAACAATAGTGAGAAGCAGACTTGCACAAGACAAAGGAAAGAGGAAGATTGTCGAGAGCGTAGAGGTAGAGCAAAGCTACAAGTTTAGGGAAGATCCACTTGAGGAGAAAGTAGCTTTGGAGGTTGAGGCGAAGAGGTGACAAGAGCAAAAGGAGAGTATCTCAAAGAAATAGGGAGAAGCAAAGACTAAAAGAAGCAGAGAGAAAGTTGCAGGAAGCAGAGCAAAGGCTCAAAGAAGAATAGGAGTTATGCAGAAGAGAGAAGGAAGTGCAGCAAGAACAGGAACAAGAGGAAGTGCAAGGCGCATAGATAGAGGAAACTGCGCTGATACAGGTTGAAGACTTAGATCTACCAGTAGCAGATGATGAACAGGGTGAGCGGCCACAGTAGCATGAACTTTCTCAGCAGGATGAACAGATGGTTGAACAAATGGACATGAAGATGGTACAACCAAAATAGGATCAGGACACAGACCTCATGCCAAAAGAAATTGAGGTCACTCCATAGGCTTCACCAACTCCAGCAGCAGAGCAAGTCCCAAGTGAACAAGGAGAGAATTTTCTCCTTGAGGATGATCCGGGAATAGATGTGTACAACATAGCCTTTGACGATTCACGACATAGGGTTGTATAGGCGCGCAGAGCACACACCTCAGATGATCATACATCTCCTCAACACTTTGAAGAACAAGTGATTGTGTCTGATGTGACAAGACATCCAACTACCTTGGCTGATGCTACGAAGTTTTATGTTGAAGCCACAAGCTCAAGTATGAAATTCTTGATAGCAGAAAATGAGTGCATGGATAAAGACTTACAAGAGGCCAAGCAGAGGGAAGAACAATATATAAGATCCTCTAGATAAGAAATGAAGAAAGCGATACTCGTTGAAGTATCGACTCTTGAGACAGTCATGCAAAGGTTGTATCGCAGGCTTGTCACCATGCACAAGGCAGTTGTCCATTTACATGGCTTTCAGCAGCGTTGCATCAAGATTGTGCACATGCTCACAGACATACATGCTATTGTTGATCACGTACATACATGGACAATGAGATACAATGGAGCCCTGCTTTACTTGCATAAGATGATGAAGCCACAGACAGAGTTAGACAAAGCACACATCCGGAGTCAGATTTGGAACTATGAGGAACTCTCGTTGCTCATCACCAATGTTGAGGCTTCATATGCACGGTTGTTCAGGAGTTGGATGTCATTGTATGGATGCATAAGATGCCATCCATAAGAACACTCACAGAATCCAGAGAGAAGAACCAAGTACGACTGGAGATTGGCATGTACTTCGAGCAATTGATGCGTATGGCCGCCAGCACATGTTGGAAAAATCACCGCACCTCTATAGAATTCGTAATTTCCACCCTGGGGATCCTAGTTACTGGTTTGTAACGTTTGCCAACACCTGCGGGTTTCGGTGTAACGACAAACCTCCACATGGTATCAGAGCTTGGACCCAGGTTCGATTCCCCCGAGTTGCGTTTGAGGGGGGGTGTTGGAAAAATCACCGCACCTCTATAGAATCCGTAATTTCCACCCTGGGGATCCTAGTTACTGGTTTGTAACGTTTACCGACACCTGCGGGTTTCGGTGTAATGGCAAACCTCCACAACACAGACTTGCAGGTCAGCGCAAAGAACATGCAGAGGTATGTCATCGGTCTGGTCACACTCAGGAATATCTTGTGCATGTTATAGGATGAGTTGGATAGAGGTTCCAGATCAATATACCCAAAAGCGATGGAGGCAAGAGTTCGTTTCCAAAAAGACGTCGCCAAACAATACATGGACACCATTGCGCACTACCAAGCTTGGCATCAATTTGTCACCAAAGATCACCAGGAGGATGTTGCTGAGTTGGCCTTTCCACAATTGTCCGAGTCTTAGTGTTGTCTTGTCTAGCTGACTCAAGCCTATTTTTGTCCCACATAAGTATAGGTGGAAATTGTATCATTATTGTAAATATGTTGTAAAGTGAAATTACAAGTGTCATTAGTGGAATGCAAACAGTCATAGGTAATGTAAAGAGTTATATGTAATGAAGTTGAAGAGTCATGAGGGTAGTCCAAGAGTCAAAGGGGAATGTCAAGGGTCACCCCACCTTTACTATATATACAACCTCATAACTCATAAGAGAGGCTTTTGGGGGCCAAGCTTTTGGCTAGGCATTGCTTAAAGGAGGCTTGGAGAGTATTATGATGACCCTTGGCTTCTCCACAGTGCAGAGCGAGTACATCTCTTTGGAGGAGCAAGTGGTGTTGACTGTAATGTTCCACTATTGGGGCTAGTGGTTGTCAATGAATGTAACTTTCACTTTATATAATATAACAGAGCCAACATGTCTTCATGCATATGTTGTTATTGTAGTTCAACTATTCTAGTTACTTTAGTAATTTATGTTGTTTAACTTATGCATTTGTGTATGAACTATTTTGTATATGATTGTATGAATCTTTTTGAATTCGTGTTGTTGGTTTAACTCGTCATTTTGGATTGTGGACTATTATGTTGTCCAGCTTATGATGTCATTTAACTCGTGTGTTCCTTTTAGGCTGCATACTATTATAGTCTTCTAATGGGCACACTTCCTTTTCCCCCTCCATATGTTAGAACCCCCATGCATCTCACTTGACTCGTTGCAAGGTCACACACTTGCTTCCGACAAAGATATCACACTTACTTTTGTGTGTTATCGCAGTCTACGCTTAACTTTACTACCCACCACTGGAACTCCTACTCCAAACAGTTTGAGGTCTAGTTGGGACTTCTTGCCAGGGAGATCCCCTTGAAATTTTGGCTAGTCTAGCACCGTCAACACATGCATAGTTGTAACCATCCTCACTGACGTAGGCTTCTTCTTACCCTGCAGCTTTCTTCTCTCTCCATCATCATCCAAGCACTCAATAGCCTTGTCATAGCAATCTACCTTAATCCCATGAATGTACAACTAATCCATACCTAAAAATATATTGTATGATCCCAATGGAAGCATGTTTAGATGCATTGATGTGGACATATCGTTCATCTCAAATGCACAAGATCTTACCCAATGATTAACTCTTTTCTTAGTAATTGTAACCAACTGTACCAACCAAGATTTTGCATGCACTTCTTTATTCAAGCAACACTTATCCACCAGGCCAGGATTGATATAACTATAGTTAGATCCAGGGTCAATTAAAATAGAAACAACTTGATCACAAAGCTTACCTTCCATCTCGATAATAGATGCATGATGATCAACCCGCATATTATCCAATGCTTCATAAAGCTGTGGAATATGTCCAGTATCCCCAACTGTTTGTGCCTCTTGAGAATTGTAAATTTGCGATCTGCCACCCTAATGATGTTGACAATCTCTCCTGCGATGATCCTTGCAACAAGTCCAACATTGCAAAGGATTCCTTCCATCACCCTTGTTCTGCTCCTCAGACTGAAATCCATGTATTTTTTCACCTACATTAAAATTGTTGTACGACGATGCATTCTCCTTGTTACCTGCATCTAGAGGTCTTCCTCGCTTCTTATCCTATTTTCCCTTTGTATTTTCATTACCTTTCCAACCCTTCTTAGGATCTGACTTACATTTAGACTACTCATAACAATGTTTCAACTTCCCAACCACTTCCTCCAATGTTTGAGGCTCATCATACTCAATGTGATCCTTAAATTCTAATGATAATCCACTAACGAATCTTTGAACCTTTGTCTTCTCATCTTTAAGATATGGTACATACCTCAATAGCTCCAAGAACTTAGTTATATACTCGTCGTTGTTCATCAATCCCATTTTCAATTCACAGAACTCCATAACCTTACCGTCATAGTATCTCTTTGAATAATACTTCTTTCTAAAAAGTCTTTTGAACTCATGCCAACTCAACTCGTTTGTCTTGATACCTTTGACGCGCTTCACATCTTCCTACCAAATGTCTGCTTTCCTTGAGACTGAAAATGGCTATCTTGGCTTTCATGTTCTATGTATAGTCATGCAGGTCAAATAACTTCTTCATTCCAAGAAACCATGCTTCTACATCCTCTGATTTCTTCAAATCTGCATCAAAGGTAGGAGGCTTGGATTTCTTGAACTCATCCGACAAGTATCCCCTCTCACTCCTCTTATAAAGATGATAGCAATGATGACCATGTTTTCTCCCTAATCTAGAACTATAATAGAATCCATAACCAGTACCTCTCCTGTCAGGTGTATCCATCCATCTACCACCTTTAACCGTGTCATCCTTGTCTGGCCTATGCCCATCATGAGACTTGCTACCATACACCCCATTTGTCCTTTCCTCCTATCCATAAATGATTCATGGATGTCCTTGTCTCTACAAGTCTGATAAAATTTGAAGAATCATTATGTTGGCCTATGCTTGCTTTTCCTATGCCTTTACAAGTCTTTCCTGTGACTGAATGATCCTGTCATTATCTGCCTTACAACTTATGGTTTCTGCGTTTAAACTTCTCAAAGTATCTGTTATGTTAGGAGAGTACTCATCTCTGTGTTGCTCATTTGATCTACAAAGAGAGTCACATGAACTTTAATCCACCATTTTTCTTGTCATCTCTAATCTTCTACTTCGTGCAAACATACCATGTTAGATAACCAAATATAAACATAATCAACATACCTCAGTGAAGTTCAATGGAGGCTATTTTGTATGCACATTCAATCCAAATTAGCACAACATATGTAAATATAATAAAATCCACATATCAATTGTCTCAACATCAACATCATCAACTTCTACATGACAACACAACTGCAATAATGACCATCACAATGCATGCGTAACAAACACATCAAAAACTAGCATGCATACATGAAAAACACATAGACAATCAGACATGCATACATAACAACCACATCTACCTCAAGGTATAATGATGCAACCTCGCACTGATACCAATCTATAACACGCCACCCCACATTACCCAATTTCACCAGCCTGCTAGGGTAAACATGAGACAAAGAGTTACTATGACATGACCCAACCTCCTAGCTCTAGTAAAGGAAGTGGTGCCTACAATTGACCACAAACTGACAACTCACAACATCGCTTAAGGATACATGACACTCAAGGGCCAAAGGATACCCCAATTGACCAAACCCTGAGATGGGGATTCTTTTCTCACAACTTAACCCCCAACCCCATGCATGACAAGCTCTGGGTGCAGTTGAAGGCATCCAACCGCGCACACAATACTTCCTGAGTGCGGTTGTGACCCAAGTTGTCCAATTGAGAGGGTGCAATCTCGAGATATGAGCCAAAATTCCAAGTCAGTTTCTAGACCAGTGCCCAAAACTTCCTAAGACTTCTTAGAATCATAAATGACATCACAACAAGGTTAGAAATTCAAAATCAAAGGAAAAGTTTGACCTAAACTTCCTAGAACATAACAGGCATTTTGTCAAACACATGGAAAATATGTAAGCTACAAGTCATGAATGCATATCTTATCACAATAGTCTGAGATTCATTTGAGAATCACTGAGAAGGCCTGATGCCCTCTCCATGTAGCTGTAACAACATTTATTAGTCCATACATTTATCAACCAATCAATAGCTAAACAATTCATGACAAGAGCCATATATGGTACACATCATATAACTAGCATATAACCATAAAATAACCATCATATAAACCACAGAAACTCAACCATAATATTTCCAACATAATCACTACAAATTATCATAGATCACAATAAGGAAATTTCTCATATTAACATATGAAAATACCAACTGTCGGGGACTTCCACGTACCACCCGACCATAAATTGGGTTGAACTAACTCTCTCTTTCAACCAATCACCCCCGCGCCATATTCCAAGCATGAATGTGGGATCTCATGGAATAAACTAAAACATAACCATCCAGGGCTTCGAGAGGCCAAACCACCTTAACCCTCAACCACAGTGATTCCACCTCCACGGTTAGACATCATTAACACCAACCAGATTGATATCTACCCAAGTTGTCCAAGGCTATAGGAACTGGTAACTCAACCCACAACCTTCCAAGGCTCTAGAGAGTTTGTCCAACTCAGCTCGAGGGACTAGTAGCTCAACCCACCAAGGGCTCTAGAGTGTTTGTCCCAACCTAGGCTCCATGACTAGTAACTCAAGTCAAGTTGTTCCAGGGCTTCCAGATCGTTTGTTCCAACCCACATCCATAAGTAATTATGAGCACCAATCAGAAAACAATCAAGTGGGAATACCCACAACACCATGACTATACAAGAAATGGAAAGGCAAGGCTAAAACCACTATCAATCCATGAAATCCTCCATGTCAATGACAACACATAACCAGGAAATCACATGCATATACCATGCATCCATAAATTGGAAAGGAAACCACACATGCAACCTATTACTTGCAAAGAAATCCACTTGTAGTTGTTGATCCACTTGTTCCCTTACACTTTCTAGCTTTCCTTTTCCTTCTTTCTCCAAATCCAATGTATGCCAAAGTGCTCCAAGAATGCTCCAAGATTTCTCTGAGTGTGCAAGAGTGTGAGAGAATGAGAGAATAGAAGAGAGATCCACCCAAAAATTGTCAAAAGGTTGTGAAATGATCCTCAGAAGCCTTTTTATTATTGAGGCCTCTATTTTCTTCATTTTCCTTCATTTTACCTACAATTTCCCTCATGCAAATCTGTCTCTTCACCTTCTTTTCTCCTATTTTCCTTTATTTCATAAATAAAATACCAATTAATGTCACTTTGCCTTTACCAATGTCATTGCCAATTTCCATAACCATTAATTAATCATCAATGATACCCATCACTATGTTTTGCCCGACATTCAACATGGAATACGTGTCCCATGATTATTTTATTTACATAGAAAATCAACCAGGGGTTGTTATAGAATCATAGGCCAGCTTGGCGGTAATCCGAATTCCAACACCAAACCATTGTATCTTCGTCACTAGACAAGAAAATCCCATTTGTTGTGAGGCTTTTGATAAAAGAGTCCCATTATGTGGTCATAGGCCCCTGTAGGCCCAAATCCAAGGAACTTTTCCAGACACAGGTACATTGAGCCTTTGGGCAATACATAGAGGCATGACAAAGTCTAAAAAGTCCTTTTGCATGCAGAGATGTGATGATTTTATGGGACAAGAATAAGTTTGTAGACCCCCCAATGAAAGAACTCTTCCCAATAATAACTGTTGATCATTTCCAACGTTTTAGGAAAGTCATTTAAAGGCCCATGGAAGTGCCGACATCGGACCTCTCCATGATATGGGCCTAGAAGAAGATTTTTGGTTATTACGAATATGCATCCACTCCCAAAGAGGTTTGTTTTTAATATATTTTTATTTTTTAATTCTGCTCCACAGGCCCGAGCTAGTAACAACCAACCACAAGCTCCTCATAACAAGAGAAAAACCAAATCAATAATTTTTTTTAACCCCACCCACCATAATGCTTGGGAAGGGATAACAAGTCCCATTTTGTTAAGTGTATGCCAACTCTTGTCTTTTTCCCCATACAAATAAAATTGAACATAACCTAATGAACCTTGTTTATGATATCTTTTAAAATTTTGGAGAGAGTTAACCAGTCAACATGTATGCTCTTTATTATTGATTTAACTAAGATCACTTTGGGCCCCCATCAAGAGTCATCTATAGTATCAATTACCGATCCTTTTTTCAATCCTCTTTACGAGCCATGACCAGCCTTGTGTGTGGTAACAATTCTTCTTACGAAGAAAACCCAAATAGGAGAAGCCATTATCAAGGGAGGATGTCTTAAATGGGAGGAAAGTGACAACTTCAGAAATAATATGATCCAAAGTGTTGTACTGTAAAAAGGAGGACTTATTATTGCTAATCTCCATGCTAGTCGCAGAGCAGGAGGAGAGGAAAATGTGATGATAAGAGCCCCGTTCAGATTTTGAGCCTTCTCCAAAGATCAGCACATCATCCACAAATAGTATATGTGTTATAATAAGTGACTTAGCAATCTTAATCCCTTTAATGTGTCCCTTTCACTTGGCCTGGTTAATCATCAGACCGAGACCCTTAATGATAAGCAAGAAAATAAGAGGGGATAAGGGACAACCTTGCCTCAGTCTCTTGGAATAAGGGAAAAAAATTGTAGGAGAACCATTTAAGAACAAAGAAACTTGCAGGAGACACACACCCCATAATCTAGCTTGTCATCTTTAAATCAAGCTCAATCCACAAAAGTAATAACCTGAGAAAGTCCCAATTGACTTGGCCATATGTCTTGACCAAGTCCAATTTGAGTATCATATATTTGGGTTTCTTTGTCTTGATGGAGTGCAAAGCTTCTTGTGCCACTCTAATGGCATCCTGAATCAATCAACCAGGAAGAAAGACAAATTGTTTACAGGTAAGCAGCCCAAAAAGTTTGTTCTTGAGTTGATTGGATATGACCTTGGCTATAACCTTGTAGATCAAGTTACACAAGGATATCAACTTGAAATCATTATAAGTGAGTGGATTTTAACATTTAGGAATAATGGCTATAAATGTGGTATTAATTTCCCTAGAAATTGATCCCATTGTTCTAGATTCCTCCACAACCTGAAGAATATTGTACCCTATTAAATCAAAAAATGCTAGATAGAGTTCAATGGTCCGTCCATCTGGTTCATGACTTTTGTCCTTGGCAAAATATCTAAGGACCAATTTAATTTCATTTAATGTGACCAAACTACCCATCATCACAGAGTCATTTGTCGAGAAGAACCGAGGAAAATGCGTTGTAACATTAAGCTGAGATTGAATGCAATTGTTTCTAGGGTCCTTGAAGAGTTTGTAAAAATGATCCTTTGCAACCGTTTCCAAATCCTTCTGAGAGTAAACATAATTACCAACATCATCTTGAATGTCCTGGACTAACTTTCTAATCCTCTGATGATTGGCGAAGTTGTGAAAGAACTTGGAGTTACCATCTCCTTCTTCAACCCATATAGCCTTGCTCTTCAATCGGAAACATTTTTCCTAAGTTGTTAGGAGTTGGGATTTCCTCTATGCCAAAGTAACAGGTTGTTGCTTTATGGGTTCAGGAAAACTTGAGGATAAGAAATAATTTTGACTTGAATTTATGGTCGATTCGATTTCAATCAATTCCCATCTTTAATCAAGTATATGTGACCTGACCCACCGTTTAACATGTTGTTTGAGAAGAGACATTTTATGCACCCAGGTTTCCATAGCGGACATGGATGAATTTGTCTGAAGGATTTTCCAACATGAATGGACCAAGGTGGTGAAGGAGTCCTCCTTAAGCTAATTGTGATTAAACTTAAAAGGGAATTTGGAGGGGGTAGACTGAAAGTCTAATTGAAGAAAGATGGGGAAGTGGTCAAAAATAACATTAGACCAAATCTAGGATCAATATCTACCCATACAAGTGGCCAATGAATCGGAAATCAAAAAACGATCTAGTCGTTTTGCATTTCCTTCTTTTCCCGATCTCCCATTTCTCCAAGTAACTGCAAGTGGGATAGGACACACATCAATGAGATTGGAGTCTTGTAGGATATGGGAGAAGGCAGGGGAAAAAGGATAAATTTTGGCATTGGTTCCCACGTACCTCACTGGCCGAAATAGTGAAATTTAAGTCACTTGTAAGAATAAAGGAGCGTTCTTGAACCATACCACTGAGTTGAAGTTTCTCCCAAAAGGCCTCTCTATTATCATAAGGACCATAACAGTTGACTAAAATAATGGAGTGGTCCAGACCCTTGAGAAAAACATCCATAATAATCCCAAACTTGGAGATATAAGGTCTAAGAGTCGTATCCCGGGGGTTCCACATGACTGTGGGACCCCCTGAGCGACCCACTACATTTGTTGTGCAAATATATCAATCATGACATAATTTGTGCATAACCTCCCTGGCTTTGTCCAATGATAGCATGGTCTCCTGAATATAGAGGATAGAGGGACGATGAGTTTCAATCAATTTGTAATGGGCATGAATTTTAAGAGTCCCTCCCACTCTCCCAATGTTCAAAGACAATATGATCACGGAGAACCTCTAAAGGAGGGATACTCAGCTCTAAGGGCCCTTCGAGAAGAGGAAACAATAAATATATCCTTAATAGTACCACCCAAACTAGCTCCTTCACGAGCCATATCTTTTTTATTATGCTTCTCCTTTTGAATAGTAACATTTTGAAATGAAAAAGAGGGCTCCACAAATGGCTCATCACCAAGTTGAGAAGAGGGGAAAGAGGGAACATGAAATAAATTAAGTGAGTCTTTATATGATGGGTACTATGAAGGGGAGTCAGAACTAGAAGAAACCCCTTCAGGGGATCAAAACTCGGTCGAGACCGAGACGAGGGTAGAGGTTTGTACGACTGACAGGGATGTATAGAAGCAAAGAGAACATGGCTATTGAAAACCCGACCGAGAACAAAGAAGAACATGGGTAGCCCCCAAACCTTAGGACATGATTGACACAAAGGTTAGAGCCTGAAGAATTATTGATGTAAGGTGTAGAAGGACCATTAATAGGGAGAGACTGTGTTTGATGTTCAATGGTTGAATCTATAACCCCTAGATGTGTGGAATTAATATTGTTAAATATATGATTATTAATAACAAGATTTTCAAGTAAGATAATGTCTTATGTGGATAAATACTATGCACCAGGAAGTGAAGAGGAAGTCTCAAAAGTATAGAAGGTCAGGTCTCTCATGCCACAACCTCCAGTGCTCATTCTATCTGTTTGAGCTCAGCTTTTGTGCCCCCTCTATAGTCTATAATTGAAGTGCAACCTTCCCCAGCAGAGTCCTGCATAGTCTAAGAAAAATTAACAATTGTCATAACCCTCTCATAAGAAGAAATCATCTTCGATACCTCTTTCCAGAACAATGTATCCTCAAAGTTCCCATAAGTCATGCAATGTTCTAGACCCTCAAAACTAGACATAGAAGAGGAAATAATTTTAAGGTGGGGCTTGGGATTCTGGGAGCCCCAAGCTTCATGAGACCACATGCCATAGAGACATTGCAGCTAGTAGATTGAGTACCTTTGTCGACCAATTGAGAGTTGGGAACCCCCAACTTAGCAGAGGTATCACAATTTTCCTTTATGTGTCCTAGCATGCGACAAATGATGCATATGAAGGGGACTTTCGAGAAGTCCAGTCACTGGCAGAATGAACGACCACCATGGGAAATCTCAAGCTTGGCCGGAAGACCCTAAGTTGTGTCCATCTTTGCCAAAACCCATAATATTCTCTTATCGAAGGCTATCAAAGACTTGTCCTCAAAGTAAATAAACTTTTCAATGTTGTTAGCTACCTGCATGAAAATATGTAAGGTCCATAGATCCAAGGGAAAGGCAATCAACTTGACCCATAAATAACATGAATTGGGTTTCTTTGATATATGGTTGAAGCTTAGATGCCACCTTTGAACGCACAAAGACCCACGACCTAGAAACTAGGGTTTATGCATTATCAAATGAAGATCACCTTCAACCAAGAAGTGAAAATGAAACCAATTGTTCATGAGTAGGTTGATAGTTGGTGTATACCCCAACAAGGGTTTCCAGTTATCTGTTACCCAAGACTACACATACGCCTTGCAGAGAGAGATATATAAGAATTTACCCATAAGGGCATGGGCCTAAAGACTAGAAACTCTGCTTGAATCCAAATCATCCCCCAAGGTGAGAGATGGGTTAATGTTTCACACCCCCAGTGCTTTCAATACACATTTTGACCCCCGAAAGGACTCCCATGAAGGTAGGGAGGCAAATGGCGACAAATCCTAACAATATTGTTCTTCACCTCAATATGTCATCTATTGGCTACCTGAAGCCACACCTGAAAATCGATCTGAGATAATGAATGTCATAAACGAGGACCCCATGTCTAAAATTATGCCCTAGGGAGCTCACAAAACCATAAACCAATGGAAACTAGAGAGAGGAATGTTCATGAGAGATTTCCAGCAACACGGACCCATAAAAGAACGAGAGACGAGGATGGAAAATATAACCACCCAAAATAAACAAACCCCATAAGGAACCCAACAGAAAACAAAGACATTTGAGAGAAGAGATAAGACGAGGCAAGAGTGCGACATTGTATCCAGGGACTGCAATATCCTTAGAAATCCCGAGATAGAGGTCAATGGACACCCCTATCAGGAAACCCTCATCCCAAGGTCACCCTGTTTTGGGGGACGCCAAGAATCTTGTTTGTAAGCCATCAAAACCCTAAACCAGACTCCATCATACAACATAAACTTATAAGCGTATATCTAACTTTGATCTATGTAATTTTTGATATAAAAAATTGAACTTTACTTGATAATCTAATTGTGATTTTTTAATCATAAAAAATGTTTCTATTTTCAGTAAAAATTTATAATTCCTACCGCATTTTGCCACTGTGGAAACCAAACTAGTGGCACAATACATTTATTCTTGTTCCAAAAATAATACTATATACTTCAATCCTAACTCTATACTCGTTGTATAAACTACAGTCCAAATAGAACCTACAGTTCATATTAACAAAATGTGCTCAAATATAGAGAAGTACAATATAGAAGCTAAATAATAACAACTCACTTTGAACCAAAGAGTAATGAGGGATGGAAACTTGAAAACATGAGGTTTCCTTCCTCGTCGACTATGTCCCCACGCAGAACATCAAAGCCCAATTCCTCCACTTCCACAATAGTTTGTATCTTGTCGTTACCCTACACGAGCCATGCCACAAGCTTTGACTGAAAGCATAAACATGAGGCCAGGGCCTTCCCCAAATCTTGAATTTTCCTGAGTGCCAACAATTCCAATGCTCCCTCCTCCCTCGATAGGAAAAAGCCAACATAGGCGAAAGGTCACTCGATACAGCCAAAGCGATTGCTAAAATGTGCAAGACCCTATCCATCTTACATGGAGGGATTTCCTTATTGAATGCCATATAATAACATTTGATGGATCGCTCATGTGAGTGCATGTCCATTAAATTCAATTGTGAGTTAGCGGACTTGGAGCCTCCACCTCCCTCCCTAATGTGGTTGGTTGACAACATAGTGCCCTGCCATCAATGCCCTTGACACATTTAGCTCAGATATCACCGTGATCGGGTGTAATTAACTAAAATTATTATTTATAATATATGTATGGTTTTTTTACTACTTTCAAAAGTTTTATTATTAAGATACTGTTTTTTTTTTAAGTTCTTTATGATGTTAATTTGAAAATTTTATATTTTTTAACTTATATATATGTATAATTTTATTCATTTATAAAAAAATACTTTTTAAATTCAAAAGCATAATAACGCTAAGTAAATATATGAAAATCCTCATTATACTCAAGCTTCCATAATTTGGTTCTCTAAATTATTTAGACTTTCCTTGGAAAGGGACTTTTCATGTTCATTAAGCTTTTAAAAGACATGTACGAAAGAAATAGATTGAAATTAGCTAGCTAATTTCTTCAAATGTAAAGCAATGTTGTGTAAGCTTAAGTTTTGAACCTAAATATCATCTTTCATCCATTTGATAATGAATGTTAACTTTATGAAAATTGACAATCCATTATGGATTTCAGAAAAAATAACATAACATAGAGTTCACCATAGTTATTAGTCCCCAAGCCTAAGTTTGCCTTGCCTATAAAGAAGTTATGACATATTTACTTTATTAATTGTTAAAAAGAATTTTGATGGAAGAGTTTACAATTTTTTACAAAAAGATATTCATAAATATAATTTTAAAATAATAAAAGAAAAACAATAGTTTATACACAACATACAAAATATTTTTTTTTAATGTTTTAATAGCAAAAACCAATAAACTTGCAGTGAAGTCTTTTTTTAGTGATTATATTTGCTAAATTGTTCATATCCTAATATATAAGAATTCCATAATATTTATTAACCCTAAGATGTTATTCATTATTAACTTATGACTCTAATATTTCAATCTACAATATATTATAATATGCTAACATCATTAACTAAAATAAACCCAAAAAAGCATGTAAGTATACATTTTTTTTTGAAGGTTACATTGCAACCCTTATCAAATTTTTGCATTGACATACACCCCTGAAGACCCCATTTAGGAATACACATATTTTTTTTTATCAATTTTAAAGTTACTTATGGTAAGTGAGCTAAGATTGAGCCCTCTTAACTATCCTCCGCCACCTTTTCCTTTCACACACACAAATAATCATTATTTACACCAAGCTTTCATCAATTCTCTCTTGCATGAACATCGATCAAGTGAAATTTACTAATCTAAAACTTACATTATAAGTAAGTTTTTCCATATAATCATAAACAACTCATTCGATAATTTCTTCTCTAAATTAGTTTTATAATAAAATAATATGTTGATTAAGGAAATTCACATACATTTTAACCAAATCTTGTAAGCAAGAAACTGCAAGAATTGTTACATTTGAAAGATGAGACTCAATCCAATAACAATAATTTATCTAGCTCCATTCTTAACTTGCACATTAAAATTACCCAACCAAATTTCCATTAAACTACACATAGGGTACTCTCCCTCCCTTAACTCCCTTGCACTACATCAAATCACCCTAGAAAAAACACTAATAATAAATCATGATATATATCAATGGCTATTATTTGCCCATCGTCTCTAGTAAGCATGCACTATATAAACAAATCAATCAATATTATTTTCGCTATTATTAGATTTAAAATGGCTTGGTTGGGTCTTCATGCTTTCATCAACTCAAGCTCCTATAATTTCTAGTGACATTTTGGCAACATTTTAATATTTTCAGGATAAGTCTCAAATTCCATGGACCCACTATTTCAGGCAAAACAAGGACAACCACTTAGTCTTCATATAAAGTTAAACAATTTAAAAAAAATTAAAATTATGGATATGTCACTAGCCTAGGTTTTAGTTTGAAACTTTTCTTATTTCTAAAAAATCCTTATTTTTTATTTTCAAAAGTCCTCGATTCTTATTATTCACCCCTATTTTATGTGAGAATTTTTTCTTAATATTTATTTAAAACAAATTTAATTCTCCTTTTATTAAATTAATTTTATTTTTAAAATTATCAATGTAAGATGATGGATTTTAGGCTGAACCAGTACCACTATGGGGTAATGTGTTTTATCTAACTTAAATCTAGTAAAGATATAAGCTTGTTAGGGGAATAAGTACTCCAATTTTTCATTGAGACCCCTATCCAAACATAACTATGACACGTGTCTCTCCACATTAGAAATCCTTTGAATATGGATGCCATCTATACTTGATTCCTAAATATTATACATACCTATAAGAGACTTTGCATCTCATATTAGATAAGGTAGGTATGTCATATTTACCCTTCTCATCAAACTCATGTGCCAAGCTCCTTAGTGCATCCCACACCCATATGATGGCCAACTGGTAAGGCTTAGCCTTACCATACATCACACGAACACACATCAAATTACTTTGCTCAATCAATCATCAAATAATTATATATAAGTTATGCAATTTCGTTTGTTACCCATTTTAGGGGAATGCCACCCTACCTCCCATCTCAGAGTCCATCTCATATGCACATGTTTCATCAAACTATGTGATAGGTTGCATGTATCATTCACAGTGAGAATTGTTTTGTAACTTATCAAATCACAATCATGATTAATTGTGCCATTCAAATAAGAAATTTAGCACTAGTAAAGTTTCATTTAACATCGAGAACCCTTTTCTGGTTCACACAACAACAACTCACTTTTAGAGATATTAGTCTTATGTGCGTTTATAATAGTTCCAATCATTCCAATAGTTAATAAGATGGTATACGAGTTGTCATAAATACCTAGAGTAGCCCACCAAATCAAGTCCACAAATATAAACATAAAATCTCGACATTATATACATTTCCATCCTACAACTAAGAGAGAGCCCCGTACTCCAAACATATTTATCATGAAACAAATCAACCATTAAAAACTAATAGACATTCAAATTAACATAAAAATCACATGTTAAGACTTTTACATAATAACAAACCAAACCTAAATTAAAAAACAAAAATGCCAAACATTACATATCTTACCATTTATTATTTTATTTATCACCTCACACACACCACGCTTCTCACACATTATTTTATTTATCACCTCACACACACCACTCTTCTCCCACATCAAAAAAAACCTTCAACACGAAAAAAAAAGCTCAATAGTTATATTATGATTGTCCAAAAAACATCATGAAAAATACAGTAATGAGAATCATGGGAACCTTTGATTTGAGAAAAGAAAGAAGGCATAAGATCTCCAGGAGAAAGGATATGTGCCTCCTAGGCAGATCTGCTTCATGGCAGCCATGAGGAAAAAGATGTATATTGGGGATATCTTGATATAGAAAAAACTAATAAACAGTCCCATGAGCCAGAGTATGAGTGATCATTAACCAATAAATGAGACAAAGGATGGGGAGAAAAATTCCTATCAGTGAAGTTCTCATAAAATAGTGAAAGAAGAACCCTGCATAGAAAAGTCTTGGATCTGGTGGGAGGAGTTGTCAACTGAAATCAGCAGCCTTCATATTCCTTGCGGCACTGACAATCCCTTCTTTGACAATGCATCAACTCTCTGGTTTTTTCCTCTGTCGATGTGGAAGATTGTGTAGTCCTTCCTGTTAAGCCACAAAGCCTCAAGCCTGTCCAACCAGCAAGCTAGGTGAATATTTTTAATGCGATTTTTGGACAAAACATGGTCAATGGTGACTTTGGAGTCTCAAAAAATGTGAAGGTTTTTCAGACCAAGGAAATCAGAGAAAATGAAGAGACCAACCAGAGCCATGATTTCCGCTTTGTTATTGGTTCCAGGTCCACCATTCTAATGGATATCAAAAGCTTGACCTTCCACTGGAATAATATAAAAGCCACAGGTGCAAATGTCTAGTTGAGCAGCGCCGTCAAACAAAGCATAAGGATATTCAAATTTATCTATGGGTCGCTGATTCATTCCATGCTTGATTTTGGGGAGACGGGGCTAATCAAGCACATCATATAGTTGAAGGATAGATTCGAAGACCAATTTAATCGGGCTCCTTTTGGAATCAAAGATCAATTGATTGCGCCATTTCCAGATGGTCCATATGGTGATCAAAGGGATCGACTGCTTCTTGTTACACATGTTGCTCCATATATAGAAGGCCTCGAAGATAGTAGGCGAGTTGGCATAAGTGAATCCAAAGTGTGCAAATACTTGCTGCCAAATCAGTAGGGATTGGGGACATTGTTGAAATATGTAAACATTGTTTTCAGAATTCGATCTGCAGAGGGGGCAAATAGCAGGTCCAAACCAATGACACCTCTGGAGATTCACAAGGAAACACAATCCATAGCTTATTATATCCATTTAAAGACCATTATCTTTATCAACCAACTCATTATTATTGGAATTTATAAATGGATACCACTATAAATTGATATCACCACCGCTAGCACACAACATAAAAAATACTTAAAATCATAAATGATTCCTTAACCCCCATTGCAATAATGTTAATTTTCTATAAAAAATAGCACACAACATAAAAAAATAATCTTAAAATCATAAATAATTCCTTAACACCCATTGCAATAATGTTAATTTCTCTCATTATGTTACTATCATCATAACTACCCTTTTGAAATATTTCCTTACAATGCGGCTATGTAAGGACTTTTAGTTCCAAAGGGCTAAGGACTACCACTGAACTCATCACCAACATTGTAATAGTGAAAGTAGATAGACTCCTAATAGTTATAATATAGCTATATGTTTAGGAATAATTATATAATATAATTCATATACATGCCGTAAAATCGGCCATGAAATTTTGTCGGGATGTTTTAAGGAGTGGTCGGCGACCTTATGCCATTGACGGAATCTTCCTTCGTGTTATGTTTATGGAGGAGAAAGCAATTCATTATTTTTGGCTTGTGCGCTCAGGGGCTGGAGCAAACCCTCTGCCTTGCAGCGCAAGCACCTCTTCAAGGATCGTGAAATAATATATTTATGTACAATATGCAATTTTCAATTCTATTATTCCCAGTCCTTGCATAACCCACCAAATTCCTACCTAGATTTGGCGGGTGTCGAGCCTGTAATTGGCGGAGGGGGTTATCGGCTAGCGTGATTCGAACCCTTGTACAGGTCTGTCCTCTGAAATTTTTTAAATACGTTTTTAACTACGCAATTTTTTATTTCTCTGTTCGATTTTTATACGTGTATTGGCTTTTGAGAGGGGGTTCGAGTTTTTATGGAGAATTTGCAGAAGGTTTTGAAGTTATTTTGGCGTTAATTAACACTGGGGTTTTGTATTCCGAGGGTTTTGTCAGGGAATTTGATTGATTTAATCCACCATGGGGATTTTCCCTTATGGGTTATTCATCTGTTTTGGGTTTTCTTTTAATGGGTAATCAAGGCAATGGTTTTTTAAGGCTGCGTTGTTTGTAAGGCACACTTATTGTTTCGGCCCTCGATAAGGGTTTTGTTTTTATTTGTTTAATTACTTTCCTTTTTCTTCTTTTAATTTGTTAGAATGCTTGGTCTTTTGGTTCCCAGTTAGGGTTTTGGGTTATAGGCACTCTTCTGAAATCTGCTTTAATTGGATCTGGATGTTAGTTTTATTATATGCATATCTCCGGAAATTTTTAAAAATTTCTCCAGCTTAATATTTCTTTGTTTTTTCAAATTGCCTTTTTTCTCTGGTGATGCCTTTAGTTTCATTTTATGCGCTAGCTGTATAGCTTATAGGAGATGCTTTGGCACTCCTATGGCACTACAGGAATGTATCTCTTCCATCAAATGCTTCCAGAACTTGCATATGGACTAATCTGCTAATTGGCCACATCATCAGGCAACATGTTCTTTGTAGCGATTTAACCTCTGGCTCTCTGAGAAGGTTACCTACTTGATTTATCACTCGATACATATTCAATTTGATATTTGTTATATGGTTCCCTATTTTTGTGATCAGGTAACATTACCCTTCGGAATTTTGTTTCCTGCTATCTGCATCCATTGTGTATTTAATAGATTGTGAGTTCTTAATTGGATTTCAAACCTAGCTAGACTGCCCAGCCATATTCTGAATGTGTTTCTTGACTAATTGTTTTCATTTGATTCGAGCATTGCTGGGTAACATTACCTTGGATGGTTTACAGTTTGGTTTATCAGGGTTATGTGGCTACTGCAGATTTGTTCCCAGTTTACTTTGAGAACTTTACGAAATTGTTTACTAGAAGCCTTGTTATGTTACAGATTTATGGACAATGACTGTCCCTATGGAGAATTCGCCTACTCAGATGGCAAAGGATGCAGTTCAGCGCCGCTATAATAAGGTATGATTCCTCTTTTTTGTTTTATATTAGGGTGCAGTCATTTGTGGTCCACCTTGCTTTTCAATGCATGTGTTCTTATACGATCTGATATTTGTGTTCTACTGCATTTTCAACATTAGATCGGTTAGATATATAAAATGCAGTGGCTAGGTTTGTACTTTTAATTCATTGTGTATTTTATGCTGGTTAATTTCCAGGCCATTGAATTGGAACAAAGGTTGAGAAATTCAATCCAGGCAAAGACCCCATCTGATCCCAATATTTGGGGTCAGATGCGTGAGAATTATGAATCTATAATACTTGAAGATCATGATTTTTCTGAAGCACATGAAATTGAGCATGCACTTTGGCACTTGCATTATAAGCGAATTGAGGAGTTCAGAGCTCGAATGCGAAGTGCTGCAATGGCAGCTAATAGTAACAATCCATCACAGGGAGGCAAAAGTGTTGTGAGGCGAGATCAAATTCATAAAATCCGATCTGTTTTCAAAAGTTTTCTTTCTGAGGCAACTGGATTTTATCATGAGTTAATTTTAAAGATCAAAGCCAGATACAGATTTCCGGTTGATTACTTTTCTCATCAAGGTGAAGATTATTTGGGATCAATAGAAGATAAAACCAAGTCTGTGGATTTGAGGAAAGCTCAAGTTTCTTGTCATCGTTGTTTGATATACTTGGGTGATCTTGCCCGCTACAAGGAACTTTATGGAGAAGGGGAATCTTCAGGCCGTGATTTTTCAGTTGCAGCAAGCTACTATGTGCAGGCTGCCTCACTTTGGCCATCAAGTGGAAATCCCCATCATCAGGTTTGATCTCAATTTGTGGGTCTGTTCTTGTTAGTCTTTCTTAGTTTATCTGAATCTGCCTCCAAAGTGAGCAAACTAAAGTATTAATTTGCTGTGGAAAGTAACTGGACGTATTATTGTTATATTACTGCAGCACCTATTCTAGAATTAATTTATCTTTGTATTATTAAATCATATTGATATCAAACTATTTGCCAACATTGAGATATAGCATTTTCATCTTGTATTGTATCATTTTGTGGTTTACGGTTTCCAGCTTGCAATACTGGCAACATACATGGGAGATGAACTTGTTGCAGTCTATCGGTATTTTCGAAGCTTGGCAGTTGAAATTCCATTCTCAACAGCAAGAGACAATTTGATTATTATATTTGACAAGGTACTTGTCTTTCTTTTTCTGTGAAGTAAATCTGATTACAATGAATATAATTTTTATCTGGTATGGCTCTTCACCTAGGTGTTCAAGGGCTGATGGTAGGCAGTGGTATGTTCGTTTAGTGTGTTATATTTTTAGTCTCTTGAAGATTATTGTTACTATTTAACTTGCAAGAACAACAGTTTGCTGCATGAATCAGAGATGATGGATCTTTCTCCATATCAAACATTTTATTACTGTACATTAGGTTTACAAATTGTTGATTGTCTTGCATTGACCATTTTATTATTAGAGCCAATTCTGTGCATGCCCATCAATATCTTATGAGAATTTCCAATTTTAGTTTGGGCTTTATTCTTCCATAGTGTATGCTAAGAGCATTTTGCTTGCTCATTTCTTTCATCTATTGAGGATTTAGTTTGATTTGTGTTTCTACAGAATCGTCAGCATTATTCTCAGTTGCTTCCTGAGATGGAAGTATCGGTAACCAAGCAGACCCCTACAAAAGGTGCTGGTGGGAGAGGAAGAGGGAGAGGGGATGGGAGGTTTTCCCTTAAGGATCAGAAACAAGGGGCAGCCATATCAAAGAGAAAACAACTTAATATTTCAGAGGTTAACAAGGCTTTTCGAATTTGTTTCGTTCGCCTTAATGGGATTCTCTTTACACGCACAAGGTATGCTCTGTTTCAAGCTTTCAACTTTTCAAGCCAGTTTTGACATTGTGTTTGGTGTTTTCCTAGTTCATAGATGCCTCTTTACTTATAAATTTCAAATATTTTTAATTGCCAGCCTTGAGACATTTGATGAAGTTTGTTCCTCTGCAATAAATGAATTTGAGGAGCTTACCAAACCTGAACTCATTTCAGAGATGGGGATTGGTTTGGATACATTGGTCAATGGCTCAACTTTTAGTGGACTTGTGGTTCTTCAGATTGTGTCAATTCTAATATTCACAGTTCATAATATTAGTGAAACTGAAAACATAAGTCTGTCTTATGCGGAAATTTTGCAGCGATCTGTTCTGCTTCAGAATGCTTTTACTGCTGCTTTTGACTTTGCGGGGCACATAATTAGCAAATGTGAGAAATCAGATGATGTTTCCTCTAGTCCATTTTTGCCAGCAACACTAGTTTTTATGGAATGGTTGGCTTGCAGACCAGATATTGTAGCATGTAATGATGTTAAAGAGAAGCAAGCCAGAGCAAGATCATCTTTCTGGAGTCATTGTGTCATATTACTTAACAAACTTTTGGTATTTGAATGTCTTCACCAAGATTCCAATGGAAGTAGGGTGGAAGGTGAGATTGCATTTGCTACTCCTAAGAGGTATAATGAGGAGGAAGCGAGAGGAGGGGGTGTTGCATTGTGGGAGGATTTTGAACTGAGGGGATTTCTTCCATTGGCCCCAGCACAACTTGCTCTAGATTTTTCCAAGCGACATTCTTACAGTGGATTTGCTGGAAAGAAAGAAAAGAACATTCGGGTTCAAAGGATTCTGGCAGCTGCAAAGGCTGTTGCAAATTCAGTAGAAGATAGAAGGTATGGAATATATTTTGATGCAGACTTGATGAAGTTTTGTATTGCTGGAGAGGTTCCTGAATGTAAGATTGAAGACCAGTCAGAAGCTGTCAAGCCTAAAGTCTCTAATGCCATGAATAAATTTGATAATGTTCTACGAGAGACTGTATCCAATTGTGCAAAGCAAGAAGCTTCTTCATTTGAAAAACCTGTGTTATGTGCTTCAGGAGTTACTACTGTGAAGGCAGATTCAGATAAAGAAGAAGAAGAAGATGAAGTAATTGTCTTTAAACCCACTGCAGCAGAAAAGCATTCAGAGTTAAATATTGCTTCAAATTCACAACAGAACCCTGTTGCATCTTCAAGTATTCAGAATCTGACTCCATTGTGTCTTCCTCAAGAACCTCAGCAAAGCTTCTCCAATTTCCCCCCTCCAACTGACTTGCCAATACAGATTTCTGGGTATTCTTCAACATTGACCACTGGGACAGACCTTTCTTTGGGGGCATATACAACTCCCCATGAAGTTTCCCAATTATTTGAGAGTTCTGCAAGTTCTGCTGATCATTGGTCAACTGGTATTGGAACATCTACTGTTGGGCTAACCAATTGTCTTGAAAGTTGGGGTATGAAAAATTACACTGCACCATTTTTGAATAGTCATGCAGGTGTCACTGGCTTTGGAAATTTTAGTCAACAACCTGTTCAGCAGATAAATCATCTCCATCCTGCATGGTATAGAGATGATGAAGCACTTGTTTTTAATGGGATGACAAACTTGAATCTTGGTCATCATTTTCAAGAAAATGGATCTTTGTTAAAGTCAGAGCTTCCTGCCAGTACTCTGGGAAAAGTTGAGTCTGTTTCTACACATTCAAATTGGATTCCTTCTCAAAGTTTGTATTCATCAACTCCACTTGGAGTCTCTGTGAGTACTGTTGTTGCTGGCATGTCAGACAAGCCAATTTCCAATGATCTTTCCTCAGCCATGGTTCAAGCAAACTCCGGTCAACCAAAAATCTCCAGTGAACCTCATGTAACAAACTTTGAATCATCAGCACTGTCCAAGGTTGATACATCAACTACCAAAACTAGTATAACTACCAAGCCGACAAACACCCCTAAACTAAGCATTAAAAAAGGACATGTGAATAAACCTGTTCGCCATTTTGGACCTCCACCTGGCTTTGGTCCTGTACCTTCAAGACTGCCAGATAGTTCCAAGGCTGATTTATTGCATTCTAATCCTGGAGTCACCTGTGTAAGTGAACAGATGGTTCAGAGCAATGAACAGCCCCAAATGGATGACTACAGCTGGTTGGATGGATACACACCATCAAATGATGGAGAGAGAAATGATTCACGTATAGCTCAGCCAGGCTATCCTCTTTTGCCTACTAGTGACAATCTAATCAGTGCTGCAGTGAAATTTCCTTTTCCAGGCAAGCAGGTTCCAAGTCTACCAATATGCCAAGATCAGCAATTATATGTGAAGCAGCAGCAGCTTCAATACAAGGCCCAACAACAGCAGCAACATCAAAGCCAGGTGCTTTTGCCTAAACAGCAACAACAGCAGTCTTTGTGGTCTGCGAGGTACTTTGGTTGAGATCCGTAGGTTCTATGAAGCCAATTCTAGGAATGAAACGGTATGTGCATTTGATATGATGATAGTTTTATCTACATTTTTTTGTGCAAAGAATGGAATTTGCCAAGTGATTAATTTTTCTTGTTGAAATTACAATCAGACATTGCATCTCTATTTCTCATTAGATTATATATCTTGCATCGTAGATTGTATATGCATGTACCTTAGATATCTTGCTTGGTAAAAGGGTAGACCATAGATGCTTCGGGTGTTGGACAGGAGTTGAAGAGGTTTCTTTTTAATAGTTGTTTGTGGTTTTAACAGGATACCATCAGGAAATGCTTGTTGGTTGGAGTAATGGTTACTCATGGTTATGCATCAAAGCTTTGACCTTGGCTCATGTTCTCTATCGAAAACTTATGCTTGCTTTGTGGCCTTGTCCGAGCTATAAGTATTTTCCATCAGTGCCCTACAGACCAGGCACAATCAATGGGCTTTTCCTTGACTTTGTCTACCTCATGACCATTATGCAATATATATCTAGATAAAGCTTGATTTGTCGTATCTGACATTTCACCTGGAATTTGCTGGCTTGAATGGTCTTAAAGTGCTTTTATTCTGCAGAGGCTTAGCAAAATCCAGAGGTGGAGATTACCAAGAAAATTATTCAAGTGGATCAGTAAGTTTTGAACTGGAGATATTCACATTGGGTGGATTAATGAAAAAAGTGCAGTGTAAGAAGGTTCGTTAGTGTCCTTGTTCCTTGTTTCACCACTGGTTTCAGAGATTATCAAGAATACTGTCATCACAGTGGAGATTTTGAATTGCAGATGTGAGAATCAAGGGATCTATGCAGTTGTCTTTTGATAATATCAGGAGGACTACTTTCAGTATACACATGGACTCGCAATTCTACTTGGGGTTGTGAAGGAAGCCAATTTTGTGGGCTAAAATGTTGTTGTTGTCTGTTTTGCTTTAATAACAAGGATTTTGATTCAGGGAAATTCTTCAACATAGTATTTGGTACCTGGGTTTCTTCCACTTAGGATTACGAGTGCTGGTAGTAATGCTTCATTGAACCCAGGCACAAGTTTTGGATTAAGGATTTGTTGATAAGCTTCCCTGGTTGTATGCATCTACTACTTTTCATGAAAATAATTGTAACCAGACTGACAATATTTCTCAGTTCTGTTTTATTAGCTTTTCTGGGGATATTAATACTACGAGACATATATTCTTAATAATCAGTATGCTTTTCATATATTCTTAATAATCAATATGATTTTCTGTTTCATTATTGATGGTTGGCTATGTTTAGTATCTTGTTGATCCTTGTTATATCGGTTATTACTTCGAAAATTTGTCATGGAAAGAAGTCTTTACATGTAATGTCATACATATCATCCGTTTGCTGAAGTAGAGATGTCATTGATTCGCTGTAAGCGTTTTAAAATTTTATGCCTACTTGAGAACTCATTTCTTTGCAAAGACATAAAAACACTTCATATTTGGATATTCTTATTTTGACAATGTTTATACTGTGCATTATTCATCTACAGGTGTTGTGTACATCTCTTTAGTTTCTAAATGCAAGAGTACTTAACGTTATCTGTCTTTTGGAAATTGTGTGGGACAGGAGTTGAAGAGGCCTGATATTTTCAAGGTCTGCTCAATATTGACATTGATAGAATAAAAACTAGAAACTTTTTGTCCACTTTTACATTGGCTCTGTTTCCTTAGAACCCTTCTTAATTGAATTCCTCTTATGCAATAAACAACTTACTTTTACCATAGATGGCTTTTGAATTCCTCTTATGCAATAAACAACTACTTTTACCATAGATGGCTTGATTTTGATTATTGTCTTACAACAAGCGTATGGTTGATTTCGAGTATTTTCTTACAACAAGCTTATGGTTTTGAATGGGACATGCTTGAGTGCACAATAATGATAGAATGATTTGTTCTCATGGTGAGGGTGACAGAAAAAATGGTTCTTAAAGTTAATTGTCCTTGAAAAACAGTGAGGAACGAATAAATCCAAGTGCCTCATATTGTTAGTATATTCGCTAACATGCTAAAGAAAATTTATATTTCCTCTCATTTCTCAGCAAATTCCAAAGGCATTAAAACGAAGGGTGATACAGAAAAAATAGTTCTTAATTGTCCTCGGAAAACAGTGATGAACGAATAAATCAGGTGCCTCATATTGTTAGCATATTCGCTAACATGCTAAAGAAAATTTATATTTCCTTTCATTTCTCAGCAAATTCTAAAGGCATTAAAACGTGTTTTGTAATTTGTTGGTTGAAGGGTGGGTGAGGGGAATTGGGGTGAAGGAAAGTGGCATATTAAATTTTAGAAATTTAACATGGTAGGAGGGGAATTGGGGGTGAAGGAAAGTGGCATATTAAATTTTAGAAATTTAACATGGTAGGGTTGCTAATTGCATTGAGGTTTTTTGTTTTTGTTGATTTGATGGTTGAATATTTTAGCCGTTGAGGGTAGAGAAGTAGTTGGATGGTGAAATCTTAGTGTGTTTGGAATATACACATGCATTTATGTGAAGGGTTTGGTGGTTGAAACACTATTTTTTCTACTTTATTATTGTTAGACATTGAATTTATCTTTAGTGGAGGTGATGTAGAGGACTTGTGATAAGTTGTTGACTTGTTCTAGAGGATGCTACATTGTTCTCTGTCGTGATTGGTGATAGTGGATGTTACACTGTTCTCTGTTGTGATTGGTGATAGTTCTATTTTATTGATCATTGATATGGCTTTATTTTTAATTTGAGATGTTTAGGAAGTGTTGTGATAGGTGGTTAATTTGTTTTATTGGATATTAATATGATTTTACTTTCATTTATGGATAATATTGATTTATTTTTAATGGGAATGATGTTAATGATTTGTAATTGGTCGATGATTTGTTCTAGTGGATCTTGATGTGTTTTTCTTATGATATGTGGAGGATTTGCTTCATTGGTCGTTGGTAGGTGGTCTATATTTCAACAAATTTGAGGCATAAGAAGATCGCTGATAGGTGGTTGATTGGTTTTAGTGAATAATGATCTCTTGGATGTTTAATTGGTTTTTGTGAACAATGATCACTTAGATGCTTAGATGTGCAAAATTATATTTGTGAGAATGAATCTTAGAGTAGGTATTATGTTTTATCATGATGGAGTATCCTTTCAACTTTTTGGAGTCATTAGTGTTATAGGTTTTAGAATAAGAGGTTGTTGATTAATGTTGTATTATGTTGTGTTATAGGTTGTGAAATAAGAGGAATCAATGTTGTGTTAGATGGTTTTAAGAGGAGACAACCCCATCAAAAACATTTGACTATGATTCAATGATTTGACTATGATTCAATGAGAGATGAAATCTTTGGAGGAGGGTGCTTCTTGATGTTATCTTCCTTTAGAAAGTAAAGGAGAGTTGGAAGAAACATTGGTAAGTTTGTAGAGTTTACCGTGCTTTTAAAACTTGTTGATGTGTCACCCATAATGAATGGCATGTCGATCATATTGATATGGATGCCTAAGGATTAACTCAAAACAATGTATTAGAGTGACAATGCATGGTGTCTTTGAAGGGTTTCATTGACCAAAGTTGTTACACACTTCAAGCTATAGGGGTTGGATTCCCAACTTTAATCCAACACGAGTAATAGGTTGTAGGATGTGTTGTAAATTTGAAACCAATTTTTTTGATTACCATGATTAATGATGAGAAAAACGAAATGATCTTACCTGGAAATTTTGTATGCATTGTGTTTCTTAGTGAGAACAACCTTATTATTCTTGACAAGTGTCCATCATTTGAATGCCCTTATCTCTTATGACAGGGTCCTACTTTTCTTTACCAATAGAAGAAAAGCATTGTGCCAAACCTTGTTAAGATAATTAGAAATTTAGTAATTAGATGTGATCAACTTGGTCTATCGTGTCTTAAGGTGAAGAGTGTTCTTTTAGTTTGCATCACAATTATCTAATTTGATGATCATGATTATGTTTTGATGGTGTCTTTCTCCTCAATACCAATGACTATATCGTGCCACTTAGCACTCATACAATTTTGTTATGGCTTTTAAAATCTTCTTATTTCTTTTTTTCTTTTATTTGTTCCATTCTTCTTTGCATATGTGCTTTTTTGTGCACCTTGTGATCTCTAGATATTAGAAACATATTTGAAATAGTTTTATTTTTTGTGTATGCTCTTTGCCATGTACTTTTTACATCTCAATAAATTAGAAATAGAGAAAAAAAATTGCATGTTAAGGCTAAATCAATATTGAGCTTATAAAGTTTCATATTTGTATGCATTTTGTTGAAGTTTTTTTGCATGCCAAAACAAGGGCTTTCATGTAGGCATGCACTTAACGGCAAAATCTTTCTTTTTATTCAATTATTTTTGAAAAAAAGCATGGAAATTTATAAATTTTTTGCCATGTGCTTTCTACATCTCAATAAATTAGAAATAGAGAAAAAAATTGCATGTTAAGGCTAATTGAAATCTAATATTGAGCTTATAAAGTTTCATATTTGTTTTTTTCTTAAATATGTATTTTTATATGCATTGTGTTGAAGTTTTTTTGCATGCCAAAACAAGGGCTTTCATGTAGGCATGCACTTAAAGGCAAAATCTTTCTTTTTATTCAATTATTTTTGAAAAAAATCATGGAAATTTATAAATAACGTAACTGTTTTTTTAATTATTTTTTCATACAACTTAAATTTATAAAGTATATTTTCTCATTTATTTTATAAAATTGGGGTCACTTACATTACAAAAGTGGGTAAGGTAGAGAACAAAGAAAATTCATTTTTATGCCCTTTTCTAAAGAGCATAACTTTAACATTCAAACTCCTAGTGCCATTTTTTGACACTATTTTTTTAGATATTTCTCACTAGATGGTTTTTGTTTTTAAAGTTATCTTATCTACATTTCGTAATGTGGCTAGTTCAAATGATTTCTTGCTTGAAATATTTGGATATATCCTATTTTATAGAATATGGTATCAAAGTGTCTTTCAACACCCACTCCCATCATTTTCAAGATCTTGAACCTTTGTCATTGCAAACACTAAAGGATATTCAAATTGTGTTTTTTTTGAACATTTCTTGGTAACTTGAGAGAACTTTTTCAGTATACAAAATGTTGCTTTTAGTTGGAAACCTTTTTCATTTCACTTGAAAAGATTTTCTTTCATTTTAGGATATGACCATTTTTATCACATCTAGAGGTATACAATTTTGTTATGGCTTTTAAAATCTTTTTATTTGTTCCATTCTTCTTTGCATATGTGCTTTGTCGTGCACCTTGTGATCTCTAGATATTAGAAACATATTTGAAATAGTTTAGTTTAGTTTAGTTTAGTTTTGTTTTTTTTATAATATTTGTGTATGTTCTTTGCCATGTACTTTCTACATCTCAATAAATTAGAAATTGGTGGCTTGGGTGTAGGCGATATAGACAAACACCCAAATTCTGATATAATGTCTTCTAACACAGACTGGATTTCTCTTTCTTCTGTTGGGGTATCAATCATCTATTGTTAGACTCACTGTTATAACAATTCCCTTTTTCTCCTTCATATAACTGTTCTTCCCTTTCTAATCACCCCAACCCTTGTTATCTGCACAATTTATTACACAGTCCCTTATCCTCTATCGGGACTAATTCCCTAGGAATTATAGTAATACACTATTGTTGCTTTTAACCGAGGAAATAAAACTCAATAGGGAATTATAGTAATACACTATCGTTGCTTTTAAACGAGGAAAATGCGTTTAAAACTCAATATACACAGGTGGAGTTCTTTTGTTCCAAAGGAACGAAAATACACTATTGACGCTTTAATTTCAAGAAATGCGTTTAACACAATTAACACTACCGGCGGTAACCATTGGCCCTTCCAACGCTCCTTCCTCCGATACGATAACACATGTATTATCGGAGATCGCGATCGACGACTCCAATATTCTAAAGACGTGCTCCTCCCGCTCCGACCTGGCGATGCGATAACAATCACGGACTCGATAACCTTTTCACTCTTCTTTATAGTGTTTCGGGGCCCGGCTGTCGGAGTTTTGGACTTTGGCGGTTTAGCTCTATCCCACTCCCACTTAGCGATGCGATAAAGGTTTCGGACCCGACGAGGGTATAGTCCAGAGGTGATAATATTTCAAGTCCGGAACTCTGTTCTGACTAAGTATTTTCACGATTTCCTGTGTAAAACAGAGTTTTGCCTACGGAACTCTATTAAGCAAATAAAGAAGCCAGACTCGCCAATATGAAAGAAACATAGGTTAAAGGCTTCAACCGTCACGTTAGTTGGAAATATTAGACCAAATCATTGATATAAAACTCAGAAGAAAAGAACTGAACTGATACACGCATACAATTACCAGTTTAATAGAGAACCATCAATTCAAATGCACAAAGAGAGGTTTTCGAAGATGACAATGTCTCCGGAATCGGCTAACTCAGAGAAGTTTCGTTATTTCCTTTAAAACATAATAGATAAAGCTTACTTAATCCTTATCTCAATCCAGTGCTCTTGCATCAGACTCATGAGGACAAAATTCTTCATGGGCTCCTGTCCATGAGCTTATCTATAGAACTGCCCAGTTTCTGTAGCATGTTTTCTGTAACCCAAGTAGCTTCAGCAGTTCGCTGATTCTTCCATTTTACCAAACACTGAAAGTACTCTCGTCCCCTTGTTTTCTTAAACACTTTCTTGTCCAATTTTTTTTTTCGCTGCAATTCCTTCGCTGTGGGTAACTGTTTTACCCAGTCAATCTCTTGATCTTGCGCTGTATCATCTGCAGTTTCAACTTCATACTTGTATAGGGCTGCAACATTAAAAATTGGTGATATTCCAACATCAGGGGGTAATTCAATCTCATATGCATTTGCAGAAAACTTTCTTAATACTCTGCATGGTCCAATTTTCTTGAACTTCAATTTGTTATACTCCCTTTTTGGAAACCTTTCCTTTATGAGATGTGCTAATACCAAATCTCCAACTTCAAAGTTCACCTCTCTTCTTCTCATGTCTGCTCTGGTCTTGTATTTGATGTTGCTATCCTGTAGCTGTTGTTTCACTTGTTCATGTATTTCTTGCATTTCTGAAGCAAAATCTTCACCCTCTGCACTTCTCATTTATTCTTTTGCCAAGTTTCTCAACTCAAATATTTCTCTTGGATGCATTCTGTAAACAATATGGAATTGAATCTGTCCTATACTCCTGTTAGGTGAGTCATTATATGCATATTCAGCTTGTGCCAACACTTGATCCCATTGTTTTTGATGTTCTGCAATAAGACTCCTTAAAAGATTGCGCAAACTCTTGTTCACAACTTCAGTCTGTCCATTAGTTTGTGGATGATAGGTAGAGTTGAAACTTAGTTTAGTTCTCAACTTCTTCCATAATGTCCTCTAGAAATGTCCAACAAATTTGGAATCCCTGTCTGAGACAATACTTTTAGGCAACCCCAATCTTACAACCTCCTTAAAAAACAAATTAGCAATGTGAGAAGCATCACTAGTTTTTTAAGATGGAATAAAGTGTGCCATTTTTGAAAATCTGTCCACTACAACAAAAATTGAATCATTACCTCTTCAATTCTTTGGTAAGCCCAAAACAAAATCCATATTTACCATATTCCAAGGTCTATCTGGAATTGGTAATGGAACATACAAACTTGTGTTTTGGCTCCTTCCCTTTGCATATTGACAAATTTTACAAGTTCTCACATACTTTTCCACATCAAATCTCATTTTTAGCAAAAAATAAAATCTATTCAACTGTTCAAAAATCTTCTCTATGCCAAAATGTCTTGCAAGTCCTCCACTATGTTTTTCTTTGATTAAATTTTCCTTCATTGAACAGTTTGGTATGCATCGCTGATTTCTCTTAAACAACAGACCATCTTGTAAGAAATAATCCAACCATTTACTCCTATCCACCAAAACAGGATTCTTACAAGTTTTAAGTGCCTCTTTAAAATCTGAATCTGTCTCATATAATTCTTTAAGAAAATCAAATCCTAACACTTGAATTTGACTCTCTTGCAGTAATATATTTCTCCTACTTAAGGCATCTACAACTTTATTTGATTGACCATTTATATGTTTCAAAACAAAATGGGAACCTTGAAGATACTCTACCCATTTAGCATGTTTTTGGCTAAGTTTTGGTTGTTGCATACTATACTGTAGTGCATGGTTATCTGAGTAAAGGATGAATTCCTTTGACATTAGATAATGCCTCCATTTCTTTAATCACTGTACCACTGCGTAGAACTCCTTATCATAAGAAGAATTTCTTTTTGGAATCATTTATCTTTTCACTAGAATAGGCTATAGGTCTATCTTTTTGACTTAGAACACCTCCAATTGCTTCTCCGCTGGCATCGCGCTTCACTTAGAAAGGCTTACTAAAATCAGGTAGAACCAAAATAGGCTTTTCAGTGATCTTCTTCTTTAACAACTGAAAATTCTTTTCTATGTCAACAATCCATCTAAATAGTTGTTTATCTTTCTTTATGGTCTCAATAATAGGTGCATTGATCTTACTAAAATTCATGATGAATTTTCTATGAAAGCTAGCAAGACCATGAAAACTTCTTACCTCAAAAACACTCTTGGGTGAAGGCCACTCCATGATCGCCTTGATCTTCTCTGGATCCATCTTCAACCCTTCAACAGAAATAACAAAACCCAAGTACACTAGCTCCTCTTTCATGAATGAACACTTCTTCAAATTCAAAAATAATTTCTCTTGCTATAGCCTTTGTAAGACATTATTCAGATGTCTCATGTGCTCCTCCTTAGACCTGCTGTAAACTAATATATCGTCCAGATATACTATTACAAATTTACCAATAAAATTTTTAAGAACTTCATTCATGAGTCTCATAAATGTACTTGGTGCATTTGACAACCCAAAAGGCATTACTCTCCACTCATACAATCCCTCATTTGTTTTAAAGGCAATTTTCCACTCATCCCCTTCTCTTATTCTTATCTGATGATACCCACTTTTAAGATCTAGTTTTGAAAAATACTTTTCTCCACTCAAGCAATCTATTAAATCTTCAATTCTAGGTAAAGGAAATCTGTACCTGATTATGATTTTATTGATGGCCCTTGAATCTGTACACATTCTCCAACCTCCATTTTTCTTTGGACTCAAGACTGTTGGTACTGCATAAGTACAAGTTTTCTTTGATCAGCCCTTTGTCAAGCAATTCTTGCACCTGCTTCCTAACCTCTTCATTTTCTATAGGAGTCATTCTGTAAGTTTCTTTTTTAGGTAGACTTGCTCCAGGAATCAAATTTATATGATGGCTAATTCTTCTAATGGGTGGTAACTCATTAGACAAATCATCAACAATAATATCACAATAGTTCTCCAACATTTCTTGAATTTCAATGGGTAAATAAAAAACTGTAGTAAAAGTCATTATTACCTTGGGCTTGCAAATTACAACAAAATTTACCGCATTCTCTTCAATCTGCTTCAAGTATTCCTTTCCTCCTAGTAACAGAGTTTTTGGATCAGTCTTCTTTCCTAATGCATCTTCTTCTTCCAGAGACAACAACGTATGATTGACACCATCCTTTCTAAACTTGTAGGTGTTTATTTTCCCATCATGTATAGCTCCTCTGTCATATTTCCAAGGTCTTCCAAGCGATATGTGACACACATCCATCGGCATCACATGGCATACAATTTTATCTTTATACTTGCCCAACTGAAACTCCACTTCACACTGTTCATTCACTAACAGTGATGTCCCTTTTGTAACCATGACACCTTGTAAGGTGTTGGATGTTTCATTGTTTTCAGCTTCAATTTCTCCACCACTTCTGTAGAGACCAAATTATCAGTGCTGCCACTATCAATGATCATCTGAAAACATTTCCCTTGAACTTTACACATTGTTCTGAATAAGGTCTTTCTTTGTGATGGTTCAACTATCTCCTTTGCTGGCTTGAGCAAAGCTTTATTAACTACCAAAGATTCTCCTCTCTCTTGTATATTTTCTTCTTTTGTCACCACTGTTGTTGTTGCTTCTCCCTTAACTTGAGCAACAATGGAATTCCTCTGATTTGTTTCTGCTTTCTCTGGGCACTCAAAAGCTCTGTGTCCCACTTTGTTACATCTGTAACATCTTACTTCTCCTCCTCTTCCTCTAGAAAAACTCCCTCTGCCTCTTGCATCACCTCCTATGGGTGCATGCTGGGTTGAGCTGCTGCTAGCTCCATCTTTAGGTGCTGTAGATCTTCCTCTACCACCTTGACTTCCCCTTCCTTGGAAAGTACCTCTCCCTCTGACAGACTGCTTCCTCACGAGTTTTTCTTCAGCTTTCAGTGCCACCTGATAAGCTTTTTCTACTGTTTTAGGATATAGTATACTTATTTCATCTTGAATGTCCATCCTAAGACCATTCACATATCTAGCCACCTTCTCATATGTATCTTGAGTTTCTCCAGCTCTTATGCTTACCTTATAAAATTCCTCTATGTATTCTTTCATTGTCATAAATCTCTGTCTAAGATTTTGCATCTATCTGAACAAAGTTTGCTGATAATTACTTGGTAGAAACTTACCTCTTAACTTTGCTACCATCCTGCTCCAATTCTTGATAGGTTGCTTGCCAAGTCTCTTTCTTTCTGCCTACACACCATCCCACCAAAGCGCTGCATGGCCTTTTAACTTGGTAACAACAATCTTTACTTTCTTCTCATCTTCTGTTTCTTCATAGTCGAAGAATTTCTCCATGCCATTAATTTAGTCTATCAATTCTTCTCGATTTAGTCCTCCTTCCTATATTGAAACCTCGGTCTTTGGCCTAGTTGTGGATCTCAACACTGACTAGAAGAATCTCATCTCAGGAGTAACTGCTACAATGTCCTCCTCTGCTACTTCAAACTCAGGCTCACTAACATCTCCATCATCTATATTTCTTCCTATTGTTAATGCATCCAATCTATCTTACATCTGTTGCACAACTTCCATTACTTCAGCATTTGAAATAGGCCATCCTCTTCCACCACGTCCTTGTCATCTTCCAACTCTGAAAGCCATATTAACTTTCCTTCTCCTACTTCTTAGATTCAATTCAGTGTCAACTAGTTGCTCTGATACCACTAATGGTGACCTGAGTGCAGGCGATATAGACAAACGCCCAAATTCTGATATAATTTCTTCTAACACAGACTAGATTTCTCCTTCTTCTTCTGTTGGGGTATCAGTCATCTATTGCTAGACTGACTGTTATAACAATTCCCTTTTTCTCCTTCATATAACCATTCTTCCCTTTCTAATCACCCCAACCCTTGTTATTGGCGCAATTTATTACACAGAGCCCCTTATCCTCTATCGGGACTATAATTCCCTAGGAATTATAGTAATACACTATCGTTGCTTTTAAACAAGGAAAATGCGTTTAAAACACAATATACACAGGCGGAGGGCTTTCGTTCCAAAGGAACGAAAATACACTATCGGCACTTTAATTTCAAGAAATGCGTTTAACACAATTAACACTGTCAGCGGTAACCATCGGCCCTTCCAATGCTCCTTCCTCCGATACGATAACACATGTATTACCGGAGATCGCGATCGACGACTCCAATATTCTAAAGGCTTGCTCCTCTCGCTTCGATCTGGTGATGCGATAACAATAACAGACTTGATAACCTTTCAAATCTTCTCTATAGTGTTTAGGGTCTGGGCTGTCGGAGTTTCGGACTTCGGCGATTTAGCTCTATCCCGCTCCCACTTAGCGATGCGATAAAGTTTTTAGACCCGACGAGGGTATAGTCCAGAGGTGATAATATTTTAGTTTCGGAACTCTGTTCTGGCTAAGTATTTTTACGATTTCCTGTGTAAAACATAGTTTTGCCCGTAGAACTCTATTAAGCAAATAAAGAATCTAGAATTGCCAATATGAAGGAAACATAGGTTAAAGGCTTCAATTGCCGTGTTAGTTGGAAATTTTAGACCAAATCATTGATATAAAACTCAGAAGAAAAGAACCAAACTGATACACACATACAATTACCAGTTTAACAGAGAACCATCAATTCAGATGCACAGAGAGAGGTTTTTGAAGATGACAATGTCTCTGGGATTGACTAACTCAGAGAAGTCTTGTTATTTCCTTTAAAACATAATAGATAAATCTTACTCAATCCTTATCTCTTACAAAAGCATGCCTTTTACATAAAGCGATTAAAGCAATTATTCATAAAGCTTATTACAACTTATCCATAAGCGATTATTACAACATGGTCTTCTTCTTAAATTCTATCCTTATTTTAAACTAGAAAAGCATGGAAATTGATGGCTAAAGGACCCCACTTCTTTGCATGTAGATTTTTTTTTTTTTTTTTTTTTTTTTTTTTTTTTTTTTTTTTTTTTTTTTGGAATAAGTTTGAAGATTTTCCCCTCCAAGTCACATGCTCCTGCATCAGAAATAGAGAAAGAAATTGCATATTTAAGTAAGACTAATCGAAATCTAATATTGAGCTTATAAAGTTTCATATTTGTTTTTTCTTAAATATGTTTTTTTTTGTATGCATTGCGTTGAAGTTTTTTTTGCATGCCAAAACAAGGGCTTTCATGTAGACATGTAGTTCAAGGAAAAATATTCCCTTTTATTCAATTATTTTTGAAAAAAAATCATGCAAATTTATAAATTTATAAATCATGAAAATTTATAAACGACTTCTTAAAACATAAAATATACAATGGTGAGAACATAAAACAAATACACAGATATTTTCCCTTGGATCCCAAAACTAGGACTACCAGATTGATTTTTCATTATATTCCTTTCAATGTTACAATACATAGATATACATGCTGAAACATTCATAAACCCCACTCCATTAACCCTAGATTAGAACATAACTATAGTTCCCTCGACTGGATCTACAAACTACCATGGGGATAAAACCGTCATGCCCAAAACCATGTGCAAAACCCATGCACAAAACCATGGGTATGTCCACCCCCCATCCTCAAGTCCACATATATATATATAGGAAAAAAAACAAAAATTTCCTGGGGCGCTGCCCTGAATCCCGTGCAGGGGGGCTACCACCCCCCTGTAAACCCCTCGACAGGTGGGGCTACTTCTCCCCTTGTGACCCCCATGCTACGCCTGCTGTAATGAGCAGGGGGGACTTTCACCCCCCCTGTGACTCCCCTGCATGTGCGACTAGTCATGGAAAGAATATAACACACACCAACATTCTACCACTTGTTGTTTTCTTCCACATTGGAGATCATAGGAGAGCTTAGTCATTGGTCCAACTCTGCAACACCCATTGTTTCTCTACACCAAGAAAACTTCTCACAGTCTTCGTTAATGCATTTGAAACATTCTTCAAAGTGCCCACCTTTACTAGCAACACATTTTTTTCCTCAACCATATCCCTCACAAAGTGATACTGAATATCATTGTGCTTTGTCTTTGAATGATAAGCAGGGTTCACTGCCAATAAAATTGCACTTTCGCTGTCATAGTCTATCCTTATGGCTTGTTGCAATAACTCCATACTTGAACACAATCTCTGCAACCAAATTGCTTCCTTTCTTGGATGAGTTACTGCCATGTATTCTGCCTCTGTAGTTGAAAGTGCCGCAACAAATTATATCTTTCTCATCCAACTGACTTCTCCTCCAAATAGGTTAAACACATACCCACTTGTAGATCTTCTTCGATCCAAATCTCTAGCCCATCTTGCATCAACAAAGCTATGAATGTCCAAAACTATGTCCAATCCTGGTCTTCCTTGGTAGCACAGAACATAATCACTAGTGCCATACAAATACCTGAAAATCCGCTTCACTGCTGTCCAATGCTCCTTCCCTAGTTTTGACATAAACCTGCTCAATACTCCCAATGCATGTGTAATGTCTGGTTTAGTATAGACTATTGCATACATCAGGCTATTCACTGCACTTGCATATGGAACATGGGACATCTCTTCCTCTTCTTGTGTCTTGGGACATTGTTCAAAAAATAACTTTACACCTATAGGAAAAGGAACCTTCACCGGTTTACTAACCTGCATACTAAATCTTTGTAGTATTGTCTCGACATACTTCCTCTGGTTTAACTAGAGGTCCCTCTTTGCCAAATCTCATTTAATTTCCATGCCCAAAATATAGTTTGTAGCACCAAGGTCCTTTATGTCAAATTTGGAGGACAATTGGGTCTTCAAATCCTGGATAGTTTCTGTCATTTCCAATTAGAAACATATCATCCACATACAAGACCCAATAAATAACACGACCAAAAATTAATTTAAAATACACACAGTGATCCGCTTTGCTTCTGGTGAAGCCAAGTCCCCATATATATGTATCAAATTTATGATACCACATCCTTGCTGACTATTTTAACCCATACATAGACTTCTTAAAACTGCATACCAGTTCTTTCTTACCCTTTACCACAAAGCCTTCATGTTGCTTCATGTAGATCTCTTCTTCCATATCCCTTTGAAGAAACACTGTTTTCACATCCATCTATTCTACCTCAAAATCAAAATCAATATCAACAGATAAAAGTAATCTAATAGAAGCTAACTTGGCAACAAGAGATAAAATATCACCAAAATAAATTCCCGACACCTGGGAATAACATTTTGCTACCAACTGAGATTTGTATTTCTCCACCTGGCCTTTTGCATTCATCTTCTTCTTAAACACCCATTTGCTTCCAATGGGTTTCCTTCTAGCCCACAACTCCACCAGATCCAAAGCCTAATTTTTGTCCAAAAATGCCATTTCGTCAACCATGGCCTCTTTCTATATTTTTCCATCCTTTGAACCTATTGCCTCCTTGATAGTTTTGGGATCATCATCAGTAATAGATAGAGCAAAATTTGAATAGAAATCAGATGGAATATACCTTCCTAGTTTCCTTCTCTGAAACTGATCTTTTCAAGGCTGGAGTTTATGGCTCTTCGTCTTCTAATTCCTATTCTGCTGTAGAGTCTGATTCTTCCTCCTTTAGCTCAAACTCTATCTTCTTAGGTTCCTATGGTAGGAATTCATGCTTAATAACATCTTTCACCTCTCTAAACACCACATCTCGGCTCTACACAACCTTCCTTGTTTCTGGGTTCCAAATCTTATAACCTTTTAAACCATCCTTATACCCAATAAACATGAACCTTTCATATTTACTATCCAACTTGGTTATTTTATCCTTTGGAACATGTACATATGCATCACAACCAAATACACTTAGATGTGAAAGAGAACATTTCTTACCAGTGCATACCTCATGTGGAGTATTATCCTCCAACGTTGATGAAGGTGATTTGTTAACCAGGTAACATGTAATCTCCATCGCCTCTGCCTAGAATTCTTGTCCTAACCCGACACCATTGAGCATGCTTATTGCCTTTTCCATTAACGTCTTATTCATTATTTCTACAATTCCATGCTATACCACACTTTTTACAAAACTTTTCAAATTCCTTCTTGCAGAACTCTCCACCATTATATGTCCTCAACTCCTTTATCTTCTTCTTTCTCTAATTTTGCACTAGAGCCTTAAATTATTTAAACCTATTAAAGACTTCAGATTTCTTCTCAAGGAAATATATCTATGTATTCCTTGAGAAGTCATCTATAAATGAAAGATAATACACAGACTTACCCGGTGATGGAACTGAGACAGGTCCAAACACATCACTGTGCACAAGCTCTGAAATCCCATTCGCCTTCTTAGCACTAGAGGGGAAACTCACCCAATTATGCTTCCCATATACACAAAGTTCAAAAAAATCGAGATCTAGAGAGAAATTAGACATACCTTCTACGATAACATTACCATGCAGTATTTGAAGGCCCTTCTCTCCAATATGTCCAAGCCTTTAATGCCATAACATGGTATTTTCTCCTGAGACCACTAGATTTTCTGCTCCACTTTCAGGAACCACAAAACTGTTGCGCCCATCAATAATAGTGCTACCTAGAAGTTTGCACATAAGTAAAATCTGAACTCCCCACATTAATACCAATGCTCCTCGAACTATCTTGCAGGTATCTTTTTCGAAAATTGCTTTTACACCTGCATCCTCCATCTTGCTTACAAAAATCATATTTTTGGCCAATGCAGGAATATGCAAAACACCAGGAAGTGTTCTAATCCTTCCACCTTGCAAATTCAGCTTGATATTTTTGCGTTCGATGATTCTGGCCTTCCTATCATCCCCTAAGAAGACATCACCACCATCATATTTCTCATACTCGCAGAACCACTCCCTATGGGGAGTGAAGTGAAAGGATGCACCTGAGTCAATCAACTATGCCTCATGATCTACATGTGTACTTGAAGAAGAATCCAAGTACACATCCCCACCTTTATCTGAGGTGGTTTTAGCCTTTGTAGAAGGAGCATCATCAAATCCCTTTCCTTTCCCAAGAGATTTAGATCTACAATCCTTTTTGTAGTGCCCTTCCTTTCCGCATTTCCAACACACCTTTATAGGTTTTCCTGGAGACTCAGATCTCCCTATAGATTTAGATCTCCCACTCGAGGAATTATTTTTGTTTCTATTCTGGGACCATCCTCGTACGGAGAAGGCATATCCATTCTGGCTCTCCATATTTTTCCGTCACATCTCCTTCGACAACAAGGATGAGACTTTCATCAAACTTTTGTTGGAAATACTGAGAGGAGGGGGGTGAATCATTATTTCTTTTCAACTGTCATTTTACCAGTTAAAACATTTATATTTAGAACACAAGATGAATAACAAGAATAAATTCTTTTATTAATATAATCTTTGCAATAAAATAGATACAAATATATAAGGTTCCAATATGTTTCCAAGCACCAACTTGGACTTTTGTGAGGCTCCAACCTCCAGAGCACCAACTTTGTTTTGCCAAGGTACCAACCTTGGACTTAGGAGCACCAACTCCCAGGACACCAATCCTTCCAATTTTGAGGCACCAATCTCAAGGGTTCCAACCCTCTGCTGTCAAGGCACCAACCTTGGATATAGGAGCACCAACTCCAAGGAAACCAATCCTTCCAACTTTTGAGGCACCAACCCCAAGGGCTCCGACCCAATCTTGTCAAGGCATGTTTGATAGTAATGTTATGCTCCCAAAACTCTTCTTTACTGAATTCTGTCTGTTTACAGCTTCATTGTAGTCTCCATGCTACAACATCAATGGCAACCAGTCTTCATATGAAGAAGTCTTTACAAATATTCATACTATCCACACAGAGTCTGTAAAAGTTATCTCATGATGATATCAAATAGCCATCATGATCTCTAATAATGTCTCAACATAGCTTTAGTGAGTCTACTATTAGCTGCACTAAGCTCTGCATAAGAACCAACTCTCTGTTTCAAGCCTTTGTTCTCACTGTCATGGTGAATGCTTCTAGCGTGACTACTGCGCACTGTTCTTGCTATTGCAATCTCTTACTTCCTAGAAATACATTCACATATGCTTCAATACTGGTGCTAGCTACTGTTCCCTTCAAGCGATATCAAATGAAACTTTATTTATCTTTTCACAAAATTGTTCTTCAGGTTGTGTTATGTACCTGATTAATTCATCGCTGGTCTAAGCCTTTCACAGGTTAGCCTGATCAACAGAGTTGCTCGTCCGTCGACTTCCTCTTGTCCTGCTGGACCTTCGGCCCTTTTCTATCCTGCTGGACCTACGGCTTGCTCCTTTATTCCAGTTTACCAAAAACCACACATAAAGGCAATTCTCTATTTTCTTATACTAATACGCCTGACCTTTGGCTTCCCTTTCGCTCGCTTGAACTTCCGCTTCCTTTGTGCTCGCTCGACCTTTTGGCTTCCCTCCTCCGGTCGCTTTAGCTTCCTCAATGCTCGTCCATCTATGCTCACTTGATTCTTCGGCTTCCCGGTCCATGGCTTCCTTTGTCTATTCGAGTGTTCCAATACTCATAGGACACGTAAATTCATAAGAGAGGCCGAATTACAATAGTGTTGCATATTAAAAAATATCAGAGAGGCCCTTTTTAATATTCATACAATATACATTAATTGTTCACAGATGTCCATTCCTTTAATCGCAATCACGACTTTCAGAGGTCTTTTATAAGTCGTGCCCATACCATAGTCGATGGCCGATTTCCCCTACCAGATGTGATATTATATTAAACTGCTTTTAATAAGTCCGTCGGGTCCACAACCTTATTGCAATCGGCGGTTTGACATCCCTTAGAGACTAGCGATACAACGCGGATGCAATATTACATTTAGTCATGTTAAATGGTGCATTTGGGTCCACGTTATTATTGCAATCGACGCTTTCAATGTGGCAAGGCTTTACAAGAGGCTTGCGATATGGTGGATGCGATATTTCAATAGGCGGTTTACAATGGAGCCGCGTGTCCACATGTATTATCGCAATCGGAGGTTTCGGGGGTGATAGCCCTTCATAACTGCGATTAACAATTAAATTGCGATCGTTGATCTGGCACTCAATCCGACGGTTGTTGCTTAGCCTGATCACCAACTAGTCCACTCAATCCCCACTGTTGATCTCCTTCCATCAGATCAACCATTGATGCCTTTTCCTGATCAATCAACTTGCATGACACTTTGTGATTGTTGATCTGGATCTGCTTGATCTGACGATCCAAAATGATTTCGGGTGAGACACAAGCACGGAGAAAACCCCCCCCCGATAAAGCGATTTTCTCTCTCCTCCGCTGCTACGTGTCGAACGGTTAATGGAATCGGGTGACTACCCTACAATATAGATTACAAAATTTTGTTCACCCGAAATACCACTTATGGTTTTGAGAAACCACCTCTTCGTTGATTATCTTCCGCGCTCTTCCACCATGCGATGACCGTTGATTTATGAGATCCAACAGATCCTATGCACTCTTCGTCTGTTTCCTCCTTAACTTAATCTCGCTTGCTTTTGATGGACTCTGTGTTAAAACCATGGTTTCTTCCACACTCCGTTTAACACATGACATTCATATATCGATTCATTCACTTAATATTGGATCACCATCGATCCATTCAGTGGGAATACAAAGAAATACCCGGTTAACTGTTGAACACGGATACACAGAGTAACAAGAGTCCACACCAGGCATGAGTCTTGCCCTCTTGGCTCAATTACAGCAATAAATTGACCTCTGTCTCAAACCCCCTCTAACACTCAACCTATTGATTCTCACTCAAAACCTAATAATCTCAGCTCCCTTAACTTTCCGCCCTTCTCTGGTTTGATATGTCTCCTCTGTTAACTCCTCTGATACTCTGCAGTTCTTCTTTGGCATATATTACAGGCGATACTCCCAATATGGCTCCTCCTCAATCTCCCGCTCTTACACTAACTTGGCTTTCCTGTGGCTTCCGATACCACTCCAATACCTCTTCTCTGCTTTGATAACTCTACTATGATAGCTCCTATGACTTCCGATATTCTCTCAAGTGGCTTGACTGTATTGGCTTTCCTCTGGTTTCTCCTCATGGCTTCTTTCTCCTGTTTCTTCACGGATCTGCTACTTCTCCTTGGCTTCATATCATCATTAGTATCCTAGAATATTGCCATATTGACATACTCCTGTTGCTTCATGGATATGCTCTACTTGGCTTCACATCATTGTTTATTGTCTAGAATATTGCCATATTGACATCAATGACAACCTAGATTAACAATCTCCCCCTTTGTTATTGATGGCAATATTATTTTTCTCTCCCCCTTTGACATCAATGGCAAAGGAGTGCACAAGGACTCCCCTTGTCGAACTGCTACTCTTCTTCATGAATAGTAGATCTTCATGGATCTGTTACTCCCCCTGTCATAGTGCTCTTCTTTTTACTCAAGATAGAAGGATCGCTGCAACTAGCACATTATCCCCTCTTCATGTCTCAGAACTACTTTATCATGGCTTCAACAATGCTTAAAGATTATTCACTCCAATGTTTCTGCAATAATGATTAAGAATCACAGGCTCCCCCTGACTGTATGCATAATCTCTTTTGGCAGAGTCTTCCTATCAAATGCTAAGATTGTCGAACGTCAGTTCAACAACATGTGTTGTTGGCTGGAGAGTTCAAGGGATTTTCAGATTTTATTCGCTTCCTTCTCCATACTTGTGTAACTTTCTTATTTTGCGTGGTTCTATCTTGTGTAAGAGCCCAAGTTAAGTTACAATCATGTGCCATATGACCAATGTTATGACACTTGAAGCATTCTATATTGTTCATGAATAAGAATTCATGATTTCTTCCTGCAAAATTGTTCCTTGGAGATTGTTGGGGACCATAATATCTATCTTTATGATATGGTTAGGGACCATAACATCTATCTTTATGATATTCTTTACAATCTTTTGCCATGTGACAAAAGTTTGTACAAGAATAACAATAACCAAGAAATAAACTTTGGTACCTGGGAGATGGAGATTTCCTTGATGTACTTCTGAAGTATTTCTGTCTTGAGATCCTTTGATGATAACCATTGCTTCTAGCATCCTTGACATTATCTAAATTTATTCTTGGAGCAAGATTTCTTCCATTGTTGCCTTGATTTTTCTCCTTGCCTTTGCTAGAACCGGGAGCATCACCATTTCTTTCTGGCTTCTTCACATCCCTTTTGTTTGAAGCATCATCATTCTTGTTTGAGGATTCACCTGCATACCTGAGACCTAATTTATCAAATGGACATCTTTGATGGCTGAGCATGTCATCCAAGGCTTGAGAGCTCTTTAAGGTTTTCTTCATCCCTTCAACCCTTTTCTTGAGGAAGACAGTCTCTTCTTCCAATCTTTCACACTCATTATTCTTCTTAGCAAGTTGTTTCTCAGTTTCTTCCTTGATATGAGAAGCTTCATTTGCTTCTATTTTAAGGGAGATGATATCTGACTTCATTTTGAAGATTTCTTCATTTTCCTTTGCTAGACTGCTCTCCATTTCTTCGTTGATCCTTGTAGCTTTACATGTTTCGACCTTGAGAAGTTTGATGCTAGATTTTAATTTGAAGTTTCCTTCATCCTTTGCTTTTAGTTGACATATCATGGTGTTTCTCTCCTTTTCTGCTTCATTGACCTGTTCTTCTATGATTGCCAATGTTTCCATTGTCTTCTTAGCTCCTTGTGCTAACTTTCTTGCTTCTTGTAGTTGAGATTTGAGAGAGGGACCTCTACCTTGTACTGACCAATCTCTTCTTCAAGTCTGTTCAAGCTATTGTGCCTTTGTTCAAGTTGACATGACAAGGTATCTTCCCGTTTCTTTGCTTTATCCAATTGATTTGTCATGGATATGACTTCTTCATGATTCTTTCTTTTGCTTTGATGAAATTCCTTCTTAAGCTTGACAAGCTCTTCATCCCTTTCCTATATTTGAAGCTGGACAAGGTCAACTTTCTTCCTTGTTTGGACTTGGTCACCAGCTAGTGCTTTCTTCTTAAGTTCCTTATTTTCCTTTTTCAAATTGATAATCTCCTCCATGATAGCTGTAAGTTGAGCGAGGAGATATTCTACGAAATCTTTTTCATTCTCTTCATCTTCTAGGTCTTCTTTAGCCTTGATGTCATCATTCTCATTTTTAGCTTCTATGATGGGTTCTTGATTTTCTTCTTGATTTCCATCATCTTCTTGACTGATGGTCATGGTAAATGCTCCTTTTGAGTGAAGGTCATGAAGTTTGTCCCATATACCCTTTGCTGATGAACATTTTCCTAAATTGTTCTTTATAGAATCAAGTAGCCCATTCAAGGTTGCCTTCATTGCTTTTTCATTATACTCCTTGTATTCTCCATCCATCATGCTATCAACAATTACTGATTTCCAGATTTCAATGCCTTGAGTCTTTAAGAAATTCCTCATTCTTGCTTCCCATATATTAAAGTTCCCATTGAACCATGGATCCTCCTCAAATTGATTATCTTCTATTTTAGTGGTACAGGGAGACACATCCTTAGGAGGATTGGAGACTTTCTTCCTTGACTTCACCATTTTTGTTCTAAAGATCAACCTTCAAGCTGTTAGGCTTTGAATGCAGGTACTGGATCTGATACTAATTGTTGGAAATACTGAGGGGGGGTGAATCAATATTTCTTTTCAACTGTTATTTTACGAGTTAAAACATTTATATTCAGAACACAAGATGAACAACAAGAATAAATGCTTTTATTAATATAATATTTGCAATAAAATAGATATAAATATATATGGTTCCAATCTGTTTCCAAACACCAACTTGGACTTTTGTGAGGCTCCAACCTCCAGAGCACCATCTCTGTTTTGTCAAGGCACCAACCTTGGACTTAGGAGCACCAACTCCCAGGACACCAATCCTTCCAGTTCTGAGGCACCAACCTCAAGGGTTCCAACCCTCAGCTGTCAAGGCACCAACCTTGGATATATGAGCACCAAATCCAAGGACACCAATCCTTCCAACTTCTGAGGTACCAACCCCAAGGGCTCCGACCCAATCTTTTCAAGGCATGTTTGATAGTAATGTTCTGCTCCCAAAACTCTTCTTCACTGAATTCTATCTGTTTACAACTTCACTGTAGTCTCCATGCTACAACATCAATGGCAACAAATCTTCATACGAATAAGTATTTAAAACTCTTCATACTGTCCACACAGAGTCTGTAAAAGTTATCTCATGATGATATCAAATAGCCATCATGATCTCTGATAATGTCTCCACACAACTTTAGTGTCTACTATTAGCTGCACTAAGCTCTTCACAAGAACCAACTCTCTGTTTCAAGCCTCTATTCTCACTGTCATGGTGAATGCTTCCAGCGTGACTACTGCGCACTGTTCTTGCTATTGCATTATCTTACTTCCCAGAAATACATTCACATATGCTTCAATACTGGTGCTAGCTAGTGTTCCCTTCAAGCGATATCAAATGAAACTTTATTTATCTTTTCACAAAATTGTTCTTTAGGTTGCGTTATGTACCTGATTAATTCATCACTAGTCTAAGCCTTTCACAGGTTAGCCCGATCAACAGAGTTGGTCGTCCGTCAGCTTCCTCCTGTCTTGCTGGACCTTCGGCTTCCTCCTGTCCTACTGGACCTTCGGCCCTTTTCTATCCTGCTGGACCTACGGCTTGCTCCTTTCTTCCAGTTCACCAACAACTACACATAAAGGCAATACTCTGTTTTCTTATACTGATACACCTGACCTTTGGCTTCCCTTTCACTCGCTTGAACTTCCGCTTCCTCTGTGCTCGCTTGAACTTTTGGCTTCCCTCCTCTGGTCACTTTAGATTCCTCAACGCTTGTCCATCTACGCTCGCTTGATTCTTCGGCTTCCCGGTCCATGGTTTCCTCTGTCTATTCGAGTGTTCCAATACTCACAGGACACGTAAATTCAGAAGAGAGGCCGAATTACAATAGTGTTTCATATTAAAAAATATCAGAGAGGCTCTTTTTAATATTCATACAATATACATTAATTGTTCATGGACATCACATTCCTTTAATAGCAATCGCGACTTCCGAAGGTCTTTTATAAGTCGTGCCCATACCATAGCTGATGGCCGATTTCCCCTACCAGATGCGATATTATATTAAACTGTTTTTAATAAGTCCATCGGGTCCACAGCCTGATCGCAATTGGTGGTTTGACATCCCTTAGAGACTAACGATACAACGTGGATGTGATATTACATTTAGTCATGTTAAATGGTGCATTTGAGTCCACGTTATTATTGCAATCAATGCTTTCAATGTGGCAAGGCTTTACAAGAGGCTTGCGATATGGCATATGCGATATTTCAATAGGCGGTTTACAATGAAGCCACGGGTTCACATGTATTATCGCAATCGAAGGTTTCGGGGGTGACAACCCTTCATAACTGTGATTAACAATTAAATCGCGACTGTCGATCTGGCGCTCGATCCAATGGTTGTCACTTAGCTTGATCACCAACCAGTTCGCTTGATATCCACCATTGATCTCCTTCCATCAGATCAACGATTGATGCCTTTTCCCGATCAATCAACTTGCATGACACTTTATGACTGTTGATCTGGATCCGCTTGATCTGACGATCCAAAACGATTTCGGGTGAGACATAAGCATGGAGAATACCCGCCCGATAAAGTGGTTTTTCTCTCTCCTCAGATGCTACGTGTCAAATGGTTAATGGAATCGGGTGACTACCCTATAATACAGTTTACAACATTTTGTCCGCCTGAAATACCACTTATGGTTTTGAGAAACCACCTCTTCACTGATTATCTTCCACGCTCTTCCACCATGCGATGACCATTGATCTATGAGATCCAACAGATCCTGTGCACTCTCCATCTGTTTCCTCCTTAACTTAATCTCGCTTGCTTTTGATGGAATCTGTGTTAAAACCACGGTTTCTACCACACTCCGTTTAACACACGACATTCCTATATCGATTCATTCACTTAATATTGGATCACCATCGATCCATTCAGTGGGAATAGAAAGAAATACATGGTTAACTATTGAATGAGGATACACAGAGTAACGAGAGTCCACACCAGGCACGAATCTTTCCCTCTCGGCTCAATTACAACAATAAATTGACCTATGCCTCAAACACCCTCTAACACTCAACCTCTCGCTTCTCACTCAAAACCTAATCATCTCATCTCCCTTGACTTTCCGCCCTTCTCTGGTCTAATATGGCTCCTCTGTTAACTCCTATGATACTCTGTAATTCTTCTTTGGCATATATTACATGCGATACTCCTGATATGGCTCAACCTCAATCTCCTGCTCTTACACTAACTTGGCTTTCCTATGGCTTCCGATATCACTCCAATACCTCTTCTCCACTTTCATAGCTCTGATCTAATAGCTCTATGACTTCCGATATTCTCTCTAATGGCTTGACTGTCTTGGCTTTCCTCTGGTTTCTCATCATGGCTTCTTGCTCATGTTTCTTCACAGATATTCTCTACTTATCCTTGGCTTCATATCATCATTAGTATCCTAGAATATTGCCATATTGACATGCTCCTATTGCTTCATGGATCTGCTCTACTTGGTGTAGAGCCTCTACTCTACACCTACTTGTCTACCATTTTCCTCAGTTTTTCCTCATCTTTTCTTCACTTTTGCCTCATTTTCACTATAAAACCACCCAGATCATTACATTAGGTGTCATTAAGCATGATCAAGCAAGTTTTGCTAATGGATGACTGTTTGTTTAGATTTTGACTTACTTGCAGGAATCCCGCAGCTATCTGATGATCCCACAGCGATATGATGATCCTGTAGCCTTTTTGTTAAACGCAAGGTTCCACGTGTCAGTTTGCCAGATGAGCCACATGGGCACTTAGGTATCAACGTGCTCGAGGTTCCTGTCCCATTTTTCCAGCCATCCACGTCATCTTTACCCCTGGTCAAAGCTGGTCAAGATACGGTCAACTAAAGGCTGTTTAACGGTGATTGTGAGCTGCTAGGTCACGTCAGCTTAAACGGTGACTTGTCCACGTTTTGCAGATGGTAGGGGACATGATCCAACATGGGATTCATTGCCCATGACGACAGAAGCACCAGCTCATCCACGCAGCCGTATGATGTGTCCAGGAACCATAATTACGCATTACAGTTAGTTGTTTTTCAGTTAGTAGCTGTACGAGTTAGGCTATCCTAGAAATGCTTATAAATAGCTGCGTCTGCGTACGCTCAATAGACTTTTTATCAGTTGTAATTTCTGAACTTGTGTTAATTTTAAGAGCGTTGTGAACTCTGTTTTTTTTTAGTGCTATTCTAGCACTCTGTTTTGTACACTTTTGCAAATGGAGGAATAGACATAGTGCTGTTTTGAAGCTTCCAGATCTCTGAGTTTTCTTGTGGCTGAATGAATAGAGGGCCCCTGTTCATCTTAGCCTCTGTAAAGTATTTTATGTTCAGTATTTACTTATTTTCTCATTCAGCATTCCTTTACGCATGTATAGTTTCATTTATTTGATTTCTTTTCTTTCACGCTGATCAGTATTACTTCTTTGCAGGATTCTTTTAGCCCGGGATTTGTTTTTATGTGTGTGTGTTTGCTTTACAAACTAATGGTATTTGAAGTTGACAGATTCAAGTTGCTGCCTTTGTTTTTATAGCTGATTTTTAATCTTATTTCTCAAAGAGCTGCTAACACATGAATGATCTTCTATCATAAATTGTTATCTTTTAAGATCAGAATACCACTAACTTGCAGCTGGCTTTGAGTGCTTTTTAGACTATTCTTTCACTACTTTCTAATCATACTTTGCATAGTACATATGGCTGAAGTAGAGAGTTAGAAAGAGCAAAACGTTATCACTAGTCTTTAAAGTAGATTTTTGGTTTTAAGAGCTTTCTAGACTATTCTTTCACTACTTTCTAATCATACTTTGCATAGTACATATGGCTGAAGTAGAGAGTTAGAAAGAGCAAAACGTTATCACTAGTCTTTAAAGCAGATTTTTCTCATTTTTAATCACTTTTCTAATTCAACTTAAGCTACTTTCTTTCCGTGCTTTACACAGTACATGTGTTTGAAGCAGCGAGTTGGAGAGAGATAATCTTTATCTTTGGTTTTAAAAGTGACTTTCTTTTCTTTTATTTGCAGCTGCATGAATGGCGTCTAGTGCCATTGGAAGTGGTTATTTGCTTTCAAAGTTATTTCAAGATCTTTCAAGTCATTTATTTCTTTCAAGCATTTCCTTTCAAGCAAGTAGTTAGAAATCACTAATCACACACTCTCACTCATTTAGGATTCACACTACACACACACCATCACTCACCTGTTTATAAATCATCATTCCATCTTAGGAACATAATTAACCACAACAACACCCCCAACGATAAGAAAACTCTAAGAGGTTACTTAAGTACATATAGTACACCTTCACTTCATCAGCTTACGAGCCCCGGGTTGACAATTAATACTAGCAATTTAGACAACACTAAATTGACTAAACATTTTGGCGCCGTTGCCGGGGAAGTGAAATTAAGTAGCCATATTCTTAGAAAAAAAAAAAAAAAAAAAAAAAAAAAAAACATAAAATTTCAAGAAAAGAAGTTAATAGCCTATCTAAGTATGCTCTCCTCTTTCACTTTGAAGTGATCTGGAGGATCAGAAAGGAGAAAGTTATTGATTTAATAGTTTCTTGAGTATGCTCTCTTCTTGCACCTAGAGTGACCTGGAAGATCAGAAAAAAAACTATTTAACTTGACTTGAAGATAAAATAAAAAATGACATGCATAGAGCTAGAGATTCTAGGGGAAGGTTTTTAGCTAGAGCTCGAAGTTCAATTTTTACAAGTCCATCTGCTTCAAGAGATAGACAAGAGACACCTCCCTTATCTCCAACCGAAACTCCTAGTCCTAGAATTCCTGAAATTCAAGAGCCAAGAGTTGACTCTCCTACACCTTCTATTGAGTTTGAACTAGGAAGAGACTCTTCTCTTTCTCCTACAAGAAAACCAATTGTAATTGAGGAAATAGACTCACCTGAAGAGGAAGGAGAAATCTCTTCTCATTCACCCTTTGTAGAAGAACCAGAAGATTTTGAAATCCCTAGGAGAATCATCATGGCAGAGGAAGAAGGAGGTGGTAGAGGTAGAGGTAGAGGAGGAGGAGGAAATAACAATAACAATGGAGGAGGTAGAGGTCCCATTGGAGGAAATAGAGATGGGGATAACTCATTTGGGTTTCCCATTGTTAATGAGGATTCCCGAGCCACCATGAAAAACATATCACCATCCGTCCTCCCAAATTTTCATGGGTTAAGAACTGAGGACCCTGAAACATTCTTGTTTGAATTTGAAGTTGTGTGTCGAACCTATGACTATCTGGATGATACTCAGAAACTCAAACTGTTCCCATCAACACTAAAAGATCAAGCTTTGAAATGGTTCATGGGGTTACTTACTCAATCCATTAGGACCTGGGATGAAATGAAACAAACCTTTTTGGATAGGTATTTGGACTATTGTATGCCTACTAATCACAAGGACGAGGTTTTTAAAATGATGCAAAAAGAAGATGAGAGCTTAGAAGATTTACTTGAGAGATTTCAATATAATTTAAAAAGAGCAAAAATGAGTACCTTGGATGAAGAGACCTTAAAATCCCTCTTATTAAAAGCCATTAGGGATGAATGGATAGATATCTTAAACATGATGGGGAAGGGGGATATTTCTCAACTTTCTCTCAATGATATAGCAGAACTTTGTATCCATCTCTCAAGGGGCAAATCAAAAACTCAAAAAGGGCCTAGAGATCCTTCTCTCCTTAGGGCAAATAAATCTGCAACTGGATCAGTGAGTAGGGCTGAAATCGATAATATGCTAGATGAATTTAAAACTGACATCTTAGGGAGTCTTAGTGAACAAATTGATACCCTTAAGATTCAAAATAAACAAAAAGCAGAAGCCGAGGCTATGACTATCTTTTGCCCGAAGTGTAGAAAGAAGCATGCTTTAAGGGAATGTCCCTTGGAAGCACAAGTTGTGGAAACCTGTGTAATTTGCTCAGAAACCCATGAGACCAAGGAATGTCCTTCAATCCCTGGCCTCAAAGCAGTCTTTCAAGAAGATCCAAGTACGCTTGAATCTCTTTGTTTTGTTGCAAGAAGACCTTGGCAGGGGCAGCAAAGTCAAGGGTTTAACAACTCTATGAATTTCCAACCCCCACCAAATTGGAATCCTTGGCAACAACCTTGGTCACAACCACAAAATCCTTTCCAAGCATGGTTGCAAAGCATGCAAATGCAAAATCCTTATGGGAGATTTGCCCAATTCTATCAATATCCTCAATCCTTTCAAAATCAGCAAGCTCCCCAACTTCCAAATCAAGGTCAACAATTGTCATTACCATTCCCTCAACAACAACAACCTCCTCCACAAAATCAAAATTCTCAACTCTTGCTACAATCTCAACAAAGGCCAAATCAACTTCCTTCTCAGCCTCAACCAAACCCCAATAATAGGAATCCTCAAAGTGCTTATGTGATGGAAGGTCAACCACTCATGAAAGGTCAACCATTCCCTACCTATATGGTTGTTCCTCTCAATGAGGTACAACTCAAATCAGGTAGAATCCTAGACCAACCTTCTACAAGTGCTCAACAACCAAGCATTTCCGAGGAAGAATCTCTCAAAGTCAATAAGGGTTCTGAAGCATCCCTTCAAAACCCAAGCATTCAAGAAAAAGAAAAAGAATCAACTCCCATAGTTGAGCAACCTACATCTTCAGCTACTCCTCCTTTTCCTGAAAGATTGCAAATTGACAAAGGAGCGGAGAAGCAGATTTGGTTGCCTGACTATAGCTTTCTAGATGAATTGAAAAATGTCTGTATCAAGATTCCCTTGTTAACAGCCATTAAGGAGATTCCCATTCTAGCAAAGACGATAAAGGAGTTGAGTTTGAAAAAACAATAAAAAGAACCAGAGATACCAAAAGGATACATCTAGTTGGAAAAATTGCAGACATTATGATGGGTAAGATTACCATGCAAAAGTATGTGGATCCCGGTAGCCCTATTGTTAAAACTCATATTAATGGGGTTGAAATCCCAAATACCTTGATCGACTTAGGAGCCGCTATCAACATCATGAGTAGACAGACCATGGATCAGTTAAAGCTTCCTAACCTTCTCTTTACACCTACTTTGCTGCAACTTGCAGATAGATCAATCATCAAACCCGATGGTGTATTGGAAGATATTCCAGTCTCACTAGACTCTTGGGAGTATCCAGTTGATTTAATGATTTTAACTCCCAAGAACAATCTAGGAGGACATCCTCTTATTTTAGGAAGACCTTGGCTGGCCACAGCTGATGCTTTCATAAGTTGTAGGTCTGGGGACATGTACATATCAGATGGTAATTCTACCAAGAAATTCAACTTGTATCCTCCCGCAAAGGCAATAACAGAAATAGGAGAAGATGAGTGGATTGATGATGAGGATACTCTTCAACCTGTTCTAACCATCTCTGAGATTAGTGAGGACAGTCAAATTCTAAATACATTAGAAAATTTTGAGATACCTTTAGAATATGACTCTTCACAGTTTCAGTTAGATGCAGACATTGAATATCTCTCCTCTAGACAGATGTCTCTCTTCTCAATGGAAGAGTTTGGTAGTTCTACAGTTGAAATCTTTCCAGGAAAAACATTGAACATTAACAAGAACTTGGAAAGACCACAACAAGAAGAATTAACTAAACTGTTGCAAAAACATTCCACTGCCTTTGCATGGGAATACACTGACATGAAAGGAATCGACCCTAAGACTTGTATTCATCACATTTATATTGAAGAAAACAGCAGACCTATTAGGCAGCCACAAAGACGGATGAATCCAAATCTTAGGGAAATTGTGAAAGAAGAACTTCAGAATTTGCTCAAGGTAAACTTCATTTACCCCATTTCAGATAGCCAATGGGTTTCTCCCTTGGTTATAGTGCCCAAAAAGAATGGTAAATGGAGAGTTTGCATTGATTATCGAGAATTGAACAAGGCAACCTTAAAGGATCATTTTCCTCTACCTTTTATTGATCAAGTACTAGACACTTTAGCAGGTAAAAAGTATTTCTCATTCTTGGATGGTTTTAGTGGTTACAATTAGATTCAGGTAGCACCTGAAGATCAAGACAAAACCACCTTTACTTGTCCTTGGGGAACTTTTTCCTACCGAGTACTCCCTTTTGGATTATGCAATGCAACCGCTACATTTCAAAGGGCTGTACTAGGAATCTTCTCAGATCTGATTCATGATTGTGTAGAGGTATACATGGACGATTTCACAGTTTATGGTAATACATTTGAAGAAGCTTTGGCAAATTTGGAAAAAGTACTGGTAAGATGTAAGGAAACAAATCTTTCTTTAAGTCATGAAAAGTGTTTTATGATGTTTACTGAAGGGATTGTTTTAGGACATCATATTTCAGGAGATGGAATCAAAGTTGATAGATCTAAAGTCGAAGTCATCTCTAAGTTACCTGTTCCAAATTGCCAAAGAGATGTTAGAAGTTTTCTTGGGTTTACTGGTTATTACAGAAGATTTATTGAAAACTTCACTAAGATAGCATCCCCTCTTTTCAAACTACTTACTAAAGATTGTGAATTTAAGTGGGATCCTGAATGTCAATCTGCCTTTGAAGCTTTAAAGACTAGAATATCTGAAACACCCATTCTAAGGGGTCCAAATTGGAAACTCCCTTTCCACATTTCTACTGATGCTTCAGATACAGCTTTAGGAGCTGTTTTGGGACAAAAGGATTTGATCCCTTATGCCATTTATTACACAAGTAAGAATTTGACTCCTACTGAGTTAAATTACACTGTTACTGAAAAGGAATTTCTAGCCGTTGTTCATGCTATAAACAAGTTTAGACACTATATAACCGGCTATGAAACCTTTGTCCACACTGATCACTCTGCCATTAGATACCTCATGAACAAACCAGTCACTAATGGTAGAGTTACAAGATGGCTTTTGCTTTTACAAGAATTCAACATAACTGTGTTAGATCGACCAGGTAAACAGAACACAGTAGCTGATTTCTTGTCTAGAATCCAAAACACTAATGAGGACTCTCCTGTAGAGGATAAATTTCAAGATGAGTATTTGTTTGCAGTAACTACCAAAACCCCTTGGTATGCTGATATTGCTAATTATTTAGTTACTGGAAAGTTACCTTTACATTTATTTCCTAATGAGAAAAGGAAAATCGTTCAGGATAGTTCACATTATTCTTGGATTTCTAATGAATTGTTCAGAACAGGGCCAGATTTGATGATCAGAAGATGTGTACGGGAGGATGAAATGCCTGACATCCTTAAGGCATGTCATGACGAACCTTGTGGCGGACACTTTGCTGATAAGAGGACTGCTTATAAAATCCTTTCATTAGGATATTATTGGCCTTCTCTCTTTAAGGATGCAAAGCAATATGTTAAAAGGTGTGACAGTTGTCAGAGAGTTGGGAGACCAACTCTTTCAAATGAAATGCCACTACAGCCACAGGTATGCATCGAACCCTTCGAGAAATGGGCTCTAGATTTTGTTGGACCAATTAATCCGCCATCCAAGCAAAACAGATATATATTGGTTTGTACTGATTATGTTACTAAGTGGGTAGAAGCTATAGCATTGAATTCTGCTACTGAAAATTCAGTTGTTCAATTTCTTTTTAAGGATATTTTCACTCGTTTTGGTGTCCCAAGAGAAATTGTAACAGATCAGGGGAGCCAATTTACATCAAGGATGATGGAGAAGCTGATGGAGGAGTATAAGATCAAGCATAGAACATCTACTCCATACCATCCGCAAGCGAATGGTCAAGTAGAATCTACAAATAAAGTTCTTGAAAGCATCATCACAAAGACTGTTCATCTTCATAGAAGAGATTGGGCAGAAAGGCTTCCTGAAGCCTTATGGGCCTATAGAACTACGTGGAGGAACACCACAGGACATTCTCCCTATGAACTTGTTTATGGGAAGGAAGTCCTGTTCCCCATTGAGTTCCAAATCAAGACCTTCAAGACAGCAGTCCAATTGGGGATGAGCTTATCAGAAGCCCAGAAGCACAGAATGGACCAGTTAAATGAACTAGATGAAATGAGACAAGATGCAATTCTAAGGACCGATCTAGTTCAGCACCAAAGAATCAAATGGCATGATCGACATATCAAAGAAAAGAAGTTTCAAAAGGGTGATTGGGCACTCTTGTTTGATTCAAAATTTAAGGACTTCAAAGGAAAATTTCAAACTCATTGGCTTGGACCATATGAGATTGATGAAGTCTTTAATAATGGAGCAGTTAGAGTGAAGACTATTGATGAACTTCAAACTCCCTTTATTGTGAATGGCCACCGGTTGAAAGTTTACCACAAGCCACTTTCAAAAGAGGAGTTTGTTAAGTTGTTCCAAGGCGATTCTGAAATGAGGTTGATGGAGAAGAATTCTTCTCCTCCATTAGCCTAATCTCTGTTTCTTTCAATTTCAGTTCAATAAATTAAAAAAATAAAATAAAATAATAAATGTATGAGCCTGAAAACCAATCTCTGATTGGCAGTCTCATGCAGAAAACATGAGGTGAAAATCAGGGTCACCTGACACCTCATGTTTTCCAAAAAAAAAAAAAAATCTCTCTCTCTCTCTCTCTCTCTCTTTCATCTCACTTCGCCATTCCATCTCACCATCTCATTCCATCTCACCATCCTCACTTCACCTCACTGTTTTCCACCCATTCATCCATTCATTCATTCCATCTTATTTCATTAATAAAAGTTTTTTTTCAGACAACTAAGGTTATTTTATGCAGCTGGAGGACACTATTGCAGTTCCCGCAGCTATTTGGCAATTCTGCAGCCGTTTAGCCTTTCTGCAGCCCCTCTGCACCTGCACAAAGAAATACAGTCTGTTTGAGAAATTTTTCACAGTTCAGAAATCACCAATAACAAGGAGGAAAGAGTCATGAATAAAGTTGACAAAGGGTTAGTGGCGAATTATTAGAAGGCAAATCAAATGCGGATCTGAGGTATGTTTTAAAATCTTAAACCTATAGTTATTTCATTACGCAGAATTTTCTGGGTTATGTCTTTTTGGCCACTAATTGTAATGATTACCCATTTTCTCTACCACGCGACCACATATCCATGAATCCTCCACGTCTATCAGTTCATGATACCCACGATTTTTGAAATCACATATGGCTGTTTTTGTCATTAAGGTTTTTGTACCCTAATGACGTAACCTACCGTATTACGACTCTCTCAGTCCGCATCCCACAACGATGTGTTAACCTACAACCGAAATCTGAGAATCTAGCCGTTTCACTCATTATTTCGAAACCCTCTACGCTCATAACACTCCATTTCACGCTGTTCCATTCTCTCATCTCCCTCATTCCGTTTCACTCACTACGATTGCCTCCATAAACCATACTCTGTTTTTCCTCTCTGCTCATTCTGAGAAACAGTGAATACGCATAGCCAGTAAACATATGTTACGGTTGTATTACGACCGCTAACCACCGTTTCACTGTGTTAACGCTGTTTATCCACCATTTAACTCTGTTCAAGCCGTGAATTCTCCGTGTCTAAGGCTGTTGCTAAACTCATATATCCTCTGTTTCACAAAATTCTGAACAAGAACCGAGGATTTACTGTGTAAAGCCACCATCAAAGTCGTGTTTTAAACAGAGCTGAAGAGTCAATGGGAAAACTTTTAAGGGCTGAACCAGAAGGTTCGAAATTCTTGGAGGCATATCCTCAAGTTGAGGAGGCATTGCAAAAAGCCAATTGGCTACAGTGCATCAAGAAGTTTAAAGGCTACCACAAAGAAGTAACAAAAGCCTTTGCAAGGTCATTCAAAGATAAAGACAGTCAAGTGGAGGTGGGTGATTTAACATTTGCAGTCAGTGAGGGAAGCATAGCAAAGGCTACATCTCTTCCACAAACCGAAGAACGGTGGTTCAAAAACCGGGCAGTCCAGGATCAACAATGGAAGCGGATTTTTAAAAACCCAGGTATGGATACAAGTGTTTTCACAAAAGGAATTCCTATCTCTCATGTTAAGGAAGAATGGAAAATTCTACTGTTGTTAGTGAAAATTTTTTTCACGTGTGAAGGGAGATTTGGGGTATTATACGTTTATCATGGTAAAATTATGCTGCAATTTCAAGGAGAACATGATATAAATCTTCCCTACTTTCTATTCCAAAGCCTTAGGAAAATGTGTTCCATGACCCAACGGAATCCACGAAACATTGAAGCATACCTCTGTCATCATAGTCTTGTTAAGTTGTTAGTGGAGGAACAATTAAAAGCAAAACGAGACACATGGGAGAAATTTCTTGTAAGAAATCATTTTGAAGAACCTGGAGAAACTTCTGTACCTAGGAAAAGTAGAAGGAAAAGAAAAGAAAGTACCTCTGAAACTGATATCTTAGAGGGAACTGTCCAAGGACAGACTGTAGAAGAAATAGAAGTACATCATCCTGAACATGAGATTGATCTTGAACCTACTGTGGACAGTGCTCAAGAGATTATCTCAGAAACCCTCTCTGAACTTGCCAAAGAAGCTGCCAAAAAGAGAAGAGAAGATAAAAAGAAACAAAAGCAAGACAAGGGAAAATCCATAGTTCAAGAGACTTATCAGACTCCAGAGCATTCTAGTGATGAAGAAAGAGATAGCCAGCCCTTAGCACAAAGGTTAGCTAAACTCCATGAGAAAATTGCCCTCTCCAAGAAAGTAAAAGTACAAAAACCAAGGAAAAAGGCACAAAGAGAAACACAGAGTGTTGCCACTGTAAGAAGGAGTAGCAGATTGCAGAATAAAGGGAAAGCCACAAGGACACTTTTCATTGATCTAAGCACACCTGAGAAGGGTGCTATAAAAACAGACCTTGAGGATAGTCCACAACGTGAGGTAGCTACTCCTCCAAGGGAGGACAGTCCATTTCAGCCGGAGTTTGAAACTGAAATTGAGCATGAATACAGTCCAAGGAAGTCACCAATTGTTGACCCAGTTCAACAAGAGGTGTACAACTATTTTGAAACATTGGAGCAGAACACTGCTGGCCCAAGTAATATCATACCTCATGAGCAGAAAATAGACATACTCAAACAAGAGATCTATGAACTTGAGGTGCTAAACCGCCACATTAAGCAGAAAAATGAAGAAATGAAGCAGCAAGCTGATATTGCCAAAGCAATCCAAGATAACACCCTGCTTCACATGGGCATGTGGCAGAAGAAAAACAACAGACTCAAGAAGAAATGCAGAAGGCTAAACAGAGCCTTAATCAATTTGAAATTCAGATGCATGTTCAAGAGACCAAAAGTTAATGTTTCCACACAAAGGAAGAAGAGGAGATTGGATGTCTTAGCAGAGGCATCCCAGCAGGTGGATTGAGTTGTGTTTTCATTGCATGAGGACATGCAATACCCTCGTAGTGGGGGTATGTAGAGCCTCTACTCTACACCTACTTGTCTACCATTTTCCTCAGTTTTTCCTCATCTTTTCTTCACTTTTGCCTCATTTTCACTATAAAACCACCCAGATCATTACATTAGGTGTCATTAAGCATGATCAAGCAAGTTTTGCTAATGGATGACTGTTTGTTTAGATTTTGACTTACTTGCAGGAATCCCGCAGCTATCTGATGATCCTGCAACCTTTTTGTTAAACGCAAGGTTCCACGTGTCAGTTTGCCAGATGAGCCACATGGGCACTTAGGTATCAACGTGCTCGAGGTTCCTGTCCCATTTTTCCAGCCATCCACATCATATTTACCCCTGGTCAAAGCTGGTCAAGATACGGTCAACTAAAGGCTGTTTAACGGTGATTGTGAGCTGCTAGGTCACGTCAGCTTAAACGGTGACTTGTCCACGTTTTGCAGATGGTAGGGGACATGATCCAACATGGGATTCATTGCACATGACGACAGAAGCACCAACTCATCCACGCAGCCGTATGATGTGTCCAGGAACCATAATTACGCATTACAGTTAGTTTTTTTTCAGTTAGTAGCTGTACGTGTTAGGCTATCCTAGAAATGCTTATAAATAGCTGCGTCTGCGTACGCTCAATAGACTTTTTATCAGTTGTAATTTCTGAACTTGTGTTAATTTTAAGAGCGTTGTGAACTCTGTTTTTTTTTAGTGCTATTCTAGCACTCTGTTTTGTACACTTTTGCAAATGGAGGAATAGACATAGTGCTGTTTTGAAGCTTCCAGATCTCTGAGTTTTCTTGTGGCTGAATGAATAGAGGGCCCCTGTTCATCTTAGCCTCTGTAAAGTATTTTATGTTCAGTATTTACTTATTTTCTCATTCAGCATTCCTTTACGCATGTATAGTTTCATTTATTTGATTTCTTTTCTTTCACGCTAATCAGTATTACTTCTTTGCAGGATTCTTTTAGCCCGGGATTTGTTTTTATGTGTGTGTGTTTGCTTTACAAACTAATGGTATTTGAAGTTGACAGATTCAAGTTGCTGCCTTTGTTTTTATAGCTGATTTTTAATCTTATTTCTCAAAGAGCTGCTAACACATGAATGATCTTCTATCATAAATTGTTATCTTTTAAGATCAGAATACCACTAACTTGCAGCTGGCTTTGAGTGCTTTTTAGACTATTCTTTCACTACTTTCTAATCATACTTTGCATAGTACATATGGCTGAAGTAGAGAGTTAGAAAGAGCAAAACGTTATCACTAGTCTTTAAAGTAGATTTTTGGTTTTAAGAGCTTTCTAGACTATTCTTTCACTACTTTCTAATCATACTTTGCATAGTACATATGGCTGAAGTAGAGAGTTAGAAAGAGCAAAACGTTATCACTAGTCTTTAAAGCAGATTTTTCTCATTTTTAATCACTTTTCTAATTCAACTTAAGCTACTTTCTTTCCGTGCTTTACACAGTACATGTGTTTGAAGCAGCGAGTTGGAGAGAGATAATCTTTATCTTTGGTTTTAAAAGTGACTTTCTTTTCTTTTATTTGCAGCTGCATGAATGGTGTCTAGTGCCATTGGAAGTGGTTATTTGCTTTCAAAGTTATTTCAAGATCTTTCAAGTCATTTATTTCTTTCAAGCATTTCCTTTCAAGCAAGTAGTTAGAAATCACTAATCACACACTCTCACTCATTTAGAATTCACACTACACACACACCATCACTCACCTGTTTATAAATCATCATTCCATCTTAGGAACATAATTAACCACAACAACACCCCCAACGATAAGAAAACTCTAAGAGGTTACTTAAGTACATATAGTACACCTTCACTTCATCAGCTTACGAGCCCCGGGTTGACAATTAATACTAGCAATTTAGACAACACTAAATTGACTAAACACTTGGTTTCACATCATTGTTTACTATCCAGAGTATTGCCATATTGACATCAATGACAACCTAGATTAACAACTTCAAGGTAGTTGTATTTCTACCTATAGCAACAACCACATTATCCCACAAATATGGTAGAGAACACAACAAACTGATGCAATTATCTTCATCTGAAATTTTTATATCAATAGATAATAGCTGGATTACCACAATATTAAAGGCGTTCAGATGCTCTGTCACTCAGTCTCCATCCTTCATCCTCAGGTTATACAACTTTTTCTGCAGGAACAATTTTTTCGCTAGAGACTTAGATTGGTACAAAGTCCCTAACTTGACCCACAAATACGTCATTGTAGCTTCCCTTGATACATTCAACAATACTAAATCTAAGATACACACCCATATTGTGCTCTTTGCCTTCTGATCCAACTTCACCTAGTCTTCTACTGACATTACTGTTGGTTTAGTTCCCAGATCAACCACGATCCATTGATATTTATCCTCTGGAAGATCCTCCATCTTGAGCTTCCACAAATCAAAACTCTGATCATTAAATTTCCCCATCTCTATCTTTTCACTGCTCGCCATATTCTTTCACCACAAGAATCGATCCCACAGATGTTGTACTGAACAGGGTCTACCATAGGCCCGAGAAAAACCCCTCAACAACAAAAACGTCCTTGTGAAGCTGAAATAAATTTGATGCCAAATGTAGGTTTTTAACCCTAGAAATGAATTCTTAAAATAAAAAATATACAATGGTGAGAATGTAAAAAAAATACACAAATATTTTCCCTTGGATCCAAAAATTGAGACTACAGATTGACTTTTCATTATGTTCCTTTCAATGTTACAATACATATACATACATGTCGAAACATTCATAAACCCCAATCCATTAAACTTGGATTAGAACATAACCGTAGTTCGCTTGACCACATCTACACAATACCATGGGTAGAAAACCATCAGGCCTAAAACCATGTGCAAAATCCATGCACAAAACTATGGGTAGGTCCGCCCACCATCTTTGGGTTCACCCACCATCCTTGGGTTCACATATATATATATATATAGAAAAAAAACAAATTTTCTTGGGGTGATGCCCCAAACCTTGTGCAGGGGGGTTTTCGTCCCCCTATAAACCCCTCGACAGGGGGGATTCCGCCCCCATTGTGACCCCTTTCCACGCCTGATGCAACAAACAGGGGGACTATCACCCCCCCTTGTGAAACCCCCCGCGTGTGTGACTAGTCGTGGAAACAATATAACACACAATCAACATTATAACGATGTCCCTATCACACAAGACCATTACTCCTTGATCCAAAGTGACATATTTATTGGCCAAAGAATTTTCCATGGGATTAAGGTGCCTTTTAACATGATAAAAGTCAATCTTTTCGAATGTTGCTGTTTGAAGACTTATTATGTGCATGATGGAAGCTTTAAATTGATTCATATTCCCTTTGAGTTTTCTCACCTGCTTGATTACAATCATTGAGTCACCAAAAAACATCAAATGATGAATTTCCTTGGATAGTACCAAGTCTAATCCTTGCCACAAAGCTAGGTATTCAACTTGGTTATTAGTTGGTGCCTCTAGTCCTTAAGCAAAATGGATCTCCCTTTCTTCATTGGGGTGAAAGATAGCCCCTCCCTCTCCTACCACCCCAGGGTTACCTTTCGACGCTCTATAAAAAGGGGGAGTATTGCTCCTTTTTTCTTCTCTAACTCTAGAATTCATTGGGCTCCATTATTATTATAAGATTATTGTTTACATAGGTTTCGATATTGAAGCTGCCAGCCTGGTTTGAGACTTGATCAAGTTTTAGCCAGTCCTTTCCATATACCTAATTCGTTGAGCTCCTCTAAGTCAAACCCTCATGCCAAAGTTGTCTCAAGTAGCATTTGAAAAGATTTAGAGGTCGAGAGAAGAGGATTCGAATGAGAGGTCTTAAATATTGCTTGACTGCATGTAATCTAAATCACCCAACACAAATACTTTGGGGGAGTCATCCAACTTCTCACCACCACTGAGTCAAACTTTCGCTACCAAGGAATTTTCTGCCTCCATTGGCTGAACATTTCCTTCCAACTCCCCAAAATTCTTGGAATATTCATCACCTTTTCCAAGGCCAATTTCCATACTTCCAGTGCAAAGGGGCACTACTGCAAGAGATGAGGAATGTCCTCTTATTTCTTTTCATATTAGAGCACAACGATAGGGCTCCTGTATATTTCTTTTTTTAAGATTTTCCGCGGTTAGAATTTTCTCATTAACCAACTCCAAAGAAACAAGGTTAATCTTTTGCATCCCATCCATGTTCCATATTTCCCCCCAAATGTGATCTAAAGGAGGGTGCGGAAAATTGTTGAAAATAGCAACAAGAAATGCTAAAAATAGCATTTCAAGATATACGTCAAATCTGTTGGAAATAGAAAAAAATAGAAATGATAAAAACAACATTGCTATAAAGAGAATTTTGAGATATATTCCAATTTTGATTTTAACTTGAATCAAAATTGAGAATTAAAATTCGAATTTAGTCTCACTAGTTGTTTGAAAAATAATTAATTAATTCATCTTGAGTTAATTAGTTGGAGAAATTCAAACATGAAATCTTTGTGAAGACATGCAACAATTATCCCTTTGAATGAGGAAGTTATCCCTTAATTAAGGAGATAAGGATGAGTTGTAATTATTTAGCTCAGTTAACTGAGTTAAGTCCAATTAAATTAGTTCCAAACAGTTTGAGGAACTAATTGTGAGTTCAGTAAGTTATTGCATGCATGCATGCAACTAGTGTTCTCCAGATAACTGAATATTCTCTCATAAATAACTCATGCATGTCAGTTCAGACAAAGACCCAGTTGAGATTAAAGACAGGGACATTGTACTATCAGTTAGAGGATTTTTTTACTCCAAAAATGGCGAATAATCTCCCATGGTTGACATCATCATCTTGAATTCTTTTGGTTCTTATAAATTTTATTTTTGTTGTACATTTTTGTTTTGAGACCCATTTTTTACCTCTAAATTTCCCTAATGAACAAGACATGCTACATGCTTCTCTGTAGACATGAAAATTGTGTTGAAATCTTCCCCCATTATACAATTGGTGTGCCAATATTTCTCTTTAGTACATTTCAAGGAGTCCTAAAACTATAATTTTTCACCATACTACATATGGACATAAATATTGACTACAAGGATTCACGCCTTCAAATAATTTATTTCCAACAAGGCCACTATCCAAAATTATGATTTCATGCTATTAATTAATTTGAAGTGTATATCAGATCAAAATAACCCTAATCCTCCTGAAGCTCCTAATGAGTCTTGAGCTATTCCAATTTTATCTTTACAAATCAACTTAGCTGCCTTATTTAACTACATTTCCTCGAGCTTAGTCTCCCATAGAAGGAGTATCCATGACTTCTCTTGCTTCACCAGATACCGAATTTCCAGGGATTTTATGGGGCTTCCCAAACCCTTTATATTCTATGACAAAACTATCATCATTTCTTTGGATTATTTTGAAAGGAAGCTCCTCCTGTTTCGGTATTTTTGCACCTTTTTTGTATTTTGGTTTTAGGATTTCTGAAATTACCAATTGATTCCCCAATTTCTTGTTTTTCTCTGCTTCCTATGCCCATACTATTTTTTAGAGAGGTTATCCCAACTTATTTTTCCTTCCTTCCATCTCCTAACTGAGTCCTTCATCTGCCCAAATAAGGGTTTGTGAGATATTTCATGTAATCACACCTATATTGGGTGGACCTCCTTCAACATTTCTAGATTTGGGGGGGGGGGGTGTTACCTCTTATTGGAGAAGGGACTATAGGAGGCTCTGCGTTAACCAGTTCTCATTGGTGGAGATCTATATTGGGACTTCTATTGCCTCATTTATTTACCCATATTCCTACTCCTCTACAAGTGATTCCTCGTTAGGGGAACCCTTGTTCAGAGTGAGATTTGCAGCTTCTTGTTCATTTTCTGGCATATTTTGTAAGGCATTGAAATGATTTGTTGATGTGGAGGCCCCATTGTTATTCTGCACAACTTGATTCTTTTTCCCATTAGATATTCATTTATTTAATCCTCTTCTTTGGGTTTTGCATTGTTCTCGCTGGACAAGAGGTGGATCAAACACCTTTCTTGTAGGAATGTTTGCAATCCCTTGCAAAATGGCTGTATTCATGACAAAAAAGACACTTGAAGGGGATTTTCTCATAATCTGAAATTTGACAGTTAGTCCAACACCTCAATGTGAGATTAATTTATGAAGGAAGACCTTTTATAGATCTACCTCTATGAATATCTTATCGCACACAAACTGATAACCCTTAGGCTTTGCTTGGTCCAAATATTTGCCTACTCCATTTCCTATTGCTCTTAAGCAATTGTCACTCCAACAAGGGAGTGGAAGCCGAGGGAGTTTCAATCATACTGGGATCACATTCATAATATCTTCATTTGGGTTGAAGTTCAAAGGACATTAATTTAGTTACATTCCTCTAGATCCAAATAAATAAGGACCATTTCTGAAAACTACATCCCAGTCTTCCTTGATCTAAAAAAAAGGAACCCCTTTCCACATGTGTAAAGCTTGATATTACCTTTCATCATTGACTTCTAGGTTTGTTCAATCCACACTTCCATTGAACTGGGGGATGGTCACATTCCGGTAAAATTTCCAACTAATTCTCATTTAGAGAAGGCCAACATTGTCCTTCACACTCCCACTGGGAAAGCCACTGAGGGAATTGATTCAACTTTCTTGAAAAATTCAACTGAGCCTCTTTGTTTCTGGGTCTATTCGAGAGGGTGGCCACTAAAGCTTAAAAGAATGTGACCTTGTCAGGGGGAAGAGGGGGAGGAGACCCCTCTGGGGATGCCATCATGAATCAATCAAATCGATCAATGAGATAGGGTTTCAACAACGCTCGTCCATGGAGTAAAGGATTGTTTCACTATTATTAACCATAAAAAACAACTCAATATTTATAACCACGACTGATGTAAGTATAAAAAGATAAATCTTGTTGAAGAGTGTGAATATAGTATAAGGCAAGAAAAGGAGACCACCAATGGAGGCTACTTTTAACAAGTCTGCATGGAAAATGACATACCCGCCAATAAATAAATAAATGATTAATCACCTTCCTGGAAGCAAACGTTCTATATGCTCTAGTGAAAACAAGAAAAGCTTTAGGATGAGAGGAGAAAATTTGAAAGTCTTGCAGTTTCAACTACAACAGAAAGAAAACATCGAGGACGAGAGGAGAAAAAACCTGGAATCCTTACAATTTCAAAAAAATAATAGAGGCTTCAACATAAAAATGATAAATCATTCAAAATTTTAGTTCACAATTTTAAAGAAAAAACATAGGCTGAAATCCCTACCAAGAAAGAGATTTGGACATTGCAACCCAATGGATTTTCCATAGTGTGCATCAATTGATCGATACACGAGAATTGTCATTGATTTCTAGTTCAATATCAACATATTAGGTTCAATGCCATATTAGGTTGCAACTACACCTACCCCTGTCCGATGTTCGAGAAGTTGTATTGATTGATATATAGTTCAAGCCATATTGACCTTCACATTTTTCCATCCAATTCAATCTCCATGCCAATACCCCAATGTCTATTGGGATCCAATACTCAATTATCATAGTCTATCCATTGTAGGTGATGGAAGAGTTGTCGATAAATGTTGTGAAAATGACACATCATATCAGAAGTAGTTATATTAGGATTAATCTTATTAGGTCAAAGTAATCTCTCCATTAGGCCTCAACATCGGTAAAAATAATAAAAGGGTAAATGATTTATCATTTGAATGTTTACATAATGCATCACAGAATACTTATTGGAGCTGAAAGATGGCCTTGAATCGGATGATGGTAGGTTTGAACTCAAAATCCACTAAAGAGTCACTAGTAAATATCATAGTACAAAAGTTTATACTTTATATAAACTTGGCTATCTGTTTAAAATGAAACAATTATGTAGATCTTGCAAGAGAATTTTCCTCTCTGGGACCACCCCATGGGCGCTTCTTTCAATGTTCATGGAACCTTTATGTAAAATTTAGAAGCACAACCCGACACTATGCCTTCTGTGTAGAGGCTTTAAATGGTTTGTTAAACTCTAAGTTTTAGGTATTGGTGAAAATCCCAGTATACTCTTGGTGCATTTTCATACACTAATTATTTCATTTCATATAATTATTTGTGATGATATTTTTTGGTCAGTTTTCACTTGCTATGAGAGAAAATTTAAAAATGCTATGCGTTGACATCAACATAGAGTTATCCACCTTTATTTCATAGGTTATCAAAGTACTTTTATTTAATTTTATTGATGATGATGATGATTAACGCTCACTATGACCAATATGGCCTATAAGACCTTAAGAAAGTAAGAGATTAGTTAAGATTCTTTAACATTTTATTTCCATGATCGAAAATAAGGGAGAGAAGCATTACTAAATTGCTATAGTTCTGCTAACTTAAAAAGTCAAGAAGTTTGGTAGTGTGACAAATATTTGGGAAATGAGAATGGATGAGAGTAAGAGACAGAAAATCCAAGAGAAAGTGTTTTTCATCTTCAACCCTCCTAGTATTACAAATGTGACAGAATCTTTTGTCCCAAGGTGTTTTGAGAATTGACCAATGCCCAATTTCAATTTGAAACTTATGAGAGTTAGTTCTTATCTTGGTAATATTCATTTTAAAAGCATGTAGGCTTCCATAGTCCATAATCGTAGTAATAGTGCTATTTCTCGAACCATGCACACAATAACGACCTCTAAAATAACACTACTATAATGTTCATTTTATTCTTAGAACTGGTCAATACATAAAGATAATTTTGGTTAGCAAGATTGGGGTTGATCACCTCCTTATAATACCTTAGCTTCCTTTTTCCCTTTACCTCCTTATCATCCCACAAATTATCCTTAATTTTGGAACTAATAGTAATTTTAATATTATTTTTATGTGACAAGATGATCTCCTCCTTTATCCCCAATGGTCTAGCCAAGACTTGACATCCTTATGCCATTCGCACTTGAGCTAGAGGTGGGGGTTTTGGATAGAGTTAGAAGCAATTTTGGTGAACCTCTTGGCTTCCATGTTGTAAAGCTTCTTCTTATACACGAGATAGCTAAACATAGGCATGCTCTCAATTGGGGAATGCTAGCTTAAATAAAGAGGAGGATGGTAGGGAGTATTTCCTTTAATCTTGAAGTTGCGGGTTATAAATTTCTTTTGGATCAACTCAATCTTACTCCACGATTATCTAGATATAATGCAACCCCAAACCTCACATCCATATAAAATAACAAGGGTGATGAAAATATAAAAAAAGTAACTTTTTTCTACTCCATACCTAAAGATCTGTCGACTTACAATTGTTTTCAAGCCCATAATAAGCTTTCAAACCTCCTATGATCCTTTTCTCAATGCTATAATTCCAGTTGAGTTGATGATGAATGTCAATACCTATATATTTGTATGAAGAAACCTTCTCCAAGTAGCTGTTATCATAAATGAAATTATCATAGTTGATCTTTTTATATTTAATTATCATAACTTTAATCCTGCTGGTATTAACAATCATACCCATCTTGGAGCAGTAATCATGAAGGATTTTGAGTTTCTTGTTGATATCATCATGGCTTCTAGCTAGAAGAACGATATCATCAACATAAAGGATAAGAGTAATTACCATACCAATGAGCTTGGGGCCATCATATCATGTAACTTCCAAACACTCTTCTAGCTTATCGATGTAAATGTAAAAAAGGGTATGGGATTGGGGATGCCCTTTCTTAACTTCGATATTGCATTTAATTTCTTCAGACCAAACTTTTGTGCTCCTAAACTTGGAAATAACATTCTCATATAGACTACTCACAACAACCCTCAACTTAAGAGGAACCATTATCTCTTTAAGTCTCTTCCATAACTTATCTCGAGGAACTGTGTTGAAATATTTTCCAAAGTCAACAAAACAACATAAGAGATCATATTTATTATTGTGACATTCTTTTGCAATGATCCTAAGAGTAACAAGATGGTATATAGTTGTGTGATATCTCCTAAAACCAATTTTCACTTTATCTCTTTTACCATGGATTTCAAGCTAAAGGCTAATCTTCTTTTCCAAAATAAGATAAATACTATTTGGATAAATATGGCTAATCATAATGGTCTTGTAGTTAGAGGGAACACTTTTATCCCCACTTTTAAAGATAGACACAATAAGGCTTTGCATCCAACTCTTAGAGAACCCACTCGTGTTTCACAACCAATTGTGGAGCTTGTGTATATGAGGGATGAGGATAGACCTTCTCATTTTGAAAATTTTAGTTTGGAAGCCTTCAATATCCCTAGCTTTCCCATTAGCAAGTTTCTTAATTTTGAACTCTGCGTCTTGCAAAGAAAATATATCTTCCTCTATAAGAGTGTTTAAGATGTTTCCCATGGTGCCTGGGGAATCATAAAGATTTTTATGATAAATATCCCTGTTCTTTAAGGGATCAAATTATTTTCTTTCATTTTACGAACAAGTATTTTCCTCCAAAACTTTGTAGGTTCAACTTTAGAAAGGTGAATAGGATGCTCTTGCCTCTTATTTATGTAGGACCTTTCTTCCTTCTTATAAGAGCTTTGTACATACTTAGTTTTTCAATCTTTACGGTTGTATTAAGAGCATCTCTAATTGATTTCCTAACAATTTTACAACCATTATCATACCAAGGGTTGAAACTTCTATTATTCTTTTTGTAAGGCACCTTCGTAGAAAACTTGTTAATGGTAGTAGAAAAGACTCTAGTAAATTTGTGATAGATGTGATCAATGCTATCTTTTTTTGCTAATGCAAGAGTCAGACCTTCCCATTCATTAATCAAGAAATATAATACATAGAGTTACAACACAACCTTCAAGGTCATTGACCAAGGAAAAGGACTGAAGCAAAACTTTTCCTTACTTCTAACCATCAAACTTAACCATTCTAAAGAAGAAAGATAAAAGAGTTTCGACATGGTTTCTTAAAAACCCAAAGTGAACGACAGGAAGAGGAGGCTCCAACGCCTGAGAACACAATCCATGAATAGCCCTCTCGGGATAGACAAAACGGTCCAAGAACTTATTGCCGCGCTGCATACCCGTACCCCGGGGACCACAAAACTGCACGGGTGATCGAAACCGTTGAAACCCCTAGGGCCATCCGGCGGAGAATAATAATATCGGACCTGCCAACAAGCCCATAAGATATCTTGCAATGAGGGCGGTTTTTCACCCGACCCCACCGCCACGTGGATCTCATTGATTATGATCACATCCGAACGGGGAAAACCACTTCCTGTCTGTAGGGGCCGTGAAAACCACTTCCGCGCCACAAAACTGCTCATCCCCTCCGGACCGTCGGATGGCTTAGGAAAAAATGGACGGATGTGCTTGATATCGCTCAGCCATAAGTCGCCGAACTTTAAGGCGCGATGGGGGTGGTTTTCAAATCCGTCCCTCCACCATGTGTCACTCTTTATATGGAATCATTGTCCATACTCTGAAACCACTTTTTGATGGAAAGCTGTGCGAACTCCAGAATACCGTTCAACCTGCTGCCTGTTCACCCGACTATAGGAATTAGGAAGCGGAAGCCCCTAGCTCCACTGCCAACGATTATTGACCAAAGAATTTTCCGGGCATGGGGAAAACTTGTGCCAAACCCTGAGGATTATAGGAGAAGAGATAAACCAACCACCATTATCCACCAGGGCCATTCTTTTGCCAATTTTCCCCAAAAGAACAAAACCAGCCAGGCTCTCCACACTGAAACGACAGGGGAAATTGATCCGATAGCTGAAGGAGCCGTTATCCCACCACTTCCAATCTAATGCAAGCCCCATAACCACAGGATGATCTGAAGAGGCAAAAGGAATTGTTTCAAAACCATCCGCGAACCAATGTCGCCCAAAGGGAAAGTCAAGAGGCCGAGGAATCATTGGCTGGGGACACTTCACCTCTGCTAGAAACCCTCCCACAACTACGGACCACCTGAATGTCCTCTGCCACTTGGTTATAGAAAAGAATCTTTAAACGATTTTGGGACAAATCTGGCCACTTCTTCACCATCCTGCAATCTTCATTGTTCACCCCTTGGTTGGCTAGAATGTCCGCAAGCTTGTTAGCATTTCTACGCACATGATTGAAACTTACCGACCCCAAACCTTGAAGGTGAGCTTGAATCCTTTGATAAACCTGGATTAGTCTCCAATGCTTTGAGACTTTCTCTGGTTTGGATCCACAACTGATTCTTTTAACAGAGTTGATCGTGATTTCGGAGTCTGCCTCAATAATTACATTTGAGCTACGATTTATAATCAGAATCTCTAGGCCCTGCTCCATCGCCATTAGTTCCACCATGTTATTGGTTGCTTTACCTAAATGGCTGTGGAAGATTAATAGGATTCTTCCCTCTTCATTCCTTAAAACTCCTCCAAACCCAGCGACTCCTAGATTACCTTTGGAGGCTCCATCAATATTGAGTTTCAGGTAGTTTTTCAGAGGAGGCTGCTAGCAATATTTCTTTGTATTCATTGTCGTTATCTTTTTTCCAAGCCCTTGCATAATGATCTTGTGCAATCCCAGCAGTCTGAGAGTTCTCAACTCCATTGTTGAGGGAGGAGTCTCTAGGATATAACACACTGTGGTGCTGACAGTTTCCCTAATTTGCTTTAGAATCAAATCATATAGCTTCTGAGGGTTTGCTTTTTCCTCCTTGAAGATTCTATTATTTCTTTCTTTCCACACATTCCAGATAACGAATCCCGGTGTGAAAGCCCATGCCAGATTAATCGCCTCATTCTCCGAAAAGATCCTCCTCCAATTATTTAGGGTGTTTGTGATACTCTCTCTGTCCCTGTCTGATTGTTGGAAAATGTTATGGAAGGAATTCCACAACCAGGTGGTGTAAGAGCAGCCGTTGAGGATGTGCTCCATAGTCTCCTCTTGCTCTTCACAAAGTTGACATTTAGAAGGCCCCAAGACGCCCCTTTTTCTAATATTGTCCCAAGTCAAAATTTTCTTATGGTGCACCAGCCACATAAAGAGCTTGATTTTCATCCATCCTTGATGAGACCAGAGTTGCCTCCAAGATTTTTCTGGAACATAGAATTCCAGTCCCAAGAGAATATACTTTTCTTCGTTGAGATTGAAGGTGCCTTTGTTGTTGTTACCCCATCTAAATTGATCTTGCCCCTCTGTGACCATGATCATCCTCTGTTTTAAAATGCCTCTCAGTTCTTTTTCTTTTGTTGTTATTAGGCTGTTATTTCTACAATCAATGTTGCTCCAGTTTCTCCACTTGTCCTGGCCCTGAGGGATGTTCCAGAAATCTTTAACTTTGTGCAATCCTTGGGAATCTGTTTCCTGTTTGAGGCTTATGAAGTCCTCCTTTAACAACACTGGTTCTTGTTGCCATTTGTCCTCCCAAAAGAGTGCTTGCTCCCCATCTCTGATTTCCCAGAAACTGTGTTGTTGCACTATATTTCTATTCTCCCAAGCCCTGTTCCAGATACGAGAGCCCCTTATATCTCCCGACATTCTGATAAGATTATTAGTGTGCCAGGAGCTGGCATATTTTTCTTTCCAGACCCTTGCCCAAAGGGCTCTTGGCTCTTGCACCCATCGCCACCAAAGCTTGGCTCCTAGAACTTTATTTAGAATCTCCTGATCATCTAAGCTTAGACCCCCATGGCTTTTGGGTTTGCAGATTTTTTCCCAGGAAACCAGGGCCCATTTCTTCCTTGTTTTCTCCTTACCCCGCAGAAAATCTCTTTAAATGTTTCTGATTTCTTCTAAGACTCCTTTGGGAGCTGGAAGGGCTAATAACATGAAAATCAGGATGGATTGAAGAACTGCCTTAGTCAGAACTAATCTGCCCGCCAAGTTCAAGGCTCCGAAGGTCCATTTTTTAACTTTATCTTGCAACTTAATTATCATAGGATTCCAAATACTTTTAAGCATAGGTTGGTCTGTGAGAGGTACTCCCAAATATTTTGAGGGGAGGAAGTCCCTTTGGAAGCCCAGGATTCTTGGGATATTCCGTTGAATAGCAATGTTAGTATTAAAGAAGAATATTTTTGATTTGGTGAGATTAACTTCCATACCTGAAGCCTTTGAAAAAAGCATTGAGGATTTGTTTGTAGGCATCCGCTTCGTTGACATGGGAATACCTTGCAACATGGTATCATCTATAAATTATTGGTGAGTAAGAGTTTGTCCATTCTCCGATACTTGAAGACCCTTGATTTTGCCCATATTTTTGGCCTGCTTGATAGCCTTGCCCAATCCTTCCATCATGAGGATGAAGAGAAAGGGAGAGAGTGGGTCTCCCTGTCTCAGGCCTCTAGAGGGAAAGAAGATAACTGAGGGAGAGCCATTAACCAAGATAGAAAAGCTGGAAGTAGTTACCAGAGCCATAACCCATCTTATCCAGTTGTGATCAAACCCAAAGGCTATGAGTATCTTCTTGATATATCCTCAATTGACCTTATATGGGTCTATACTTATATGCTGTTTGAGCCGATTCCTGTTTGGGAATCAGGGAGATGAAGGAGGTATTGAGGGCTTTCAGGATAGATTTATTGACCTTGGAATCCTCCACAACATTTACAATGTCTAGTTTAACTATATCCCAACAAGCTTTGAAGAAATCCACATTAAAATCATCTGGGCCTGGTGCTTTTCCATTCTGCATATCTTTGAGAACTTCGCTAACCTCCTCTTCAACCATTGATCTATTTAGGTTGATATTGTCCTCTCTAGAAACCAGCTTAGGGATGTATCTAGTAATTTCCTTTATGGAATCTTCCCTGTCTGGATTGTTTTCTTGTGCAATGTCTTGAAAATGCTGAACAAGCACTTTTTCAATTTCCTTATGAGTGTTCTGAGTCTCTCCCTTTTTATCCCTTATTGTCGAGATTCTGTTGAATGCCCTATTGGCCATGGTGGATCTATGAAAAAAGCTCATATTGCGCTCCCCTTCTTTGAGCCATTGCACTCTGGATTTTTGTCTCCAGAATATTTCCTCTTTTTTGCATAGATTTTCCCACTCCTGGTGCAGTTTGTTAGACTGTTCATTTATGTCATAGTTAAAGCCTTCTTGGATCAGCTTCTGGTTGAGTTCCTGCATTTTCCTTTCCACCGATTTCTTATTCACAAAAATGTTCCCGAAATCCTCCCTATTCCAGTCTTTGAGTTTTCTCTTAATATGCTTTAGTCTTTTGTGAAGGAGAAACATTTTAGATCCTTAGATCTGTAAGTCCTCACTCCACCACTCTTTGATATTACTCAAGAAGTCTGGGTGGGCAAGCCACATATTTTCGAATCTGAAGGGTCTGTTCCTTGGAGAATCCAAACCCTTAATTTCCAACTGTATTGGCCAGTGATCCGAGCCACCAAAGGGAAGAATTCTTGCTGTAATTTCATTGTTTATAAGCATAAGCTCTTCTGATACCAAGAACCTATCTAACTTGGAGGCCACCTGGGCTTCCCCTCCTCTCTTGTTGTTCCAAGTAAATAGGCCATTCTCTGAGTCTGGGTCAACCAATTTCAAGTTCTCCGTGAACGCTTGAAATGCTGAGGAATCTTTGTTTAGCACTCTGGTTCCTCCTTTCTTTTCCGAAAGAGATTTTATCATATTAAAATCCCCTCCCAAGATCCAGGGGATGCCATTTTGTCTGTTCCTGAGATCAAAGAGGGATTCTAGCAGTCTTAGTTTATCCTCTACTCTTTGAGGACCATAAACATTAGTGACTAGGAAGGTTTCAACCACCCCTTCTGGTTGAATGACTACGAACAAGTAGTTTCCGGATGCCTCTGCATCCATAACTCTAACTTTTTGAGGGTTCCATAGAGTGAGAATGCCCCTCGCTGTGTTATTTGATTTGAATTCTAAAAACTCAAATATTTGAAGCCATTTGCTATGGATTGCTTTTATTTTATGTATGGAACACTTCGTTTCCTGAGTGAAGATTATATCTGGCGTATCCTGTTTCATTCTCCCACTTAGCATTCTTTGCTTTCTTTTACTACCCAGGCCTCTTATATTCCAAGATGTAAACTTCATAATTAAAGATTTGTGAAGGAGTAACTGGCCAGGTCTTTCATCTTACCTGAATCGATCATCAGCTTCCCAAACTCAATTGAAAGATCCTTCTGCTTCTTTCTTCCTCGTTTCTTACCTGTACTTTTGGTTGCTAAACCTGGATTAGATTTCATCGTTTTCACTCCTCTGTATTCCTGCCCTTTGTTGTTTCTTCCTCTAACTGCCCCCTTTTCCTAGGTTTTCCACAGAAACAACTGTTGTATTCTATTGCATTCATCTGGAGGTAAAGAATCTATCCCCGCCCTGGTTCCCTATTGTAGAAATCCTTCCAGATCTAGGTTTTCCTTATCTAGTATTTCTTGTAGTTCATGATCCTCCAGATCTGTTTCGCTCTGGACCATTTCCTAGTCCATTTCTAGCTCTGTTTCACTCATCCTGGTTTCTTCCTCTTCATTGATATTATGTTCTAGAGTGTTGTTTTCCTCTTTTTCCTTCTCCTTAGGGTCTTTTCCCATAGACTGGTTTTCGAATGGCATATCTTCCATCTCAACCAGCGCTTGGAATTTGTTTTGACTGGCCTTTTGTCCCTCTTTATGTTGTTGCTTTGGTTCTTTTTTGCTTCCTTTTCCTTTGCTTGAAACTTTTTGAAAGTTTTCAGTGTCCTTCTTTGCTTTTAGTTTACTTTTGTCTTCTTCCTTATTGAGAGGGCAGTCTCTGATCAAGTGTCCATGTTCATGGCATTTACAACATCTGAACGGAATATGCTCATAGTCCACTGTTTGCACCCATTCCTCATCAAAGACTTCCAAGATGACTTCGTCTGGAAGAGCACTTGAAAGGTCCATCTCCACACAAATCCTTGCATAGGAAGAATATTTGCCCCTTCTGGTGGCTTCCGAGGCTTTGATAAAACGACCTAGTTTGTTTTCTATAGCCACTAGTGATTCATTTTGCCAATAATCCAGGGGAAGAGAAAAAATCCTTACCCAGACAGGAACGGAGGTGAAGGTCTCCCTCTCTGGAACAAAGTTCATCACCCAAGGCCGCATATAGAGGTCTACTGCTGCAAAAAAGTAGGGCCCTCCTTCGAATATTCTATCCTTCTCTTCGATGTTTTTTAACACCACTGTGAAGAAACCCTTAGACCCAAGGTGAAGATCGATGCTACCCTTAGGTTTCCATTGGTATTTGATCCATGTTTGCAGAGATTTCTAAGTGGGCCATACCCCCATGAATTTGTATATGATGGTGTACGTTTCCATGTGTTCCCTGTGCTCCTGCAGTGCCAGATTATTTAAAACTACTCATGGAATCATGTTTGCTCTGGGTCTACACGGTCCCTTTTGATTGACTTCATCTTTTTTGCCTCCCTGATTTTTGTCTTCTTCTTCCTTGTCCTTAGTGTTGCCCTTTTCCTTTGACTCTGCCTTATCTGTCTCCTTCTCCTTACTGCTGTTTTCTTCTTCCCCTGTGCCTCTGACATTACTCAGATGGGTCTTGTCTTTGCTGGCCACAACTTCCTTGAAGGAGGGAGTGGAGCTCCCTCCTCTTCGGGCCGCCATTAGGGTCCGCTCCCTCCTCTTCGGGACTGCGTGTTTCTGAGTTCTGCTCGCTCTTCCGTCTCCCGCCTCCCAACCTGTTCCGCCACCTGAGTCTGATTTTCCTGATCAATGTTATCATTATACTTTAAGAAACCTAAATCCTTTCTAAATCTTAAAAAAAAAATATCTGTTTACTTCTATAAAGAAATAATTACATAATTATCTACCAATTTTTTTCCAAAAAACTTAAATTATAAAATAATCTTGCAATATAAAATAAAAATATATCTAACTCCTCTTGAAATAGCCTTAAACTTGCGAACACAAATAAACTTATAAAATTTACTCCTCTTGAAATGGCCTCTAACATATGAATCACAATAAACTAAAGAATAAAAAATTGATTTTCAAAATTTCTTCATAGAATGAAAATTATGCTAACAACTGCACATACAATTCAATTTAAATAGAAAATCAAAATTGAAAAATCTTATCCAACTCATAAACACTTTATCCATTTTCTAAATTTTATAATCATGGAAAACCTCTAAAAATATTTTGGATTGCCAAAGTAAGTATAAAAAACAAGAAGAGATGGAACTCTCATAAATTTAACTCATGGATGAACCCGGTCACTTAATATAGGAGTTAAAGCTATTAAATTATAATTATAATTACACATATTTTATATGTGTTCATAGACTTTGGAGATGAGTGACCAATTTTACAATCATTATCATAACAAGGGTTAGAGTTTTTGTTTTATAAGGCATTTCTCTAGAGAATTTGTTAATAATAATGAGAAAAATTGTAGTAAAACTATGATAAATGTGATCACTTTGTTCGTTCCAGAGTCTGAATGATCACGGAACATTGCAGTTATCAAGAGCTAGAATTGGATGCGATGCGATGCATTGGGAACCATCTTCCATCATCAAGCAACAAGGCCATTGAGTTAACTGAATTTAAAGAAGATCACGAGCGAAAATCAATTAGCTTGAGTAGTTATTATGCTCGAATTAGATTTCGGCAAATATAACCGTTAGCAACATATTTCGTAAAACTTGACCGTTGTGGGAAAAACTAGAAAAGCACGTCACATCAAGAGGAAAGCTGGATGTATGTTCATTAAGGACCTTCTTGTAGTTTTGAGACCGTTGTAGGAAAAACTAGAAAAACACGTCACATCAAGAGGAAAGCCGGAAGCCGGGTGTATGTTCATTAAGGATCTTGTTATAGTTTTGAGAAGGGAGTTTTGAGAAGGGAGTTGTTTATAATGTGACTTTTTGGAGATTCCGGTGACGGAATGGAAAAATTTGAGGTTAAATTTTGATTTGTATTATTCAAAATGATTTTTTAACTGCATATTTGGATTCAGCACCCTGAAAAACCCCTGGGACGCTTTGATTGTGCATAAACTAGCTATCAAACTTGCGATTCCAATAAATTGTTGCCGGATTTTGACCGGAAAAACGGACAGGAAAAGCTTCCAAAAAGTCACATTATAGACAACTTTGAGAAGCGGAGGCTATAAATTCGTTAAGAAAATAGTGGAAATTTTCATATTATTTTGTTAAATTTATTTAAAAATTTAAATTTCAGGATTTTGGTCTGGCAGTTTTTGATGGTGTTGAATCCATTCCCATTATAAAAAAATGATTCAAATACTCTTGTGATCAAGGTTTTTGAATTTTTTTTTTCAAATTTCAAAGGAAAAAAACTTTTCAATGAATTTGTGACCTCCTAAACAATATAGTAATTTTGTAATAATTTTTTGAAATTTTGAATATATATATATTAAAAAATAGATTTTAATTATTATCTTATTCATCTTTATAAAAATTACAAGTTTCATTATTACACTATTATATTGTTATTAAGGATTTTGTTTTACATTATATTCTATCTTGGTTATTATATGCCATCTTTATTATAAAGATAAGTTTTACTAATATATTAACATATTATTATTTATCACATATTTTGTTTTATTTTATATTTTATGTTTAATTTTTGTATGTAAATGTGTGTTAGATTTTTATTTGTTATAAACAATGTCATAGTGTAGAATTTTTTGAAACAAATAGTTAACTAGAGGAGCTGTGTCGCAGCAAGTCTCTACCAACACAAGTTACTGCCAATAGAACAGAACGGAGAACCAGAACAAAAGCTGTAGATAGAACAAGAGCTAGCAATCCAGGACTATCCAGTTCCCATGTAAAGACTGTCATGATGTTAAAAAGGCAACACAACACTGCTTGTTAAGATTCTATATGGGCTTAACATGTTTGCCTGTGAAGACATGGAAATCTCAGAAATGGAACATCTCCAAAACCCCAAAAGCAGAGACCATCGAATATAACAGTCACACATACATACTATGTCAATTGCCTAAATCCCTCAAATAAATCTCAAAATTGAGATTTATTCAGGGCTTCAAAATAAGGATGTTGCAATGGGCGCATAAACCAACATTTTCAGCAAAAATCATGCATTCAAGTTCTCAAAATTGAGATGTATCTAGGTCCTCAAAATAAGGATGTTCTCCATGTCCTCAAAATAAGGATGTTGCAATGCCGTTGCAATGCCTTCTTAGTTGAGATTCTTTTGGAGGGCTCATAAACCAACATTTTCTGCAAAATGCATGAATTCAAGTTTCTTTAGTCTACTATTCCTACAAAATGGTAAAGAAACAAAGAAAAACAAAGAAATATAAAAGAAGGAATACAGATTAAGGACTTATAGTCAACAAGTCTACACGACTTGGTTCCAAGTCTGGAACAACAACTTAAATATTGCGGTCTCCATTCAAGATAGATATGCCAGTCCTTCAATTTAGTCAATAGGTCTACACCACTTGGTTTCGAGTCTGGAACAACACAACTTAAATCTTGCAGTCTCCATTTAGGATAGATATGTCAGGCCTTCAATTTAGTCACTCCCGACCATGCATCTTCATTAGGAGTTCCTCAAAATATGCTACATATAAAGACTAAAGTTATGCTGTGGTTCCTCATCGGGGCCATGCGAGTCACGTGGGTTTTCCCCAAAAATCCATGTAACCCCCAAAACGTGCAACTCCAACTGCATTCGACGCAATAAATACTAAATATTGATGAAATTAGACTCGTAGACTACGAATTTGGACCAGGAAGCCTTGGAATTCACCCGTGTATGGGTTTAATCCACTTCTACACTCTAGGGTCACTTCAGTCCCAGTTCCTCTCACATTTAAAACAAGTTTGCAAACATATTAAGTTTTCTATAATTTAGAGGCTTGGGAGATCATTTGTTACGAGTTCAATAAGCAGAGTTACCATGCCAAAATCATTGAGGGATTGAGTTTCACTCTTCCTCCATTTGGCTTGCTCCATAGCTTGATTGATGTGCCTTCTGCTCATCAGTGTGTGAAGAGCTCTTCTTTCCATTGAAAGATATTTGTAAGGGAAGCTTGGGAAATAATAAAGAACCTTATTATCTTTATTATAGGTCGATACTGTGACAAAGTATAGGCACGTTGCATGTTATCAATTCCACTCTGTATAATATCACATATAATGAATGTAAAGGATTGTGAACCTGAGGTACGAAGGGGAGGTACAAAAGATAAGCTTTTTTTTATGGATGCATGTGTGAGTGGGATATGTTTGTAAGCTTTTTTCTTTACCTTATGAAATTTTTAGTTTAACTTCCAACTACTAATTTCTATTCTTAATTTAAGTAGGCTAGATGTGTTGAAAGATGTAACTAGTTTCGGTCTTCATAATTGTACATCTATATATTTTATGTAAAAATAAAAAAAGAAAAAGAAAGAGAAAAATAAATATTTTATTATTATTATTATTTATCAGATAAGCATGTTCTTCATGCTTCTAGGTTTTGTTGAGTCAAAGAGTGAAAGTCCTATTTGGACCTCTTGAAAAGAAAAAGAAAAAAAGATTTTTATTATGTAATTTTGGGTTAAAACCCCCTCTAGATGCCAAGTCGGCCTACATGACAAGTCAGCCTTGCCCCAATGGACATGTCTGTTTGCACCCCTCTGTACAATGTAAACATAAGATGATATGAGCTCATTTGGATATACACTTGGATGTTTTTTTTGGATCTGAAATTCTGCAGAAAAAGAGAGACAAAGTGGAGGGATGAATTTTGAAATGGAAGAAGAGTTTCTTCTTGAGATGGAATATGTGAAAGTTTTGCCTTGGTACTTGTCTTGTTGCTGATATCTTAATGATGATTTTTTAAAGTAGAATGGAAGGTTTGACTTGGCATTTAGAGGTTGAAGTTCTTTTGTGGTCATGGGTCTTGGATGTCTTTCTTTGAACATATTTATAAGAAGATATTTTGACTGGGTTTTCCCTTAGGAGAGGGGTTTTTCCTTAGATGAGAGCCTATATTTTGTGTTTCTATGTTTCTTTGATATTCATGTTTTGCATTTAATAATTATTTTATGAAGAAGAACATAATTAATTTAAAACATGCCAACAAAATTCACAAGTAATTATCAACAAAAGAGAAAGCTTCCAATTATTGGAATCCTTCTGATTTCTCAACATGGTATCAGAGCTTTGGTTTGAAGAAAGAGGCTAAATGCCACTCATTGTTGGAAAACTTGGAAGGAAACAAAACTTTGAAAATTTGACAATGTGCAAAATTTTGAGGAAACCCTACACTACAGTGGCTCGCTCTTATGTATAATGATTTTACAGTAACAACACAACACATATATTCTATGTGGCTTGATGGACATATGAATAATATATATTCGTGCCTCAATGGCTCACGTTTAATCAGATTGGCACTCTATTGATACCTTGTTATCTAGGCAATCCCTTCTATGAATGGAAGCAATCCCTCTAGTCAAATGAGTGGATCTAGTAACAACCGAAACAAATACATGAAAAATTCTCCTAGTTTAAATCAGAATGACATGAGAGAGGAAAGATGGCCTAGCTCACTCCTATGCGGTCTCTTTTCGATTTCGATCTCAATCTCCTCACTTCCAAGTTCGATCCTCGCTATTCTATTGCGAACGAATACCTGCAAGAGAGATCAAACAAAGACAACAAATGAAAAACATAGCATATGCATTCTAATGTAAACCATATGACAGATCAAGGAGCATCATACTAAGTAAGTAGCCATTTACATGCTTATGGAAATAAACATGCATTGTATTAATAATAAACCTAAGAGGGAAGCATACAACCACTGCCTTGATATTGGAAGCCTCCTTCGGGATGGGTTTCCAATTCCAAGCCACGTCTTCTGAAGATCTCCTTTCTCCTTCAAAAATGGAAAAAATTAGGCACAATTTAGTCGTAGCATGATGATCTTGTCTCACCAATCATTTGAGGGTGTAAGGGAATACATTTATAGGGAAGGAGAGGGAGTTAGGGATCCACAAAAGGGGGAAGAAGGTCCACATCTTAAGGGCAAGATCTCTAAAGGTAGGATTAAGGAATCAAAATGGGAGAACTCGACCATATCCTTTTTCAACAATAACCAGCTTTCCGTTCTCGAGGCTTCTAGTAAGAGGCTTGTGCTCCATTTTTGGAGAAACTGTCTGAAGAGGATCAACGTGGATTTTCCTATCCAAAGTCGCACTTCCAATGCTAGTCACTAGTTAGAATAAAGGGTACTAGCATGGGTTTGTCTGCTAAAATTAGAGCTGGGCTTGCAAATAAGGTTTTTTGACAAGCTCTTCCAGAATTACTTCAAGGCATTTCTTCTTCTTTTCTTCAAGGATGCTCTGATCACTTTTTTTCATGATAAATTCATTGACAACTATTGTCACTTTGCGACATTTTGTGCAAATTTCGGCAACTCAGAGTATGACACAGGGAGTGCGACAAATTATTGTATAAAAAATTCACCCTAAAGCATGAAGTCAAAACAAGAAGTGATGGATGAAGTGCTTTACAAGTCAAGGAAAGGACTTTGGAGAGCTATTGTCGAGAGATCTGCAAATCAAACATAATACAACATATATGACATCTCTAAGTATGAATTTAACAATACATGAATCCATGACATGGGCACAACCATCCAACTAGAAAGGATCATGTGTATGGATCCACGGAATGGACGTAGTCGTCCGACTAGAAAGGATCATATGTATGGATCCACGACATGGACGCAACCATCCGACTAGAAAGGATCATGTGTATGGATCCATGACATGGATGCAACCATCCGAATAGAAAGGATCATGTATACAATCATGAATACTAAATAACTCCACGTAGCCTAGATTTATCAGATGAAATCCGAGGTCTTCATCTTTGTCTTGATCCAACCAAAGAATGAATCTGACCATGCAAATAGACGTGTTGAAGTCGAACATGGTAGAAAACCACTTGATTACCATCCAATGATGTGAATTGTTAAAAGGCACGAGAGAAACCACCAATAATGACTATGGATCTCAAGGTAAAACAACACAATCCACGAGTGTGAACAAGGAAGCTGAAGTCGAACACTTGCAGAATCATTAGCTCAAAGGCCAATGATGTGAACCTATCGTCGAATGTGAAGAATCCACCATTGAGGCATGCAAACTCCAAGGTACTGAAAGGGAGTTTCTAGATCATCTTCCCAGATAATGAGTTGGATTCGACGTGAAGTGATTCGTTAAAGGAGGGCCATAATGTTTCCCACATCATCGAAACAAAACAAAGGACTCTGTAAATTTGGTAAGAGTGATTTAGGATTTCATCAAAGAAGGTCAAATGGGGTACAAGAGGTTTGAATTTGCAGGCATAACTTCTCTTGAACATATCGGTGACACGACTATGGAGTTTGGTAGCATTTGACTCAAAATGGGATCAATGGTCATGATGATAATAAATAAAGATCAAATGAGAGGAAAACAAATTTCCCAAACCCAGGAAGGTAAGTGACTAAGTAAGGATATCCCAAACCCAACACGAAATGTAGATGAGTGTCATGTTCAAGAGCGACATGCTGCCTTTCATGCAGAATACAAGACACATTTAGTTCAAATTTTCCCCAGTATTTCTAGCGAGTACCTATTTATTTTTAATCACAAGCTTGAAGAGGATACCATATGCTTGTCGTATAAGTTCATCCTTCAGATGAATCCATACTAGTAAGTTTAACGAGCCCTAGGAAGGGGTAACTCAGTCTCGTCATGGTGGCAAGTCCTGTGTTGTTTAAGTTTTATGAGTTCAATGGAGGGGTGACTCGACATCTTTTTCATGTTTAGAGAGTTTGAAAAAGAGGAAAAAAGGAAACTCCAGAGGTTCATTTTCGTAGATAGTATATCGAATTTGAAAAGGTAGAGAACAATATTCAAGAGAACCTCTTAGCCACGTGTGACTAAGATATTCCTTTTTCGTAACTTAGTTTATCTCAGTCTAGAAAAGGGTTGAACTTATACTGAGTAGACGTCTTTTCATTTACTTTTACGAGTTCTAAAAGACAAGTGCTCAATAATAGTTTCATATTTTTGGAGTCTGAAAAGAGCTAAAAGAGAACTCCTCCTGGAGGAATGAGTGGTATAAAAGGATAACAACTGGTTCCGGTCATGATTGAACTACTCAAAAAATGTAAAGGTCAAGAGGCTGGCTAATAAGACCACTCATCGCATCTTTTCCTCAGGAAAGGGTAAATAACCAATTGAAAGCGCATGATCGACCAAAGAGATGGTGAAGATGGAAAGGAAAAAACCAAGGCTCATCTAGCAAAAGTAGGCTAATAAAACAACAATCATGAGAGGTAAAAAGGGAAATGGTTTCATTTTTACACAAGCTTGAAACGTGGGAAACTATGCTTGAGTATACTTGAAAATAATTTCATTTTTTCACAGGCTTGAAACATGAGAAAAAACTATGCTTGGATTTGGTTTCATTTTTACACAAGCTTGAAATGGAAACAAACCATGTTTGGATTTGGTTCCATTTTTACAAAAGCTTGAAACAAACATAAAATATGCTTGAGATGAGTTTGCATGCCCCCAAAATAATGATGCAATTTGAGGTGCATGCCCCCCAAGCTTTATTTCATTCACCTAAGTAGACTACTAGTTACTAACAGATGGATGGAATGAAGGTTCGTTTACGAGATCAAGTGAAAGAATCGACTAGGAATTTACGAGATCTAATCAAAGATTCAAATTGGAAGGGGATTTGTTTCATGTTTTAATGAGCTTGACACATGAAAAGAACCATGTTCATGACACCTTGTTTCATTTTTTAACGATCTTGACACAAGTAAAGGAAGTTTGCTCTAGGAACCTTGATTCATTTTTTAAGGAGCTTGACACAAGACAAAGAACTCTGCCCCAACGACCTGTTTCATTTTTTAACGAGGTTTACATAGTAAAAGAACCATCCTCATGGGAACCTATTACATATTTAACGAGGTTGACATGGTAAAAGAACTATCCATATTTAACAAGGTTGACATAGTAAAATAAATATCCTTGTGGGAACCTATTTCATTTTTTAATGAGGTTGACATAGTGAAAGAACTATCCTCATGGGAACCCATTTCATTTTTTAACAAGGTTGACATAGTAAAAGATGTAGAACTTTTTCTACAAATTATCTAGCTCTGATACCATGTAGAAACTTTTTCTACAATTATCTAGCTCTGATACCATGTAGAAATTTTGAATAATTTTACACATATTCACAGAGATTATCCTGATCATACAATTATAAGCGGAACATGTATAATACATAATCTCCTCTACGTTGATCATCAATTTACAGAAGCAGAAACATTCACAGGCACACATAGAAGCATCAATCAAACTCATAAACACAGAATGTATCCCGGGGAAAGCACCTCGCTAAAAACCCCACACTATCTGTATATTATATTGATTGAATCATGTAACAATACAAAGCATAATACTTCTCACAAGTATCTCCACCTGTTACACACAATACAACTCAGATTTGATCTCCAAATCTCTTCCACTGCTTGCCTGCCTCCACTGCTCAATACCTGCTCAAGAACTGATGAGAATAGCTTCCCAAACTCGTTTTTCACCTGCAAAATAGTCACTCACTCTTTGTGGACGTGAGAAAAGGCTAAAATGTGGGCCAAATACGTGAGCAAACTCATTGGCATACTCAATCCCTTGATTGTGCAAGATCTGATGCACAACTATAGTCACAACTGATAGCAATCTGATTCTCTACCACTTGTCCCTGTTGAACTGAACATGCACTGACATGCAACTGAGTTAACTGATGTATTCTTTAGTTGTATTATGAGTTAATAATTAGTTTAACAACTCGTCATTAGTCTATCTGCAGTTAGACTAACTACAACTAGTTTAACTAAGTCAAACTGAACACAACTCCATAAACTGTACCTCCAGTCCACTAAACTCAACTCACTTGAGTTCTAACTGAAGTCATGCATGCAACAACTCAACTGACTCATAAGAAAAGCGTATTTCCTTCTGACAGCTGCATATGCCACCTCTGTAGCTCAAACTGAAGTGCTCCAAGAGAATAAGATCAAGTTTATAGTCCAAATATTATTGTGAGATAATAATATTTGACTTTTCTATTTTTGACAGCCAGTCTAAAAATAGACTTTGATCACTCACACTGTGATCACTCACACTGTGATCACTCACACTGTGATCACTCACACTTTCATCAAAAATAGAAGTCCATCTATTTTTCCCAACTTGATCAATCATCCATAAACATAGACATGATCCATATGTCTAAAAATAGACATAGTCTAAAAATAGACTTGCGCCAAAAATAGCCTGCGGGCCCACTTAGTGAAGGCGACTCTTTTCACTAAGCTCCATCATCTTGTTGCAATCTCAACAAGAATTTCTTGTTGCACACTTTTCAACACTCCCTCTCAACAAGAAAGGCTTCCTCTCAAACCCGATCCTGTAACTCTGGAATGTTCTCCATGCAACACATCTGGCCGGTCCACTTGCTCTGTCATCAAAGTCTCTGACTGCTATTGCCTCTGTCGACTGAAACTCTGCATCTCTGTGCTCTTCAGTATCTGAATGCTCTAGCCTCTGTCACTTTGATCTCTGATTGCATCCGTGCTGCTGTTGGTTCTATCTCCCAGCATTGCATCCGCACTGCACCTCCCAACTGACCTCCCTGTTGGGATAGAAACATCCTCTGATGCTGAAGCTCTACCTGCTGCTGACAAGTGCTACCTCTCTGAAATCTGCGCTACTGCAACATCTCCATGCATCTCGCACCATTGCACACCTCTCTGTGCCACCTAGCACTGTGCAAAACACTTGTGCCTCTCGCATTGCTACAGCTTGCTAGCTATGCGCTGTCCTGGGATTCCCTGCACTGTCGCTCTCTCTGCCGCTCCATCCGCATCTGTCTCTACCCAATCAGTCAGTTCCTGCTACTACACATCGGGGCTCCCGTAGCAAGGTCTCATCTAAGAGGTTGGGTACCTCAAGGATCTTGCCCCTCCTCCTTGGGATGATCAATCCACATCACCCCACCTCCTACCTGGAGGTATGGCTGCATGCGATCCCTCAGCCCACCTGGCTTGAATTTTCCCCCTACTGGAGGTCTCTAGATGAGTAGAGGTCTCTACTCGATCTCCTCTCAGCTTCCCCTGTTGTGGCTCCTCCACAATCTCCTGAAGCTGCTGCACCAATCGTGGCTCCTCCACAATCGTCTGAGACTTCTTCTTGCTCTGCATGTTGAGAAGTAATATACGCTCCCTCTCAACAACCAAATCTCCATCAGTTGCCTCACTGCTCAAGGCTTTGAATGCATCTTGAACCTCAAGAGCATACAGGTTCCTGACCCATGAACCAATCTCATGACAACGAAAACATCTCACCTTCGACTTGTCAACCTTCTTCCCATCATTGGAAGAACAAGATTCGAAAAGAGAAAACTTCTCCTTCCCCTTCTTTGCCTTACTCGCTAAGGCACAGTTCTCCTCATCCTGCATGGATGAAGAACCGTCTCTGGTGCTCCGTCTAATCTCCTCTTGCACAAGATCCGACCAAAGTCTCTCCCATCCTGGCAGTTTCTCCCTTCCATTCACCGAGTCTTGGTAGCTATACCAACTCTTAGGAAGGTCAAGGAGTCCTAGACTCACCATCCCCATCCGACAGTCACCCCCACACTTCCCAGCTCATCCTGGCATTGGGTGAACTTCGTGAGATACTAGGGCATATTGTCTCCATTCTCGAACTGAATGTTTCTAAGTTTCGTTCTTGCTTTGGAATTAAATTCGAATTCCACCAGCTCAAAAACTCAACCACTTCCGATCTAGAATTCGTGAGAACAAAGTATTTCTTGTACAGAGATCGACTGTATGGGCATTCACCGGATATCTCACCTTCCAAAAGAAGGATGAATCCAGAGGCTACCTGGCCCGATTACAGACTCTGCCTGAAGAAATAAATTGTAAACACTTTCTGAATAGTAGATCTGATGATCAATCCTCGCTTGATATCCTGTAAAAATATCTTCTACAAATCAAGCAGCTCTGATACCATGTAGAACTTTTTCTACAAATTATCTAGCTCTGATACCATGTAGAAACTTTTTCTACAATTATCTAGCTCTGATACCATGTAGAAATTTTGAATAATTTAACACATATTCACAGAGATTATCCTGATCATACAATTATAAGCGGAACATGTATAATACATAATCTCCTCTACGTTGATCATCAATTTACAGAAGCAGAAACATTCACAGGCGCACATAGAAGCATCAATCAAACTCATAAACACAGTATGTATCCCGGGGAAAGCATCTCGCTAAAAACCCCACACTATCTGTATATTATATTGATTGAATCATGTAACAATACAAAGCATAATACTTCTCACAAGTATCTCCACCTGTTACACACAATACAACTCAGATTTGATCTCCAAATCTCTTCCACTGCTTGCCTGCCTCCACTGCTCAATACCTGCTCAAGAACTGATGAGAATAGCTTCCCAAACTCGTTTTTCACCTGCAAAATAGTCACTCACTCTTTGTGGACGTGAGAAAAGGCTAAAATGTGGGCCAAATACGTGAGCAAACTCATTGGCATACTCAATCCCTTGATTGTGCAAGATCTGATGCACAACTATAGTCACAACTGATAGCAATCTGATTCTCTACCACTTGTCCCTGTTGAACTGAACATGCATTGACATGCAACTGAGTTAACTGATGTATTCTTTAGTTGTATTATGAGTTAATAATTAGTTTAACAACTCATCATTAGTCTATCTGCAGTTAGACTAACTACAACTAGTTTAACTAAGTCAAACTGAACACAACTCCATCAACTGTACCTCCAGTCCACTAAACTCAACTCACTTGAGTTCTAATTGAAGCCATGCATGCAACAACTCAACTGACTCATAAGAAAAGCGTATTTCCTTCTGACAGCTGCATGTGCCACCTCTGTAGCTCAAACTGAAGTGCTCCAAGAGAATAAGATCAAGTTTATAGTCCAAATATTATTGTGAGATAATAATATTTGACTTTTCTATTTTTGACAGCCAGTCTAAAAATAGACTTTGATCACTCACACTGTGATCACTCACACTTTCATAAAAAATAGAAGTCCATCTATTTTTCCCAACTTGATCAATCATCCATAAACATAGACATGATCCATATGTCTAAAAATAGACATAGTCTAAAAATAGACTTGCGCCAAAAATAGCCTGCGGGCCCACTTAGTGAAGGCGACTCTTTTCACTAAGCTCCATCATCTTGTTGCAATCTCAACAAGAATTTCTTGTTGCACACTTTTCAACAAAAGAACTATCCTCATGGGAACCTATTTCATTTTTTAACGAGGTTGACATAGTAAAGGAACTATCCTCATGACACCTTGATTATGACCTATAATAGGTCATAACTTCCATGAGATTTTCATCAAATGGGAGAACAACGCTCTGGAAGGGAAACATGTCAAGGGATCTAATGGAAAGGTTAGGATCCAATGCCTCCAATACATGGTGCACTATATCACTGACTAGATCATCAATAGACACAAGCACGAAACATGTGGCCGCATTATTAACTTGTGGCGGGGATGATACCACTTGCATAAATGGACCATTTATGGAATATGGTTGATTGGGAGTCAAATTAAGACCAATGAATGAAAGCTAATCAATTACCATAATTATTCCTTTGTGTGGGAAACATATCACGCCAAAGAGAGAAGAGACAAGAGATCCCATGACATAAACATAGTCATGACCGAGGAGTAAATTAAAATCTAAAGGGCCTTGGACAACCATCACACCGAGATAGACGGTCTTTCCTCCCAAAGTAATAGGAAACTTGGGAAGGATCCCTAATGGTTGACTAGTTCCTCTATTAAAAGCTAACAGATTCTAGGTAACGGGAACAAGTTGTGAAGAACCTAAAGATTACAAAATAGTTGAAGACATAATACTAAAATATGCGCCTTCATCTATGATTGTGCTAGGTATGGGTATATGATAAGCCTATACTGTGATTTGAAAAAGGCACATGAGAAGGAAGACGATATCCTGTTAGTTGACTCCAATAAAAGAAAGTGACAAAACTACTTGGAGGGAGTGCCATTGGAATGGGAGAATTTACCCCTTGTGTTACAGGAACAGGAGGATCGCCCCCCTGGATTGTGGGAATAGGAGGATTGTCCCCCTGTATCGTGGGAATGAGAGGATTTCCACCTAATTCTTTGGAATTTGAAGAAACCAGAAGAACCTAAGCGATATGAACTTCACTCTCTATAGGATGTATATGATCGACCGAAAGCGGAATCAGGTCAACCATTTTATCGTCCAATGGTTGGTCAGGAACAAACTCTTGGGGTTCAACTTCATAGAGAGTGGGATTGAACAAATACAATTTCTGATCAATCACTTGATCAACTAGTGGAGGGTCGAGGGAAAGCTTCCGATAACCAGTCAGAAGACAAGGTTGAGAAGCGATAAGGTTATCCAACACTTTATAGGCCTCATCCATATAAGGAAAAAGGTGAATAGGATGATTCCCTTCACATAACCTACAGGGAAATTTAACTTTTCCCTTTTTACCATGGGTTTTATTGTCACTCGTTGAAGGTTTATCACCAACATGATCTCGAGAGGCTGATGGCGAAGGTTGATGGGAGCCTCTGGAACACACTTGTAAGACCTTGGGAATAATAGGGAAATCTCTAAGAAGGTGGTCACCCTTACAGAGAATGTAAGGGAATTTCACTTTTCGGGGCCGGTGGGAATATTTTTCAACATCAACTGCATCGGTAGAAATGACCGCTTGGTTGGCCTTTTGCTTATTTTTCTTCTTCTTCTAATCCACCTGGTTACTAGCTTGCAGGCTTTCACTAGATGAAGAGGAAGAAGAGGAAGAATACTGAACAAGTGAAGAAGGTAAATGGTCAAATTTAAGATTAATCGAAGGCTGATACTGCTCGTGTGGGGGAGAGATTGGTTGAGGAGAAATTTGGACATTTGGAACCATAGGGTTCGAAAATAACCAAACTGGAAAACCAATGGTTAACCCAGGAAGAGACAATGTTGCCATATAGGGAGCACCATTATTCCCAAAAGAAGGAAAAGGACTAGGATTCTCGTCAGAGGGGTTTCCTTGGTTAGTAGACTCAAAAACTGCTGCCATTAGTCTCAATCTAAGATCTACTAAGGAGTATTTCCATTGGAAGGATATTATTCTGCGGTCAAGTAAGTTTAGAAATTAACAACAAATAAATAAAAAAGGGGTAACTAGGCATAAAGGTTTACCAAGCAACGATGAACTACAATATACACCTTGGTGGAACCATCAACGTACAACAACCAATCTCCTTGAATGCTGTGTTCGGTATATCAAAGTATACAAGGCGAAAAAATCAATTACCTACGGATGGATAGAAACCTATCGAGGAATCCCAAAATATACGGGACGGTACGTGGGAGTACAGTCCGTAGTAGTGTTGTCTAATGCGTAACTGTTTGATGAGAGCGTTCCCATATACTTACCATGCATGGAGTGCCTCCTATATACCCGAAAGTACTGGAGAACGGTCCTATACACTTTTGTACGTGGAACGAGATTTCAACCCCGAGCTACAATGCTAGAAAATAACGACAACTCCTACATTTAATGACGCTAGAACACGTCTCTATCCTAGACTTCTAAATGTTTTTCGTTAATAAAAAATTCTCCTTAGGTTAATTCAGGTAAAAATTAAGTTGATCTTCAATTAAGTTTCAGTTTTAAGGCTCAAAACGATGTCACCTGAACACCTATGATGCAACTATCATGAGAAAATATTCTTTCTATTTCGATGAAAGCTAATCTAGTAAGGGAAGAGATTCAAATAATGATGCAACAATGAAGAATGCAACAAAAAAAGCTTTCCTAAATATGTATTTTAATTTCATTTTCCAAATAGAACAACCAAAAGTGAAATGATTTCAATTTTTCTTTGAATGAATGAGAATGCCCTCGATGCACTTTTTAGCTTTCAATCACTAAACAATATAACCTATGTCCAATGATAAATCTCAAAAAATAACTTTTCAATGGAATGTGATCAAATGCACTTTACGACAAGTAATTTATGAGATGAAAACTAAATGAATGCAAAATCAATTTCTTTATGGTATCAAAAGAACTAATAATTCTCAAACAACAAAAAATCAATATTCCTTCCAAAGATACAAGAAACAAACAACAATTTTAATTGACTCAAAGAATAAAAGTCTCAACCAAAATTTCCTTTCACCACTTCAAACAATGAGAGGGACTTTTACACACCACAAAGGAACTAACACAAATGAAATAAAACTAAATTCACACAGAGCAGGAGGATAACCTCAGAGATCATGACATACTAGGATTTTTAGCAGAAACCTTAAAAATTATCAATTTTAAGTATCAAAACTACTTTACATAGAAAAATCCGCGCTAACAGGGTCATCAACGCTACTTTAAATAGAAAAACCTGCGATGATAGCACTACTTTACACAACAAAATCCGTGTTGGATGAGAAACTGGACAAGCGTGGATAGACAGTGGAAGATAGGGTTTCTATTGTGACTGTACTGGGAAAAATTAGCTCGACTGTAATTGATAATAATGAGCAGAGAGGAAAATTTAGGAAAAACAAGTAGATCTTGAGCAAAACGCTAGATCTGATACCCTAAATGATCGACTACTCAGAGTACAGACTCAAAGGAAATAAAAACCAAGGATCATTGAAAGGTATCCAAGCTAATAAAAAAGGCCAAATGCAACAATAACCAGTTCGCTGTTCTCGAGGATTCTAGTAAGAGAAGCTTCTACTCCATTTTTGGAGAAACTCTATGAAGAGGATCAACGTAGATTTTCCTATCCAAAGTTGCGCTACCAATGCTAGTCACTAGTTAGAACAAAGGGTACTAGTACGAGTTTGTCTGCTAAAATTAGCATTGGGATTGCAAATAGTTTTTTTTGACAAGCTCTTCTAGAATTAATTCAAGGCATTTCTTCTTCTTTTCTACAGGGATGCTCTGAGCAATGTTTTTCATGATGAATTCATTGATAGCTTTTCTCGCTTTGCAACATTTTGGGAAAAGATCGACAACTTAGGGTATGAGACAGGGAGTGCGACAAATTATTGTATTACCTGATATTCTGGGTTCAATTCCCAATGGAGTCACCATTTTTTTATATAGGCAATCGCTTCTACAGATAGAAGCAATCCATTTAGTCCAATGAGTGGATCTAGTAACAACTGAAACAAATACATGCAAAACTCTCCTAGTTTAGATAAGAATGACATGATAGAGGAAAGATGGCCTACCTCACTCCTATGTGGTCGCTTTTCGATGTTGATCTTGATCTTCTCACTTTCAAGCTCTATCCTCGCTATTCTATTGCGAACAAATAGTACCTACAGATATCAAACAAAGACAACAAAGGGAAAACATAACATATGCATTCTAATGTAAACCATATGAAAAATCAAGGAGTATCATAATAAGAAAGTATCCATTTATACACTTAGGGAAAGTAAACATGCATTGTATTAATAATAAACACAAGAGGGAAGCATACAACCATTGCCTTGATGTTGGAAACCTCCTTTGGGACGAGTTTCCAAATCCAAACGAAGAATTCTCAAGCTCTCCTTTCTCCTTCACAAATTGGCAGCAATGAGGCACAATTTAGCAGTAGCATGGCCAATCTAGTCTGACCAACCATTTGAGGGTGTAAGGGAATGCATTTATAGGGAAGGAGAGGGAATTAGGATCCCTAAGGGTAGGATCAAGGACTCAAAATGGGAGAACTCGACCATATCCTTATTCAACAATAACCAACTTTCCGTTACCAAGGATTCTAGTAAGAGAAGCTTTTGCTCCATTTTTGGAGAAAATGTCTGAAGAGGATCAACGTGGATTTTCCTATCCAAAGTTGCGCTGTCATCGGTAGTCACTAGTTAGAACAAAGAGCACCCACACAGGTTTGTCTGCTAAAAGTAGCGCTGGGCTTGCAAATAGAGTTTTTTGACAAGCTCTTCCATAATTACTTCAAGGCATTTCTTCTTCTTTTCTTCAGGGATGCTCTGATTAGTGTTTTTCATGATGAATTCATTGACAACTTTTGTCACTTTACGACATTTTGAGTAAAGTTCAACAACTCAGGGTAAGAGACATGGAGTGTGACAAATTACTGTATAACATACCTGAAGCAACTATCTCTGTAAAATCGTGTGGTTTGAGGCTCGTATGGCATGCATACAATTATACTCCTTAATATCATATAGAAGTTTAATACTCTGTGACTCGTGACAATGGAATCAATGACATAACGACATCATCTCCACGATACTACTTTGTCAGATATACGAAACTGCACTCATGTCCATAACAAACATTTGAAGTATGGACAAAGTGGCTCGTAAAAATAATTCTAAAATCACAATTGTTCTAAATTTTTTTGAAGTTCAACAAAATAAATAATTGAAATATATATATATATATATATATATATATTTATTTATTTATTTATGAAGTGTACGTATTATCGCAAAACAAAAAATAATGACTAGACACTAACTAGAAAGAGATGAAAAGAACCTCCAAGACCACAATGCTTTAATATGTTTTAATTTGAGGTGTTTAATTCTGAAATTTTCAAATATGGAAGGAAGACTATAAATGTTGGATTTTGGTGTTACTATTGTTTATATATTTGAGAGGTTCTGTGCTTTGATGTGCCTTGACACTTAAAAAGATTAGATTGAAATCTTCGGCAACAATTTGACTCTAAAATATTTCAAATCTTCAAACTTATAAATTTCACTACTGTGCTATTTATTTTAAATTTGACAATAGCCAAGGAGATGAAATAAGTGCTTGGAGGAAGAATGTTGTTTCTATGCTTATTTTCTGTTAAGTTTTCTCTTCTTCACCTTGGCTGCAGGTTAGGCTCTTATTAAATTGATGTCATTTTGTGGTATGAGAGCAACCAAGCTTTGATACCACAGGTTTTTTTTTCAAATTCCCTAAATTCCAAGTGCAATGATTCCTCTGTTCATTAGTGTGAATTCTTGTTGCACAAACCACATTTTACAACTTAATTCCAATTTGTTCGAGCCTTTGGTGGAATCAACAGCCAAATTGGCTCTTGCCCTCTTCACTTATACACTGCATTGGCTTGAGTTCTGTGTAAACCACCTACAACCATCATTTGAGTGTCTCCAAGCCTGTGTGTTTTACCCATCACTTACAAGTATTCACATATAAACAAATATATAAATTGATTTGTTATAGTGAGAAATTAGATTAGGAGTGCTAATACACATGATCTGTCTTGAATGTATATTGAAACAATAGATTCATTATCAATTTGGGTGCTTGAAAATAGACAACTTCTTGATATATATATATATATATATATATATATATATATATATATATATATATATATATATATATATATATATATATATATATATATATATATATATATATATATATATATATATATCTTCAATGGGAAGAAGTATGGTTGATTTAGTGCTTTCTATGCACATTTAGAATCGTAAAGTGTACTACTCATTTGGCATAATAAAACTATATAACAATTGGCATAACTGAATTGGAATTGTTTTATGTAATTGACATTGGTCTTGGAACTACAAGCAAATACACCAAGCCTTGAAACCAAATCAGAAAAAAATCCATTCATACTAGTTAATGAATAGAAAATGAGAAGCTAGATATCAGTTGATAATGGATTACAAAGACATTACACTTTAACTTTGTAGACAAGATTCAAGTATTTACAAATCATACCAATTGTGTTGCAATCTATTAATTTTCCAGTGTTCTATGCTAGTACAATCACTTAGCCCAAATATTTCATCAATTAGCAATCACTTTTAAATAAATTTAATCTTCTAATGAAAAGTAGAAATTGTAGATAGAAAAATAAATCGAATACACAATAGAAGACAACCAAGAGCAATAACAAGAGATACAAGATTTAGTCAAAAACCAAGGAAAAATCCCACAAGGGAGAAGAACCTTTCAAAATTCTTCTTCTATTAGATTGTCATCAAATGTTCAACAGAGAGATACAATGTTCCAATTCATCAACAAAGAGTCAAAGTAATTTTTTTGACTTACCAACAATCCACTAACCAATAATCAAGAGATGGGCCCAAAAGCCAAATTTGGTCAACAATTCAAATCTGTGATGCTGGTCAAAGTCAACAATAGTCAACAACATCAAATGATGCCATAACTAGTCCACAAGTCAGTGGTCAATAGTCCACGAAAAGAGCTCGATAAACAATCAAACAAATTGACCTTCTTTGCTAGTCAAACCTCAATCAAAACAGTCTAAAAATGCTCGATCAAAGGAGAGAGAAAATATTTGGTCAAACTTCAGAATTATGCAGTCAAAATTCAATCAATAGACCTGCAGTCCACCCAAATCAAGGAGCCTAGAAAATTTGGTTCCTTCACCAGTCAATTTGGCCTTCGAAAATCATATTTTTCCAAGTCAAAGTAAGTCAAAATGTCAAGTCAAAATTGGTCAAAGACTTCCCAAACATAAAATCCAACACAAAAAATCAGAACTAGCCTCCTTCCCTTTGCACGTGTGAAATCAGACCTCCAATTGTAGACCTATACAAATCAATTACAAGAGGAGAGAGAATATGTGTTGAGTGATGATGATGTCCAAATGAGGTGACCTTGAGGTGAATTTATATGTGTTGGAGGAGACCTAATTTTGAATTTAGGCTCACATGTACTTTTGAGTACTTGTGGGTTTTTCATTAAAAAATGTATTTTTCCTTGACCAAATTAAATTATTCCAAGGGAAATATGGGTCTTTCTTGATAAGGAACATTATACAAAGGAGGGAATTTGCCTATGAGTTTCCAAATTAACACTCCCTCTCATCTATGGAGAAATTTATGATTGCATCCTAAATCCCATCTCAGAAATATCGTCATCATGATCACTAAACCAAGTCATATCTCGTCTCTGCTCATCTGATGAACATTCTCAAATCTAAAGAAGAAGATTCATCATCATAGGAGAGATCCAACAACCACCCTATATCCAAGGAAAATTGGTGAGATCCACTTACTGCAAGGGTAAGGTTCACACTCTGTCCTATTGACCTATGAAAATAGGTGAGATATACTTACCATGAGAGGTTAAGATCACACTCTATCTTATTGTCTGTTAATCCTTCCCACCTGAACCCTCAAGAGTCAAGTGGTAGAACACTGTCATGCTATCACTTGAGCGAGATATTACTTACCATAAATGGTAAGGATCATACCCTATCTCAAGTCACCTCAACCCGTTGCTCAGATGGGGAGGAAAAATCCAAATAAACCTAACATGTGGGGTGTACTTTTCCATGTTCCAGACTTGATGGTAGGGGGAGATACCCACTTTTCATAAATGAAAAAGATCATATGGACACCCTATAGTGACAATAGGTGAGATCTACTTACCGTAGGGGTAAGGATCACACTCTATCCTACTGTCTATAGTTCCCTCAACCCTAGGAGTTATTCAACTCAATTCCTCTCCCTATGAGCTCAAACAAGGGGGAAGAGCATAACTCAATGTTCTTGATCAGCTAGGAACCTTACCTGGGAGGGTCATATCCATTAGTCGAAACTACTCTTTGAAGACTAAGAACTTCCCTTCTAGTATAACCTTGATAAGTATGTTTGTTATCTACTCATCAATTAAAATATGATGGAGTCTCATGAATCCTCTCTACACCATGTCTTGAATATAGTGATATTTTATCTCAATATGCTTGGACTTGTCATGAAACAAGGGATTCTCTGCTAATTGGATCCCACTCTTGTTGTCACAATATATCATTGTCATATCCAGAACCCACTCAAACAAATCTGTAAAGATCTTCCTCAACCATACTGCCTCACAGCTATCCATGCTAGTAGCAACATACTCTACATCGACCGTGCTCAAAGCTATGGACTTCTACTTCTTTCTCATCAAAGATATCATGGTAGAACCCAAACTAAAGCAACACCTTGATGTGCTCTTCATGTCAATAATATTTATAACCTAGTCAACATCAGTGTACCCATGAATCCTCACATCTATGGTAGTATATATCAGACCAAGATTAATCATCCCATGCAAATATCTCAACACATGCTTTCCAATGAACGAGTGTGCATGAAGAGTCTCAGTCATGAATTGAATCAATATGTTAACTACAAAACATATGTCCGGATGGGTGTTCACAAGAAACATTAATGCATAATCAACTATTGATACTCAAAGGGATTCACCAAGTCAGGTCCTTCAACATCTCCACATAACTTCTTGAAGTTCATCTACACCGGTGTGACCATAGACTTGGATTATGCCATTCCAAATATTTCCAATAGTTTCACAACATATTTTCCTTGAGAAAGGAAAATATAATTAGGCCTTTGACACACTTTTAATCTCAAGAAATAATGCATCAATCCAAAGTCTTTCATTTTAAATTCAGAGGCCAGCTCCCTCTTGCACTTGAGCATTCGAGGCTCACTACATATCAATAATAAATCATCAACATATGAAACCAAAATAAGAGGCATATCTTGGACCACTTTGAAGTAGAGGTTCGGGTCAACATTTCTTCTTAGGAATCCAAGCTTCACTAGGTAACTATCAATACGAGCATAATAGGCTTTACGGGATTGCTTGAAATCATAGATTTCCTTCTTCAGCTGACACACATGAGTCTTCCTATCATGTAATTCAAAACCTTGGGGTTTCTCAACATATACTTCTTCCTGTAACATGCCATGAAGAAATACAATATGCACATCCATTTGGTGAAGAGTCCATCCTTGACTAGTAACAAGGGAAATGATAGATCTATTAGTGTTATAGCAGGTAATAGGTGCAAATATATCATCATAGTATTCACCATATTTGTAGTAGAAACCTCTAGCCATGAACCTCACTTTATATTTCTCAATACTTCCATTAGCTACATGTTTAATATTATATAGCCATTTCGAAGTCATGATAGACTTTCATTTAGGTATCAGAACCAATTTCCACACATCGTTATTTATAATAGACTTATAATCTTCGGTCATAGTATCCTTTCGAACGTTCTCTTTCACTACTTATTCAAAGGTATGTGGTTCAAATGCTATGATGTTTTTCATAGCTACAACATATCCCTGGTATCGACATAGCTTCTTTCTTTCTCTAGAGGTTCCTTTAGCAATGAAATGTCTTTCAACATCTCAGTAATGTATACTGAATGAAAATTAGTCTCTTCATGGTAGGGGGATCATGTGGAGGAGGATCCAGGGGGTCTGTAGGCTCCATGGGATCATTAAAAACATTCTTCTCTAGCTTAGGAATATAAGGACCTCTAGTAGGTCCATGTCATCATCCTTCTTCTCAACAGGATGAGGAGGAGGAACATCTCTTACTTTTCCAAGGGAAAAATATTTATCTAAAGTCACATCCCTACAAAACTTGATATTCCTTTGACCATGCACATATATTCTCAAATCTTTAGAATTATCACAATACCCAACAAGCATACTTTTCTTTCCAGTGTCTTCCAAGTTATTACTATTGTCCTTTGGTACATGAAAGTACATAGGGTAGCCAAAGACTCTCCGGTGACCACCATCGGGCTTCACAGCTATGAAAGCTTCTTTGGGAGTATTGTCACCCAGGGCTTGATGAGGAATCTTGGTTTGAACATAGACTGTTGTATTAGTGGCTTCTCCCCAAAGGAACTTCGATATATTTTGATCATGCAACATGGTTTGGGAAGCTTCCATGATGGTCGTATTATTTATTTTAGCCAAACCATTATTCTTGAGATTATAAGGTACAATGATATATTTCTTGATTCCAGCCTTTTTGCAAAAGTCAACAAACTCATTAGAAGTGTATTCCCCACCATTATTAGATCTGAAGACCTTGCTCCTTTCCCTATTTGATTCTCTAAAAATTCCTTGAAATCGTGTAACATATCAAATGCTTCATCCTTGTGATTCAAGTAGAATATCCATGTATTCTAGGAGAATTCATCCACAAATATTATGTCATATAGATACCCACCAAAATGTTTTATTGACATGGGTTCACATAGATCAGAATGGATGAGTTGAAGAATATCATTGGTCCTGCTTTTGCTAGAAGGGAATGATCCCCTTGACTTCTTTCCACTGGCACATCGTGGACATACTCCATCATGGTTAGTTTTAACTTCATCCATCCTGGAAACCATCCTTCTAACTTTGGGTAGGGCTTCATAATGTAGATGAGAAAACCTTTGATGCCATAGCTCATTTTGATGATTGTTATCATGTACTATTGCTCACAGAGGTCTTCCATTGAATCTATAGATTCCTTCAATTCTAGATCCCAAGGTGAAAGCATCCCTCATGCGAGACTCCATTGGCCAAGCGAGGACCTTTCCTATTATAAAGGAAACTCTCATCCCTTTGTATTCCGAGGGAGATATATATATTGTGTTCTTATTTGATCCTGGGACATACATAACATCATGAAGAAGAATGGTTTCCCCATAATCCAAATGAAATTTGACAGAATCAAAACCCTTCATAGGATAAGTAGAGTTGTCCCCAAGGATGATCTTTAGATTAGTCTCCCTCTCAACCAGTTTTGAGAGGATTTCTTGGTACCCATAGAAATGTCTAAAATCACCATTATCTACCAACCAACTATCACACAAATCTAGAGGAGAGGAACTAGAAAGAGAAGAAATAATAATATATTCAGATTGAGTGGTAGCTGCATTATTTCCATACTTGGATTTCCTTGATCTCTTTTGTGGACGATGGATTTATTCATGATCATCAGGAGCATATCTTCTTCTTCTACCATCTCCTCTTCTTCTATCATTAAACTTGTTTTTGTTGAAGCATAATTATTGTTGTAGTTGGATCTTGGAGCATGTCTCTTTTCCAGATAGTCTTGGACATAATGACCATGCCTATGGAAATTGAAGCATTCAATTCTCCTTCCTCTTCTATTGGAGTCCTTTGATTCAGGGGTACAATTTCTTGAACTAGATGGTGTTCCTCTTCCTTTCCTCTTCTTGTCCTTAGTAGCAAACACAAAAGGCTCTCCCTCTTCATGCTTTTGAATTCTCCTTAGATATCATCCTAGTTTCTTCTTGAGTGCACTTATGAACGAGCTCATCCATTTTCAGGAATTTGTCATTGTTTCTTATAGTAGTAATGAAGGTTTCCCAAATAGGAGGAAGGATTTGAAGAGTAACATGCACCAACTATCTAGCAAATATATGTTCTCCTGTAGTCTACAATTGATCCCTTAGATGGGAAATCCTCATGACATATGATTACACAGTTTCCCACTTTTTCATCTTAATGTACTTGAGTTGATTCTTCAAGGAAAGAAAGTGATTCAAATTGTTGAACTCATACATCCCAACTAGCTTGTCATAGATATCCTTGGACTTCTTCAATTTTCAAATGTAAGTAAGAAAATGATATTTCAATGAATAAATAAGTATTTTCTTGTATTTGAGCTGACCTTTCCTATACTTGGCATTGACAACAACAAGAGAATTTTCCGATTGCTCGGGTACTTTACCTTCCACATATTCTAAAACATCATTTTCATCCAATGTCACTTCCAACTTGATCTTCCAAGAAACAAATTTTGATGAGTCACCCAAATTCTTTGTATCCTTGAAGTAAGAGGTAGACATTTTGACCAAGTAGTCGCTCTTCCAAATAGATTCCTTTTACGATGATTGATTTTGTCTCTTGCCTCATTAGGATTGTATTCACCATAACTTTGATACCATGTTAATTTTCCATTATTATATGATAGTACAATCACTTAGCCCAAATATTTATTCAATTAGTAATTACTTTTAAATAAATTTAATCTTCCAATGACAAAGAGAAATTATATATAGAATAGTAAATCCAATACACAACATAACACAACCAAGAGAAATAACATGAGACACAATATTTGGTCAAAGACCAGGGAAAAACCCCACAAGTGGGAAAACCTTTCAAAATTCTTATTCTATTAGATTGTCATCAAATGTTCAAAAGAGAGATACAATGTTCTAATTCATCAAAAAATAGTCAAATTCAAAATTTTAACTTATCAAAAAATCCACAAACCAATAATCAAGAGATGAGGACAAAAGTCAAATCTGGTCAACAAGTCAAATTTGCAATGCTGGTCAAAGTCAACAAAAATCAACAAAAACAAATGATTCCCTATCCAATCCACAATTCAACAGTCAATAATTCTCCAAAAGAGCTCGGTCAATAGTCAAACAACTCAGCCTTCTTTACTGGCCAAACCTCAGTCAAAATAGTCCCAAAAATCTTGGTCAAAGGAGAGAGAAAATTTGGGTCAAACTTCATAATTATGTGGTCAAAATTAAGTCAATAGACCTGTGATCAACCCAAGTCAAAGAGATTAGAAAATTTTGGTTCCTTGACCAGTCAATTCGGCCTCCAAAAATCATATTTTTCCAAGTTGAAGCAAGTCAAATGTTAAGTCAAAACTGGTCAACGACTGTCCAAACAAAAAATTCAATGCAAAAAATTAGAACTAGCCTCCTTTCCTTTGCACATGTAAACTTAGAAATCCAATTACAAACATGTATGAACTAATTGTTGAAAAGTGTAAATTTGACAAGGAAAGACTTGCAGGTACAAATTTGACAAGGAAAGATTGAAGATTGCAGTCACCTAAAAGTGATATTGTTTGGGTGGAAAAATTCACTCTAGGAAGCCGAGTAAGAAAGAGAAAAGAGTCTCCCTCTTGAGGAGACTATTCACAAAGAAAAAATGATCTAGGGCTTCTGTTGTCAAGAAGAGGGATTGTAGACCTACGAGAAGAGGCTGAAATTATGAAGGAAGCTGAGAAGAGGAAGAGGAAGAGAAACATTGATCTAAGGGTGAAGAGGAGGCTTGTGACTTGATCTTGGAAGGGCTCTTGTGTCAGAGGTCTTTGTCATGGTCTTGGTATTCGTCAACTGAAGGTTCTATAAGAAAATTTTGTTTGGGTTTTTCCTCTCAAAGAGTGAGAGGTTTTGGCCCAGGATGAAAACCTATATATTGTGTCTGTTGTCATGAATTGATAATTGTATTTATGAAAATAACACAATAATACAAGAAGAGAAGATCATAATCAAGGAGTAAAAAGACACTCACAATCAATTATCATAATAGAGAAATCACCTATCTATTGATGCCCTGGATTTCTCAACATGGTATCAGAGCTAAGGTGACAAAGTCAAGAAGGGGCATCTACTCATGGGACATACAAGGATAGAGCTTCAAGAAAGGGATCAAAGTGAGTCAAAGAATACCAAAGTGAAAATTCAAGATTTACATCATACCAAAACCCTAGATTGAAGAAATCTACTTCAGCAAGTGTCTTGGAATCATCATCAAGGAGGAAGCAGAAAGAAAGACCAAAACCCTAGAATCATTCTGAGATCATCACTCATCCATCATCTAAGGAGTGGAAGATTTTTTCAAAGACTAAGGAAGGCTAGATTGAAAAACATTATCATCATCTTCAAAAGGGTTTGTGAAGCAAGCTCTCCCTCATTAGTGCAAAGCTTTAACTTTTGAAGAACTCCATCGAAGTGATCTCTCTCTCAAAGAGATCAAGCATTACTCTTGTAGAAATAATATATAAAGAAGTAGACTTCTACTATCTATATCACTATCAAAATAAAATAGGAAGCAAGTGGACAAAGCAACATCTACTCAAGTAAGTATATGACTTTATCTAAATCTATCAAAATGTCTTTTTTCAAGGAGAGAAACAAATTATTTGGGGCTTCAAATTTTCTTGTGTGGAAGAAAAGAACATATCTAATCCTTATTGAGAATGAATTCATGGATCACATCAAGGGGTCAATAACCCTGCCTTCTAAAGAAGATGCTCAAGCACTTGCCAAATACATGAAAGGGGAAGTGAGGGACCAAAGGACTCTCATAGAATCCATCAAGGACTCTCTCATCCCAGATGTATCAACATTAGACAATTCAAAAGATATATATGAAAAATTGGTAGAGTTGTTTTCTGTAAGTACTGCAGGAGAATTTATCTCTCTAAGGAAAGAAATATACAAATTTAAGATCTCAAAGGAAGAAGGAATATCCTCATATTTCATGAGGATTTCAGAAATAAGAGATCAAATTCAAGATCTGAGTGAAATAATGTCTGACAGATAAATGACCACTGTAGTATTAAATTCACTAACAGAGGAATAGGACAACTTCAATTCAAGTATTTATGGGAATAAAGAAGCCATTCCTTTCCAGGATCTATGGTCATTGTGCATAATAAAAGAAACTAGTCCGAAGGAAAAAACTGATGTAGGATCAAATAAGCAAAATAAAGCATATGCTGCTATGAAAAAAGGAAAAAGAAAGTTTGGGAAATTTAGTCATCAGAAGAAAAATAAGAACATGGCTAAAGTTCAGTGCTGTGGATGTCAAGAATATGGGAACTATAGAAGAGATGTCCTAAACTTAAAAGGGACAATAACAAGAGAAATAAGGAAGAAGCCCATATTATTGAAGAAGTGGAAGAAACTGAGATGAGAAGCCTAAGAAGGAGTAAGTGAGAGATCTCTACTATGGATGAGATAATTTCCTTCACTAAAAGTACTCTTCAGTTGTGTAAATTATAACTATCTAGATAAAAAGAATTGTAAATAAGATATGATTCATCATATTATAAAATGTTATCATGTTAGAAACATTAGAAGTAAGAGCTCGTGACATAGGTAACATGAATGAAGTCTGGAACAAAATATATGGCAGTCAACTATGTAAGATATAACTCTTGGAAATATCATTGAAAGCTAAAGTGATACTTTTGGTAAAAATAAGAAGTCATCTAGGACAAGGCTCATCATACATCAGTCAAAAGGTAACATCTAAAGGATAGGAATATTCATTGTAAGGTTCACCGATCATGAGGGGAAGCAAGTGTTTCATCAAGAATTCTAAACTCGTGGAATTCACGGGATGATAGTATGATGGCACAATAGTGAATCAGATCAAGGGAATGAAGCTCCTTCATTCAAAGGAAGCTACTGCAGGAAGTCTGGATGACCCAAAGAAAGTATGAGGTATGTATGCTTACATTTTATATTATTGAAGTCATGTAATATGGTTGTAGGTAACATGGATCACTAATATATATTAAGAGCATGATAAAAAAGAAAGGATCTCTCCCTCAAATGCATGGGTAACATATTCACTAGATGAAATCAACATTATATATCCTCATATGAAGTATGAGGTGGTTGAATACAATTGAGGAACTCTGATTGGAAGCTCCTGGGAATGAACAATGTGAAGAAAGGAAGGAAGAGTTTGTGGACTATGCAACAATGTTAAAGGCAATAAACATATGAAAGACCAAGAATATTTGACTATGATATCTCCCAGAAGTATATGAAGACTCTAATGGAGGTCTGGAAAATATGGAGACCCTTGATAGTGCATATATTTAGGAGATGTGTCAACATGTATGTAAGATGTTGATGCCTATAGGAAGATGTCATGATAAAAGACCATCATACAGGTAATTGTGATTGAAGTGTTCATTTCTTATTTTTGAACAAGTAATTGGATGATCCAAGTGGATATTGGTGGCCACCTGCCAAGTCCACCTGGACCCCCACCATTGTCTTTCTCAGCATTTTCAGTTTCCTAATATATTAAGAGCATGATAAAAAAGAAAGGATCTCTCCCTCAAATGCATGGGTAACATATTCACTAGATGAAATCAACATTATATATCCTCATATGAAGTATGAGGTGGTTGAATACAATTGAGGAACTCTGATTGGAAGCTCCTGGGAATGAACAATGTGAAGAAAGGAAGGAAGAGTTTGTGGACTATGCAACAATGTTAAAGGAAATAAACATCTGAAAGACCAAGAATATTTGACTATGATATCTCCCAGAAGTATATGAAGACTCTAATGGAGGTCTGGAAAATATGGAGACCCTTGATAGTGCATATATTTAGGAGATGTGTCAACATGTATGTAAGATGTTGATGCCTATAGGAAGATGTCATGATAAAAGACCATCATACAGGTAATTGTGATTGAAGTGTTCATTTCTTATTTTTGAACAAGTAATTGGATGGGTTTATTGTATTTGACTATGATATCTCCCAGAAGTATATGAAGACTCTAATGGAGGTCTGGAAAATATGGAGACCCTTGATAGGCATATATTTAGGAGATGTGTCAACATGTATGTAAGATGTTGATGCCTATAGGAAGATGTCATGATAAAAGACCATCATACAGGTAATTGTGATTGAAGTGTTCATTTCTTATTTTTGAACAAGTAATTGGAAGTCTGGATGACCCAAAGAAAGTATGAGGTATGTATGCTTACATTTTATATTATTGAAGTCATGTAATATGGTTGTAGGTAACATGGATCACTAATATATATTAAGAGCATGATAAAAAAGAAAGGATCTCTCCCTCAAATGCATGGGTAACATATTCACTAGATGAAATCAACATTATATATCCTCATATGAAGTATGAGGTGGTTGAATACAATTGAGGAACTCTGATTGGAAGCTCCTGGGAATGAACAATGTGAAGAAAGGAAGGAAGAGTTTGTGGACTATGCAACAATGTTAAAGGCAATAAACATCTGAAAGACCAAGAATATTTGACTATGATATCTCCCAGAAGTATATGAAGACTCTAATGGAGGTCTGGAAAATATGGAGACCCTTGATAGTGCATATATTTAGGAGATGTGTCAACATGTATGTAAGATGTTGATGCCTATAGGAAGATGTCATGATAAAAGACCATCATACAGGTAATTGTGATTGAAGTGTTCATTTCTTATTTTTGAACAAGTAATTGGATGATCCAGGTGGATATTGGTGGCCACCTGCCAAGTCCACCTGGACCCCCACCATTGTCTTTCTCAGCATTTTCAGTTTCCTTAATTGTAGCACAACTTACTATTTCTAGCAGTTTTTCGGGTCCTGAACTTCCGGAGCCGTTTTGAGGCCCTAAACGACGTTTTTTGGGGAATCCGGGGGCAACAAGAGTCCATGGAATGGACTGGTGTTGCCCGTTCCAACAATGATAGTGCTCGGATAGATCTTTCTAATGAGCTATTGTACGCGTCAAACAGAGATCATATGCCAAAGTTACGACCCCGGGAAGTTGATGTACCAACTTACCCCCAAACGGGGCCCACAGTTTGGTGTTTCATCTCCTAGGGTTAGGTTTTGGAATGTTAAGGGTTTTTCCATTGTTTCTCAACAATAAATAGGTCTTCGAGCCTCATTGTAACACAGTTCAGAGGCATGTAGCCATCACATCTCTTCTCAGAGATAAGCTACCATCGCCCTAGCTAGTTTATTTCCATTTCTGTCTGTAAGCATATTTCAGTATTTTCCATTAATGAAATGAAGTATTATTTCCACTGCATCTTTGTGTATATGGTTATCTCTGTAATTTGTTGCGTTCCTGTTTAAATCCGGATCAGTGGTATCAGAGCGGTCTGCTTTTTCTCTGTTTTTCTTTGCATGTCCCCAACAAGGTCGGGATATAAGGAGTTAGGGCTTGAACTGGTTGAACCTTTGCAAGACCAGCCTCGCAAATCCCGACGGCCTCCCATGGCGGACGAGAAGAAAGACGAGGGGGTAGGAGATCCCATCAAAATCTTGCTCGAAGAAGCGCTCGAGCGACAACGGAACGCGATGATGGACAGCTTTGCGCAGATCCTTCAGCGGCTACCCAGAAGCGGCGCATCGGCTTCCAGCAGCTCCTCTGGAAACGCCACACCCTTTAAGGTACAAGTTAATTTTGAAATCCCCATATTCGAGGGTCAGATAGACGCCGATGCCGTAGATAAATGGTTAAATCTGCTAGAGGGTTATTTTTCTGTTCATGAATTTTCGAGTCGGGAAAAGATTGTTTTTTCTCTTCTCAAAGCAGCCCCCCACGTCAAGGACTGGTGGGAAACCTACTGCGAGCAGAAGGATGAAAGTACTGGCTCATTATTTTCAGCCGCACCCACCTGGGATTCGTTCCGGGATGCCATCAAGGAGCAGTACTACCCTGTCGGAAGCTATGAGGATGAATACATAAAGTGGACCACGCTGCGGCAGGGAAGGGACCAAGACGTGCCGGAGTTTACCAATCTTTTCCATACCCTTCGCACAAATTTGGGTATCAAGGATTCGGAGCAACATTTGATACTCAAATACCGTGGCTGCCTGCACAAGTACATCCAGGAAGAAATACAGTTCCTAAACATCCCCTCGCTCGGCGCAGCATACCGGTATGCCGTCAAGGTCGAGCAGAAGTTTAAACAAAAGAAGCGAGACTTTGGATCTGCGAATCCAAAGCAGGGGAAAGGTGCCCCTAAACCATAGAACAAAGGACAAAGCCAAGGCGGGACATCCCAAGACAACCAGCCGAAGCTGCAAGCAAAGAGCAACGCCGCGAAGCCGAGAAAGGACACTGGAAAATGGTGCGAGTTCCATAAGAGCTCCACTCACAACACAAGTGAGTGTCTGGCCAAGCAGTCACTGGTGGCTGAGCTAAAGGTTTCAGAATCAGATGCATGTTCTGACTCTGAGTCAGAACCCGATAAGGGGTATGAAAAAGGGAAGCAGATCATTGATGCGGATCCCAGTGCCACTGTTGCTACCAAAGATCCAGAAAAATGAACCCGAAGATCCAGAGGAGGAGGAGCATCTCTTCCACTCCCAGATGTGGGTAAAGGGCTCCCCGATACAGTTCATTGTTGATAGCGGCAGTCAAAAGAACCTCATTTCGGCAGAGGTCGTGAAGCGGTTGGGCTTACCGACCACAGCACATCCACAACCATACACCATTGGGTGGCTTCACCAAGGGCGAGATCTTCGCGTGAGCCAGCAGTGTCGCCTTCCATACAACATCAAGCCCTTCACGGATGAGGTATTGTGTGACATTGCTCCCCTTGAAGTTTGTGACGTATTACTAGGACAACCATACTTGTGGAAGCGACATGCTGTGTATGAATCAAGGCCCCGTGCTGTTATTATTACATTGGGAAATAAGTTGTTCAGGATACCAGAGGTAGCACCACCTGCCGCCATCTCTTTGATTACTGCAAAACAATGCAGTAAGATCATTTCCAAAACCAGGAAATTTGTTTTCCTGATGATACGCCCTCAAGGGAAGAAGAAGACAGTGGCCGCGGCCTCCAAATGGGGTCCCTCTGCACGGCAGCTACAGATGGACAAGATTGTGGAGGAGTACGAAGACATCTTCACCTCCCTGACAGGGGTTCCTCTGCACTGTCAAGTCAAGCACTCCATCGATCTGACCCCAGGTGCGCCACTACCCAATGGACCAATTTATCGGCGCTCCGTTCTGGAGAACAATGAAATCAAGAGGCAGATTCAAGAGCTCCTGCAGAAAGGTCACATCCGTCCGAGTTCTTCGCCCTATGGGAGCCCGATAGTGTTGGTACAGAAGAAGGATGGGACGTGGAGACTCTGTATTGACTATCGGGCGCTGAACAAGATCACTGTCCGTAATAGGTACCCGATCCCGCGGATTGATGACCTCCTAGACCAACTAAAGGGGGCGAAATATTTCAGCAAGATCGATCTGAAGTGAGGATATCACCAGGTACCAATTCAACCCTCAGATGTGTGGAAGACTGCCTTCAAATCCAAGGAGGGCCTCTTCGAATGGTTGGTCATGCCTTTCGGATTGACGAATGCTCCTGCAACCTTTATGAGGCTAATGGATGACATCTTGCGGCCATTCACCAACTCCTTTGTAGTAGTATACTTGGATGACATTCTGATCTTCAGCAAGAGTTGGGAAGATCACCTCCAACACATCCGACAGGTTCTCCAAACACTGCGGCAACACAAGCTATGTGCCAATTTGGAGAAATGCACTTTTGGCATGACCGAGGTTCAATATCTGGGATACATCATTGATGAACAGGGGGTGCATGTCGATCCAGCCAAGGTCCAAGTCATTCGGGATTGGCCCTCTCCGACCACTCTAATAGAGCTCCGCAGCTTTCTAGGTGTTGCCAACTTCTACCGCAGGTTTGTGTTGGGATTTTCTCATATTTCTTGGCCCTTGAGTCAAGTCACCAAGGGCGGGGCGAAAGCAAAATTCTTTTGGTCTGAATCTCAACAGAAGGCATTTAGGGAGTTGAAGGATCGCCTCTGCACGACACCAGTGCTCGTGTTACCAGATTTACAACAACCATTTGAGGTCGAGACAGATGCCTCTGACTATGCTATTGGGGCAGTCCTTACTCAACATGGACATCCAGTGGCATATCACAGTGAAACACTTTCAGACACAGTCCGGAAGTACCCCACTTATGATAAAGAGATGTATTCCATTGTACAGGCCTGCCGACAATGGAAGCATTACATTTTGGGGAAGGAAACGGTCATCCACACAGACCACCGACCTCTGCAGTTCATACAGACCCAAGGGAAATTGCAGAATGATCGCCATCAGAAGTGGTCTACATACCTGCAACAGTTTCACTTGAATATCAAGTATAAAAAGGGCAGCACCAATAATGTTGCAGATTGCCTCAGTCGACCACCGATCATGGCGCTAACCACCGTGCTCAACTCTTGCGGGCACGAGACTTCTGATTGGCCACTTCTCTACAAAAGCGACCCAGAATTCGGCCACACATACCAGACACTCTTGGAGGGTCGGTAGGTTGCAGATTTTAACCTCCAAGATGCCCTATTATGCCACCTCGGTCACCTTTGTGTTCCTTCAAGCGAGCGTGCCAAGATGATTTGGGAAGCACACTACAGTCGGGCTGCTGGGCATTTCGGGGTCGAGAAAACAGTGGCAGTACTGCAAAACTATTTCTATTGGCCGAATCTTCGACAGGATGTTGGGAAGTACATCCGATCATGTACTGCCTGTGCCATTGCCAAACCGACCATTAAGAAGCAAGGCCTCTATACCCCGTTGCCTACCCCTAGTCGACCTTGGGAATCCATCTCCATGGATTACATGTCAGGCCTTCCTTCCACTAAGCATGGAAATGACTGTGTTTTTGTGGTCGTCGACAGGTTCTCAAAGATGGCCATTATGATGGCCTGCAAGAAGAATATCACAGCAGAAGCCACTGCTAAACTCTTCTTTGAACGAGTTTGGGTGCACTTTGGGATCCCACAGTCTATCATCTCAGATCGGGACAGTCGGTTTCTCAGCACTTTTTGGTCCAGTCTCTGGTCAATGCTGGACACCAAACTCACGAAGTCCACAGCCTTCCATCCTCAAACTGATGGCCAGACAGAGGTTGTCAATAGGATGATTGTGCACATTCTGCGCATGTATAACTCAAAGCATCCACACACATGGGACGAGAGCCTCCCCTACGTTCAGCACAGCTACAACCGAGCTCTTCACAGCTCCACTGGCCATAGCCCTTTTCAGGTGGGTTTGGGATTCCAGCCACTATGCCCCATTGATGTGGCTATGCCACTTGCAGCTACTCACATGAATTCAGCTCATGTCCAGTCCGAAACACATAAGGCCACCAGCTTCATTGAGCGCATCCAACATATTCGCCAGCAGGTCCATGACATTCTTGAGAAATCAAATGCCAAGTACAAGCAGCGACATGATCAACATCGGGTGCCAGACAAGTTTCAGGTGGGCAACAAAGTCTGGTTGCATTTGCAAAAGGAACGCCTTACTGGAGCCTATCGGAAATTGAGACCACTCCGATATGGTCCTTACACCATTACTAAGGCTATGGGAGACAATGCATTTGAGCTCAGCATTCCCCCATTCCTTGGCCTGCACCCAATATTCAATGTGGACCGCCTTCGGCCATACTTTCCACCATTGCTAGACACATCCGACATTGCAGAACAGCTCAAACCCACAGAATTAAATCCAGATTGCATGGAACAAGCTGCAACTGATCAGATCATGGACACACAGATCAAGAACACTCGCCAATAGAATATCCAACTGTATCGAGTTGTCAAAGCGGGCCAACTCCTTCAGCAGGGCAAGTGGCTCACCAGGGAACAAGTTCAGCAGAAGTTTCCTCATCTCATGGAGGAGCTCAACGCAATGGGGACCATTGCTTCCTAAGGGGGAGGAATGATCCAGGTGGATATTGGTGGCCACCTACCAAGTCCACCTGGACCCCCACCATTGTCTTTCTCAGCATTTTCAGTTTCCTTAATTGTAGCACAACTTACTATTTTTAGCAGTTTTTCGGGTCCTGAACTTCCGGAGCCGTTTTGAGGCCCTAAACGACGTTTTTTGGGGAATCCGGGGGCAACACGAGTCCATGGAATGGACTGGTGTTGCCCATTCCAACAATGATAGTGCTCGGATAGATCTTTCTAATGAGCTATTGTACGCGTCAAACGGAGATCATATGCCAAAGTTACGACCCCGGGAAGTTGATGTACCAACTTACCCCCAAACGGGGCCCACAGTTTGGCGTTTCATCTCCTAGGGTTAGGTTTTGGAATGTTAAGGGTTTTTCCATTGTTTCTCAACAATAAATAGGTCTTCGAGCCTCATTGTAACACAGTTCAGAGGCATGTAGCCATCACATCTCTTCTCAGAGATAAGCTACCATCGCCCTAGCTAGTTTATTTCCATTTATGTCTGTAAGCATATTTCAGTATTTTCCATTAATGAAATGAAGTATTATTTCCGCTGCATCTTTGTGTATATGGTTATCTCTGTAATTTGTTGCGTTCTTGTTTAAATCCGGATCATCTGGAAAATATGGAGACCCTTGATAGTGCATATATTTAGGAGATGTGTCAACATGTATGTAAGATGTTGATGCCTATAGGAAGATGTCATGATAAAAGACCATCATACAGGTAATTGTGATTGAAGTGTTCATTTCTTATTTTTGAACAAATAATTGGATGGGTTTATGCAGGACTGCCAAAGTAAGAATTGTGGATGTCTTCCTCGAGGACTATGCAAAAGGATGTAATATACTTCCAAAGAAGATAGTATGAAAAAGGAAGCATCACATGAAGCAAGGCTAGATGTAGACTGATGGATCGATTTCTGATGAAAGGAATGATGACATGACTAACTCATGGATGAAAGTGATGGATGGTCTCTGCCCTATGAAGAAGTCCCAAAAGATGAAGACTCTGTGAAAAAGAAATTCATGACATTGAAGGAAGGATTTCTTCAAGCAGCTGGTTGTCTGTTCATCTCCACTTGAAGAGCTGCTATAGGTCCCTAACTAAGAGGGAGCCTCAAAACAAGTTTCTTACTTGGAAATTCCTAAGCAAAGTGGGAGCTTAGGTGCATTCCTTCTATAGGAATGAGTACATTCCTTTATTGGAATAGATATATCCTCCCTAAATTGAGAGGGAGAGATAGACACATCATTCTTGTCTTCACTTGGGAAGGTAGAATGGAGGATTGGGTAATCATTTGGCATCTGATGCTATTTAAGGATGAGAAAGGGCATCCAAGATAAGAGTATTCGTAGAGGAACAATATTCTTTGAGGACTAGGAGTCCAAGATAAGAATAGTCATAATGGAACACATTCTGAGAACCTGGGTGGGGTATGTTCTGAGAGAGACAATAATAAGAGTGTGTATAAATCATTGATCTCACCAGCATTGAGCTTAGATCTTGTGGAGAGATAGAGTTTTTAGTCAAGACCTTGATATGTGACAATGTTGGTTGATATGATGCTATACAAATGGGTTACCAATCCGATTCTTCTTATGAGAAATTCTTCAGATTGAGAATGACCAAGTACCATTATGAATACCTCCCTAGTTAAGAGGGAGTGTTGAAAAGTGTAACTAGGTTTGGTCTTCATAGTGACATGTAATTGTGATTTTTATGTAAAAGATGTAAAGAAGAGAAATAAAATTATTGTAATGCTTGCATCATGGGTTTCATGAGCAAGAGATTTTATTTTTTTCTCCCATTATGAGCCCTTAGGGATTTTTTCATCTTGTCCTAAAAGTTTAAAGCGTCATTATTGTGTATTGAAGGTATGTTACACATTGTAAAAGGCCAAATTTGTCTTGTAAGTCACCCTCCAAGACCTTTTCACTAACCCTCTCTCGAGTCGGCCTATGAAGGAAGGATGATTCGAGAAAGATGAAGTCGGCCTAATGGACATGTACATACAACTATATAGAAGTGCTTAGCCTCATTTTGAGGACATCAACTTGGTGAAGCAAGTCTCTAATAAGAAGTTCACAATTCATCTTAGAAGGAGCCTTAAAGTCAATGAGGAAGAAGGAAGGATTATGAAGGAAAGAAGTCTTCATTGTGGACTATTTTTGGGCCAGATTGCCCTCACACATGCAAAGGTTGCAGGTCCGAAATCGGAAAGGAAATATTGAAGATTGCAGTCACCTAAAAGTGATCTTGTTTGGGTGAAAAACTTCACTCGAGGAAGCCGAGTAAGAAAGAGAAAAGATTCTCCCTCTTGAGGAGACTATTCATGAAGCAAAACTGATCTAGGGTTTCTGTTGTCAAGAAGATGGACTGTAGACCTACAAGAAGAGGCCGAAATTATAAAGGAAGACAAGAAGAGGAAGAGGAAGAGAAGTGTTGATCTAAGGGTGAAGAGGAGTCTTGTGACTTGGCCTTGGATGGGCTCTAGTGTCAAGGGTCTTTGTCATGGTATTGGTATTCGTCAACTGAAGGTTCTATAAGAAGAATTTGTTTGGGTTTTTCCTCTCAAAGAGTGAGAGGTTTTGGCATTGGATGAAAACCTATATATTTTCTCTCTTGTCTCTTTATTGTTCATGAATTTGTAATTGTATTGATGAAAAGAATACAATAATAACTCAATAAGAGAAGATCGTAATCAAGAAGTAAAAAGACACTCACAATAAATTATCATAATAGAGAAATCACCTATCTATTGATGCCCTTGATTTCTCAACACAAATCACAAGAAGGGAGAGAATATGTGGTGAGTAATGATGATGTCCAAATGAGGGGACCTTGAGGTGAATTATATGCATTGGAGGAGACCTAATTTTAACTTTAGGCCAACCTGCACTTTTGATTACTTGTGGGTTTTTCATTAAAATTATATTTTTCCTTGACCAAATTAAATTCTTCCAAGGGAAAAGAGGGGCCTTTCTTGATGAGGAAGGTTGTACAAAGGAGGGAATTTTTCCCTGAGCTGCCAAATTAACACAATCGATATTGATGCTTGTGCCAAATGAAGGAATAAAAGAATGGTTTATGACTATACTATGGAATGTTTACAAAACAAAAAGATCATACAATTGAACAATTGTTGAGGTTGTACATATTTCTATTGCTCTTAATGAGTGTGGAATGCGTATTGATGGCAATAAATATGGAAACAAATTGTTTTGAAATGCTTGTGCTAATTGTTGGGCCACTGTTGGAATTTCAACTACCAATAAGAAGAGAGGTTAGTTGTGGAAGAAGTCAATTAAATGATGAAATATTTAGTTTTCATTAAGAGAATGCTATATCATTATATATTGAGGTGAAAAAAAGTACGTCTGCCATATGACGTGTATTCGTTGAAAAGGAAGGAGAAACAACTAAAATATCAATGTTGTTTCCTTCGTTCCCTATAACAGAAGAAGCATTTAAATTACAGTTTGACTAAACAACAAAATGTGACTTAGGATCAGTGCATCGAACCTTTATTCTGGGCGGTGTTGACTCCAGAGTTTAATGAAATTTGAGAATTAGGATGAGTTGCGGTGTTGACTCCAGAGTATAATGACATCTGAGAATTAGGATGAGTTGTAGCAACTAGAGGAGGTTAGTACTACCTTTGAAATACATTTCTGAGATTATTTCAGGTGTTACCTCTGTAGATAAACTATGGAGTCCTTTTCCAAAGCTATGTCAGTTGAAACTAGAGATTTTGTTGTGTCAAACATTGTACGACACATGTTGTTTTGGATTTGAAGACTATAGAAGATGCTAAATAAGGGACAGAAGTGGAAGGGTGCATTTTGTCAGCTTGCAAACGAGCACAAATAACATTTCCCTTACCCTTATAATTAGGTCTATTCCAAAGGATTTAAGGGTGCCTCATCTAAAATCATCCTCATATTTTGTTGGTATATTTTTCATAGAAAATATTTTTTAACATCAGGTGGAAATTACTAGCTTCTTCTCATTCTTCATGTCTTATTCTTGGAAAAATTTACAATAGCTAGCAATTTCATTGAGGGGTGCAAAGGAACCCCACTAGGAGGAGTGGGGGGGATGTGGAAGGAAATAGTAAGTCTATTGTTGTTTTTGGAGGTGATGTTGATAAAGTTGATTTTGTGAATATTGTTGTCATTATTGTAGTTACCTCAATTGACGGTGGTGTTCTAATCCAATGAAGAAGACCAAGGTTATGAAAGTACTCTGCCTTGGTGGGAGTACTGGGCTTGAGGTCATGAAGCTGATAAATGGGCTTGAATAAAGGAATAAAGGAAAAACCTTATGGCCTACTAATATTCGTTTGGTGAGATGGATGATTGTAAATTCTTATGGCTTGCAACCAAGTCTACTTCAAGATTGTGAAAGAGGCAAATTATTGTAATATTAAATTTCTTTAAATTTCAGTATGCATTAAATGTATATTGTTGGTTATGTCCTCAGGAATTTCGAGTGGTGGTAGGTCACTGGTAGGTGAAGAGGAAAAATAGTAAAAGAGAGACATTGTTAAGATGAAAATTTAGGTTGAACATAAATTGGTACTTTTGGGACCTCTGCAAGATAGATTGTATATTGGCACATGAAACAAAACATTTTTGGAGGATAATCTACAATCTACATTGGCTTATAGATTAACTACTAAATTCGGAGTATTGCATGTACAAAGGAGGAGAGAGTCATGGAAAAAAAGGGTGTTCCTTTAGAATGCTGCCCCCATGTTTGAACTAGTTTGGATTTTGATTGCCTGTTAAGTCAGAATTCTTGCAAGATGAGTGGTTGCTTCATAATGCACACATACAATGCCCCAAGGATAAATGATATCCTCCACAATTTTTCCTTTACACAAAGGGTAGAGATTTTTACAAGGTCTCACACATTCACGTTCCATAGTATTCCCTAATTTTCTATCCAATTTTTTTTGGTGTCTTTACCATGGAAGTTGAATATATCCCATAACTTTTTAGCTATGCATGATACGCTTATGAAAAATTGATATCACACAATCAATTTATTTTCGTTGCCCATGACAATCTAAAAATTATAACATTTTTAGAACTAGAGTGTTACTTTAACAGAAAAGGGACTGCCAACATCTAATTCCTTCATTACAAAAATTGTCCAGTTTGACTGTACATACCCCTTAGTTGAAATCTAATTGGACTAACAAAAAGGAGTTAAGAAAATTAAATTTATAGTTGAGCCGAGAGAGTTAGCATGTTTGTGGTTTCCTTAGGGGCTTTGGTAGGCTCACTGTTCCTCTTTGTCATTTATGTTAAAGTTATTATTATTATTATTATTTTTCTGTTCACGCCAAAGGTGTTATCTTCTTTTTTTTTAGACAAAGGTCGGGTGCTATGTATTGATCTGAAAAAAGAGGAGGCTAAGTGCCTTACATAAGGTGCTTCAGGAGCATTTTGAAGCCAAGGAATTACAAAAAGGAATTTTTCCTTGGTTCTTACTTTGGTTGGACTGATCCTATTGTTACTTATACTACTATAGATTTTGACATACTGCCGTCCCCAAAATTTACATTTACAAAACATGATTAATCAATCTCGATGTGGCTCATCTTTCTTGCAGTTGATCCCTCTGGATCCTGGTCAGATTCGATTGGCTTGGCGCTGGAGGAGGATGTAACATCTTTCTTGTCCAACATATCCTTGAGTATTTCAATCTGCTCTTCAGCGTGGCTGCATCTGTTGTGTAGAGTACTGAATTGTTCATGCAGTGAGTGTACCCTGTGCAGAAAGAGGGCCATCTCTGCTCTATACTTATCATGAATGATTTTGACTTGCTCTTCCAACCGACTCTCCAAGAGGCGGACCTGGTCCTCCAAGGCTCTCTGTTGAACTCAGACTTCTTCAAACTCCACATTCAGGTCCTGGCAATGGAAGCAATCTTCTGGGCGTTCCATTGAATTCTTTGCCTGGGTAGCGGCACTGTTTCTTTGCTTGTAATTTTGATGCTGTCGAGTCACTTTGCTGCTAAAAGGAGTAGATCTACTCCGGCTCTTAGCAGTGTTAAGAGCACTTAGAAGAGTGCGAATTAGATGCCTGAAGCTGTCACGCTTACCACTGGGTCGGTTAAGCTCGACAGCGTTTTCACTTTCTGACAGGGTGAAAACAGATCCTCGATCACTCTCTACTGCATTTCCTCTTTCTAACTTACAGAGATATGCTGCAAAATAGACTCCTCTCTCAAGCTTACTGCGATTAACTTCGATTGTGAGTTGTTGTTGTTGCGTTACAGGGGTATATAACAAATTTCTCTGGGTACAAAGGCGGGAGAGGGATCTGCACATCCCGATGCTCCCCTGACTATTCCTGCTCGTATCTTGGCTGTGATCGATTTTTTTGTGGCAAGGACGATTTTCTGTTCTGTGTATCTTGATTCCCCTGCCTTGAACTGAGATTTTGATCCAGCTTCTGATACAATTCCTTTTGATCTGGTCAGTTCTGACCTCTGTTCTGGTGATTTGGTTGCTGTGACAGATTCTATTGGGTAGGGTGCCCCGCATGCTGATTTGATGTGCGTCTTTCATGGCAGCGATTGGATAGTTAAGTTATCATTGCAGCTGAGCTGCCCTTTGGGTCGATCACAGGCCTTGTTGGCGTGGTGGTCAGGTTTTTTGTTGAGACCCCTTAGGATGTGATAATAATGAGCTTCCTCCAGCATGTTATGTAGAACTTGGTTCCTGTTGTTGATTTGTTGCAGCAGTATGTTTGGTGAGTTCCGCTTTTGCTCCATGAGCCGGATAATAATTGCAGAGTCACCGAAAACATTCACTTTCTTGATGCCCAGTTGGATCACTTGACTGAGTCCTTGGAATAAGGCCAGACCTTCGGCCCGATTGTTAGAGAGATCACCCAATCCCCATTCATAGTGCAAGATAGGCTCTCCATTTGCGTTGCATATGAGGCCTCCTGCGCCTGCAAGGCCAGGATTAGATTTTGAGGCACCATCGAAAAAGAGGCAATATCTGTTGCAGTTGCTCAGCCATAGAGCAAATTCTTCTTCCTTAGGCCTCAACTTCCAAGCTGTAGTTGACTCCTTCAGGCTCAAATTTTCTTTGTCTTGATCTTGGGCGCTGATGATGCTACCATAATTAATCAAATTTCTTTCTTCTGCACTGTAGTTGCTGAGGTTGATTTTGCTGTGGGTGCGAATTGTAACAGCTTCTACCGCTAAGCTAATGGTTTTATGACACATCATTCTGGAGTTGTGTCCTTTGTCTTGGAAAACTTTCTTGTTTCTAGCTAACCATATGCTCCATAGAAGAGTTAATGGTAAAGTATTCCATATCCTCTGTGATAGCGTACTTTTCTTGCTCTTCCATGGGCAAAGTTTCTTCCAATTTTGGACTGTCTCTGCTATGGATGAATTAGGATTCCAATCTGCTCCCCCTACTGATGCGATCTCTTTCCAACATTTTGTGGCCACTTGGCAGTCCATAAACAGATGCTGCATTGTTTCTTCATCTTGAAGACAATTTGGGCACCTGGAAGGGCCTAGGATGCCCCTTTTTTTTAGGTTCTCAGCAGTTAAAATCTTTCCTTTCAGGAGAAGCCAGCAGAAAAATTTTACTTTAGGGGGGGCTTCCGCTTTCCAAACCAATCTCCAATGGTTCCAGATGTCCTAAGGGTAGGCACTTTCGCATAAATGGTGATACCCTGCTTTGGCTGTGTACATGGTTCCCGTGGGGTCCCAGCGATAACTATCTTTGCCTCCTTTATGAATCGGAGCCTTGCTGTGCAATTGGTCCTTTAAAACTTTGAAACTTGTTTCCAAATCCCTTGGATATTCCGGCAAAGTCCAACCAATCCAAGCTTGGGAGGAGCTTCCCCACTTAGTGATTTGGGCTAAGCTCCAAATTCCTTTGTTGTTTAACCAGTTTATGGCTGGAGTTGCTTCTGTATGGGATCCTATAGGGCTCTGACCTAGGATTCTGTCTTTAGAAATACTGATGCTGCTTCCCCCTCCTGGTACTTTGGAGATGTTTTGGGCCATGAGAGGGATTATTTTCTTGCATAATTTCCAGATGTTGGAGCTGTCTCTGTTGGGTATATTAGTTTCTAGAAGCTTGTGCCTAGTGCTGCTGAGATACTTGGCTTCTAAAACTGATTTCCACCAAGCTGTGTCCCCTGTGATTAGTCTCCAAACAATTTTAGCCCCAAGAGCTAAATTCAAAAGTTTTGGGGACCTTATTCCAAGGCCTCCTTTTTCTTGGGGCTGGATAACATTTTTCCAGCCAACCAGGTTGAACTTTTTCTTCTCCGATTTCCCTCCTTGCCAGAGGAAATGTCGAAGGGCCTTTTCCAATTTATGATGGAAGATCATTGGAGCTTGTAACAATGAAAAACGGTAAATGGGGAGAGAAGTCAAACCTGATTTGAGAAGAACAAGACGTCCTGCTAGGTTCAGCCACATGGTTCCCCATTGTTGAATTTTCCTGTTGATTTTGTCGAGGATTTCGTTCCAAGTTTCAGTCTTCAGGGGACCCATACTCACCGGCATCCCTAGATAGGTGAAATGACTCCATTCGAGCTTGTATGAGACCTCTAATATTTTTGCAATGCTTTGAATGGTGTGAGCTGTTGCGTTCCATCCATAGATGCAGCTTTTAACTTGATTGATTCTTCCTCCAGAGTAATCCATGAATTGGTCCATGATCTTTTTGAAGCGCCTAGCAATGGTGTTCGAAGCTCCACCCATCAGAAGGGTATCATCAGCGAATTGGGAATGATTAATATTCTTTGTGCCCTGTGCAAATTGGATACCTGTGATTAGGCCTATTCTTCGGTTGTAATCCAAGGCTTTGCTAAGGGATTCAGCCATGAGGATGAATAGGTAAGGGGATAGGGGGCAGCCTTGCCTAAGGCCCCGGGAGGATTGAAAGGCTGCACAAGGTCTTCCATTCACCAAAGGAGAAATCCAGGGACTAGATATGCAAGCTTTGACCATATTTATAAAGGAGGTGTTGAATCCCAGTTTGTTCAGCACAGCAAAAAGGAAGGAGTGTCTGACTCTATCGAAGGCGTTGGCAAGAGCAAGTTTAAGGATGAATCCTTTTTCCTTTCGACTAAGGCTAGAATGGATGGCTTCTTGAACCAGAAGAATGGAGTCAGAGATGTGCCTGTTGGCTAAAAAACCTCCCTGATTTTCAGAAATTAAGGAAGGAAGAATAGGCTTGAGTCTTGAGGACAAGATTTTTGTGATTATTTTATAGGCGGAATTGCAAAGGAAAATGGGCCGGAATCTGGAGAAAGTGGTTGGCATGTTCTCTTTTGGAATAAGAGCGAGATACGTTGAGTTGGTATAGCCCCCTAGTTTTCCTTTCCTAAGGACCCAACGAATCATCTTGAGGAGGTCTTTTTTAATCATTGGCCAATATTCTATGAAGAAGCTGATAGGAAACCCATCAGGGCCTGGAGCTTTATCCAGATGGAGGCTCCAGACTGCCTTTTTGACTTCATCCTCCTCGACATCTTGGGTGAGGCTGTTATTCATTTCTTGAGTGACTTCTTTGGTCATATGTTGGAGGAAATTGGAGAAGTCCTCCTCGTTTTTGTCCTCTGTAAGGAGAGATCTAAAGTGGGAGGTTGCAGCAACTTTTATGGAGTCTTGAGTCTCATGGTTGTTCCCTTCACTATCTCTGATTGCGCTAACTGTATTTCTTGCCTTCCTGATTGTGGCTTGTTTATGGAAGTAAGAGGTGTTTTTGTCACCTTCACGCACCCAGGTCTGCCTGGATTTTAATCTCCATTTAATCTCCTCGTCTCTAGCTGTTTGGCGCAGCTCTGCATATAGTCTGATCTCTTCTTGTCGTGCTTGCTGGGTGAGTCCTTCCGCTTCAATAGTTTGCTGTATTTTTTCAAGATTTTGTTTGATATCCTTTTTTAATGCCTCGGGTTCCTTGTAGTTGGTCTTTGCCCATGACTTGAGTGCTTGCCTTGTTTGCTTCAATTTTGTTTCCCAAATGTAAATTGGGGAGCCCTCCACATGCTGAGACCAAGCTTGTTTAACTGTATCTCGGGCAGCAGGAATTTGATTCCAAAGAGAGGAGAATTTGAAAGGGAGGGGGCCGAGGTGGCTTTGGCTTTGCAGAGTAAGGGTGATGGGGTAGTGGTCTGAGGCGGAAGTATTGAGGATGTCAGACTGCCCGTTGGAGAAAGAGGACAGAAAGGCGATGTTAACAAGGAAACGATCAAGTCTTTCCATGATGTTACCTTCTCCCAACCGCCTATTGCTCCAAGTATACCTGCGATTCTTGGGCTTTAAATCGACCAAGTTTTTTTCTTGCATGATGCGTTCCAGCCGGTTTCGGAAATGATCAACGCTGAAATTCCCTCCTCTTTTCTCGTTTGAGTGCATGACCAGGTTTAGGTCCCCTGCTAAGATGAGGTTGTTACCATGATCTTCTTCTAAATCTTCCTCTAGGGTGGTCCAACATACTTCTTTTTCCCTGTAATGGTTAGGAGCGTAAATATTGTAGATTTTAGCATCAATGCCATTGTCCTTGCTTTCCAAGTTAACACTTATCCAATGCTGTTGTGTTTTGACAGAGCTACAGCTCCATTTGCTGATATTCCACATTGTTAAAATGCCTCCTGAAGCTCCTCTTGCTTCACTGGTGCAACCACCGTACTGATTTTGTTGGCCAATGAGTCTGCTGATTTCAGACTGTTCTAATTTTGTCTCTTGGATGAGTAATATATCAGGCTTTTCACTTTGAATTAACTCCTTGAGGGCAGCTTTTTTGGAGGGGTGCCCTAGTCCCCTGCTGTTCCAAGACAACACTTTCATCATGATTTACCGGTAGTGTGCAGAGGTGCTCACCTCTCTTTGCCTTTGATGTTGTTTTCCTTGTCCGAGATTCCTAGGATGTAGGTTTCAATCGGAGTTTGTGATCCCATTGCTATATCCTTCTGCGCGCTTTCTTCTCTATGCTGTTTTGCCGACTTCCTACCTGGCCCATGTTTTTTAGGAATCTCACTAGATGCTCCTAGGTCTTTTGATAAGCTTCTTGTGATTCTTGTTGAAGTAGTGTCCGGGGAGGGCGGAGAAGGATGAGGGGATGAGGGGTTTTGCTGATCTGATGAGGGATCCTGGACTGGTTCTTCTTCAGAGAGGGATGCGAAAGGGTTGGAAGAAGGGGGGATGGAGGGATTAGAAGAACGCGGAGGTGAGGAGGGGAAGGGAGGGGGGGCTTGGTGAGAGGATGAGGGTGGGTGCTGATGAGATGAAGGAGGATGGGAAGGATGGTGGTGAGATGGTCCCGGTGGTTCAGTATCAGATTGTTTGAAGGATGAGGCAGATTTTTTCTTTTTCACCGTTTCCCACTAGTCCTCCTGCTCTGATGATTCAACATTTATAAGTTTTGGACATCTGTTAGCAAAGTGACCGTATTCATGACATACCTTGCATTTGAAGGGTATTTGTTCGTAGTCCAACTGTTGGATATGACACCAGTCGTCCACCTTCAATTTGATTGCTTCCGGTAGGCCGCGCCCCATATCGACTTCGACACAAATTTGCGCACAGGCTTGCATGTTGTCCTTGGGCTCACTGTGATCTATATATTTTCCTACTGCGTTTCCTATTGCCTTGACCGAATCATCTCCCCAGCAATGTAGGGGAAGGTGAGGAAGCCTGACCCAGACAGGGACAACGCTTGGAATATCTAGTTCTGGATCGAAGTCCGGGGTCCATTTGTTGAGATAGAGACCCTGGGAGTCCATGAAGTAAGGTCCGTTTCTAAATATCAAATCCTTGTCCTCCTTGGTTTCAAAGTGGAAGGTGAAGTAACCTCTGCCACAAAACCTTATTGAGATTTTTCCCTGGGTCTTGTCAGCCCAGTTTCTCTCCACCCACCGCTGCACAGTTTTGGGTGAGGGCCATAATCCTGTAAACTGGCCGATTAGTCCTTTCTCTGCAAGAGATATTGCTGCCATGCGTGGAATGGTCGGGGCCAGAAGAACTTCTTGAAGCACATCGAGTTTTTTAACAAACTTGGTAGCCGTCGGTCTTGGCCTTTGCTGTGGCAGTGACTTGATCAGGTTCGAAAAAGCTTGCTGCAATGCTGGATCCCCCCCAGGTGGATCCGGGGGATCCATGGGAGCCTAGGGCCGGCGGGAGCGCTGGGGTGAGACGGTTCAGGTCGCGGGAGGCTCAGAAGCTCAGATGCGCGCGGATTTCCTAGAGTTTTTTCTTCAATTTCATCTATGTAATTTGTTATTTGTTATTTCAGGCAGCCAGGAAGTATTCCTGCAACAGTGTGACAATGTATGGTCTAATCCTTTCCACAGGTGTTATCTTCTTAACCATCCTTGGGGGTACAAAAATCCTATAGCTTTGAGCTTCCAAATATAATGAAATACCTCGTGCCACCCCCTATATCATTCTCCTGTCGTGAGCATTCTCTAGTATTCCTTTCATGGTCTCAATCTTTGACTCCAACCTTCTCACCTTTCTGTTGCTTTCTCCAAGTCTTGCTTGTAGTTTCTTGATCTTGTTATGTGCTTGTGTTTTTCCTTGAATTTAGCTACCTTTTCTGCAAGTTTCTCTAATTTATTTTTAACAATGGCCACTTTTTATGACAACATTAACACGTGTTTTCCTTCTCTTAGGAACTATTCCTGCACAAACGTTTTGGGAACAAAGGAAGAGTAAAAAGTGTAGAAACAAGTGAATATACTTCTCTTCAATTTATGTCACCCTGCATTGTTCCCAATATTTCTTGTCGATAGCCATCTTATCTCCATGATTGTGCAAAAATACTACCTTGTTCCATGGAAAGAATGTTACAGTTTATGTCAATCAATTCTTGCATAAAATAACTTGAGGCATAAACTAGAATTACCTACTATTGTCGTGGTGATCAATGATGTCTGTATAACCCCAAGTTTTCCAAATTATAAGTTGTGCATATCTATAAGTTCTCACCATACAATTGATTTTGGAAGACAAGTGATCACAATGTTGCCAATGTATTATCCCGAGAAAGAACTGAACCATAAACTTATGACAAAGCATATTAAGAGGCACAAAGTAACCTTACATTATCATTTTATCATTAGAACTGCATGGAGGTTTTAATCTAGTCCAATATATGACTTAGGTATGAGAAAATCTCTCAAACTGTATAGACTGCAGTTTCAATGGTATGCTAGCTAGTGTTTAAATGGTATGCTATAGTTACATAACAGTGATGTGATCCTCAAGTTTTAATATATATGAACATATGCATCTCAATTTGTTAATATACTGTTTGGGGTGAGGAGAAGGGCTCAATTTCCTACAAATATGAAGTGTACAAATAATGAGTCTGAAAAAATTGATGGCTACTTTAGTGAAAATGACATTTATGTATTTTTGTGGTTTTGTTGGCTTATGGAACATCATCTACATGCATAAAAAAATTATGCAAGTGATGTAGAGCTCCCATAAATCAATCATCTTGTAAGATCAATAATGGTGATTTGTTCAGGTTCATACTTCAATACCATGCCATCTTCCAGCTATGTCATACATTTTTGATAGTATAACATAGGGTGTAGCATCTTTAAGGCTAGTCTTAAAAAGTTGCTTTTCCTAATTCTATATTATTATGTTTTCTATAGTTCTATTTGTTGTTAAAAGGTTGTTTTGATGTGCATTGTCTTATTTTGATAATTGAATATTGATACAAGTGGATCATAATTTATAAACTAAAGGAAAAAAATGCGTAGTCAAATGAGGTGCCATTTTTTGCTGGAAAAACAATGAAAATTCCAGTAAGATTTTTATAAAATCTGGTGGAAATTTTTGGAAATTCGTTTTATAGTTTTCAAGCTTAAAGATTTTGGGTGTCCCTAGGGGTTTTAATGGTGATGAACCCATTTCCACCATAAAAAAACAAGATGCAAGCACTCCTTCCATCAAAATTAAAAAAAAAATGCGAGATTCCAATGATTTTTAGCAGTCCCAATGAAACTTACGCCTCAATAAACAATGCCAAAAAAAATAGAATCTCCTTAGTTCTTGCCAATCTAGTCTATATATGCTATTTTTAATTATGATCTTATCCCTAGCTTTATTTTGAGGCTTTCTATAGCTTGAAGTTCAAAATGAAAGCCAATTCTCTTTCTAATCGAGATCTTTCCTGTCGTCCTATTAGTGCTTTCTTCCACCTTCAATACACATTGGATGACCTTATCTACAAAATGCAGTTTTATCATAACTATTGTTAGCTCTGAAAAAGCCACTTAAATACCTAGCAATAACTTGTTCTTCATTTTTTTTAATCAATTATGATTTTCTGTCCCCTCAACTGATTCATATACTCTTGCAATGACAAATGATTTTATTCTAAAATTTGAAATTGTCCAAATAGAATCTGATGATTGTTTGATGCTCGAAATTACTCTTGCAATGATAAACAATTTCATTTTAATTTCTGAAAATTTCCAAACAGAGTTTGATAATAGTCCAACGTTATGGGCCATATGTGTAGATTACTTTGCTAAAGAGTGTTTTTTAAGGCACCTTTTGCTTCTTAATAGTTTGTGTGTTATGAACCTAGAATTTATATTAGTAGTTGTAATCAAACCATCTCGCACATGAGTATCAACGTAACCTAGTTGCCCACATGTCACATGAGTATGAGCCCAACCTAGTTATCGATTCCTCTAAAAACACAACAAAAAAATAGTCTGACATTAGAGATTTAATCCAAAAATTGTGACAGCCCACTCAAGGTTATCACATATGCCACATTGTAAATATGTTGTAAATATTATGCAACGTCTAAAATCAAAATAAAATGGGACTGAGTCAAAGGGACATGAATTCTAGAGTTGGGGGAGGAGGTTTTTTGCTTGGAATGTTATGGTTTCTTGTACAAAAAGGAAACCTGAAATTTTAGGACAACCATTGAAGGTTGGCTAGTGCATGAAGTTAATGAATTGGTTCTTCAAATTAAATGGGTTGAGGAAAAGTAATCAGGCCCATGCTTGCTTGAAAAAACACAACAAGAATCAAGGAAAAAAATTATGAAAGGCTACAAACAAAAAGGACGCAACAATAAATAATGTTGACAGAAATGCAGGCTAGGACGACACAAGAAAAATGAGGAGGACCCATTCGAAGAAGGGACCCAAATGGAAGAAAGGGGATCATCAGAGAGGAGAATTCGAGGGAAGCATTAGAACAACAGAAGGCATTCAGATATATAGGAGGCACACAACATCCAAATAGGAGAGACCCATTCGAACAAAGGATACTTTTGCATTATGAGATACCCATTTGAACTCCTTGCAGCAAGGGAACAAATACATTTTTTTGGAGGCAGACCGAAAAGGGGATTGGAATCGAGCCTCTAGCAGATGCTTTCAACAGGAAAAATTGAAGAGAAAAGAAGAGAAAGGGATATGTTCTCTGTCCCTAGAGACTATGGGTTGAGTTGTTTGTCTCTCGAGCCCTATAACAACTTGGGGTCCATGGAGGCTATGGGTTGAGATAGGATCCATGGAGACCTGTAACAACTTCGATCCTTGGAGGATGTGGGTTGAGACAAAGGTCTTTGGAGCCTTGTAACAGCTTGGGTCCCTGGAGGCTATGCGTTGGGATGGAATATCTAGAGCCCTGTAACAACTTGGGAAGAGGCCATCCTAAAGAAGAAGCAAAGGATATTTGATTAAAAACTTTTGCATACTTCCCCATTGGTACATTGGATTCTGGACTCGCTAGAAGGGGGTGAATCACTATGTGTGCACTTGGGGTGAGGTGCAAAACCTTTGGAATCCCTATGCTAGAAAAGAAAGAAGAAATCAACTGGTGGGATTGAGGAAGGAGGTCCTCAAGAGTCCCCGTTTTAGTTGGAAATTGGTGTGTAGTCCCAGAAGCAAAAAAATCCCCCCTCAGACTTTAGAAAATAGCTCGGGGGTGACAGCCGCAAGTAAAATTGGCTGTAGATGTCTATGGTTGGGTGGAGATTTCTTGTTCCAGAATCAGTTTACTTGCAAACTTAAAGATAGGTATTTATGTATGTTTTCTTACCCTTTAATGAATCATGTTGCATTGTTGTTAATAATAGTTCTAGATTCAGGGACTGCATTTGTGTTGTTAATGCTTGCATATGTGTTGCATCTTTGTGGGGATAATCCACTAATATATGTGTTGATTATACATGTGTGTTTGTGCTTGGATCTAGAAGAAAAATGTGAGTGATAAATTGTTAATGGAAAACATAGTGTATCTGATGTATAAGAGGTGCAATAAACCACATGATAATAATGTCTAAGCTATAGAGCTGAGCTGAACCTAAATCTGAATGAAATGCTTAACTGTGTTAAGAATAATACATTAATAAAAGTAAAATAACTCCATGATATGTTATAGGCCATATCTAAATTCATGAGATCTTGAAATGAACCTTGAAAAGCAGTGGGTTCTGAGACCCTTTTGTTAATATACAATTTACATGGCAGACCCTCTACTAGGTAGAGTCAACATTTATTTGCAAGTCATGTATTTGCTTACAAGTTGTTGTGCCACTAGGAAAGCAATGTATGAGTGTCAAGGGGAGTTTCCCCATGGCCAGTCAAACCCTGCAACTTTACCTAAATGTCCCGTAGACTTACCTAAATTTCCTGCAGCCTTGCATTTTAGGTAGGCTCAATATCTGTAAGTGCCATCTTTGCATTGTCAGTGAGGAACTGGAAGGCTCAGTATAACTCCAATGAGCTGCTTGCCAAGACAAAATGGACTTTGGAACTATTGGCATGTGGCAAGTGAGGTGTGAACCTCTCGAAAGCTCACGCTAAGACTATGGTAGGTAATAAATGCAAGAGTGCCTATGCCGCCATGCGAGGAATTCCCTGCTCAAAGGCAAGGAAGGCCCACAGGCTATGGATCCATTAAAGAAGAAATCACCCAAGTTCAGGAGGGGTAACACCATGGAACACCTTAGATTAGCGTTGGAAGAGTGTTGAATTATTGATGTGGATCTAGAGGTCTACCAGACTTAGAGACAAAGTCATAATCGAGAAGACTAGCTTGAGGAAGCATGTGCAATGATAGAGCTTGTCTTTGGAGATATTGCATGAAGTAGAGCTTAAGTCCCATGACCGAGTCATGGCAGAGAGGATAAGGCAAAAGTATTTGTTGCAGTGCAAAGGAGCGAAGCCTGATATTATAGAAAAGGTTTGGATAACCTTATCCTTTGCAGATCATACCCTTAGCTGGGAAGACTTCCTATTGGAGGGGCCAAATTTTCCCTTCATGCGATTGGATGGGATAATGATGATGTGGCTAAAAATCATCGAAAGGGTGGATCCTGTAGGTTAATTTAATCAATATTCGAGAATTATGTCACATGAAGGACCCATGATCATCAATAGATAGATTCCATAATGACAAACTGATGTTGGAGAACCATCGTCCAGGTTGGACCCTGGAATCCCACAACTAATTATGAATTTGAAATTACATTAGAGTGTCAGGATCCAAGGTCTAGGAAATAAAACTTCTAGAAGGTCAGAAGTCCCGAGAGTCTCAGACCGTAGAATCTCATAACGGAATGCGAATTGATTTTAATTGGAGCGTTGGGATCCGTCATTGAGGACTTCTAGGGGGACAAGTGGCAATACATTAATGTCCAAAGGTGACGTAAACCTGACATGTCGATGGACACATGGAAAGTAGTTTTGGAGGTTTTCAGATACGTAAAATCCCATATGTGGGTGACATGTAAACCTCTCACAGGTCGACACATGGAAGGGATGATGTCGACATGATGTCACCTTGGTAGTGGGAAATCCCAAAGGTTGAAAACCCCATAACCTTTTATGAATTGAATTATTTTAGAGTAGTAGGCATCTGGGATTGTCAAGAGATGATGATGAAAATGATCCCGTGCCCCATATCTATTAACTCACAGGGTGTGGGACTCGCAAGTGGAGTCAGGATTGAGTGGGCTAATGTGTGGATGGTTACATGGCATCTTGAAACCCAGAATCACATAACCAATTTGGATTGAATTTCTGAGAAGTTTCGGGAACCCAGGAATGCAATATTATGTGCTTAGACCATTTGCAACTGCATTCAGTTGTGGATATCACTATGATCCAAAGATTTTATTCGAGAATTGAGTCTGTTGGGTTGTGAGAGTCACCAAGTTAAAGATCGTCGAAAAGGAAAGAGAAGGAAAAAATTTTATACCCAATTTCTCAATGTTAATGAAGGGGATGGATATGTCACAGAATGGTATCATAGCATCCAGGTTCTGTTGAAAATAGCAACAAGAAATGATAAAAATAGAAATGCTAAAAATAACATTGCTATAGATAGCATTTCATGATATATTCCAATTTTAATTTGTCCTTGAATTAAAATTGAGAATTAAAATTCGAATTTAGTCTCACCAACTATTTGAAAAATAATTAATTAATTCATCTTGAGTTAATTAGTTGGTGAAAATCAAACATGAAGTCTTTGTGAAGACATGCAATAGTTATCACTTTGATTGAGGAAGTTATCCCTTAATTAAGGAGATAAGGATGAGCTGTATTTGAGTTTTAATTAGTTAGCTTAGTTAACTGAGTTAATTCCAGTTAAATTAGTTCCAAACAATTTGTGGAACTAATTGTGAGTTCAGTCAGTTAATTCATGCAACTAGTGTTCTCCAGATAACTGAATATTCTCTCATAAATAACCAATGCATGTCAGTTCAGACAAAGACCCAGTTGAGATTAAAGGCAGGGACAGTGTACTATCAGTTGCAAGAATATTCCTATGAGAATATTTGTTGCATGCATAAGGAATTCATTCCTTGAGGATTGCGTAGTTACTACATAGGTCAGAGCAGTGTATGAGGTGAGAATCACACAGGTTTGTAGCTGGAGGACTCAGGAGAAACTGCGCAAGGAAATAGGAGGCTTGGAGGATAGAGGAGAAGGCATATGTGTTGTCTATTTTGTCTATGAGCAGCAGTGAGGGATTGTATTGAGAGCTGGATAGCTTGAGAGCTAAAGCTTTGTGTAATCCTGAGATATTTTCCACTTATGATAATATAGATAGCGGGGTTTTTAGCTGAGGATTTCCCTAGAATATTCTTCTGTGTTTCATGTGTGATTGATTCTTCTTCTCTGTTATATGTGTTATGTTTGATCTGGACCAAATCGATTAAGCTTCCACAAGTTTGATTGTAGAAGTAGATTAAGTATTTTTATTTAGTACATTGCATAACTAGTTTAATCTATAGTGAGAATTTCTACATGGTATCAGAGCTAAGGTGATCAAAGCAGAGAACAATATACAAAGAAGGGAAAAGTTTGAAGTTCTTGATTATAGGTACAAAATTGATTTCTTATAACATCTCAAAGTTCACCAATGGCGTTCAATGGCTTGAGACTCAAGTATGCCTTGGATGGCAGCTCGAATTACATAGCATGGAAGGATCGCATGGAAGCGGTATTAGAGGACAATGGTTTGAAGGACTTCATTGATCAAGAAGTCTCTAAGCCAGCAGTAGCTGACGCCCAGGAATTGGCAGAATGGAAGAAATGTGTGGCGAGAGCAAGGAGGATTCTTTTGGAGGGAGTTCGAGACCATATTGTCTCAAGTCTCCGTGGGAAGGAGACTCCGTTTTCAATGTAGAAGACATTGATGGACCTATATTAGAACAACAACGACCAGAGGAAGTTGGCGCTGAAGGACAAGCTTCGGAAAATCAAGTGTGAAAAGGGCAACATGATCTCTACATATTTGAACAAGCTCACCACCTGCAAATATGAGCTTGGAAGTGTAGGAATCATGACAACTGATGGTGATATGGTGAGTCTTGCTCTCGGTCTTCCTAAGAGTTGGCATAACTACTAGGACTCAGTGAATGGAAGAGAGAAATTGCCAGATTGGGAACGATTGTGGCTGGATCTAATGCAAGAGGAGATCAGGAGAAGCACTAGAGATGGTTCTTCATCTAAGCATGATGATGAAGAAAATCTAGCCTTAGCCAGTAATTCAAGGAAAGGGAAGGAGAAGGATTCTCATTCCAAATCGAGTTCTTCCCAGATGGTTCTTCATCTAAGCATGATGATGAAGAAAATCTAGCCTTAGCCAGTAATTCAAGGAAAGGGAAGGAGAAGGATTCTCATTCCAAATTGAGTTCTTCCCATGGTGGGAAGAAGATTGACAAATCTAAAGTGAGATGATTTAATTGTCATGAGGTGGGCCATTATGAAACTAATTGTCCATTAAAGAAATCCAAGAAGGGATCCTCTAAAGGATCATATGGTGAGGCATTGGCCACACAGTTCGAATTGGATTTTACCCTCATCGCATGCAGGGTTTCATCGATGATGGGTTGTGGTTGGTTTCTTGACAGTGGAGCCTCATTCCACATGACCGACGATAAGAGTTTGTTCAGTACCTTGGAGGAGAAAGACCTCCAGATGCGCATAGAGATGGGTAATGATGAAAAGTATAGTGTTTCAGGAGTAGGCATGATTGCTTTTCAAAGGGAGCATGGAGCTCTTATTACATTGACAGATGTGAAGTATGTGCATAGACTGAAGAATAATTTGGTATCGATCACGATGTTGGAGGACAAAGGCTATGATGTTGTCTTCAGTAAGGGAAAAGTTTTCCTTAGACACATCACCATGAGACAGGTGAAGCAGATCAGTTCACAAGTCAAGAACCTATATGCTCTTGAGGTTCAAGATGTATGCAAAGCCTTGAGGAGCAAGGAAAATGTTAGAGACTTGGTGGTTGAGAGGGAGAGTAAATTACCTCTCAACATGTGGTGCCAAAAGAAGTCTCAGACAGTTTTGGAGGAGCCACAATTGGAGATGCTGAGAGGAGACCGAGTGGAGGTATCCACTCATGTAGAGACCTCTAGTAGGGGGAAATTTCGAGCCAAGTGGGAAGAAGGATCACATGAAACCATACCTCCAGGTGTGAGGTGGGGAAATGTGAAGTTATAGTCTCATGAATGCTGAAATAGGGGCATGATCCTTGAGGAACGCAACCTCTTTGATTAGACCTTTCTACGGGAGCCCCGATGAGGAGTTGCAGGACTGGCTAAGTGGGTAGAGATAGATGTGGATGGAGTGGCAGAGGGAGCTTCAACTTCAAAGGGTGTTTCTAGCCCAACAAGGAGGTCAGTTACTTACTTCTCAGTAATTGAGTTGCAGTGCAGCAGCGGGCAGCACGATGCAACATGATAAGAGGAGGTGCAGTGCAGATGCAGTGCTGGGAGAAAGGACTAGCATCAACACAGATGTAGGAAGAGGTGTACATAGAGCAGCCAAAAGGATTTGAAACCTTCGATCATGATTTGCATGTGTGCCGACTCAAGAGAGCTTTGTACGGGCTGAAGCAATCACCTCGTGCTTAGTACACCAGGATCGACAACTACTTCACTAGGTTGGGCTTCACAAAGAGTGAAGTGGATGCTAACTTGTACCACATCATGGTGGAAGGTAAGCAGTTGATCATTTTTCCTTATGTCGATGATTTGATATTGACAGGTGATGATCAATTGATCATGTCTTGCAAAGAGGACCTTACAAGAGAGTTCGAGATGAAAGACATGGGTCTCATGCACTAGTTTCTAGGCATGGAAGTGTGGTAGAAGGATGGAGAATTGTTTGTGTCTCAAGGCAAGTATGCCAATGAGATACTCAGGAGATTCCACATGGAGAAGTGCAAGCCCATGCAGGCTCATATAGCAGGTAACTGGAGGAAGGAGGATGCTACTTCAGGAGAAGTAGTAGAAGGTACTGTGTATCAACAGCTTGTGGGTTCACTCATGTACTTAGTGAACACATGACCAGATTTGTGCTTTGTGGTGAACCAACTGAGTCAAGCTATGGTTCAACCTACCAAGATGTTTTGGAAGGAAGCGAAGCATGTTTTGAGATACCTTAGAGGCACATCTCAGTTTGGATTATGGTACAGACAGTTAGAGGGAGTAAAGCTACAGGGATTCACAGATGCAGATTGGGTAGGGAGTCTATCAGATTGGAAGAGCACATCAGGAGGAATTTTCAGCCTTGGTTCAGCTACAATTTATTGGTACAACAAGAAACAGAGTTCAGTTGCACTTAGCTCAGCAGAGGCTGAATACATGGTTGCAAGCCAGGCAACATGTGAGGCCATTTGGATGCGAAAATTCTAGTTGGCTTGTTTGATCAGAGGATGGATCCAACTATGATCTATTGTGATAATAAGAGTTGTATCAAACTCTCTGAGAATCTAGTATTTCATGACAGGTCCAAGCATATCGACATTCGGTATCATCATCTCAAAGACTGTGTGGCGAGGAGGATCATGTTGTTGCAGTGTATTTTGACCGAGGAGCAAGATGCTGACATTTTGACTAAGACATTGTAAAAGTATAAATTCGAGTTCCATAGAGATAGGATTGGGGTGACAGATAATCCCTTTCTTGTTGAGAGGGAGTGTTGAAAATAGCAACAAGAAATGCTAAAAATAGCATTGCTATAGATAGCATTTCAGGATATATTCCAATTTTAATTTGTCCTTGAATTAAAATTGAGAATTAAAATTCGAATTTAGTCTCACCAGCTGTTTGAAAAATAATTAATTAATTCATCTTGAGTTAATTAGTTGGTGAAAATCAAACATGAAGTCTTTGTGAAGACATGCAACAATTATCCCTTTGATTGAGGAAGTTATCCCTTAATTAAGGAGATAAGGATGAGTTGTATTTGAGTTGTAATTAGTTAGCTCAGTTAATTGAGTTAAGTCCAATTAAATTAGTTCCAAACAGTTTGTGGAACTAATTGTGAGTTCAGTTAGTTAATGCATGCATGCATGCAACTAGTGTTCTCCAGATAACTGAATATTCTCTCATAAATAACCAATGCATGTTAGTTTAGACAAAGACCCAGTTGAGATTAAAGGCAAGGAGAATGTACTATTAGTTGCTATAATATTCTTATGAGAATATCCGTTGCATGTAGAAGGAATTCATTCCTTTGTAGGTTTTAACCCTGTACAGAAATTACCTGCATACGAATTCTTAAACAAAGAAAATAAACAATGCGAGAGCATAACCCATAAAACACATATGCACAGAGATTTTTCCCTGGATCCCAAAACCGGGACTACCAGCTTGATTTTTCATTATATTCCTTTCAATGTTACAATACATATTTATACATGCCGAAGCATCCAATACCATGGACCGAAAACCATCACGTCCAAAAAACATGTGTGAAAATCATGCACAAAACCATAGGTGGGTCCGCCCAACCTAACATATGGTCCAAAACCAAAATTTTCAAGTGGGGTTACGGGTGCCCTTCAAATCCCCTATTAACTACGTGGAAAGAATATAACACAACCCAACATCCTTGAGGATTGCGTAGTTACTACAGAGGTCAGAGCAGTGTGTGAGGTGAGAATCACACAGGTTGCAGCTGGAGGACCCAGAAGAAACTACGCAAGGAAATAGGAGGCTTGGAGGATAAAGGATAAGGCATATGTGTTGTCTATTCTATCTATGAGCAATAGTGAGGGATTGTACTGAGAGCTGGATAGCTTGAGAGCTAAAGCTTTGTGTAATCCTAAGATATTTTCCACTTGTATGATAATACATATAGCGAGGTTTTTAGCTAAGGCTTTCCCCAGATTATTATTTTGTGTTTCATGTGTTATTGATTCTTCTTCTCTGTTATATGTGTTCTGTTTGATCTTGCTCAAATCGTTTAAGCTTCCGCAAGTTTTATTGCAGAAGTAGATTAAGTATTTTTCTTTAGTACATTGCATAATCAATTAAATCTACAGTGAGAATTTCTATAGGTTCAACATTGGACTGTATGGGCTTTGTCATGGGAAAGTGATGGTTTATTTAAAAAAGAATAATTTGAATAATAAATTATTTAGTGTTAAAAGCCGAATAGATTTATTGATCACTATTTTGCGGGTAAACCAACACTAATGTAAGCTGTCTTAAAGTAGGACCATGGTCATGAAATTTGTTTATGATGGTCATAAATCATGAATATGCTGTTTGTTTTCTATTGTCATAAATATGTTGTTAATTTTCTATTATCACGATGAAGGGATTTTATGATTGATGCATATGATTTGTAACTATGTTTTCACACTAACATGAATGTTTTATCACAGTAGGAATCTCCATCGTAAATGATGACCATGATGTTGTGTTATTTATTATTTTGAAATGCCTAACAATATGTGTGATTGAAAACACATTACAAGCATCATAAAGTAGAGAAGTTATAGTAATGAGGACCATAATGGTTGAGTACAGGTCTAACCAGTCACAACGTGGAAGTGACAGGGTCAGAGGTAATGAAGAAGAGAGATCAGTTGGCCAAGGGGGAGGGAATAATTCCCCATATTGGATTGACACCATGATAAGCCTAAGGGATGAGGTGAGAAGATTTAAGGTCGATAATGAGAGGTTGGTAAGATTCGAAGAAAGGAAAGAAAAGATCAATGCTGTCATCCTATAAAGTCTCTTAGATTGGTAGAGGCAAAGGAAATCTGAGAGGAGGGCGAGTCATAGAGACAAGAAAAGCCTTCAGGAAATAGAATAAAACACCAATGGAGAAAATGGTGGTAGCTCCTGAAAGAGGCATAAGCAGGTGAGTGAGGACACTATTCCAAGAGGTGAACCTTGAGTACTCCAATAGGGGGAACTAGCACGCAAGTGCTGTGTTGAAGAAAACCATCTAATTTAGCTGCTCGGAGGCATCACCATTCTCACCATCACCACACTTAGAAAACAAAGAAAGCGAGCATATGCATGAATAATTTAAGAAGTAAAAGCCACCTACATTTGATGGGGATATGAAGAAAGAAAAGGATGCATAAGCATGGTTGCTAGGAATGAAGAAATTTTTCAGAATACATGACTATTATGAGAATATGAAGGCTAGAGTTTCTTCATACAACTTAGAAAAGAAAGCTGACATATGGTGGGAGGAATTGAAGAATGTTAGAGCCATTACTGAGAAGGAGTTGACCTAGGAGGAGTTTGAGAAGCTCTTTAGAGAAAAATACTTGTCTGAACACTACTATGATAATAAAGCAAAAGAGTTTTATGAACTCAAAATGGGTCAGTTGACCAGTGATGAGTATGTCACCAAGTTTTTTGAACTATTGAGGTATCTACCATATCTCAAGGATGAGAAATCCAAGATAAATATCTTCATCCACATGTTGCCTATGGAATTCAGAGATAAAATCGAACTGCTAAAACTACAAACCTTGAAGGATGATATCAAGAAAGTAGAACACTGCTATGAACAAGAAAAGCGTAGACCTGGAATCAAGAGTAGTTGGTAGGCCAAGATAAATGTTGGACGTAATAAGAATTGGACCAGGAAAAACCTAGACAGGAAGGAAGCGAAGCACCCAGATCAGACACGACAATTTCAACAAAGACCGAATGTTGTTGTTTATAAAATGTGCAGCAACTGACATCAACATAACCCAAGTTTGAAGGCTAAGAACCACTCAAGTGTTGGACTGCCCACATCACCAGAATGTTTTACCAAATATTTACAATGCTCAGGAGGCAAGTACAGTGCGTGAAGTAGCTAAGAGTATACCAAGGATTTATGTAGCAATGGATAATCACCAAGCAGATCACCAGGAATCCATAATTGAGATGGAAGGTAAGCTACAACAACAAGTCATTTCTATTTTAATTGATCCAGGTTCTAATTATAGCTGTATCATCCATAAATTGTTGGGAAGTGAATATTGGGAAAGGAATTGCATGAAGAACCTTGGTTGGTTTAATTGGAAATGAGGACAAGGAGAAGAATCAACCATTGGGTAAAGTCATGTGCAATTGAGATCAGTGGGATGCCCACCCCATCCCAATTGAATGTGTTTCCATTGGGTGGGTATGGAATATTATTGGGCATGGATTGGTTGTACTTACACTGGACCAAGGTAGATTGCTATGAGAAAGTGATAGAATGCTTGGATGAGCAAGGAACAAAAGAGTGTTGCAAGGAAAGAAGAATCCCATATCAGTGAGGTTGATCACTACTATGCGAGCCAAACCCAACAATAGGAAAGGATGCATGTTGTTTGCATTATAAGTTTCCAATAATGAGGAAGCTGACAATGAAGCAAAATATAAGGAAGATGAATTTATTCAAAAGTACCATATTTGCAACAACATGTGGATGTTTTTCTAGTGGAGGTTCCTAGAGTACCTACTCATAGAGAGAGAGATTTTTCTATTGAGATGGTACCAGGAGCAACACCAATATCCAAGGCTCCATATAGGATGAGCACCCCATAGTTGGTTGATCTAAACTTACAACTAAAGGAAATTCTTGACAAAGGTTACATAAGGCCTAGTGTGTCCCCTTGGGGAGCACCAATATTATTTGTAAAGAAGAAATATGGGACCCTTAGATTATGAATTGATTTAGACAGCTAGATAATGTAACCATCAAGAATAGGCACCCATTGCCAAGGATAGATGATCTCTTTGACCGGTTAAGGGGAGCAACAATTTTCTCCAAAATTGACTTGAGGTCAGGTTACCATCAAGTAAGAATAAAGGGGGAAGATACTCATAAAATAGTTTTCAGAACAAAATATGAACATTATGAATTCGTAGTGGTACCCTTTGGGCTTACTAATGCCCCGACTATGTTCATGTGCTTGATGAATGGAGTACTACGCCCTTACTGGGACAAGTTTGTTATTGTGTTTGATGATGACAAATTGGTTTAGTAAAAAACAGAAGAACATTAAAAGATCTAGATGTAGTGTTGCAATAGTTGAGAGAACATAAGCTCTATGAAAATATCAACAAGTGTGAATTCTTCCAATCGTAAGGAACAACATCTCTAAGGAAGGCGTATTAGTTGACCTTGAAAATATCAAAGCCATAAGGCAGTGGCCAACTCCAAAGATCGTGGATGAGGTTAGATCATTCATGGGATTGGAAGCATACTACAAAATATTTATTCAGAATTTATCCAAAATTAGTCATCCCATTACAACCTTTCAAAAAAGAGGGAGAAGATTTGAGTGGACTACACAACGTGAAGAAAGCTTTGAGTAGTTAAAATAATTGCTCACTTGTGTGCCAGTGCTGAGAATTGCAGATTGTTACAAGGGTTTCGTGGTGTGTATATATGCATGTAAAGAGGGACTTGGTGGAGTCTTAATGCAGGAAGGGAAAGTAGTGTGCTATGAGTCCAGAAAGTTGAATAATCATGAGGAAAATTATGTGACACATGATTTAGAATTGACTGATATCGTTCATTCCTTAAAAATGTGGAGGCATTACCTTATTAGCAAGAAGTTCACACTCATGTTAGACCATAATGGACTCAAATATTTGTTTGGACAATTGAAGTTGAATTCTAGGTAAGCAAGATGGATAGTGATGCTCAGCAAGTTTGACTTCGAAATTAAGTACATAAAAGTTAAGGAAAACAAGGTTGTTGATGCCTTGAGCAGAAGAATCCAAGTAAATCATTTGGTAGCGGTAAGTTTGTATGGAATCGACCTAGACGAAAGAATCAAAGGCACTGGACAGTAGGATGAAAAATACCAGCAAATGAAATAAAAGTTGTAGTAAAGTGGTGAGGATGAAGGATATCATCTCACTGAGGACAACTTAGTCAAATTCAAAGGCATAATTTATGTGCCTAACAATGATGAAATAAAAATGCTAATAATGAAAGAATTCATTGTTAAGCCTTATTCAGGATACCCAAGGTATCAAAAGACCCTCACAACCATTAAAAGGAACTATTACTCGCCAAATATGAAGAAAGAAGTGAAAAATTTCGTAGCAAGATGCATAGAATCCCAGTAGGTAAAGGATGAATGAAAACACCTGACAGAATTGTTGTAACCTATCCCTATAACAAAATGAAAGTGGGATGTATTTTCTATGGATTTCATTACAGGATTTCCCAAAGCATCTAAACGACATGATGCAATCATGGTAGTGGTGGATAAACTTAGCAAGGTAGCTCATTTTGTGGTAATCAAATCCACCAATTCCACTAGTGATATAGCATAAATATTCATAAAGGAGATTGTGAGGCTACATAGCATTCCCAGGAATATTGTGTCAGAAAGAGATGTTGGATTCACTTCCAGGTTTTGGAAGGAGTTGTTTGCAGGATTGGGAACAAAATTAGTATTTAGTACAACCCATCCTCCATAAACATATGGGAAAATAGAGAGGATTAATCAGATCCTTGAGGACATGTTAAGGATGTATGTGATGCATCAACCCAAGAAATGGGAAGAATATATTACACTTGTGGGATTTTCAAAGAATTGGACACTAAGAATCCATAAAGATGAGCCCCTTTGAGGCATTGTATGGTAGGAGATGTAATACTCTTATTAGCTGGAGTGATCCCGTTAACACAGTTCATGTAGGAACTGATATGCTTAAGGATATGGAACAACAAGTTTGGATCATAAAGAAAAATTTGAAAGTGGCACAAGATAGAAAAACGTCTATGTAGATAGGCATAGGGTACACAAAGAGTTCCAAGTGGGGGAACATGTTTACCAAAGAATTAAACCCCAAAAAAATTCCCGAAGAATGGGGACATGTGCCATGTTGGCACCATGATATTGTGGGCATTTTAAATTCTTGAAAGGATTGGACCAATAGAATATAGGATGGATTTACCTCCATCAATTAGAGTTCATGATGTTTTCCATATTTCTTTACTTAAAAGGTATGTACAATATTCTAATCATGTGATTGATTGGTTTGTGCTACAAGTGGAACCAGAGGGAGAGTTCCAACCAGATCCAATGTTCCTTCTAGATCAAAGGAGTATCATGCTCTGGAATTGAGCCATAGAGAAAGTCAAGGTGCAGTGGAAGCACTTTAGGCTAGAGGAGGCCACGTGGGAAATGGTTGATGCCATGAAATTTAATTATGATTTCTTGTTTGATGGTTAAAGCAAGTGTGTATAATTGTAAATACTATATAGAGCTTTGTGTATAAAGGTCCATGAAACAATATGTGTATTATTTTAATTATGGCATGGTATATCGGTGAATGAACATGGAGGGCGATGTTTCGTCAAGGGGGAGGGTACTGTGACATCCCACTCAAGTTTATCGCACAAGCCACATTGTAAATATGTTGTAAATATTATGCAATGTCCGAAATCAAAAGAAAGGGGATTGAGTTAAAGGGACACGGATTCCAAAGCTAGGGGATGAGGTTTGTTGCTTGGGATGTTATGGTTTCTTGTGCAAAGAAGAAACCTAAAATTTCAGGATAATCATTTAAGGTTGGTTGGTTCATGAAGTTAATGAAATAGTTCTTGAAATAGTAAAATTACTCAGGTCCATGGTTGCTTGAAAAAACACAACAAGCAAAGAGGAAAAAAATTATGAAAGGATGCAAACAACAAGGACACAACAATAAATAATGTTGAAAAAAATGTAGGCCAAGACTAAGCAAGAAAAAGGAGGATGAACCATTCGAAGAAGGGATCCAAATGGGAGAAAGGGGAGAATTAAGAGAGGAGAATTCAAAGGAAGCATTGGAACAACAACGAGCATTGGAACAACAAAAGGAATTCAGGCAGAGAAGAGGCACAACATCCGAATATGAGAGAACCTGTAACAACCTTAGTCATAAATCCTTGTAATAAAGTTAATAAAGGAAAAATAGTAACCAAGGTCATGGGAAATGTATTCCAAACTGAATGTTGGGAAAAAAAATAGTGATGGGGATCACTTGCAATTAATTAATGGCTATGGAAATTGACAAAGGCAATGGAAAAGGCTTTGGAAAGGCAAAGTGACATTAATTGGAATTTTATTTATGAAAATAATGGAAATTAGGAGAAAAGGAAGGTGAAAGGTCACAGGTTGCATGTGAGGAGGAAAATGGAGGAAAATAATGGTCTCATTAATAAAAGGCTTATGAGGATCAATTTATATCTTTTTGGTTACCGTAATAGCTCTTTGTCAGTTTTAGCTTTGATCTCTCTCTATATGCTCTCTCTATTTCTCTATTCTCTCTCTCTCATACTATTGGACACTTAGAGTTTTCTTGCAGCGCTCTTAGAGGAGTGTGGCATACTTGGTATTTGGAGCAAGAAGGAAAAATAAGAATAGGAAAGTGCAAGAGGACATTAGGATTAACAACTACAATGGGTTTTTCTTGCAGGTACCGAGTTGCATGTTTTATTTCCTTACTAGTTTTGGCATGCATGGCATATGCATGTGGTTTCTTGGTTATGATTTGTCATTGGTATGGAGGATTTCCTAGATTGACAATGGTTTTTCCTAGCCTTGCCATTTCCTGGATAAACGTGGTGTTGTGAACTTATTTTCTTTATTTCTTTTTAGGTTGGTTCTCATGTTCCTTATGGATGTGGGTTGAGTTACTAGTTCTTAGAGCCTTTGTTGGACAAACGCACTGGACACCCTATAACATCTTGGGTTGAGTTACTAGTCCTGGAAGCCTTGGTTGGAAAATTTCTCTAGAGCCCTTGGTGGGTTGAGTTACTAGTCCTGGAAGCCTTGGTTGGAAAATTTCTCTAAAGCCCTTGGTGGGTTGAGTTACTAATCCTGGAAGCCTTGGTTGGAAAAACACTTTGGAGCCTAACAACAATTGTGGGTTGAGTATTAGTTTTGAATGCCTTGGTTGGAAAAAACACTCTGGAGGCTTGGAAAACTTGAGTAGATACCGATCTGGTGATGGTTAATGATGTATGATCGTGAGGTGGAATCACTAGTTGAGGGTTGAGGTAGTTTGGCCTCTGAGCCCTGGCTGGGTTTTGTTTAATTTGTTCCATGAGATTCCACATTCATGCTTGGAATATGGCATGGGGGTGATTGGATGAAAGAGATATTTTGTTCAGCCCAATCTATGGTTGGTTGGTATGTGGAAGTCTCTGACTTGGTTGGATTTGCATATGTTAATAATATCTCCTTTTCCTTTGGTATTTTAATGAGAAAACATGCTTGTCATTATGTGGATTTAATAGTTGTTTTATCATTGATATATCTCTGGTTATGATCCAGGTGGATATTGGTGGCCACCTGCCAAGTCCACCTGGACCCCCACCATTGTTTCTCTCAGCATTTTCAATTTCCTTAAATGTAGCACAACTTACTATTTTTAGAAGTTTTTTCAGGTCCTGAACTTCCGGAGCCGTTTTGAGGCCCTAAATGACTTTTTTTTGGGAAATATGAGGGCAACATGGGTCCATGGATTGATGTTGCCCTTCCCAAAGTGTTAGTGCTCGGATATATCTTTCTAACGAGCTATTGTACGCATCAAATGGAGATCGTATGCCAAAGTTACGACCCTGGGAAGTTGATGTACCAATTTACCCAAATGGGGCCCATAGTTTGGCGTTTCATCTTCTAGGGTTAGGTTTTGGAATGTTAAGGGTTTTCCATTGTTTCTCAACAATAAATAGGCCTTCGAGCCTCATTGTAACACAGTTCAGAGGCATGTAGCCACCACACATCTCTTCTCAGAGATAAGCTACCATTGCCCTAGCTGGTTTATTTCCATTACTGTTTGTAAGCCTATTTCAGTATTTTACATTAATGAAATGAAGTATTATTTCCATTGCATATATGTGTTTATGGTTATCTCTGTAATTTGTTGCGTTCCTGTTTAAGTCTGGATCAGGTTATGAGCATGTTTTATGATAATCTTGATGTATGGCTTTCATCATGTTTTCGTTAGTAGATGAAATGATAATGAATGAATGACCTAATAGATAACAATGCAACTATTGGGAGGAGATACCAATCCTCCTTGATGATTCTCAAATAATTTTAAGACCCCTATGCTTAGATCTATTGTTATGACTTGTATATTTAATGTTTATGATATGTTTGACAAAATGCCTATCATGGATGGTAGGGGTCAGGTCAAGTCCTTATTCATTTTTTTGCATTATTAGCCTTCCTTGTTTCAATGTTATTTATTAGTTCTGGAAGTTTCATGAAGTTATGGGTAGTGGCCTGAGTCCTGGCCCTAAAAAAGTGGCACATAATCCGAGGTCACTGGCACATAAGTGCTTGAAAAATTCCATAGTCGCATGCATGCCTTGTTGTGGGAGTAGCTGGAGGGTCTTAGTCACATGCATGACTTGTCATGGGAGTGATTGGAGGTCTAGATCAGTAAAACATCAAGTTGTCTCAGGGGTTAGGAATCTTGAAGGGTTGGTTGTCTCTTGAAGGTTTTGTAGCTCCTGAGGTAGGTTAGATTGGTTTTGTCTTGTCGGTTCCACTTCCTAAACTATTCTTGGGGATTTGAATCATATCCTAGTAACTCTTATTCACACGTTTACCCGTTGGGTAGGTTAGCATGGAAAAAAGTGGGAGGGAGGTGTTACAAAACCATTCAAATATAGGAGACTTTTTCATTGAGAGAGACCCATTTGAACTCCTCACAACAAGGGAACAAATACCTTTGGTTTGGAGGCAAATCGAGAAGGGGAATGGAATTGAGCCTCTATCACAAGATTTCAATAGGCAATACTAAAGAGAAGAGAAGAGAATGGGATTGGTTCTCTGTCCCTGGAGACTGTGGGTTGAGTTGTTGGTCTCTAGAGCCTTGTAACAACTTGGGGTCCTTGGAGGATGTGGGTTGAGATAAGATCCCTAGAGGCTTGTAACAGCTTGGGTCCCATGGAGGTTGTTGGTTGAGATAACATACTCTAGATCCTTGTAATATCTTGGGAAGAGGCCATACTAAAGTAGAAGAAAAGGAAGATTTGATCAAAGACTTTTGGATATTTCCCCATTGGTACATTAGATTCTGGACTCCCTAGAAGGGGTTGAATCACCGTGTGTGCACTTGGGGTGAGGAGGGGCACTTTTGGACTCCATAAGCTAGAAAATAAATAAGCAATTGGGATTGAGGAAGGAGTTCCTCTGGAGCCCCTTTTTCAGTTGGAAGTTGGTGTGTAGTGCCATAAGCAAGAAACCCCCCCAAACTCTGGAATCTGGCTCAAGGGTGACAATTACAATTAAAAGTGGCTTTAACTATCTATGTTTGGGTGGAGAGTCCTTGTACTAGACTCAGTTTCCCTAAAAAATTGAAGATAAGTATTTTTGTATGTTTGCATACCCTTTAATTAATTATGTTGCATTGTTGTTAATAATAGTTCTCGATTCAGGGACTGCATTTGTGCCGCTAATGATTTCATACGTGGTGCATCTTTGTGGGCATACTCCACTAATATATGTGTGTTTGTTCTTGTATCTGGAAGAAAAATGTGAGTGATAACTTGTTAATGTAAAAAAAATATATCTAATGTATAAGAGGTGCAATAAACCACATAATAATAGTGTTTAAGCTATAGCACTGAGATGAACCTGAATCTGAATGAAATGTTTAACTGTGTTAAGAATACTACATTAATAAAAGTAAAATAACTCCATGTTATGTTACAGGCCATAGCCAAAGCCATAACCATGAGAGCTTGAAATGAACCTTTAAAAGCAATGGGTTTTGAGACCCTTTTATTAATATAAAGTTTACATGGAAGACCCTCTCCTGGGCAGAGTCGACATTTGTTTGCAATTCATATATTTTATAACAAGTTGTTATGCCACCAGGCAAGAAATGTATGAGTATCAAGGGGAGTTTCCTCGAGGCTAAGTGAGCCCTAAAAATTTACGTAAATGTCCTGGAGGCTTACCTAAATGTGATCTGAATTTGAAACTACTTGAAATTTGTTTGCAAGGTATTCAATTCAGAAATAAACATGTTTAAAAGACTTCCATGTCTTGCAGAAAAGAAACACATGAAATTTTCAGCGGTTTATGACCCATCTAAGCATAGCAGAGTTATTTCCTTTTACTGTTTAACACATAAAAACGAATTTTTTCTGCAAAATAAACCAACCACATATGCAAAATAAGTTGATAAAGCAGTTCACCCCCTCCAGGGCTACGTCTGCTGGGTCCAAAGCTCCCAATTGGGCTTGTCCTTATTTTTATTAAATGCTCAAATTGAAAATACAGCGGAATATAAGCATATACATGAGAAATAGATGGTAGAAATGGATTCAGAACACTTGAATCCTTCCGGATTGACTATTGGATCACCTCCAATGGATACCTGCAACCCTGTACAGTCTTCCCAATACTGGCCCCTGGTGGCTCCTAGAACTTTCACGGCTTCAAAACGTATGAAAATGACCTCTGATGGCAGTAAGACCTGCACCAATGGCTTCAGAAGGTTGAAATTATCCAAAATAAAAAAAAAATTCGTCCAAAACCGACTTTCTGGGCCAAAGTTATGGCCATTTACTCCTGACTGCCAGTTTGGCCTAAAAGAACTCCAGTTAACTTTAGTGAAGGTCTAGTTAGCCCCGCCAAATATGGCGGGACCGCCAATTTTGGCGCTCCGCCAAATAAACCGCCAACTGAACTACTGTTATATTAAATGTTTGCCTCGGAGTGCGTGCCCAACTGTTTTGGCTGGCGGTTAGTGGATAGCCCACGGTCCCGGGCTCACGGTCACATGGAGGGCGGGGCTGGCCCTTAGGGGTTGGCCCCCTTCTTTTTCCCGCTCAGCAAATTTTAAACTTTAAATCAATATTTCTCCGCGCTTTGATCAAGCCCGTCCCTGGTGGCGCATTGGTAAAACCTTGGAGTTGCAGTGCAGAGGTTGTGGGTTCAAACCCTGCCCATGCCCAATATTTTTTAACATGCGCCCAACGAGCCCAACGAGCCTTGCTGACGTCATCTGAGCCACGTGGCGCCCTCCGGGCCTGCCACGTGGTGGCCTGTGATTGGCTGCCGAAAAAGGAATATTCCCTAGAATATTCCAAGAAATATTCTGCGGAATATTCTTTTTTAATTTTTTTTTTAAAAATTCAAATTTTCTAATGTTTTGGGCAAAATATTGTTTTGGCCATATCTTCCTCATACGGCGACCGTTTTCGAACCGTTTGCGGCGCCGGAATCGGGAGGACGAGCACTTTGCAGTCGTTCAACTTTGAACCAGTTCTGAGCACTTTGAATTTTGAGCATTTTTACGACACCTAGGACATGAGCACCTGATCACACCTCCCCATTGGGAAGCTTTTGGACCCCAAAAGCCTTCAACTACCTGTTAAAGAGGTGAGGGTACAACTCCCTCACTCTGTTCATCTCCATCCACTTTTCCTTGTTCGGTTTGCTGCCTTTGAAACCAACCCGAACATAATCTACACTGCCCCTCCTTGAAGTGCGTGTCCTTCTGTCAAGGATTGTATCTTCTTTCAGCTCATCTAAGAATTCTGGCGAGAAATCTTCTATAGATGGCAGCTGAACAACACTTCCATGATCATCAATCAAAGGAGGTTCATACAAATGTAAGTTCTCCACATTGACAACAGAATACATTTGCATGTAGGAAGGCAAATCTAATTGAAAAGCATTATTTCCAACCTTCTTGAGGATTTTGAATGGACCATAATGAATAGGCTTCAGCTTTTTACCTTCTCCTTGCATCCTTTCCTTACTAATGTACAGCCATACCTCATCCCCTTCTTGAAACTTGTGATCGACTCTATGCTTGTCGTGTCTTTCCTTGTACTTGCCTTGACTCTTCTCAAGCTGTTCTTGAATTTGCTGATGTATTTGCTGATTTCTCTCAATGAATGAACGAGCTTTGTCAATATCACTATGTCCCTCAATGGCGACATCTTTCTCAAGAATGAAATCAAGAGGTGATTTTGGCAAGTAACCAAAACAAGCTTCAAACAGTGAGGTGTTTGTGGAAGAGTGCTTGGCACGGTTGTAAGCATGCTGTATGTAGTGCAAATGTTCATCCCAAAGCTTGGGATGCTTGCTGCAATAACCTCTCAAGAGGTGCACAATGGTTTTGTTCACAACTTCTGTTTGCCCATCTGTTTGCGGATGGAAAGCATTGGTTTTCTTCAACTTGGTGTCCATCATCTCCCATAGGTTGGACCAAAAATTCCCCACAAATCTGGAATCCCTGTCACTAATAATGGAAGTAGGCAAACCAAAGTGAATCCATACATGATGAAAAAATAATTCAGCAGTTTGTTCAGCAGTTATAGTTTTCTTACAAGGCATAAGTATACACATTTTGTTGAAACGATCAACTACTACATATAAATAATCATGCTGCTTTCTAGATTTTGGTAAACCTCCTACAAAATCCATAGAGATGCTCTCCCATGGTCTAGAAGGTACCGGCAAAGGAGTATACAAACCAAGCTTCCTATTGCTAGGCTTGCTTGTAGCACATAATGAACAACCTCTTATGAACCTTGAAACCGAATCTACCATGCGAGGCCAATAGCAATACCTCTGTAGATGTGCAACTGTTTTGCTCACACCAAAATGGCCAGCAATAAGAGAAGAATGAGCTTCTCTTATGACATTTATCCTCTCCCCCTGTGGTATACACAACTTGCCAAATGAAACAACAAATTGTTATGCATGTGATAATCATTTTCCTCTACATGATTCCCTTTACTCAAGTTAGCATACACATCTTTAAAGTCATCATCAGATGCATATTGTTCTATGTAACTATCATGTACAATGGAATCATTCTTAAGTAAAGTAACAGCACCAATAATAGGCCTCGAAAGCATATCAGCAACCTTATTCAAAGTACCTTTCTTGTACCTTATTACCAAATGGAACTGTTGCAAGAAGCCCATCCATCTGAAGTGTCGTGACTGTTGTAACTTGCTTTGTGATTGCAAGTACTGTAAGGGCTGATGGTCGGTATGTATAACAGTTTCTTTGCCCATCAAATAGTGTTTCCACTTTTTGACGCTTTGTACCAACGCATACAACTCCTTATCATATGTAGGATAATTTACAACAACACCATTAAAAGTTTCAGAATGAAATGCAATAGGCTTACCATGTTGTAGAAGAATTGCACCCATAGCATAATCACTAGCATCAGTTTGTATCTCAAATGGCTGTCTCAAATCCGGTAATGCAAGGACTGGAGCTGAACTAATCTTCTCTTTCAAAGATTCGAAAGCTTTTTGCTGCTTGCCTCCCCATTGGAAAGCATGCTTCACACTTGTCACTGCATGCATAGGAGCTGCTATAGAAGAGAAGTTAGAGATGAACTTCCTCCAATATTGAGCTGCACCCAAAAAACTTCTTACCTCTGTTATGGATTTGGGAGTAGGCCACTTCACAATAGCCTCAATCTTAGCAGGATCAATTCTCAAAGCACCTCCTCCTACTATGTGTCCCAAATAAACCAAAGAAGTCTTTCCAAATTCACACTTTGACATTTTAAGAAATAACTGATTCTTCTTCAAAACATCAAGTACTTTTCTAACATGCATGACATGATCTTCTCTAGACTTGCTGAAAATTAAGATGTCATCTAAGTAGACAATAACGAAATCATCAAGAAAAGGACGAAAGACATCATCCATTACCCGCATGAAAGTTGCAGGTGCATTGCACAAACCAAATGGAATCACAAGCCACTCAAAGAGTCCTTGTTTGGTTTTGAAGGCTGTCTTCCAAATGTCACTTTCTTCAATTCTTACTTGATGATATCCACTACGCAAGTCTAACTTAGTGAAATATCGAGCATCTTTCAGCTGGTCTAACAAATCATCTATCCTTGGGAGTGGGTAACGATTCTTTACCGTTATCTTGTTCAAGGCCCTGAAATCAACACACATACGCCAAGTGCCATCTTTCTTTGGAATCAATACAATCGGTGACCCACATGGCAAAGTAATTGGCCTTATGAAACCCTTGCCCAACAAGTCCTTGATTTGCTTCTTTATTTCAGCATTCTCCATAATAGACATGCGGTACATGCCTATGTTTGGAAGAGGACAATCTGGATGCAAATGGATTTCATGCTGAATCTCCCTCTTAGGAGCTAAACCTGTTGGCTCCTGAAACATCTCATGATATACATCAACTACATCATACATATCTGATTTAAGTTTTGGATCACAATTGTCAAATGACTCATCATTCACATCAACCTTGGGCTTAATCATAAGAAGAACAAAATTCTTACTTGAATTGACCAGCCTTTTTACCTGTCCTGCATTCACCATCGCTATATTTGTCTTCTTGCGATGAGCTCTAACAATGAACTCCTTGCCATCTTTGAACAGATGATACTTGTTTTCATGGCGATGAAAGATAGCTTTCCTGTCAAACAAGTAAGGACTTCCCAAAACAATTCCTGTTATATCAAAAGGTACCACATCAAGTTCAACTGTATCAATAAAATGTGCAGTAATTGCAAAGCGCAATGTGCACTTTCTTGAAACTTGTAAATTTGCATCCTTGCAAATCCATCCAAGTGGATATGGCTTCGGATGTGGAACGGTCTCAAGTTTAAGCTGCTTGACCAAGTCCTCTGATATAAGGTTTGCTTGTGACCCACTATCAAAAAGTGTGTCAATTTTAGTATGTTTTGAAATCACCCTCACATGAAACAGTTCAATTCTTTCTTCCTCCTTAGGAGCTTGTACATGGCAGTTTGAGGTACTAGTGCTGGCTTGAGTCTCAATTTCTTTTCCCTTCAAGTTTTTCAAACCCATGGCTGCAATTTTGGTTTCATCACCTGAATCTTCCCCTAAATCTTGTGGTGTAGATGTAGTAGCAACAGTTTTCTGTTTCCCTTTGGATTTGTTAAATTGAGGTCTTTTTTCAGGATATAATTTCCAACAGTTTTTCTCCTCATGGCCTAGTTTAGAACAGTGTTTACAGATCACTTTCTCACTCTCCTGTTTGACAGATGCATTCCTTTTTCCTTTTCCCTTGGAGGTTTTCTCTTTGCTTTTCCCCTTGGGAGGCTTGTTTCTACCCTCTTCAAATGTGTTTTTTCCCCTTGCCTCTAAATGAGTAGCTTGGACACAAACCTCGTCCAGGCTAGTAGGGTTAAACATCAAGATGGTGTGTCTAAGGTAGCTATGCAAGCCACCGATGTATTTCAGCAGGGTTTCTTGGGTTTGTAAATCTACCCCTAACAAGAGAGCTCTTCTCCTGAATTCTTGGGTGTAGTCTTGGACACTCTGACCCTTAAGTTGTCTGAAATTTTGCCAGTTCATAATGGCTTTCTGCATGTGAGCAAGAGGATAAAACTGTTTTTTAATGGCTAATAGAAATTCAGGCCATGTTAAGGTAACCTTACCAAATTTCTTGATCTCCTCTTTAGTCTTGGCCTCCCACCAGACCAAGGCTGCTCCATCCATTCTCAAAGAAGCCAACTGAATCTTTGTGGCATCATCATGCATATTTTGGATCCTCAAGTAAACTTCCAACTGCCTAATCCAGTTGTCAAGCTTTTATGCATTCACTTCACCATTAAACATAGGTAATTCGAATTTTACATCAAGCTTCAAAAAAAGACTTTTTCCAGAGGATCTATGCTTATGAACAGAAGAAGACGAGGATGAAGAGGAAGAAGGTGAAGATGGGGGTGGTGGATCACCATTACCTCCATGTCCTTTCTTGGAATGATCATCATCCTTCTTACCTCCTGAAGAACCCTCTCCTTCATGTGGATGTTTGGACCCTTCTCCAGCCAATTTCTCATTTCTTTCTTGGTACAATATCCTCACCATTTCAGTGAGATCTAAGAAAGCCTTTCTGAAGACTCTTTCTTCTTCTCTTGAATCTGTCTCTATAGGAATTTCTCCTTCATGTTCAGACATCCTTGAAGCTTCTGCTGAGACTCTTGAGGGTGAAATTGAAGGTTGAGGTGATGGCTCTCTGGCCTTCCCTGACTGAGGATTCTCTCGTTCTCTAGTCAACTGTCCTTCCCCTCTTTTAAGTTTCAACCTGGTAAGCATCAATACTTGCAAGACAGTTAGAAGATCTTTGCACAAAAATCCTGAGCTCTGATACCAACTTGATCTGAATTTGAAACTACTTGAAATTTGTTTGCAAGGTATTCAATTCAGAAATAAACATGTTTAAAAGACTTCCATGTCTTGCACAAAAGAAACACATGAAATTTTCAGCTGTTTATGACCCATCTAAGCATAGCAGAGTTATTTCCTTTTACTGTTTAACACATAAAAACGAATTTGTTCTGCAAAATAAACCAACCACATATGCAAAATAAGTTGATAAAGCAGTTCACCCCCTCCAGGGCTACGTCTGCTGGGTCCAAAGCTCCCAATTGGGCTTGTCCTTGTTTTTATTAAATGCTCAAATTGAAAATACAGCGGAATATAAGCATCTACATGAGAAATAGATGGTAGAAATAGATTCAGAACACTTGAATCCTTCCGGATTGACTATTGGATCACCTCCAATGGATACCTGCAACCCTGTACAGTCTTCCCAATACTGGCCCCTAGTGGCTCCTAGAACTTTCACGGCTTCAAAACGTATGAAAATTACCTCTGATGGCTGTAAGACCTGCACCAATGGCTTCAGAAGGTCGAAATTATCCAAAATAAAAAAAAAATTCGTCCAAAACCGACTTTCTGGGCCAAAGTTATGGCCATTTACTCCTGACTGCCAGTTTGGCCTAAAAGAACTCCAGTTAACTTTAGTGAAGGTCCAGTTAGCCCCGCCAAATATGGCCCGCCAAATATGGCGGGACCGCCAAATTTGGCGCTCCGCCAAATAAACCGCCAACTGAAGTGCTGTTATATTAAATGTTTGCCTCGGAGTGCGTGCCCGGCTGTTTTGGCTGGCGGTTAGTGGATAGCCCACGGTCCCGGGCTCACGGTCACATGGAGGGCGGGGCTGGCCCCCTTCTTTTTCCCGCTCAGCAAATTTTAAACTTTAAACCAATGTTTCTCCGCCCTTTAATCAAGTCCGCCCTCGGTGGCGGATTGGTAAAAGCTTGGTGTTGCAGGGCAGAGGTCGTGGGTTTAAACCCCGCCCATGCCTAATATTTTTTAACATGCGCCCAACGAGCCTTGCTGACGTCATCTTAGCCACGTGGCGCCCTCCGGGCTTGCCACGTGGCGGCCTGTGATTGGCTGCCGAAAAGAAATATTCCCTAAAATATTCCAAGGAATATTCTGCAGAATATTCTTTTTTTTTTTTTTATTTTTTTTAAAAAATTCAAATTTTCTAATGTTTTGGGCAAAATATTGTTTTGGCCATATCTTCCTCATACGGCGACCGTTTTTCGAACCGTTTGCGGCACCGGAATCGGGAGGACGAGCACTTTGCAGTCGTTCAGATTTGAACCAGTTCTGAGCACTTTGAATTTTGAGCATTTTTACGACACCTAGGACATGAGCACCTGATCAAAATGTCATGCAACCTTGTATTTTAGGCAGACCGAATATCTGCAAGTGCCATTTTTGGATTTTCAGTGAGGCACCCAAAGGTCGAGTATAACGCCAAGGATCTTCCTGCAGAGAAAACGTGGACTCTAAAACTGTAAGCGTGTGGCAGGCAAGGTGGGAACCTCTCAGGATCTTGTTCCAAGCTTGTGGTAGGTAATAAACACAGGAGCACCTATGCCACCATGCGAGGAATTCCCTACCCCAAGGCAGGGAAGGCCCATGGGCTAGGAATACATAAAAGAAGCTATCACCCAAGCTCAGGAGGGGTAACACTGTGGAACACCTTATATTGGAATTGGGAGAGTGTTGAAATATTGATGTAGATCTCGAGTTCTACCAGACTTGGAGACATAGTTGTGAATTAAAAGACTAGCCCAAGGAAGCCTATGTAATGGTAGAGATTTTATTTGGGGAGATTGCATAGATCCTTATCTAAGCCATCGCAGGAGGTGGAGTCGAAGCCCCATGACTGTGTCATGGTGGATATGATAAGGAAACATGATTCGTTGTGGTGCAAGGGTGCAAATATTAATCTTATAGAAAAGGTTTGGATAAGCTTATCCTTTGCAAATCAAACCCTTAGGTTAGAAGGCTTCCTATTAGAGGGGCAATCATTTCCCTTCATGCGATTGGACAGGAGAATGATGATGTTGTTGAAAAGTCCCGAAAGGGTGGATCTCGTAGGTTAATTCAATTAATCTTTAGGAATTTTGTCACTTGACGGACCCATGATCATTAATAGACAGATCCCGTAACGACAAAATGATGTTGGAGAACCACCATCCAGGTCAAACCCCAGAATCCTGTAACTAATTATGAATTTGGAATTAAATTAGAGTGTAAAGATCCAGGATCTGGGAAAGGAAATTCTTGAAAGGTTGGAAGTATTAGGAGTCTCAGACTCTAGAATTCTGTAACTAAATTCAAATTGAATTTAATTGGAGCACCACAATTCAGAATTGAGGACTTCCTGGGGGGCAGGTGGTAATACATTAATGTTCGGAGGTGACGTCAACTTGACATGTCGATTGACATGTGGCAAGCAGTTTTGGGGTTTTTTAGGTACCCAAAATCCCATATGTGGGCGACACGTGAACCTCTCACAGGTTGACACATGGAATGTATGATGTCAACATGACGTCACCCAGGCAATGGGGAATCTTGGAGGTCGGAAACCCTATAACATTTTATGAATTGAATTGTTTTAGAGTAGCAGGCACCATGGACCATCAAGAGACGACAATAGAAAGGATCATGTTCCCCAGATCAGTTAACTAACGGAGTCAAGATTGAGCGGGATGACGTGTGGATGCTTACGTGGCATACTGGAACCCATAATCCTGTAATCAATTTGGATTGAATTTTTGAGAAGTTCCGGGAACATGGGAATGCAAGATTATGTGCCCATTCCATTTACGACTACATTCAGTCATGGATATCATTGTGATTCTAAGGTTTTATTCAGGATTTGATCCTTTTGGGTTGTGAGATTCACCAAGTTAAAGGTTGTTGAAAACGAAAGAGAAGGAAATTTTTTTATACCCCGTTCCTCAACGTTAATGAAGGGGTTGGGTACATTACACAAATTCTTAGGCATTTCTTCTCCAAATCTAATTTCTTCCTTGCCTTGACCCACTCATTTGTTTTGCAAGTAATCCCACCAAAAGGTTGCATGTGATTTCATCCTCATCATGGTGAATGTTTCTCTCCCTGGATCATCTTCAACTATATTCTCCCCATAAAAAAATGTTTGAACTGTGGAACCTAATCTATTAATGCATATTTTCAAACTCTAGAGTGTAATCTATTAAAGCATCTAGGTTCAAATCTTCTCCGAAGTTCCAAACTACGATACTTTGCATTTCAGTTGAGGTCCTTTTTTTGATATAGTTTCTATCAGCCTCTCCATTGGCTCAAGTGTTCCAGTCTAAGTCATGTAAGTCCTCTCTTCTTCATCTTCAGAATCATCAAGCCTTATTTTCCCCTATGTGGCCTCTAACCTTTTTAATAACTCCTCATCCACATACCTTATGACTCTAAAAATCTGGCTTCCTCTTTTGCTCAAAGAGAAATCAAATCCTCTCTAAGAGATACTGATTTCTTTGATACCAAACTGAAGCCTCATCTTCCAACAATAACACCTTCAGACTAACAGTTTCTCTGTTGTTCACTACTCAAAACCTCTTACACATGGATATGAATCATTTGATCGTTAATAAAAAGATCGAACAAGGATCTTTGGCAAGGTATACATAATATTTAGTTTTTTCATCATTCTGATGTTTAATAGACTTGCTCTGACATGGGAACTGTGAAGGTGGGGAGGGTGGATATGGATCCTTAAACCAGGTTCTTCAATGAGCTACCCACAACTAGTAGCATCATCCCTGTTTGGATAACATGCATGGTAAACTTTCTACAGTTTAGGAACCAAATTAATAAAGCCAAGGAAGTTAGCAATCCAAAGTACAGACAACATAAATATATATTAACGTTCGAGATTCAAAAATTCTAGCTTGTTATCAGGGGAGTACAAAACAAAAAACTCATTTCTGAGCACAAAACTCATCCATATAAATACATTGCATCCTAAAAATATTTGCATACCAGGAGTGCTACAATAAACTTATAAAGAGAAATGAACAATTTGAGTTAACATAAATAGACACCTCCACCATAACCAACCCCGCGCCCACCCCCAACTCGAGGTAGCTCACTTGGAAAGGTTATGATATGTAAAGTGTTGTGAAGGGTGAAGTTTTTGTTCAAATCCCTCAAGTATATATATGTGTACCATCCTAGGGGTAGGGTTGTTACACCTAGAGGTTATAGTGGTAGCGGTTGAAATCGATCCCATGGCACATTAGTATGAGCCCAGCCCACTTGTCGATTCCTCTAGTCATTAAAAATGAAAAAAAAGGATAAATAGATATAAAATACATCCAATAGGCACTTGCATAATTGTTATAAACAAAGGTGGATATGAATATTTCTAGATGTTCTACTATGTGCCAGGAAGAAAGATAATCATTTTTGTGGTTGTTTGTGTTCTATTCAGGATTGTTAGACAGCTAATCCTCAAGATTAAGCTTGAGACAATTTGAGTAGTTATTGGAGTCCAAGAAGACCCGGACACTGATTCAATTGTTTCCTGTATGTATTAATATGTACATATTTTACATCATTGATTGAGATAATCATTAATATACAATTTATTTGGTTTCCAAATTGATTTTCTTACAGTGGTATTGCAGTGGGTAGTTCATTTGCCCTGTTGATTGAAGTAAGCCACTAGTTTTGTGGGAAGTAAGAGGGAGTTTTCATAGTTGGAAAGGAGATGAGAAGTTGTCACTTTTTTTCTTCCTTAAGAAAGTCTATGCGTTGATTAAGGAGGATCGATTGTTGTAGAAGTATGTATTGGAGAAATGATGCAGTAGTTTAGCCTACGCGAGAGGATTCACGCAGTTGCTTTTCAGACTTGTACAATCAACAAGTTCAATGATCAATGGTTTCAGATATGGAAATATCAATCTTGCATAAAATTTTCAAGGCATTACGGCTCACGCAAATTGAAATAAGGTATGGCATTAAGTCTCATGAGATTTGAAATAATCTATTTTTTTAAAGCATCCTTTCTTTAGGATTTGAGAAAAAAGACTTTCAAGAAGCTAATGGAAAAGATATTTTGAGTAGATATCATAGTAAAAGTTGAGTTCTTTTGCTTCAAAATTTGTCTACTATTTCGATGGTACCATATTTTGATAGTGTATACCACCTTTTATATTTATTTGTGCATATCTATATCGGTTCCCACTAGGTGTACTATCGGTTGCCACTACATGTAATAGCCTAACATTCTATGCAAGCTTTCTTATACCTGAGATAACACATATTACCACACAGATTGAGATGTCATGTAAAGACGCTAAAGGATTCGTAGATAGTAATAAGTTGTATTAAAGTTGGCAACCCGAAGTTTGTCGATTGTTTTCAATTTATATGTGCATGTGGCTACACTGAGCACACCTTCCTGGCAAAATATATTTCGGGAATTCCAGTGATTGTTCATAATGTTGCAATGTATTGATATCATGGTTCAATTGATGCCAAGATTTTTATTAAAAAGAGATGGCTCCAGCATTACCAGGAATGAAATAAAGAATTTGGTTATGATAAACGTTAGTGAGTAAGTGCCTTTGTAACCAAACATTCAGATCTAAATAATTTGGTCATGAAAATTGTGGTTTCTTACCTGCACCTTTTCCGTATCTTTCTTTTGTTTCAGAATGAGATGTTAGTGTGAGTATAACTAAAAGTGTTGGATCAATTACTAGAGAAAGTGAAGGTGAAATTTGTTGTTCACTTCACTGTTGTTTACACGCTTGTTTAGTTAGGAGATTTGTTGAGAAACGCCATCTTTACAAGCCTCCCTGTCTCATTCCTTGTCCATTATTTTATTGGTAGAATGTTATTTCATTGGAAATATCTCACAGTCCTCGATGGCCATCCAAGGAAGTAATTTGATTGTTTTTTATTAAAATAATGTTATGTTTCTTGTTTTCTATAGAACACATCAAAACTGACACTCTCTAATGTCGTTGGCTGTTGTTTTTTGGATATTTAATTGATTATTCTCATTTTTCATGTAGTATGGTCCATATAAAGTATGCAACATGGGTAATCCTTGTATGAGGAATCAAATTTTGCATCCAACGAGTGTTTCCGCTCGAAATTTGAGTAAACCCATAGCGAGATAAGTTGAAAATACGAGTTGAAAAAATAATTTTTTCTTTTTCCCTCTAAAATTTGATGATGTAGTCTAATCTTATTTTATTATTTCCACTATTATTTTATAATTTCCTTACGAGGCCCATTTTAGACCTTAAAATTTACCTAATTCCACTATCAATCCAAGCACTCCTCCATGCCAGTGATATACCATGACCAAGAATTCGAATGAATATGTCATGCATGCCAAAACTAGAGAAGAAAACATACATGCAACTCAGTACCTGCAAGAAAATCTGATGTAGTTGCTAATCCCAATGACCCCTTGTAATTTCCTTCTCTTCCTTTGCCTTCTTTCTCCAAGAATCCAAGTATGCCACACCCTCCAAGAGTGCTCCAAGAAAACTATAAGTATCCATGAGTACGAGAGAGAGAGAGAAAATAGAAGATAGCTCCACTAAGAACTTGACAAAAACTTACCAACTGATCCTCATAAGAATTTTTATCAATGAGGCCTCCATTTTCTTAATTTTCCATTATTTTCCTTCATTTTCCTCCTCACATGCAACCTGTGACCTTCCACCTTCCTTTTCTCCTAATTTCCATTATTTTTCATAAATAAATGTGCTAAAATGTCATTTTGTCTTTCCAGAGACTTAGCCATTGCCTTTTCCAATTTCCTTAGCCATAATAAACTGAATCAACACCCACTAGGATGTCTTACCCACCATTAATCTTGGAATATGTGTCCCATCACCATGGCCTTATATATCTTTACATGAATGTTTAACCAAGGTTGTTACAACATTAAAAAAGAGGACATCTACAAGACTGCTTTCCAAGCCAGGTATGTGCATTGTGAGTTTGTTGTAGTTCCATTTGGTTTGACTAATGCTATAACTACTTTTATATGCTTGATGAATAGTGTATTGTGACCTTATCTAGACAAGTTTGTTATTATATTCATTAATGATATATTGGGTTCTAAGAATGAGGAAGAGCATGTCGAACACTTAGCATCAATACTGAGATTGCTAAGAGAGCATCAATTGTATTCCAATATTAGAAAATGCAGTTTCTTTTAGACAAAGCTACATTAATTATGGCATGTGGTTTGAAAGGAAGGCATAGCAGTGGATCCGGAAAAGATAAGGGCTATAATGGAGTGGGAAGCTCCTCGAAATGTGGATGTGGTGAGATCATTCATGGGGTTAGTAGGTTATTACAGGAGGTTCATCAGGTACTACTCATAGATTTCTTATCCTATTACGTCGTTACAAATGAAAGGTAAGATTTGAATGGACAGAGGAATGTGCAACCAGTTTTGAGTAGTTGAAGAGGTTGTTGACAAATGCTCGAGTTTTAAAGATTGCATATCCAAACAAAGAGTTTGTGGTATGTATAGATGCTTGCAAGAGAGGGCTTAGTGGAGTCCTTATGCAGGAAGGACAAGTAGTATGCTATGAATCAAGGAAATTGAATGAGCACGAGAATAATTATCTGACACATGATATTGAGTTGGTAGTAATCATCCATGCATTGAAGATGTGGAGACACTATCCTCTTGGCAAGAGGTTTGTATTGATGAGTGATTACAGTGGATTGAGGTATTTATTCAACCAACTAAATCTAAATTTCAGAAAAGATAGATGGTTGGCTACGATCAGTGAGATTGACTTTGAGATCGTGTACATTAAAGGTAAAGAGAACAGGGTTTCAGATACTCTTAGCAAGAGGATATAGGTAAATCACATAGAAACTATGAGTTCTTATGGGATAGATTTACAGGAAGGGATCTTGCAAGTAGGACAACAAGATGCTAGGTATATGGAGCGTATGCATAGGTTACAGTAGGGTATAAGTGATGAGGATGTGGACTATCGTCTCACAACAAATGGCTTGGTCAAATTTAGGGACAAGATATATGTGTCAGACAATAGTGAGCTCAAGAAGCTTACCTTGAGGGAATTTCATGCTAAGCCATATTTAGGTCACCCAAGATATCCAAAGACATTGATAACGGTGAAGAATTTATACTATTGGTCGAACTTTAAGAAATAAGTGGCAGAGTTTGTGGCTAGGTGCTTAGATTGTCAACAGGGAAAAGTAGAATGTAAGCATCCAGGTGGATAACTTCAGCCTATTTCGATTCTAGAGTGGAAGTGGGAGGTCATTTCAATGGATTTCATTACAGGTTTGTCAAGGACATCTAGAAAGCATGATTCTCTTATGGTTGTTGTTGATAGGTTCAAAAAGGTAGCGCACTTCATTCTAGTGAAGTCTACATATTCAGCTAATGATGTAGCACAAGTATTCATCAGAGATATAGTCAAGTTGCACGGTGTACCAAAGAATATCATATCAGAAAGGGATGTCAAGTTCACTTTTAGGTTCTCGAAAGAGTTATTTGTAGGTTTTGGTACAGAGTTGGCCTTTAGCACAACTTATCATCTGCAAACAGATGGATAGACAAAAAGGGCCAACAGGATATTGGAGGATATTTTGAGGATCTATATGATGCATCAACAGTGGAAGTGGGAAGAGTATCTTCCACTGGTTGAGTTCACTTACAACAATGGGTATCAGGACTCTTTAACAATGAGTCTATTGGAGGCATTATATGGGCATAGTTGTAATACTCCCATCAGTTGGATTCATTCAACGAACATGGTATTGGTTGAATCACACATGTTCGTAGAGATCGAACAGGAAATGCAAGTAATCAAGAAGAATCTAAAGGAAACACAGGATAGACAAAAAAATTATGCAAATTAGAACATGATGTTTAAGGAGTTTTAGGTTAGAGAACATGTGTACTTGCACATCAAGCCCAAGAAGAGCTCCTTAAGGATTGAATAATGTGCTAAGCTGACACCTCGATTTTGTGGGCCTTTCAAGATTCTTGAGAGGATTGGACTAGTATCTTATTGACTTGCACTGCCTCCAATAGTGAAAGTCCATGATGTTTTCCATGTTTCATTGATCAATAAGTATGTTAAAGATGTTTATCATGTGATTGACTGGTCTGTATTCTATGTGGAACTAGAAGGATAATTCCAGTTGGAACCTCGGTGCATTTTGCATATAAAAATGCTCATGCCCCGAAACTTAGCAATCAAGCAGGTTAAAGTGTAGTGGAAGCACTTTGGTCCCAATGAAGCTACATGGGAGATGGTGGATCATATGCGGGCTATGTATCCTTCTCTATTTGCTAGTTCATCAAATGTTTTTGGTATATGTTTTGGTGAGATGTTTTGGTATATGTACATATGTATATGGATGTAAATACCACCATGAGTTGTGTTATAAATCTTCAATATGGATTATGGATGTCATGTCATTATGATTTTCATGTTGTTGTGTTTCTCATGTTGGTTTGCTTCTGAGCAAGATGATCATTGAAAAAATTGCAACGAGCTAAGTTAAAAAGCTCCATGGCCAGTATGTTTTCTTTTCAACAATATTGTTAGTTGTAGGTGTCATTGAACACCAAGGATGATGTTCCCCCAAGGGGGAGGGTTATGTAACATCCCTGGTCAAAATTTAATATAATAAATTTAATAAAGAAAAAATAATAACTATGGTCATGGGACACATATTCCAAGTTGAATGTTGTGAAAAACATAGTGATGGGAATCATTTGTGATTAATTAATGGCTATGGAAATTGGCAAAGGTAAAGGCAAATGCTTTGGAAAGGCATGAGGCATTAATTGAAATCTTATTTATGAAAATAATGGAAATTAGGAGAAAATGAAGGTTAAAGGTAACAGGTTGCATGTGAGCAGGAAAATGAAGGAAAATAATGGAAAATTGAAGAAAATAGAGGCCTCATTAATAAAAAGGATTCTGAGGATCAGTTGACAAACTTTTGTTAGTTTTAATCTTGGAGCTCTCTATTCTACTCTCTCTCATATTCTTGGATACTTAGAGTTTTTGTAACATCCCTGGTGAAAATTTCATTTAATAAAAGTTAAAACCAATAACCATGGTCGATGGGACACTTATTCCAAGATGAATGTTGGGCAAGACATCCTGGTGTGTGTTCATTTGGTTGTTTATGGATAAGGAAATTGGAAAAGGCAATGGTTAAGGCTTTGGAAAGGAAAAATGACATTTTTGGCACAATTATTTATGAAAATAATGGAAATTAGGAGAAAAAGGAGGTGAAAGGCCATATGTTGCATGTGAGGAGGAAAATGAAGGAAAATAATGGAAAAGGAAGAAAATAAAGGCCTCATCCATAAAAAGTCTACTGAGGATTAGTTTGTTGCAGATCCATTTGGGCATATCACTCACAACATTCAGATCATTACTATTAGGGCTCATCAAACCCTAATCCAGTTGCTACATGCCCTAGAAAAGTCATCACTTTGAAGGCCTCCTTCCCTGAAAGTTTCCTGGCCTGAAGCCCTCCATAAATTCCTCCTTGAGGGACCAGCGTAGCCTTAGTTAGGGGTAAAAGCGCTTCAGTGTAGGTAGGCCCATGTAAGGGTGCATTTCAGTGCACATAGGCCCACTTTGACCTACGCTGGGTGAGATTGAGCGAATTCTTCATACGGTTCTGGGAATACTCTTATCTTCTGGAGCATTCTAGAAGATTCCCACACTTATCATCTCCTATGAGATCAAAATTGGATAGGGAATGAGTTAAGTAACCTCCTATCCTCTCATCCCTTCCTCCATGGAAACTAACTCTAAGTTTAGAAGGCCATTCAATACCCTCATTTATGACCAAACCACCTCCATTTTCCTATAAATTGAGCACTCATCTAAGTGATCAAGGGTTGGACTTTGAGAATTTGTAAGGAGATATTGTTGGTGTAAGGTTTGAGATTGTAAGCAAGTATTGTTATGCTGCCAGAGTGTTTTGCTTTTGATGTGATGTTGGATCGAACTCAAGCCGGAGGAGTGACATTGGATCGGACTTCATGGTTGTAACTCTTCCTTCTACTTAATAAAGTTGTTTACACCTTTTTCCATATTCTTGTCTTTATGTATGATGATTATATGTGTAAATTCTTTCGATTCCATTTTCTTATAGTAGATAGATCTCTTGCTTTGACTGGTTTTTGTCCTCTGTTTATGATTGCAGGTACTTGTCGAGTGGATTAAGTTCAACAAGGAGCGACAGGAGCCATACAAAGGAGACAAAGGGAAAGAAAAAGATAACAAGTAGGTCCCTTGTCTTATTTATCATCTATAGAAAAAGGTTAAATGCTTTAATTTTGTTTTTCTAGGTGTAGCTACCCACGTAGGGAAATTGTGTTTATCCATAGATGCAAAATTCCACATAACAAATTAGCGACCATACTGGGGAACGATCATCATTTCGGGTAGTTTACCTTAATTATAGTACACCCTAGTAGACTTTACTTGCTTCCATTGATCTTGTTTCAACCTTTTTGAAGTGTTTTTTGGTATAAATTGTGCTTGAAAGCCCCTAGAATGGCCTCTCTAGCACCAACACAAGCTTGGTTAAGACACAAAGCACTGTAGAGCACCCTTGGCTTGAGGACAGTGCTCTGTCTCCCATTTAGGGCTGTGTTGATCCTCCTTAGGTCAAAAATCACACCTTTGACTTGATTTTTCCCAAATTTCCTTATGTTTTTGCTTGCTGAAAGGTCAATGATTGTTGTGTCTCTGAAATCAATTTGTGTTTCGTTTGCTAGCCCTACTTTGGTCTTGATTGTTTAGTGTTTCTTAAATGATTTCTTTATCACTGTCAATTTATTTTCAAAGTTATTTTATAGTCGATTAATATTTGTTCAAAAGAAAGTGTCATAAAAGTCTTCATTTCTTTCAAAAAGGAACTGTCGTAAAGTCTTTGTTCTTGGAAAAAAATATTGATTGATTGTATGTGCATTAGTTTCCTTTTGTTCATTTTAACATTAAGGTAATTGAAAAGAAAAACTTGCATTTTTCATTGAAAAAGTTTGAGTGTGCTCATAGGAATAGTTTAGGGAAATTACATTAGATGTGCTCTTTGTTCTTTGATTAAAAGAATCTGGTTGCTCTATCCCTACTAGCTAAGGTTTTCATTGTTCAAATTGAATGAAGAGAATGCTTATCATTTTAGTTTCATTCTAGGAATCTCAAAGACATCACGTGGTGAACCTTGAAAGGCAAATTCTTAATCAAGATCAACTTAAAATTAACCTCAATTAACCTAATGGAGAATTGTCACCTAAAGCAAACAATTTAGAGGTTCTAGGCTAGAGACGCGTTATGGCATCGTAAAACATAGCAGTTGTGGCTAACTTGTCTGCGATATATTTTGAGTGTGATACCTCATTCCACGTATGTGAGCATATCATATCTTGTCCACGTACCTTCGGGTATATAGGGCGGCGTTACAGTATGCAAAGTATAAAGGAATGCTCTCACCATGTGGTTTCGCATTAGACAACGCTAATACAGATTAGGCCTCCATGTACTTTCGGGTATATATGGGAGGACAACACTAGGTTTCTATCCGTCCTTAGGTAACTGAGTCAGCCACCTTATACACTGTGATACACCGAACACAACATTCGGGGATATTGTCTGCCTGTATTTCTCAGTTCGTTGGGAGGTATTTTGCAGTTCACAGTGCTTGGTAAACCTTTTGCCTAGTTTACCCCTTTTTGTTTATTTCTTTTTTGTAATAAAATCAATCAGCAATCATGGAGGAACATCAAACCTTACCCCATCATTCACTGAGGATAGCGAGTAAACCACCTTTACCGCCTGAGGCTACACCTATCCGGTCAAAGCGGTCTCGTTTTACTGGATCCAGTACTCCACAAACTTATGGTTCTTCATCTGAATTATCAGAAACACCTATCCTGATAAGTACTGTGACCCTAGTTACTCCTACAATTACTGGTACATCTGTTACTGAAGTGGAATCTCCACAATTACCTAGGGATACTAGAATTGAATCTAATGAAACGGTAACTCAATTTGTTCAACAACAAGTTGATTCTCAACCCAAAGTTGTTCAACAAGAAATTACTTCTGAACCTAAATCTGCTCAACCAGAAGTTGATCCTGAACCTATCACATTTCAATCAAAAGTTACTTCTGAACCAGAAGTTGTTCAAGAACCCCAAACTGAACTTTTTCTTTTACCAGAACACTTGGATCTTGAGGTTGAACAATCAAAAGTTGTTACCATACCGGAAGAAGATCGACTAGTACATCCTCAAACATCTGTAACTATGGAGACTTACTCTTTACCTCAAGAACAATACCGGAAATCTATTACGGACCTGATGGTGAAATCCTTCCACCTAGTTTTATTTCAATAGAAGAGGAATTTGAGGTAGAAACACCCAAAAATTCATTCCATTTTGGAACTGGACTTTATCTTTATCCTCATACTCCTCATTTTACTGCTCCTTTTGATCTTGATTACTTTCAGACACCCATTGATTCATTAGGAAATTTATTTGAACATTTGACTATGGCAGAGTCAACATCCCAAATTGTACCATCTATTATAGCTACGACAGAATATTCTGTCGCAGCCTCTTCGATGTTTACTATGACACCTGAGTCACATTTGTATGGTGTTCCATTCGTCCCATTGGGTTACAAATCTTTATCTGGAACCCACACAGGTGTTGCTTCTAGCCCTTGATCTTCATCTATGTCCTCTACTGGAATTTTATTTGGTTCTTCATTAACGGATACTGAACAGCTAGACCCATCAAGTCAATATCAAGCTGGCTCTAGTGCCATATGTATCCGCTTTACACTTGACTACCCCCATACGAAGAATAGTATGCACAATCTCCTTATCCTCCATTTTCTCGGGAGCAACCATATGTCGGTATGCCTTCGTCTTTAGGTCAACCTGGAATGATTGTCTGTCAGTGGTAGCCAACAATGCCCATTCAACATAGGCATGTGTATCCATCACAACCTATGCAATCTGTCTCATCCATTCCAACTATGCCTATTGTTACAGCTTTACCGCATTCACAAGCTCAGGTTGTTGTATCTCAACTTGTGCAAGCTGGTCCTTCAACCTCAGACCCCCAAGTTTTAGGTTTATAGTTTCAGCCTTCTCAGGCAAGTTTACAACAACTACTTATGCCTGGAGTCCAAAAACCTCAGGCCATTTTACCTTTTACTGGAATGACTCAGACTTACACTAGTTTAGTGTATACACAACCTATTCAAGCTTACGTTGGTGGGCAACAACCATTATATCAACAACCATTGTATCAACAACAATTGCTTCAATAGCCTTGGCAGCCCCAATATCAACAGCAGCAATTCTAGCAATACCAACCTCATCCAGGACTTGGTCAACAAGCCTATGTTGGGTTTGGTAAACAACAAGTTTACCCAGGTCCTGGTCAACAAGCCTATGCTAGGTTTGGACAAAAACAAATGTATCCTGGTGCTCAACAACCACCTTATACCAAATTTTCTCAACAAACTTACCCCTATCAAGGTTACCAGCAGCAGATGCCTTATGTTGGTATGCAAAGGCCTATTGCCCAGGCAATCCCATCTTACCCTGGATATGCTCAATCTGACCTCAATAGACAGTTTCCTTTTGTTGCAACACTTGAAATACCATATCTAAGTCGACTCACCAATGATCCAATTCTTTATGCACCTTGGTGGCCGGTGATTCCTCATAAATTACCTTCTGATATTCTGAAATTCAATGGAAACCCTGGAGAAGGCTTGTCCAACCATGTCATGAATTTTCATTTATGGTGTTCATCAAACTCCTTGAATGATGATTCAGTTATACTATGTATTTTCCAGAGAACGCTTACTGGTCCAGTTGCGAAGTGGTACATTGAGTTACCACGAGCTTCTTTTGATAAATTTACGACCCTAGCTACCACGTTTTTAACCCACTTCCAGTTACCCATATGATATGAAACTGGAACAGAATTATTAACCAACTTTAAACAGACCACTGCTACTCATATCTCTGATCATATTCATGAGTGGCGTCGTCGTCATCGAATGGTTAAAACTTATGTTCATGGTCAGCTTTTGGCTGAGTGGTTTATAAAATCCTTTTTTCCATCTGTCGTCGAGGATGTGGCTAAAGGTGGAGTTGTCACTAAAGAGAAAGAAATTTCTCGTGCCCAATATTTTGACTTGATTTATACACAGTCTGGCGTGCTCTATGACAAGATTCTGAATGCACCCTGACCATCTTTCATTGTTCCTCCACCACCATCGAGTAAGGACTCTCATGCCGGTGACGGTGTGATTGGTTCTTCGAGCACACAAAAGGCAGGTAGACCATCTGGTCAAACGCTTTCCATTTCCAATCAAACTTCAAATGTATCTGATAACACTCTTGCTTCCGAAATCAATGTCGTGTCATCTCACAAAGGAAAGAATGCAAAGCAACCAACAAGCAAGAAGAAGGGGAAAAAAGAAGAAACAAAATAATCCCCCTCAAGAGAAATCATATGATTCCTCTACTTCAGCTAGGAAACCTCGTTACCCATGTTTAATTTGTAACGATGAGAACTTTACGAGAGATTCTCTCACCACTCTGAAGTCTCAAAGCTTCTGAAGACTTCTATTACATCCGCAGTGTTGACTGATCCTTTTCTGAACTCGGGGACACATATGGTTTCTACAGACCATGCTTCCACTTCCCAAGTGCTTATGCCATCTGCATCTAAGCCTAAAATTGATGTTTTGGTGTCAACACGAAGTAAATATTATGGAAATCAACTGTCATAGTTGAATAACCAGATTGATCAACCTAATCCTTCAACTTCGACTTCGTCTGATCCTATTCCACCACCTATTGCACCAGAGTTAACAATAAAACCACCTAATGGAGTTGTACATAAATCAACATTTAACCCTCGAGCTCGAGTTGCACAGAACTATAAAATAGTAGAATATTTGGCTCAGTCACCTTCTGCTATGTCGATGCTTGAGCTGCTTCAAAATTATCCGTCCCAAAAGCAGGCTTTGTTGTCAGCCATTGGTGGAATCAATCCAATTGATTCCAATCTTGTGGTTTTCAACCATGCGGGTTATACGCCACAGTTACCAGCACAATTAGCATTCCTGATTCAAGTAAATTCCTTGAATAAACTTATTCACCAAACCATTATTTACGAGGGGGCATCTACTTGTATTATGTCTATGAATTGCTGGAAAATTCTTGGCTCATCGCCTTTGTCACGTTCACCAACAACGTTAAAAGCTTTTGACGGTTGCACATATATGCCTTGTGGAATCTTGAGTAATCTACAAATTGAACTAGGGGAAAAATAGTAACTGTTGAAGTTGAGGTTGTTGACAGACACCTTGACTACAACATTTTTCTAGGAAGACCGTGGGTTTATGCTATGACTGTTGTGGTTTCAACATACTTTCGTACGATTGCATTCCCTCATAAGGGAGGAATCACAGTTATCGATCAACTCAATTTCTTTGCCTCTAGTTTGCAGGCTACTGGAAGCATTCCGTTAGTTCACAAACCCCCGTTATCTCTTCAAAACATCGGTGTAGGTCTCTTCAAGGATTCTTCTCTAATGTGTACTTTTTCACTACCGTCACCATCAAACATGGAGAAAGTGGCAAAAGTTGAGACTTGCAATATGATATCTTCCACTTCATTTGATTTAAGGAAGATTACCAATAGTTCTGAAATTGATAGTAGTAATGAAATCATGCCGCTAAGCCCTATTGAGCTTGCATAGCAATCAATATTTCTGGCTTGCACGATGAACCTAAATCCATCTTCGCCAATTATTTGGGTAGACCGTTCATTAGAATATGGTACTTCCTCCGATCCTTTTTCACATATATTTTCTACTAGTGAAGGAATCATCCAATTAATGATGACGGAAGAAGAACCATGGGAAGATTATCATCATTGTTCCCATCTTCTAGATCACATAGAAGATTTTTCAAAACTTAATCACCCTTCAGTTGTTGATTTTATTTCAAATTTTGTTTTTATAGATACAGTAGATTCCAAGCAAAACTTTTCAAATATCGAAGAAACTATTTCTATCAATATTTTGACCAAACCTAAAGTTGTAGAAAACATTCATGTTGGAAAATCTTGTTTTCCATCAGATCTTGATATTTACCATGCTCTATTTCATGAATTCCGAGATATATTTGCATGGTCATATGGGGAGATGCCAGGTGTTGACTCTAGTATAGTTGAACATGAATTAAAAATGTATCCTGATGTCAAACCAGTGCGACAACACCTCCGTCCTGTTCATCCAAAGAAGGCTGTTGTGACTAAAACAGAAGTTGAAAAACTTTTGCATGATGGTTTCATATACCCTGTTCCTCTTACTAATTGGGTTTCCAATATTATTCTTGTCATGAAGAAACAAGGGACAATACGAGTGTGCGTCGATTATAGGGATGTTAATCAGGCTTGTCCAAAAGACAATTATCCCCCTCCCTTTATCGACCAGATTATTGATGAATGTGCCAGATGAGAAATATTTTCATTGATGGATGGTTTTTCCAGCTATAATCAGATCAATATCCACCCATAGGAACAATCTAAAACTGCTTTTATTTGTCCATGGGGCACATTCACTTACAGGAAACACCTTTTTGATTTGAAGAACGTGGGGGAAACTTTTCAGAGGGCAATGAACTATGCCTTCCATGACATCAAACATATTTCTCAACCATACCTTGATGATTTACTTGCTCATTCACGAAAGCGGACTGATCACCCGCATCATTTGGGAGCTATATTTTTATGGTGCTAACACTACAAAATACAACTCAATCCACACAAATGTGTGTTTTGTGTTGGTTCTAGTAATTTTCTTGGTTTCGTAGTATCTAAGGAAGGAATTTGACTCGACCCACTTAAGGTTCAAGAAATTCTTGACTTTCCTCCACCTTCCGATCTACTAAAGTCACAGAGACTCCAAGGGAAGGCTAACTTTCTGAGGAGGTTCATTCCCAATTATGCTAAAATGGCTAAAGGATTTACTCGTCTATTGAAAAAGGGGATACCCTTCCACTGGGATCAGGTTGCGCAAGCTTCCTTTGCTGCTCTTAAAGATACCTTGATTAGAGCCTCATTAATGTATTCCCCGAATGATCAAAACGACTACTTCATGTATCTCGCCGCTGCAGATACAACCATTGGAATGGTTTTAGTCCAAGAAAAAGATGGTATTTAACATCCAATATATTATTTGAGCCGCAATATCAATGATACAGAAGTTAAGTACTCTTACGTCGAAAAGTTAGCTTTGGCTACGGTTCAAGCTGTATAGAGATTTCGCCACTACATCTTGATCTGAAAGACCACTGTCATTTTGGATTGCAACCCCATGACACATATTTTGTCACGTCAATTACTTGGGGGAAAATAATCAAAATGGATCGTCATTTTGTAGGAATTCGATTTGGGATTCATTAAATCCAAATTAAATAAATCTCTAGTTTTCGTCAAGCTTCTTTGTGACCTTCCCTCGAATACCATTGATCCAACATCATAACCATAAATTCTAGATGAATCTTTGTTCTTGATTTCATCATCTGACTCGTGGTATAGAGATATATTGATTTATCTCCAGACCTAAACTTTCCATCTAGATACCTCTCGCTCGTAACAACAACGTATCTGATACCAAGCCAAAGATTATCTGACCATTGGCGACACTCTATACTGTCGTGGTATTGATATGATTTTACGGACATGCCTCACTCATGAGGAAACTGAGAAAGTTTTGAATGATTTCCATTCAGGTTCTTGTGGTGGACACTTATCTGGTTATGCTACTGCACAAAGGATTCTCTATGTTGGTTACTTCTGGACCACCATATTCAAATATTGCATTAATGCAGTCAGAATTTGTCATGCATGCCAGATCTATGACCAAAAAGCTAGATTACCACCTGCACTATTGCATCCTATCGTCGTTGTTGGACCATTCGCCAAATGGGGCATTGACTTCATGACATGTAACTCTCACTTGGGCTAGGGGAATGGGTACATTATAGTTGTTGTTGACTATTTCACAAAATGGGTCGAGGCGATGCCTACATTAAACAACAGTGGAGAGACGACTGTACTTTTCTTTTTCAACCACGTGGTTGCCCAGTTTGGTGTACCACATGTTATAGTTACAGATCATGGGTCGTATTTTCACAATCACATGATCACTAAGTTAACTGCCAAGTTAGGACTTTCACATGATAGTTCTACACCTTACTATCTGCAAGCTAATGGACAAGTTAAGGCCATCAACAAAGTCCTGAAGTGAATTCTTCAAATAATGATAGGGGTTCATAAACGAAACTAGCATTTAATCCTGTACTCTGCTTTGTGGTCATATCGAACCTCAGTAAGGAATGCAACTGGATTCAGACCCTTTTAATTGGTGTATGGTATGGAGGCAATCTTGTCGATACAATGTGAAATTTCATCTCTTAAACTCATAATTGACCTGTTACCTGACACTTCTGATGAATAAAGTGTGTTTCTTAGAACTTATCCATATGGATGAAACCCGTCGTGATGCTGCATCAGCTAACGAATCACATAAGAAACGAATCAAGGTGCAATACGATCGAAATGTCAAGCCTCACATTTTCTCAGAAGGAGACCTGGTCTTGCTTTATGATCAGGAAGCTAATAAACTAGGAGCAGGAAAATTTGAACCACTATGGATGGGCCCTTACATTTTCAAGTGTGTTTTGGAAAAAGGTGCCTACGAGTTGGTGGATTATGATGGAATTCCATTTTCGCAGCCCCGAAACGGGTTATATCTCAAACGTTACTATGCTTAATAGAGTGTAGTAAAATCAATGTATATATGCTTTAATAGCATGCTTTTGTGTCAGTGTGCCTTTTAGAGTTTTTATGTAGTTAAATAATCTTCTTTGCATTTGTTGCAGATATCAGAATCTTTGGAACCATTTGTTGGTTACACTGATGCTGCTAGTCGTAGTACGTAGAACCTATCTTCTGCGGGATGGGCCATTTTCGCTCCAAGTGGAAAGTTAGTGAGTTTTCAAGGAATTTGTACCAGTCGTTCTACGAACAATATCGTTGAGTATAGTGCATTGATCGAACTTCTCTTTGATGCCCTTTCACTTGGCATTCGTTGAATCATCATTAGGCTAGATTCACACGTCGTTTTACTACAACTAACAAACGTTTACACCATCCGAAACACAACTATTCTTCGTATGTTCCTTAGAGTTCGTCTTTTGGAAACAAATTTTGAGTACATTCAATCTCAACATATTTCCAGAAACTTTAACACATTAACTCATTCATCAGCGAACTATGTGTTAAACAGACATTTGCGACACATGTAAAGGTAAATTTTCAATTCACATCATTAGTTGAATCGGATTGCACATAACCACATATATAAAAACTATGAAAGTAAAAAATAGATAGATGTTTTAAAGTTTTTACAAAATTGTGTCCAAGACATGTTTGGTCATCTGACCTAAAAAACTCAAAATGCATACAAAAATCATCCTGAGTAGACCTAGTGTTGCTCATGATAACAGTTCACAGCCTGAACTATCATGCGCAATAGCCTCATCCAACGGTTAGGAACACAAATAGTATGGCACTGCAGCCTCATAGGTAACTCCTCAATCCGGATATCGTAATACTGAGGGTTAACCCCTCTACATGATCCTGCAACTCTGCTAGTGTCTCAGTCAAATCAAAATCCTGGAGAACTGCTCTCTCGACATTTCTCTACGCTGGTCCACTTGCCTCCTATTGATGTCCCATAGGTAAAACAGTACCAACATTTGTATGCATGGGAACGATTTTAGTTTAGTCTTGGAAACATAAAAAACACACAAACATGTAGAAAGTTAAAAATAAAAAACATTTGGTCAAAAACAATTTACCTATAGCACGCCATTGAGCACCCACTGGTAAACTCAACTATAGATCTCCATGGAAATCCATCCATCCATGTGTATGGATGCTCCTCGATGACAATGTGTTGGCTCAAGACACTCAAGTGCATACTGCATGTAGGATTTGTTCGCCAGATGAAGTGTCACACTACCTGCCAACTTTGCGATAGTGAAAAGGATTGTTCTCAAAGGAAAATCACGAATATCTTTGATGATTATCTTTCCGTATTTTCTAGGCTATGTACCCGGCCAAAAAAATTGTCGAACATAGTCCCTCACTGATTCACCTCCATGGGAAGAACCTGAAAGAGAAATGGGGGCACCACATCTCGACAACCCTATAAGAAAGTAAACATCATCGATCATAATAAGGACCACTTTGTCCCCTATGTGAAAAGCCCAATCCATTGGATCCCATGCATGAACTAAGAACTACAACAGTTCTAATTGTTGCCTCATCCCAGACAACCTGAAGTATTTGAGCAACCCACAATTTCTAAGGACCTCAACAGTACCGGAATCATTTAGGGAAACCATGTCTTGTTCTTCATGCTCTCTTTCTCACCAAGTAATAGACATTCTGATCCGATGAAATCCTTAAAGCAAACCATAAGCTTAGTTACGATCCATTTCATGCAAAAAACTAGAGAAATTTTGGGCCAAACAGGTGAAACAAATTTGTGACACTCGCCCAGCGCAACCCAGGCAAGGAGACAATGCGCTGTAGAGTAGGTACCCTTCTGTTTGGGTTCTATGCAGTGTAGTTTTTGATGTAGAAGGTTGCACTGATCCCAGGGCGAAATATACTAACCCCAGGGGCCCTAAAAACCCAAAAAAATTGCTTGAAATTGTAAAATAATGACATGAAAATAAAGAGGAGAGGTAGATCTTCTACCTGGTCTGGACGACATGTGAAATGATCCACATAATCTCTTGCAATCAAGTATTGAAGATCGAAGTAAAAAACTAGTTCATAGCACAAACTGAATGGTAAATATCAAATGGTGAAAATGACATGGTAAATTCTTGTTTTATGTTTATTCCATGATCATTAAATGAGTAAACTTTAGTATTTACCTATTTTTACCAATGAAACAGGTATGTTTGATCCGTTTGGTGTTGCTTTGAACATATTTATAGTTGACTTACTAAATTTGACATGCACGATCGTGAATTGTACTTTGACCACAGAGCATACTTTTATCTCTTTTTCGAGCTCTGTTAAACATCGAAAGAGGAACCCACTTGGATTCCTCTTTAAGCTCTTTTCAGACTCTCGAAATATGAAAATATTCTCGAGCACTTGTCCTTTTCAACTCGTTAATGGATTGGAAATGACATGTACTCAGTATAAGTTTAACCCTTTTTCGGACTGAGATAGATTATTTACGAAAAAGGAATACATTGATCAAACATGCTGTTACACAACATTTTGTCATTGTCCTTGTACTTCTCGTTCCTTGATCCTGGAGGACCTCTATAGTGAACCCCGCATTCTTTGCCTTCATGAAGAAACTCACATTGTGTCCCTCTTCATGAGCAGATAAATTCCCTTTTGCACCATTGATCTAGGTGGATATTGGTGGCCACCTACCAAGTCCACCTAGACCCCCACCATTATTTCTCTTAGCATTTTGAGTTTCCTTAATTGTAGCACAACTTACTATTTTTAGCAATTTTTTGGGTCCTGAACTTCCAGAGCCGTTTTGAGGCCATAAACGACATTTTTTGGGAAATCTGGGGGCAACATGGGTCCATGGACCTCCCAAAGTGGTCGTGCTCGAATAGATCTTTCTAACGAGCTATTGTACGTGTCAAACAGAGATCGTATGCCAAAGTTACGACCCCGATAAGTTGATGTACCAATTTACCCAAATGCGGCCCACAGTTTGGCGTTTCATCTTCTAGGGTTAGGTTTTGGAATGTTAAGGGTTTTCCATTGTTTCTCAACAATAAATAGGCCTTCGAGCCTCATAGTAAGACATTTCAGAGGCATGTAGCCACCACATCTCTTCTCAGAGATAAGCTACCATCGCCCTAGCTGGTTTATTTCCATTACTGTTTATAAGCATATTTCAGTATTTTACATTAATGAAATGAAGTATTATTTCCGCTGAATATCTGTGTTTATGGTTATCTCTGTAATTTTTTGCGTTCTTTTTTAAGTCTGGATCAGTGGTATCAGAGCGGTTTGCTTTTTCTCTGTTTTCCTTTGCATGTCCCCAACGAGGTCGGGATATAAGGAGTTATGGATTGAACTGGTCGAACCTTTGCAAGACCATCCTCGCAAATCCTGACAGCCTCCCATGGCGGATGAGAAGAAAGATGAGGGGGCAAGAGATCCTATCAAAATATTACTCGAAGAAGCCCTCGAGCGACAACGGAACGCGATGATGGACAACTTTGCCCAGATCCTTCAGCGGCTACCCAGAAGTGACGCATTCGAGGGTCAGATAGACGCATGCTGTAGATAAATGGTTAAATCTGCTAGAGGGTTATTTTTCTGTTCATGAATTTTCGAGTCGGGAAAAGATTTTTTTCGCTCTTCTCAAAGCAGCCCCCCACGTCAAGGACTGGTGGGAAACCTACTGCGAGCAGAAGGATGAAAGTACCAGCTCACTATTTTCAGCCGCACCCACCTGGAATTCATTCCGGGAGGCCATCAAGGAGCAGTACTACCTTGTCGGAAGCTATGAGGATGAATACATAAAGTGGACCACCCTGCGGCAAGGAAGGGACCAAGACGTGCCGAAGTTCACCAATTTTTTCCATACCCTTCACACAAAGTTGGGTATCAAGGATTCGGAGCAGCATTTGATACTCAAATACCACGGCTGCCTGCACAAGTACATCCAGGAAGAAATACAATTCCTGAACATCTCCTCACTCGACACAACATACCGATATTCTGTCAAGGTCGAGTAGAAGTTTAAACAAAAGAAGCGAGACTTTGGATCTGCGAATCCAAAGCAAGGGAAAGGTGCTCCTAAACCACAGAAAAAAGGATAAAGCCAAGGCGGGGCAATCCAAGACAACCTGCCAAAGCTGCAAGAAAAGAACAGTGCCGCGAAGCCAAAAAAGGACACGGGAAAATGGTGTGAGTTCCATAAGAGCTCCACTCACAACACAAGTGAGTGTGGGGCCAAGCAGTCACTGGTGGCTGAGCTAAAGGTTTCAGAATCAGATGCATGTTTTGAATCTGAGTTAGAAATCGACAAGGGGAATGACAAAGGGAAGTAGATCATTGATGCCGATCCCAACGCCACTGTTGCTACTGGCAAGATCCAGAAAAATGAACCCGAATATCCAGAGGAGGAGGAGCGTCTCTTCCACTCCCAAATGTGGGTAAAGGGATCCCCGCTACAGTTCATTGTCGATAGCGGGAGCGAAAAGAACCTCATTTCGGCAGAGGTCGTGAAGTGGTTGGGCTTATCGACCACAACACATCCACAACCGTACACCATCAGGTGGCTTCACCAAGGATGAGATCTTCATGTAAGCCAACAGTGTCACCTTCCATACAACATCAAGCCCTTCACAGATGAGGTATTGTGTGACATTGCTCCCCTTGAAGTTTGTGATGTATTATTAGGACAACCATACTTGTGGAAGGGACATGCTGTGTATGAATCAAGGCCTCGTGCTGTTATTATTACATTGGGAAACAAGTTGTACAGGATACCAGAGGTAGCACCACCTACCACCATCTCTTTGATTACCGCAAAATAATGCAATAAGCTCATTTCCAAAACTGGGAAATTTGTTTTTCTGATGATACGCCCTCAAGGAAAGAAGAAGACGGTGGCCGCAACCTCCAGACAGGGCCCCTCCACACGACAACTACAAATGGACAAGGTCGTGGAGGAGTACAAGGACATCTTCACCTCCCCCGCAGGGGTTCCTCTGCACTGTCAGGTCAAGCACTCCATCGATCTGACCCCACGTGTGCCGCTACCCAATGGACCAATTTATCGATGCTCTGTTCTGGAGAACGATGAAATCAAGAGACAGATTCAGGAGCTCCTGCAGAAAGGTCACATCCGTTTGAGTTCATCACCTTGTGGGAGCCCGATCGTGTTGGTATAGAAGAAGGATGGGACTTGGAGACTCTGTATTGACTATCGGGTGCTGAACAAGATCACTGTCCGTAATAGGTACCCGATCTCGCATATTGATGACCTCCTGGACCAATTAAAGGGGGTGAAATATTTCAGCAAGATCGATTTGAAGTCAGGATATCACCAGGTACCGATCGAACCCTCTGATGTGTGGAAGACTGCCTTCAAAGTCAAGGAGGGCCTTTTCGAATGGTTGGTTATGCCTTTCGGATTGACGAATGCTCCTGCAAACTTCATGAGGCTAATGGATGACATCTTGCGGCCATTCACCAAATCATTTTTAGTGGTATACTTGGATGACATTCTGATCTTCAGCCAGAGTTGGGAAGAGCACCTCCACCATATTCGACAGGTTCTCCAAACACTGCGGCAACATAAGCTATGTGCCAATTTGGAGAAATGCACTTTTGGCATGACCCAGGTTCAATATCTGGGATATATTATTGATGAACAGGGGGTGCATGTAGATCCAGCCAAGATCCAAGTCATTCGTGATTGGCCATCTCCAACCACTCTGACAGAGCTCCACAGCTTTCTAGGTCTTGCCAACTTCTACCATAGGTTCGTGTTGGGGTTTTCTCAAATCACTTGGCCCTTGAGTCAAGTCACCAAGGGAGGAGCGAAAGCAAAATTCTTTTGGTCTGAATCTCAACAGAAGGCATTCATAGAGTTGAAAGATCGCCTCTGCACGGCACCAGTGCTCGTGTTACCAGATTCACAACAACCATTTGAGGTCGAGACAGATGCCTCTGACTATGCTATTGGGGCAGTACTTACTCAACAAGGGCATCCAGTGGCATATCACAGTGAAACACTTTCAGACACAGTCCGTGTTGAGATTGCAACAAGATGATGGAGCTTAGTGAAAAGAGTCGCCTTCACTAAGTGGGCCCGCAGGCTATTTTTGGCACAAGTCTATTTTTAGACTATGTCTATTTTTAGACATATGGATCATGTCTATGGATTGTAGGTTGTTGTTTATGGATGATTGGTCAAGTTGGGAAAAATAGATGGACTTCTATTTTTGATGAAAGTGTGAGTGATCACAGTGTGAGTGATCAAAGTCTATTTTTAGACTAGCTGTCAAAAATAGAAAAGTCAAATATTATTATCTCACAATAATATTTGGACTATAAACTTAATCTTATTCTCTTGGAGCACTTCAGTTTGAGCTACAGAGGTGGCACATGCAGCTGTCAGAAAGAAATACGCTTTTCTTATGAGTCAGTTGAGTTGTTGCATGCATGACTTCAGTTACAACTCAATCAGTTGAGTTTGGTGGAGTTGATGGAGTTGTGTTCAGTTTAGCTTTGTTAAACTGGTTGTATTTAGTCTAACTGGAAAATAGACTAGAGATGAGTTGGGTGAATTAGTTATTAATTAATTCACAAGTTATTAACTCATAATACAACTAATGAATACATCAGTTAACTCAGTTGCATGTCAGTGCATGTTCAGTTCAACAGGGACAGGTGGTAGAGAATCAGATTGCTATCAGTTGTGACTATAGTTGTGCACCAGATCTTGCACAATCAAGGGATTGAGTATGCCAATGAGTTTGCTCACGTATTTGCCCACATTATAGCTTGTGCTCACGTCCAAAAAAGAGTGAGTGACTATTTTTCAGGTGAAAAACGAGTTTGGTGAGCCATTCTCATCAGTTCTTGAGCAGGTATTGAGCAGTGGAGGTAGGCAAGCAGTGGAAGAGATTTGGAGATCAGACCTAACTTGTATTGTGTGTAACAGAGGTGGAGATACTTGTGAGAAGTATTATGCTGTGTAATGTTACATGACTCAATCATTAATATACAGATAGTGTGGGGTTTTTAGCGAGATGCTTTCCCCGGGATACATACTGTGTTAATGTGTGAATGCTCTTGATGTTTTATTGTTATTGATGCAGCTATATTGATGATCAATGTAGAGGAGCTTATGTATTGTGTATGTATTCCGCAATAGTACATGATCAGGATAATCTCTGTTGAATATGTGTTAATTTATTCAAAATTTCTACATGGTATCAGAGCTGTTGATCATCAGATCTACTATTCAGGAAGTGTTTACATTCTATTTCTTTAGGCAGAGCCTGTAATCGGGCCAGGTAGCCTCTGGATTCATCCTTCCTTTGGAAGGTGAAATATCTGGTAAAAGCCCATACAGTCAATCTCTGTACGAGAAATATTTTGTTCTCACGAATTCTAGATGGGAAGCAGTTGAGTTGGAGCTGGTGGAATTCGAATTTGCAGCAGTGTTGTTGAAATGTCTTTCAACGGATTGCAAATGTTATTCCAAAGCAAGAGCGACCTGGCACTCAAGGATAAACTCAGTAACAATAAGTATGAGAATGGATCTTCATCAAAGGTATCTGATGAAGAGAATTGTGCTTTGGCTACCAAAGCAAAGAAAGGGAAGAGCAAGAAAGCTTCTCATTCCGGTGCGAAAGGCAAGAAGCAGGATATGTCCAAGGTGAAGTGTTTTCACTGTCACCAGCACGGACACTATGCCACAAATTGTCCGCAGAAGAAGAAGAACAAGCAAGCTGCTGGATCTGCAGGGGGAGAGGCCTTAGCTTCTCAGTTTGAGCTTGATTTTTCATTGATCGCATGCTTGGTTTCAAGTGTGATGGGATCAGTGTGGTTCTTGGACAGTGGTGCGTCTTTTCACATGACGGGAGATAGAGATTTGTTCTCTGATCTGGAGGACAAAGATCTTGGAGTGCACATCGAGATGGGCGATGATGGTAGATACAGTGCGACCGGTATCGGTACCATTTCCTTTGAGAGGGAGTCTGGTAAACCCTTTGTATTGAAGGAAGTCATGCATGTTCCAGGATTGAAGAAGAATCTCATCTCAGTGGCGATGTTAGAAGACAAGGGGTATGATGTTGTTTTCAGCGAGGTAAAGGCCTTCCTGCGCAGCAAGACAACTGGTGAGACCCGGAAGATAGGGGTTCGAGTGAGGAACCTTTATCAGTTGCATGTAGATGGATGCGTAGCAATGGCAGGCAAGGCAGAAGGATTGATGAGCTGGGATGATGGCGAGTTGTGGCACAGGAGATTGGGTCACCTTCACCATGGAGCCTTGAAGATACTGCAACAGATCACTACAGGGCTTCCTAAAGGCACACTTGCGCAGTCAGATCAGTGCAAGGGGTGTACTTTGGGGAAGTTTGTGAAAGCCACCTTTCACGAGAGAATTCACACAGACCTGTGTGGACCTTTCTCAGTTGCTTCGACAGCAAAACACAGGTATTATGTGATTTTTGTTGATGATTTCTCCCATAAGTGCTGGATCTTCTTCATGCAGAAGAAGAGCGAGACATATTCAAAGTTCTGTGAATTCAAAGCACTGGTCGAGAAGGAGTCAGGGAAGAAGGTGAAGGCTCTTAGGAGCGATAATGGTGGTGAATACATCTCGGACGAGTTCAAGGATTTCTGCAAGGCAGAAGGGATTCGTAGAGAGCTCATAACTCCCCATAACCCACAACAGAACGGGGTAGCTGAGCGGAAGAACAGAACGATCGTGGGTGTTGCACGGGAAATGTTGCATGATCAGGGCCTACCCCTTCACTTGTGGGTGGAAGCATGCAATACAGAAGTTTATGTGCAGAACCATTGTCCTCATAGGATACTTGGCATGAGTACACCTGAGGAGACTTATTCTGGTAAGAAGCCTGATCTTTCTCATTTGAGGATTTTTGGTGCTAACGTTTACATGCATGTGACGAAGGATGCCAGGAAGAAGTTGGAGCCGACCGCAGAGGTTGGGATATTTGTGGGGTACATTGATACGCCCCACAACTATCGTGTGTATTTTCCAGACAGTGGTAAAAATGTTGTGCGACGGGATATAAAATTTCAGGAGGAGAAAGACATGAAGTGTTCGCTTGAGAGGGAGCTACACTTGCATGCAGATGAGGAGCTATTAGTTCCTAAGGATGAGCTTCAGGACGTGGATCAGCCACAGGATGAGGTTCATGGAGTGGAAGAGACCACTCATGCAGCACCAACCATCAGAGGGCGAAAGCACTTGACAGAAGCTGAGCGACTGGCTCAAGATGCAGAGAAAGTTGTAGGACCACCTACAACCCAATGCAGGCAGAGACAGTCACCTGATCCGTACACTGGATACATGGCTCTTATGAGAAAGTGTGTTGTGACTGAGCCATCCTCTTTCGAGGAAGCTGTGGAGGATCCCGCATGGGTAGACGCCATGGTGGAAGAGTATGATTCTATTGTCAGAAACAGTGCATGGGAGATTGTTCCTAGACCGGAAGGGAAATCAGTGGTGGGTTCGAGATGGATATACAAAGTTAAGCAGGCAGCTGACGGGAGTGTGGAGAAGTACAAGGAAAGATTTGTTGCCCGAGGCTTTTCACAGATTGAGGGGATCGATTATGAGGAGACCTTTTCACTTGTCGCAAGGTATTCTTCCATACAGACGATTCTTGCTCTCTCAGCGCAGATGGGATGGCACATTCATCATATGGATGTGAAGACTGCATTCCTCAACGGAGTCATTGAGGAGAAGGTGTACATTGAGCAACCCGAAGGCTTTGAAGTCTTCAGCAACGAGTCGCATGTGTCCAGGCTCAAGAGAGCGTTGTATGGGTTGAAGCAAGCACCACGTGCTTGGTACACATGGATGGACAACTATTTCACAGGACTTGGATTCTCCAAGAGCGAGGCGGATCCGAACCTATACCAGATTGTGGTGGAGGGTAAGTTGCTTATCAATGTACTGTATGTTGATGATTTGATTCTAACGGGTGATGAACTGTTGATACTGTCATGCAAGAAGGATCTTGCTACAGAGTTTGAGATGAAGGATTTGGGCCTCCTTCACTATTTCCTGGGATTGGAAATATGGCAGCGCAGTGGTGGACTGTTTGCTTCTCAGGGCAAGTATGCTCGGGAGATACTGGAGAAGTTCAACATGCATGGCTGCAAGCCTGTTGATACTCCTCTTCTTGGAGGTTGGAGGAAGGAGGATTCCACTTCGAGAGAAGAAGTGGATGCCACTGTTTATCGATAGTTGGTGGGGTCGCTGATGTATTTGGTCAATACACGACCTGATATATGCTATGCAGTTAACCAGCTTTCACAAGCTATGGTTAAGCCTACCAAGCTCTTCTGGAAGGCGGGCAAGCATGTATTGCGCTACTTGAGAGGCACATCGGGATATGGTTTGTGGTACAGACAGGAGGATGAGGTGAAGCTATGTGGCTTCACGGATGCAGATTGGGCAGGGAACCCAACAGACAGAAAGAGCACATCAGGAGGGGTCTTCAGTATTGGATCGATAGCAGTTTCTTGGTATAGCAGGAAACAGAGATCCGTGGCACTCAGTTCAGCGGAGGCCGAGTATATGGCAGCAAGTTTGGCTGCATGCAAGGCTATATGGATGAGGAAGATCCTAGTTGGTTTGTTCGGTTCTCATTTGGATCCTACTGTGATTTACTGTGATAACCAGAGTTGCATTAAACTCTCGGCTAATCCTGTATTTCATGATAGATCTAAACATATTGACATCAGGTACCATCATATCAGAGATTGTGTGCAGCGGAGGATCATGTTACTTTCGTACATTCCAACGGAGGATCAGGATGCTGATATTCTGACGAAGGCTCTCACTAGGAGCAAATTCGAGTACCACCGAGGCAGGATAGGGGTTGCTGATAATCCATATCTTGTCGAGAGGGAGTGTTGAGATTGCAACAAGATGATGGAGCTTAGTGAAAAGAGTCGCCTTCACTAAGTGGGCCCGCAGGCTATTTTTGGCGCAAGTCTATTTTTAGACTATGTCTATTTTTAGACATATGGATCATGTCTATGGATTGCAGGTTTCTGTTTATGGATGATTGGTCAAGTTGGGAAAAATAGATGGACTTCTATTTTTTATGAAAGTGTGAGTGATCACAGTGTGAGTGATCAAAGTCTATTTTTAGATTGGCTGTCAAAAATAGAAAAGTCAAATATTATTATCTCACAATAATATTTGGACTATAAACTTAATCTTATTCTCTTGGAGCACTTCAGTTTGAGCTACAAAGGTGGCACATGCAGCTGTCAGAAGGAAATACGCTTTTCTTATGAGTCAGTTGAGTTGTTGCATGCATGACTTTAGTTAGAACTCAATCAGTTGAGTTTGGTGGAGTTGATGGAGTTGTGTTCAATTTAGCTTTGTTAAACTAGTTGTATTTAGTCTAACTGGCAAATAGACTAGAGATGAGTTGGGTGAATTAGTTATTAATTAATTCACAAGTTATTAACTCATAATACAACTAATGAATACATCAGTTAACTCAGTTGCATGTCAGTGCATGTTCAGTTCAACAGGGACAGGTGGTAGAGAATCAGATTGCTATCAGTTATGACTATAGTTGTGCACCAGATCTTGCACAATCAAGGGATTGAGTATGGCAATGAGTTTGCTCACGTATTTTCCCACATTATAGCTTGTGCTCATGTCAAAAAAAGAGTGAGTGACTATTTTGCAGGTGAAAAACGAGTTTGGTGAGCCATTCTCATCAGTTCTTGAGCAGGTATTGAGCAGTGGAGGCAGGCAAGCAGTGGAAGAGATTTGGAGATCAGATCTGAGCTGTATTGTGTGTAACAGAGGTGGAGATACTTGTGAGAAGTATTATGCTGTGTAATGTTACATGACTCAATCATTAATATACATATAGTGTGGGGTTTTTAGCGAGATGCTTTCCCCGGGATACATACTATGTTAATGTGTGAATGCTCTTGATGTTTTATTGTTATTGATGCTGCTATATTGATGATCAATGTAGAGGAGCTTATGTATTGTGTATGTATTCCGCAATAGTACATGATCAGGATAATCTCTGTTGAATATGTGTTAAATTATTCAAAATTTCTACAGTCCGGAAGTATCCCACTTATGATAAAGAGATGTATTCCATTATGCAGGCATGCCGACAATGGAAGCATTACATTTTGGGGAAGGAAACAGTCATCCACACAGACCACCGACCCCTGTAGTTCATACAGATCCAAGTGAAATTGCAGAATGATCGCCATTAGAAGTGGTCTACATACCTAGAATAGTTCCATTTGAATATCAAGTATAAGAAGGGTAGCACCAATAATGTTGCAGATTGCCTCAGTCGACCACTGATCATGGCGTTAACCACTGTGCTCAACTCTTATGGGCACGAGACTTCTGATTGGCCACTTCTCTATTAAAGCGACCTAGAATTCGGCCACACGTACCAGACACTCTTGAAGGGTCGGCATGTTCCAGATTTTCACCTCCAGGATGCCCTGTTATGCCACCTGGGTCACCTTTGTGTTCCTTCAAGCGAGTGTGCCAAGATGATTTGGGAAGCACACTACAGTCGGGCTGTTGGGCATTTAGGGGTCGAGAAAATAGTGGCAGTACTACAAAAGTATTTCTATTGGCTGAATCTTCGACAGGATGTTGGGAAGTACATCAGATCATGTACTGCCTATGCCATTGCCAAACCGACCATCAAGAAGTAAGGCCTCTATGCCCCACTTCCAACCCCTAGTCGACCTTGGGAATCCATCTCCATGGATTACATGTCAAGCCTTCCTTCCACTAAGCATGGAAATGACTGTGTTTTTGTGGTCGTCGACAGGTTCTCGAAGATGGCTATTATAGCGGCCTGCAAGAAGAATATCACAGCAGAAGACACTGCTAAACTCTTCTTTGAACGAGTGTGGGTGAACTTTGGGATCCCACAGTCTATCATCTCAGATCGGGACAGTCAGTTCCTCAGTACATTTTGGTCCAGTCTCTGGTCAATGCTGGACAACAAACTCACTAAGTCCACAGCCTTCCATCCTCAAACTGATGGCCATACAGAGGTTGTCAATAGGATGACTGTGCACATTCTGCACATGTACAACTCAAAGCATCCATGCACATGGGACAAGAGCCTCCCCTATGTTTAGCACAGCTACAACCGAGCTCTTCACAACTCTACTGGCCACAACCCTTTTCAAGTGGGCTTGGGATTCCAACCACTATGCCACATTGACATGGCCATGCCACTTGCAGCTACTCACACAGAGTTGGCTCATGTCCAGTCCAAAACAGATAAGGCAACCAGCTTCATCGAGCACATCCAACATATTCGCCAGCAGGTCCATGACATTTTGGAGAAATCAAATGCCAAGTACAAGCAGCGACATGATCAACATCAGGTGCCACACAAGTTTCAGGTGGGCGACAAAGTCTGGTTGCATCTGCAAAAGGAACGCCTTATTGGAGCCTATCGGAAACTAAGACCACTCCAATATGGTCCTTACACCATTACTAAGGATATGGGAGACAATGCATTTGAGCTCAGCATTCCCCCATTCCTTGGCCTGCACCCAGTGTTCAATGTGGACCGCCTTCGGCCATACTTTCCACCATTACTATACACATCAGACATTGCAGAACAACTCACACCCACAAAATTAAATCCAGATTGCATGGAACAAGCTGCAACTGATCGGATCATGGACACACAGATCAAGAACACTCGCCAACAGAATATCCAACTATATCGAGTTGTTAAAGTAGGCAAACTCCTTCACCAGGGACCAAGTTCAACAAAAGTTTCCTCATCTCATGGAGGAACTCAACGCAATGGGGACCATTGCTTCCAAAGGGGGGAGGAATGATCCAGGTGGATATTGGTGGCCACCTACCAAGTCCACCTGGACCCCCACCATTGTTTCTCTCAGCATTTTCAGTTTCCTTAATTGTAGCACAACTTACTATTTTTAGCAATTTTTTGGGTCCTGAACTTCCGGAGCCATTTTGAGGCCCTAAACGACGTTTTTTTTGAAATCTGGGGGCAACATGGGTCCATAGACCATGTTTCCCTTCCCAAAGTGGTAGTGCTCAGATAGATCTTTCTAACGAGCTATTGTATGCGTTAAACAGAGATCGTATGCCAAAGTTACGACCCCGATAAGTTGATGTACCAATTTACCCAAATGGGGCCCACAGTTTGGCGCTTCATCTTCTAGGGTTAGGTTTTGGAATGCTAAGGGTTTTCCATTGTTTCTCAACAATAAATAGGCCTTCGAGCCTCATTGTAAGACAGTTCAGAGGCATGTAGCCACCACATCTCTTCTCAGAGATAAGCTACCATCGCCCTAGCTGGTTTATTTCCATTACTGTTTGTAAGCATATTTCAGTATTTTACATTAATGAAATGAAGTATTATTTCCACCGCATATCTGTGTTTATGGTTATCTCTATAATTTTTTGCGTTCATGTTTAAGTCCAGATCAACCATTTCCCCTGAAACTTATGTTTTTCCCAATTTACAAGACTGGCGCTAATGGCCTTTGTCTCCCTTGTGCCGATGTGCAGAGATTAACATTACTTCTCGTGCCAAACAGAGCGATTGAGTTGTGTTTCAATCACGTCGGTCCTATTATGAAAAGTTTTTTAAATTAGAGTCGAAGCTTCTAGCTCTAAAAGCTTCATAACGGAAGTCTGGTAAATGGTTTGGCCGGATGGGGTTGATGATGATAGTTTGGGCTCCTTTCCCCTATAATGATGGAACTACCTCTAGGGATAATCCCTTCTCCCATGAGAAGAGGATCCATCTCCCATCCGTATTTCCTATATAAACCTCCCTTCTTCCCAAGCACAAACTAGTTGCAGTCATAGTTTTTGGTCGAGTGTTGATGCTATTTTGGTTTGGAGTAGAAAAGCAAGTTATTACTAATTGTAGCTATCTAATTGTGTGAGGGAGAAGTGTGATTTGTTTTGGAGTGAAGCCTAAAGGGAAGAGCTTTAAAACTATTGTTGTTTGAAGCCATCGTGAAATGCTAGCAGAAGTGTTTGGGAACCTGGTCTTGTCAGAAGAAGACTGCGACGTCAAGATAAATGGTTGTAATCTCTCTTTGATATTAATATATGCAACTATCAATTCATTTCCTACATGTTTTGTAATATTACATATTCATGGCTTATTTTTTCTTGAATTGTTAAGTAAGTTGAATTGAAATTTGTCTATTATTATGTTTATTGTCTGTTGTTGTTTACTTGTTTCAAGAGGTTGAAGAAGGAAGCAAGAGATTGCTGGAGTGAGCAAGCGAGGACATCATCAAGCAAGATAAGCAGACCAAGAGGTAGGCCCTCTTGATTTATTCTAACTTAAGGAAATCTTCCATAGAATGTATCTGTTGTGGCTAGACCCATTATCGGGCTAGAGGAATTTGTTCGTGTCTGCACTTATAATTTTACTTCACCACACATGGTCAATAGGTTCTCTCTCGTATTATTTTACGTTTTTTCGGACTTGAGAGACAAATCTACGAAAATGAAATTTTTGTCCCTTTTCAAACTCTCTAAACATGAAAAGGATCGAGTTCTCATTGTCGTTAAACTTGTTAAAACATCAAATAGCAACAAACTTGTCCATCATGACAAGACCGAGTTTCACCTTTGCTAGACTCATTAAAAAATCACATAGTGATGGATTCACCTGAAGGGTGGAATTATACAACACACATATGTTATCCTCCTCAAGCTTTATAAAAAATAAAGAGGTACTGGTCAGCAATGACTAGGGAAAATGGAAAAGGGGTAAACCACTTTATGGTAGCAGGTCTCTCTTGAACATGACACTTTCACTTCATCTCTGTGACTATTTGGGTTGGGTTGTCTGCTTGACGGTTATCATACCTATGGTCTATCATACCATACATTAATTTCATTTTGGGTCAATGTTTCCAATTCATTCAGTGTCGCCGACATGTTCAAGAGAAGTCACTCAGTTAAATTCATCCTTTGCAATATTCATAAACCTTCATTTTCATGACCACCATTCATGAATCGTGTGTCATCAATCACATTCCGTCTCCAAAAATCATTATAGTCATTTTGTGTGGTTGATGTGGGATACATCAAGGCCCTCCTGCGATGAGTCGCATCTTGTCGACACCAACACATTATCCAAGAAGTTGAATTAGAAATACCCTTTCAGTACCTTAGGGCTTGCATACATCAATGGAAACTTTCTCGCTTCCGGCGATAGATTGAGATCACTGGACTTCGACCGAAAGACTTTGTATGGTGTTCTACATCAAAACATTTATTCACTCCATGCAAAATGTACTGCAGTACCTTGAGGATAATTATCATTATCGGTGATTCCTCTCGCGTCTGTTAACGACTTACATCATTGGCTAGTAATTATATGGTGTCTTCCCATGTTTGACTTCAAATCACAAATTCACATGGTTAGACTCGTACTTGAGTGAACGATTGAACGAGATAGCAGACTCCGGATCTAGTTTCATCCATCCGGGCTGCGATTTCAGGATAGTACTAAATCATCTATACAATGGCTTTACACAGATGGTCATCCTATCATGGGTTTATATCTATACACAACTATCTATGTACATGTAATAAAAAGTTTATATGTTGAGCATGGGTATGCCTTCCCTCAGCAATTCATGAAAAATCCAAAATATCATGATATTATGTATTATAATTGATGCAGGTCACCATCCGCTTTAGAACCTCCTCATCACATCGTAAAGCATATCACTCGACATTATCATTTTCAACTTCATGCTTTATGGGGCAGCTGTTACAGATCCATTTGGGCACATCAATCCTGACATTCATATCAGTGCTATTAGGGCTCATCAATCCCTAATCCAGTTGCTACATGCCCTAGACAAGTCATCACTTTGAATGCCTCCTTCCCTGAAAGTTTCTTGGCCTGAAGCCCTCCAGAAATGCCTCCTTAAGGGACCAGCACAGCCTTGGTCAGGGGTAAATGCGCTTCAGTGCAGGTAGGCCCATGTAAGGGTGCATTTTAGTGCAATTAGGCCCACTTTGAACTGCATTGGGTGAGATTGAGTGAATCCTTCATAGGGTTCTAGGAATATTATTATCTTCTGGAGCATTCTAGAAGATTCCTACACTTATCATCTCCTATGAGCTCAAAATTGGATAGGGAATGAGTTAAGTAACATCTTATCCTCTCATCCCTTCCTCCATGGAAACTAACTCTACGTTTGGAAGGCCATTCAATACCCTCATTTATGACCAAACCACCTCCATTTTCCTATAAATTGAGCACTCATCTAAGTGATCAAGGGTTGGACTTTGAGAATTTGTAAGGAGATACTGTTGGTGTGAGGTTTGAGATTGTAAGAAAGTATTGTTATGCTATTGGAGTGTTGTGTTTTTGATGTGATGTTGGATGGAACTCAAGCTGGAGGAGTGACATTGGATCGGACTTCATGGTTGTAACTCTTCCTTCTACTTAATAAAGTTGTTTACACCTTTTCCCATATTCTTGTCTTTATGTATGATGATTATATGTGTAAATGCTTTCGATTCCATTTTCTTATAGTAGATATATCTATTGCTTTGATTGGTTTTTGTCCTCTGTTTATGATTGTAGGTACTTTTCGAGCGGATTAAGTACAAGAAGGAGCGACGAGAGCCATACAAAGGAGACAAAGGGAAAGCGAAAGTTAACAAGTATGTCCCTTGTATTATTTATCTTCTATAGAAAAAGGTTAAACGCTTTAATTATGTTGTTCTAGGTGTAGCTACCCACCTAGGGAAATTGTGTTTATCCATAGATGCAAAATTCCACATAACACAGTTGGTAACCTTTTTTCAGTTCAGTGTTGGATCTCGCTCTCATTATTCTCTCTCTCTCTCTCATACTCTTGGATACTTAGAGTTTTCTTGGAGCACTTTGGCATTGGAGCAAGGCAGGAAAAGAAGGAAAGAGGAAGCAAAGATCAAGTAGGGAAAGACACGATCAAGTAGCTACAGTAGGCTTCATTGAAGGTATCGACTTGCATGTGTATTTTCCTTACTAGATTTGGCATGCATGGGATTGCATGTGGTTATTTTCCACCATGGCATGGGTTTTTCCATGTGTGACATTATTTTCAATCTAGCCTTGCCATTTCCTGATAGCTTTGATGAGATGGGTTCTCTCATTCGGTTTATGTGGGATGACCAGATTAGATTTGAAGTTGAGTGGGGTGGATCTCCAAATTGAAAAACACATGGTTTGAGTGGTCCATGAACTGGATTGAGGATCATGAAGCCATTGGCCTAGTAACCCTTGAACTAAACTGCAGGTTACGATAAAGCCAGATTGTGTACCTTGGTGGGCCTAGGAATCCTTGCCACTGAATGGTGGAATATATGACAAAGCCAAGAGGTGGATTTTCTCTCCGTTGGGCATAGCAGTTACGGGATGGAATGCACAATAAAGCCTAGAGATTATGATCTGAATTTAAATAGGAACGCAAAAAATTACAGAGATAACCATAAACACAGAGATGCAGCGGAAATAATACTTCATTTCATTAATGTAAAATACTGAAATATGCTTAAAAACAAAAATGGAAATAGACCAGCTAGGGAAATGGTAGCGTATCTCTGAGAAGAGATGTGGCAGCTACATGCCTTTGAACTATGTTACAATGAGGCTCGAAGGCCTATTTATTGTTGAGAAACAATGGAAAACACTTAACATCCCAAAACCTAACCCTAGAAGATGAAACGCCAAATTGTGGGCCCCGTTTGGGTAAATTGGTACATCAATTTCTCGGGGTCGTAACTTTGGCATACGATCTCCATTTGACGCGTACAATAGCTCGTTAGAAAGATCTATCCGAGCACTACAACTTTGGGAAAATAAACATCAATCCATGGAACCATTTTGCTCCCAGATTTCCCAAAAAACATCATTTTGGGCCTCAAAACGAATCTAGAAGTTCAAGACCCGAAAAACTACTAAAAATAGTAAATTGCGCTACAATTACGGAAACTGAAAAACTGAAAGGGACGGTTGTGGGGGCCCAAGTGGGATAGGTGGGTGGCCACCAGCATCCACCTGAATCAGATTATGTATCGGTGTAGGGCCTAGTGATCTGTGGATCAGATTGTGGATGCACGGTAAAGCCTAAGTGACTAGGAGGCACTCAAATTCCTCACGATGTAGGCGGAAAACTCGGTGGCATCCATGTTGATTGGTGTTTTTTAATGTGTTCTATGAGTCCCCATTCATGATCAAAATATGGCACGAGGGTGATTGGCTGAAGAGAGACTTGGCTCAACCAATCTATGGTCGGGTGGAACGTGGTAGTCCCATCTCCGGTTGGTTCATTGCATTCATTAATGAGAAATTAATTCCCTTGATTTTCATGTGTAAATGTACTTATGTATATATGGATTTTGATGGTTGATATGTTTATGGTATTTATTTTCCTATTATGTTGGTTATATGTACATTTTATGACAGTATTTATGTATGGATCTCAACATGTTTTTAATTGTATATGAATGGATAATGTGTTTATGACCTAATAGATGATAATGCAGCAATTGACATGAGGGAACAATGGTTCATAGTGATTCTCATCTAATTATGATATCTATACATTTATTTCTATTGTTTACACCTGTAGGTTACATGTTGATGATATGTTTGATGAAATGCCTGTCATGGCTAGTAGGGGTCTGGTTATGGTCTTGTTCATCTTTTTTCTTTTGCATCATTGTTTCCCTATATTTTTACTGATTATAAATTATCACTCCATTCTGGGTAGTGGCCTGGGCTCAGAGCCTAGAAAAGTGGCTTAAATATTGAGGTTGCTAGCACAGAACTGGCAATTTTGGTCGCTGTTCGACATCAGACAAGCATCTGAGAGTGACTTTAGGTTGTTGGTCACCCCCTTTCCAATAGCATGAGAGCAAATATGGCCTAAGAGATCCAAAACAATAGTGGGACCCAGGGACAGGGTGTCTGAGTGTCTGGCTTGTCTCTTGAGGGTTTTTTTGATGATGTTAGATGACTGTGTGTGATGTTTCCTCGATTCCACTTCCTTAAGGTCACATAGGAGGTTGAATATAATCATAGTAGCCTCTTGTCTCATGTTTACCCCGTTGGCATGGTTACTTGGGTGGATGTGATAGGAGGGTGTTACAGAGTGGTATAAAAGCATGGTTCAACTCTTTGATTGGATGGGCGGTGTGTGTTGGTCATGCATGCATGTCAGTTGTATGTGTGTCTCTTACACTTGCCTTTCACATGCTTGTAGCATTGGCTTGATGATTGATTAAGGTTGTAGTATGGTTGTTATGGAAATTTTATATTGATTTCATGAAATGTATTCGTCATGAGTATGTGACTAGTTGCATATGGTGTTATGTTGCTTACATGTTGATTTGATGTCTCCTACTTACATCCTTATATGCTAAGTTACATTTTTTAATATTTTGATTACATGTATCAGTCTTGTAGGTTGATTACAAGAATTGATCGATTATGTTCGACTACATGCATTTATGTGTGTGTAGTTGACTAGGAATTGCTTATGCATATTGTTGGTTGCATGTAGGAATGTGTACAATGGAGGAATGGTTGTTGTCATGCATGAGGTCATAGCATGCATTGTTGATATTTCCTTGCATTTATTACTGAACCCTAGTTAGAGTGATGTTTATGCGTTGATACATTTATTTGTGTGTGTCTATATGTTGTTATGTTTATGCTATACATGTATCACATTGATTTTAAAATCTTGCAAACAAGGTATCCTCCCCGAGCTATACTAAGGTACGTCAATTTATTGTTATTTGGTTATATGACATATTATTCTTTGCACGAAAAGATCAATTGGCTAGCAAGGTGGTAGACTATGTAGAATCTCCCCTTACATCAGATGAGCAACATAGTGTAGGGCATACTTCTAATTTGGCTGATACATTGAGAAGCTTGAAGGAAGAGATAAGGATTTGTAAGGCAGATAATGACCGGATGATAAAGGCACAAGAGAATCAGGCAAAGGTTAATTCCACACTTGTTTAGAGTTTGTCGGAATTGCAGCAACAAGGGTCGCTTCAAATCATCCATGGACATGAGGATGGAACTAATGGGGCATATGGCAGTAGATATCCTAGTAGACACAGTCAGATAGATCCGTTACAATGAGAGATGGCAAGTTTTTTGACACTCTCAATAGGAGGGGCGATGAGTACAGGTACTATTCTAGTTTTGGTTCTAATAGACATCATGATCATCATCGCTATCATACTTACAGGAGGAATGATAGGGGATAATTTCCGGATGAATTCAAGAAAGTGAAACCACCTAATTTTGATGGAGATGTGAAGAATATGGAAGATGTAGAGGCTTGGATACTTGGGATGAAAAAATTCTTTGAGTTGCATGAGTACACAGATAACATGAAGGCTAGAATAGCTGTCTTCAGCTTGAAAGGTAAAGCATACATCTGGTCGGAAGATGTTAAGCGGATTAGAGATCTCAGGACGGATGAATTGATTTGGTAGGAGTTCGATAGGAGTTTCAGGAAGAAATATTTTTTAGAGAGGTACTATGATAGTAAGGAAAAAGAATTCTATGAGCCAAAGATGGGATCAATGACAGATGAAGAGTACACAACCAAGTTCCTGGAGCTATTGAGGTATGTACTGTTAGGAAATTATATATTACGGAGCAATGGAACACATATAATATTGCAGAAATATAAACACAGAAAACGCACAAAACAAGAGAGACACAGATATATGTGGTTCACCCAGTTTGGGCTACGTCCACCCCGAACAGCCAGTCCTTCCTTTCTATTATCCAGCAAAATGAAGAGATACAACCTACAACAAAACCGCTGTAATATCCTCTGTTTTCTCTCACAGTCTCACCTCTATGTTTCTCGCTCACCGAATACACATCTATATCTCACAGCCTCAAATACAATGCCCTCATATAAAGAGAGAGGTTGCCTTCTAGGGCAAAAAACCCTAAACTAAACATAAGTTCTACCGTCAGATCATCCGCCTAATGAACGGCCCAGATTGACTAGAAATTACTATACTTTTACAAGGCAATTTTACAGCTGTTTTTAGCTTCGGGGGCGCTGCCCCCGAAACCCCCCGCCAGGGGGGGGGCTCCCTGGACCCCCCACGGCAGCGATCATTTTACGGGCGGCGTTGCCGCCCCATTTTGAACTGGGGTCCAAAATGCCGGTACTATAGAAGATAATCAGGCTCCACACCCAACAATCTCCCACTTGGAGACTGATTGTAGCAACTCCACCGCTGCTCCATTTGCTGGACAATGACTCCTCTTTGGACCTGGCTGTTTCTCATCTTCATCGTCATCCTTGAAGACCAACTGAAACTGAGCATATTCTCAGTTTCTCCCTGGTTACAACTTTTGTTAGCATATCTGCAGGGTTCTAGCTAGTGTGTATCTTTTCCAGCTTCAACTCTCCATCTTCCAACACTTGATCGTATGAAATGGTACTTTAGCTGTATGTGTTTTGTCCTGGAATGAAATGCTGAGTTCTTTGCAAGATGAATGGCACTTTGACTATCACTGTATAACGTGCCCATATCATGCTCCTTACCCAATTCACCCATAAACCTTTGTAACCAAATCATTTCTTTACTAACCTCTGTAGCAGCAACATACTCTGCTTCTGTTGTTGAGAGTGCAACAACACTTTGGATTTTTGAAACCCAACTGACAGCTGTTCCTCCGACAGTAAATACATATCCTGTAGTGCTCCTCCTATTATCTCTGTCACCTGCCATATCTGCATCAACATATCCTTGTAGGGATATGTTTGAACCACCAAAGCATAATGCCTGATTTGTGGTACCTCTCAAATATCTGAGAATCCATTTCACTGCCATCCAATGTTCCTTTCCTGGATTGTTCATGTACCTGCTTACAACTCCCACTGCATGTGCAATATCAGGCCTTGTGCAGACCATTGCATACATTAAACTTCCAACTACTGATGCATATGGAACTTTAGACATATAATCCATGTCTTCTTGGGTCTTTGGGCACATTTCTTTGCTAAGTTTGAAATGGCTAGCAAAAGGTGTACTAACTGGTTTTGCATTTTGCATGTTAAAGCTTTTCAACACCTTTTGTATGTACTCATTCTGAGACAATGTTAATTTTCTATTTTTCCTGTCTCTAGTTATTCTCATACCAAGTATTTGTTTTGCAGCACCCAAATCCTTCATTGCAAATGAATTTGCCAATTTTCTTTTGAGCACATTTATTTCCTGCATGTTAGATCCTGCAACAAGCATGTCATCTACATACAATAACAATATAATATAGCTGCCATCATTTTGCTTTTTCAGATAAACACAATGGTCAGAGTGACATCTAGTATAACCTTGTTCAGACAGAAACTTGTCAAATTTTAGATACCACTGCCTTGGAGCCTGTTTTAAACCATACAAGCTCTTCTTCAACCTGCACACAAGTTTCTCCTTCCCTTTCACCTCATATCCTTGTGGCTGCTGCATATATATCTCTTCCTCCAAATCCCCATGGAGAAAGGCTGTCTTTACATCTAACTGCTCAAGATGCAAATCTTCAGCTGCTACAAGACTTAAAATAGTTCTGATTGAAGTCATTTTAACAACAGGAGAAAATATTTCATCAAAATCAATACCTTTCTTCTGTGCAAACCCCTTCACCATAAGTCTAGCTTTGTACCTTTGCTTTCCTCCATCTTCTTCCTTCAGCCTATAAACCCATTTATTCTTCAATGTAGTTTTTCCTGCAGGCAACCTGACTAAATCCGAAGTCTGGTTATGCATTAAGGAGTCCATCTCTTCTTCCATGGCTACCTCCCACTTCTTCTTGTTTTCAACCTGCATTGCTTCTTCATAACATTCAGGTTCACCGGAATCAGTCAACAATAAATAATATAATGAAGGAGAGTATCGTTCAGGAGGTCTACCTATCCTGGTAGATCTTCTAACACCACTTTCAGGTGTTTGGGGTGCCTGTTGCTATTGTGGTGGTTGTTGATTATTATTATTTTCAGGCACCTTTACTTTTTCAGTGATTTCATCAAGGACTGCGTATTCCTTGTTTTCCTTTTCCTGTTTCTTTTCCTGCAACTGATTCTTATACAAGACCTTTTCATTGAATATTACATCTCTGCTCCTAATGATTTTGTGATTTTCATAATCATATAAGCGATAACCAAAATCATTAACACCATATCCAATAAAGGTACATTTCTTTGACTTTGCCTCAAGCTTTGTTCTATTTTCTTTATCAATATGGACAAAGGCCTCACAACCAAAAGGCTTTAAAATAGAGTAGTTTACCTTTTTACCTGTCCATGCTTCCTCTGGAACACCACCATCCAAGGAACTTGAAGGCCCTCTGTTTATTAGATAAACAGCAGTATCTACAGCATCTGCCCAAAACTGTAAAGGCAATCCTGCATGCAATCTCATGCACCTTGCACGCTCCATGATTGTTCTGTTCATCCTTTCTGACACACCATTTTCTTGTGGTGTTCTTGGAACTGTCTTCTCTCTGCGAATTCCATGCTCTGAACAGTACCTATCAAACTCTTTGCTGCAATATTCACCTCCATTGTCTGATCTAAGACACTTCAATTTCTTTCCTGTCTCAATCTCAACCAAAGCTTTCCATTTCTTGAAAGTATCAAATACATCAGATTTATTCTTAATACAATAAATCCAAGTTTTTCTAGTTGCATCATCAATAAAAGTAACATAATAACGAGAGCCACCAAGAGATGATACCTGAGCAGGTCCCCATACGTCTGTATGCACAAGCTCTAATTTTTCATTCTTCTTTTCTTTCCCAACTCTGAGAAATCTGACTCTCTTCTGTTTTCCATAAATGCAGTTCTCACAGAAATCCAAATCAACATTCTTCAAACCTGGCAACAAATTCCTTGAGTGAAGAATCTTCATCCCTTTTTCACTCATGTGTCCGAGCCTATGATGCCATAATGCTGCATCTGCTCCTTTGGAAGTCAAAGCATTAACAGAGTTAGAAATACCATTGCATAAATACAATGTACCAACCTTTTCACCTTTTGCTATTACCAGGGCTCCTTTTGTGACCTTCCAAGCTTTATCTGTGAAAGTTGTCACACAACCTTCACTGCCTAACTACCCTGTTGAAATCAGATTTTTCTTTAGATCTGGAACATGCCTTACCTCCTTTAGTAGCCATTGGTTTCCATTCTGCTGTTTTACAAGAACCTTACCCATTCCAACAATTTTACAGGGTTTGTCATCACCCAGACGAACTTGTCCAAAATCTCCTTGAACATAGTCATAAAAGTATTTCTTTTCAGGTGTGGCATGGAATGAGGCCCCTGAATCTACCACCCAGGAATCAGTGATATTTTCGAAAGAAAGAATCAAAGCATCTTGTAACACCTCCCCTGTCACATTTGCTTCATGATTGTTTTCTTGTTGTGCATCTCCTTCTTTTCGCTTCCGAGATCTACAGTCTTTCTTTAGGTGTCCTTTCTTTCCACATTTCCAGCACACTATTCCCGATCTGGACTTGGATCTGCCTTTCCTTGATTTACTGCGATATCCTGAGCTCTTTCCTCTTTCCATTTTTCTTCCTCTAGACTCTGCACTCAAAGCATTTCCCGATGTCTCACCGGAGCTTTTCCGTCGCATTTCCTCGCTAAGGATAGCACCGACAACATCATCAAACTTTAAAGTACTAGATCCAGAAACGGAGTTACTAATGGCCATTACCAAACCATTCCAACTTTCTGGTAATGAGCACAAGAATAACAGAGCTCTAACTTCATCATCAAAGTTTACCCCTACAGAACTTAACTGGCTTGTAATTGTATTAAAATCATTTAAATGGTTTGCAACAGATCCACCTTCCGACATATTCATATTAAATAACCGTTTCATAAGAAATACCTTGTTTGAGGCCGAGGGTTTTTCATATAGTTTCGACAACGTCTGCATCAAACCCTCTGTCGTGGTTTCCTTCGAAATGTTGAAGGCGACTGACGCAGCAAGACACAACCGTATTGTTCCGAGTGCCTTTCTATCGAGAAGGTTCCATTCTTCGTCTTTCATACCCGTCGGCATCTTTGTTTTTCCGCCCAATGGTAGGTATAGATCTTTCTGATACAGATAATCTTCCATCTGCATCTTCCACAGCGAGAAGTTTTGGCCGTTAAATTTCTCGACCCTAAACTTACCGTCTTCCGCCATTGCTCCCACTCGAACCAGGAACCCTTCTTTCCGGCGAGTTTATCAGCCAAATAGACCTTCGGCTCTGATACCAGTTGTTAGGAAATTATATATTACGGAGCAATGGAACACATATAATATTGCAGAAATATAAACACAGAAAACGCACAAAACAAGAGAGACACAGATATACGTGGTTCACCCAGTTTGGGCTACGTCCACCCCGAACAGCCAGTCCTTCCTTTCTATTATCCAGCAAAATGAAGAGATACAACCTACAGCAAAACCGCTGTAATATCCTCTGTTTTCTCTCACAGTCTCACCTCTATGTTTCTCGCTCACCGAATACACATCTATATCTCACAGCCTCAAATACAATGCCCTCATATAAAGAGAGGGGTTTCCTTCTAGGGCAAAAAACCCTAAACTAAACATAAGTTCTACCGTCAGATCATCCGCCTAATGAACGGCCCAGATTGACTAGAAATTACTATACTTTTACAAGGCAATTTTACAGCTATTTTTAGCTTCGGGGGCGTTGGCCCCAAAACCCCCCGCCAGGGGGGGCTCCATAAAGTCGCTGCCGCCCCCCCCTGGACCCCCCACGGCAGCGATCATTTTACGGGCGGCGTTGCCGCCCCATTTTGAACTGGGGTCCAAAATGCCGGTACTATAGAAGATAATCAGGCTCCACACCCAACATGTACTGTATCTTACTGATGAGAAGGCTGAAGTTCAAATATTTGTCAATGGTTTTCCATTAGCATTTAGAGATCGGATCGAGTATGATGAGCCTCATTCACTTGAGGGAGTCATTGGGAAATTGAAGCATTTCTATGAGTAGTCAAAGCGTAAGAATGAATCTTATCATGGATGGAAGGTAAAATACAAAGGTAGAGGTAAATGGAAGCCTAAGAGAACAAGGCCTCAACATGTAGATGGGAAAGAAAACATGGCACCACAAAAGAGATTTAATGCAGCTAGATAGGGACATGGGTCACAACAACAACCCCAACAACATAGAGGTGAGGGAATTGGTCGGCTAGAGTGTTGGACATGTGGTGACGAACACCTTAGGAGATATTGCCCGCAGCATCAGGGTGGTAGGCCTAAGATATATAGTGCACAAGAGGCACAAACTATTGGGGATGTTGGTTAGAGTATTCCATGTATCTATGCATCAGTGGACAACAAGTAGGAAAAACACTAGGAATCTATCACTGAGATGGACGGTAAGGTTTGTGATCAAGTTATTTCTATTTTGATTGACACTGGATCTAATTATAGCTATGTTATTCCTAACTTGGTGGATAAGTGTGATTTGAATATGGAATTGCATGCAAATTATTGGTTAGTATAGTTGGATACAAGGACAAAGAAGTGAGTGCATCATTGGGTAAGAGCTTGTGCATTTGACTTAAATGGTATGCCTACAGCTTCAATGTATTACCGTTGGGATCATACAGTATGTTGTTGGGTATGGATTGGTTGTATCTTCATAGAACCAAGGTAGATTGTTGTGACAAAGTTATTGAGTGTGTTGATGACAATGGGGAACCAAGAGTCTTGTAGGGTAAGAAGAAATCCACACCAGTTAGGATGGCGACAATTATGTAAGCAAAGAGTAGCCACAAGAAAGGGTATATTTTATTTGCAGTAACATTTCTAGTGACAAGGATAAGGAGGTTGAGGATGAAAATGTGTTGAACAGGTACCCAATTTTGCAGCAATTTCAGGATGTATTTCCTAAGGACATTATAGAGTTTCCACCTCATAGGGAGGTAGATTTTTCTATTGAGTTAGTGCTAGGGGCAGCTCTAGCATCAAAAATCACATTACAGGATGAACACACCTAAGTTAGTTGAGTTAAAGCTACAGTTGAAGGAAATGTTGGACAAGGGATACATTAGGCCAAGTGTATCACCTTGGGGTGCACCAGTGTTGTTTGTGAAGAAGAAAATGGTACCCTCAAATTGTGCATTAAGTACAGGCAGTTGAGCAAAGTGACTATCAAGAACAGGTACCCCTTGTCGAGGATTGATGAGTTTTTCGATCAGCTGAAGGGGGTAGTAGTGTTCTTGATGATTGAATTGAGATCCAAATACCATCAGGTACACATCAAAGAGGAGAAAATTTAGAAGACTGTGTTCAAGACCAGGAATGGGCATTATGAGTTTGTTGTTGTTCCATTTGGCTTAACTATGCTCTAGCTACATTTATGTGTTTGATGAATAGTGTGTTGCATCCATATTTGGATAAGTTTGTTATTATGTTCATTGATGATATATTGGTATATTCTAAAAATGAGGAAGAGTGTGTCAATCATTTAACAGCAGTATTGAGGTTGTTGAGAGAACATCAGTTGTATGCTAAGCTCAACAAGTGTAGCTTCTTTCAGAGTGAGGTACACTACTTGTGGCATGTTGTCTCCAAGGAGGGCATTGCAATAGATCCAAAGAAGATAAGGTCCATCATGGAGTGGGTAGCTCATAAGAGTGTGGATGAGGTGAGATCTTTCATCAGGAACTTCTCACATCTTTCTTATCCTATTACATCATTGCAAATAAAAGGTAAGAAGTTCGAATGGAATGAGGAGTGTAAGGCTAGCTTTGATCAGCTTAAGCAGTTGTTGACACATGCACCAGTGTTATAGATTGTAGATCTGAAAAAGAGTTTGTGGTATGCACATATGCTTGCAAGAGAGGGCTTGGTGGAGTCCTTATGCAAGATGGAGAGGTGGTATGCTATGAGTCACAGAAACTAAACAAGCATGAGAAAAACCACTTGACACATGATCTTGAGTTAGTAGTGATCATACATGCATTGAAGATGTGGATACACTACCTTCTTGGCAAGAGGTTTGTACTTATGAGTGATCACATTGGGTTGAAGTATTTGTTTGACTAGCTAAATCTGAATGCCAGATAGGCTAAATGGTTGGCCACGATCAACAAGCTTGATTTCAATATTAGGTACATCAAAGGTAAAGAGAACAGGGTGGAAAATACTCTTAGTAGACGGGTACAGGTACATCACTTGGCAGCTATGAGCTCCTATGGGACAGACTTACAGGATAGGATGTTACAGCTAGGTCAACAAGATGTCAAGTATATGGAGATTGTGCACAGGTTGTAGCAGGATGTTGGTACAAGTACATGTGATATTATAGGTACAAGTACAAGTATAGGTATCAATACAGGCACAGGTGCAGGTATAGGTGCAGGTGCACAGGGTATGGATTATTGTCCTACAACAAATGGATTGGTCATGTTCTGAGACAGGATATATGTGTCAGATATCAATGAGCTCAAAAAGGTGATCTTGAGAGAGTTTCATGCGAAACCATATTCAGGTCACCCAAGTTATTGAAAAATATTGACAACAGTGAAAAGATATTATTATTGGTTGAATCCGAAGAGGGATGTAGCAGAGTTTGTAGTGAGGTGTTTCGATTGTAAGCGAGTGAAAGCAAAATGTAAACATCCAGGTGGACTGCTACAACCAATCGCGATTCTGGAATGGAAATGGGGGTTATTTCCATGGATTTCATCACAAGGTTTCCTAAGACACTGATACAACATGATTCCATCATGGTCAGTGTGGAAAAGTTAACAAAGGTTGCACACTTCATCCCAATGAAGTCTACATTCTCAGCTAGTGATGTGGCATAGGTATTCATCAGATATGTGATTGGATTGCATGGTGTTCCAAAGAAGATTGTGTCAGACAGGGATGTGAATTTCACTTCCAAGTTTTGAAGGAGTTATTTTTAGGTTTGGGCATAGAGTTGGTCTTCAGCATCACCTATCATCCACAGATAGATGGACAGACAGAGAGGCTCAATAGGATATTGCAGGACATGTTGAGGTTGTATGTGATGCATTAGTAGTGGAAGTGGGAAGAGTATCTCCCTTTCGTATAGTTTCCATATAACAATGGTTATCAGGAGTCATTGAGGATGAGTCCTTTTGAGGAATTGTATGGGCAGAGTTGTAACACTCCCATCAGCTGAAGTGATCCAATTAGCAGGGTATTGATTGGACCTAATATGTTGGCAGACATGGAAAATGAAATGCAAGTGATCAAGAAGAATCTAATGGAAGCACAGGATAGGTAGAAGAGTTATGCAGATAGGAATAAGTTGTTCAAGGAGTTCCAGGTTGGGGAATAGGTGTACTTTCACATCAAACCAAATAATATCTCCTTGCAGATTGGATCATGTGCCAATATGGCACCACAGTTTTGTGGACCCTTCAGTATCATTGAGAGGATTGGGCCAGTAGCCTATCAACTTGTGTTGCCTCCGAAAATGAAAGTCCATAATGTTGATCATGTGATTTACTGGTCTGTATTGCAGGTGGAACGAGATGGAGAATTCTAGTCGGAGCCTCAGTGTATATTGCAGAAAAATGTGCTCATGCTCTGGAACCGAGTAATCGGGCAACTTAAAGTGTAATGGAAGCATTTTGGGACTGATGAAGCTACATGGGAGATGGAGGATCAGATGCAGGTTGTGTATCCTTCCTTGTTTGCCTGTTAAGGCAAAGCAACTTTGATATGGTGGTGTGGTATATGCCTTATGGTGGTTTAGTATTTTCTTTATGGTGGTCTAGTATATGCTTTATGGTGGTTTAGTATATGCTTTATGGTGGTTTGATATATGCTTTATGATGGTTATGTATATGCTTTATGGTGGTTTGGTATATGTGAAATGTTGTTTTGATATATGCTTAGATATGGTGTTTAGTATATGTTTTGGTATATCGTTTGGTATATGTTTTGGTATATATGTTTATGGTGATGTTGCTACATGTACATATGTGTATGGACGTAAATACCACCATGAGCTATGTTATAAAGCTCCACTATGTGGTATGGGTGTCATGTTATTATGTTTATGTTGTCATGTTACTATGCTATCAGGTGGTTATGTTATCACGATGTTATGATGTAATGTGGATTGTGACCCAGTAGGATGATCATTGAAAATACCATAATGAGTTGTGTTATAAAACTCTATTATGCGGTATGTTGTCATGTTTTCATGATGTTTTGTCTTGAGTAGGTATTTCATTGTAAATATTGAATCGAGTTGTTTCATAAAGCTCCATGAGTAGTATGTCTTCTTTTAGCAGGTTGTTGAGGTATATGTGTGATTGAACACCAAGGACGGTGTCCCCCAAGGGGGAGGGTTTTGTAATAGCCCTCATGAAAATTCCATGTAATAATATTTAAAAACAATAACGATGATCGATGGGACACTTATTCCAAGCTGAATGTTGGGCAAGACATCCTAGTGTGTGTTGCTAAGGAAATTGGCAAAGACAATGGCTAAGGCTTTGAAAAGGAAAAATGGAATTTTTGGCACAATTATTTATGAAAATAATGGATATTAGGAGAAAAAGGAGTTGAAATGTCATAGGTTGCATGCAAGGAGGAAAATGAAGGAAAATAATGGAAAATGAAGAAAATAGAAGCCTCATCCATAAAAAGGTTTCTGAGGATTAGTTGGTAACCTTTTGTCAGTTCAGTGTTGGAGCTCTCTCTCATTATTCTCTCTCTCTCTCTCATACTCTTGGACACTTAGAGTTTTCTTGGAGCACTTTGGCATTGGAGCAAGAAAGGAAAAGAAGGCAAGAGGAAGAAAAGATCAAGCAGGGAAAGGCATGATCAAGCAGCTACAATGGGCTTCATTACAAGTATTGACTTGCATGCGTATTTTCCTTGCTAGATTTGGAATGCATGGGATTGCATGTGGTTTTTTTTCTGCCATGGCATAGGTTTTACCAGGTATGATAGTATTTTCAACCTAGCCTTTCCATTTCCTAATAGCTTTAATAAAATGGGTTCTCTCATTTGGTTTATGTGGGATGGCTGGATTGGATTCGAAGTTCAGTGGGCTGGATCTCTAAATTGAAAAACACATAGTCTGAGTGGTCCCTGAACCAGACTGAGGATCACAAAGCCAATGGCCTAGTAACCCTTGAACCAGACTGTGAGTTGTGGTAAATCCAGATTGTGTGCCTCGGTGGGCCTACGAATCCTTTCCAGTGAATGGAGGGATATACGATAAAGCTAAGAGGTGGATTTTCTCTTCGTTGGGCCTAGTGGTTTCGGTATTGAATGCACGATAAAGCCTGGAGAGTATGTATCAGTGTAGGGCCTAGTGATTCCTGGATTAGACTGTGGATGCACGGTAAAGCTTGAGAGACTAGGAGGCACTCAAAATCCTCATGGTGTAGACGGAGAAATCTGGTGGTATCCATGTTGATTGTTGTTTTTTGATGTGTTCTATGAGTCCCACATTCAAGCTTGCAATATGGCACAGGGTTGATTGGTTCAAGAGAGACTTGGATCATCCAATATATGGTCGAGTGGAACGTGGCAGTCCCATCTTCGGTAAGTTCATTGCATTCATTAATGAGAAATTCATTCCCTTGATTTTCATGTATAATTGTATTGATGTATATATGGAGTTTGATCGTTGATATGTTTATGGTATTTTTGTTCCTATTATGTTGGTTATATGTACATTTTATGACAATAGATATGTATGGCTCTCAGCATGTTTTCACTTGTATATGAATGGATAATGTGTTTATGACCTAATAGAGGATAATGCAATAATTGACATGAGGGAACAATGGTTCAAGGAAATTCTTAGATAAGTATGATATCCCTACACTTAATAGTGTTGTTTAGTATTAGCACTCCAGCAAACTCTCCTAGGTTGTAGCTCGGAGATGCATGGTAACATATAAATCTTCAATTTCGTTCTCTGAACCATTGGTATGGATTGGGGTTTGGATCAAGTCAGATGACTGTTTCAACTCTGTTTCCACTCAAGACATGCATTAACACCCTCAGCTTGATAAGGCTTTAAACCACTAATTCTCAATAGTTTATAAATTTAATGAATAGATGGAGAATCCTGACTGTACCAGTAGATACATACATAAACACATATGAATGGCTAGCTATAGAAAGTAAATGAAGCTTGCAAATCTAATTTATCAACGCAGGGATAAGATGATAGTTATTTGGCATTAGACACAGAAGAAAAAATGAATAACCTATTCAAGTGTAAGCTTACAACAGAGGAGAAGATGGAAATTGAACATGTAACAACAGAAGAAGCTTGTATTACTGGAATGAAGATGAGACATTGGGAAGAGCGGAGTAGGCATAGTCTCCAAAAGTTGAACCCTTATTACTTCAAATTTTTAGTGATTTATAGGCTTTTTACAATACTCTCGAACTCTCTCAGGCTTGAGATGTCTTAATCTATCCCCTCTGTCTTCTAACTACTTGATGCCATAACTAGAAAAACATGAGCTCAAAGAGCTTTGTTTCTAACAAACACGGAAATGAAATTCTTGTAATTTCACCGCACTGTCAGGTGGTTCACTCGTGCCAGCAATGTTCCATGATCATTTATGTTAGTTCGGCTGCATCGTGCTGTTGTTTTTTATCCCTTTCAACCATGCATTCTATTATTTCAGTTCAACTATTCGACTGTCAAAAACATTGACAAAGCCAACAAATTTCCTCCCCAAGTGACTGATGGGACGTGGGGTACGGGGGCACGTGGGTCGTTGGATGGCGTGGATCGACGGTGGAGGTCAATCGTCGGAGGTTTGAAGTCGTGGCAGGAGCAAAATAAGTCTGAGCCATCAAATCTTAGATGGGTAGATTGAACGACTATCGAGCGGAGGAGTTGCTCGAAGGATAACGCTTGGGAGCGGTTTACTCAAGCGGAAATGGTTTATGTTGGGTGGTAATCAGGCGGTAAGTGGTAAAGGTTGTAGCCCACCCGATTCCATTCATTGGGCGCCACGTAGCAGTGGAGGAGAGAGAGGAAACCGCTTTATTGGGCGGATATCCCTCTCTCTTGTTGCCCAAGCGATATGCACGATAACCGTTAGATCTGGTGGAAATGATCTAATGATGGTGATTGGTCGAAGCGGCTGAGCGTACAACATTGGTCGGATGAAGTGTGGACCATCAGATCAATGGGAAGATCGACGACGGGGGACATGAAGGTATGGGATGACCTCAAGAAATGTGCAAAGGGGCGCATATGGATGGAAAGGGTAAGGTTTTCGGGGGATTTGCGCATTAGTGCATGTTTTCATGCACTCTGAAAAATAATAATACATAGGGGGGGGGGATGGATTAATTCACGTAGGGCCAAGGCGAAAATGAGTTTTGTTATGATGTGAGGGTTGGGTTAGGAAATGAGTGAACGTGGATGGGAGTGGATGAGTGAGAAAAGTGAGGTGATGGACCATATGGGAACCTCTCCACGACAACAGAATAGACCATTTCCCTCCTTTGGTCTCCAAAATGGCATTATTGCAGCTCAGGGCTAACACTGGCTCCTTCTGGGGATGAAAGCCTCCCTGTGAGGTTTCAAGAACTGCAAACTATTGCCTTTCCAGTAACAACCAAAAAAAACTTATCTCCTAGTGTTCCATTGGGCATGGAGTTTATTTGCATAGAAAGCAAAACTGAAAAAACCTATTACAATATTAAGGCCTTAAAGCCTCATATGAAGTAAAGTTTCAAAAACTGCCCATTGACTGGGCCATCAAAAACACCTTCCCCTCCAAGTTGTGCAGAATGAAAGTGTTGTTCATCTGAACTTGAGAAATGACAAACGATCCCGTCCATAAGGCATCAAATTTACCATGGTTTCCCTTGTTTTCCTTCAATGCATCCCATCTGAGAACCTAGTCACCAACCTGAAAACTTTCCATTTTTGCATTTCTATCAAAGGTTTCTTTGATATTCTTCTGATGAATTCTTGACTTCTCAACTAGTTGTTCTCTGATCTATTGTAATTCAACCAAGTTACTCATTATCCTCACCATGTCATTCTCTTCATCCTGTTCTTCTTGCAAGAATTTGGCCACAGGGAGAATCAGCTGGATAGGAAAAACAACATTAGCGCCATAAACCAGCTTAAATGGAGAACTTCCTATGGACTTCTTGTTGGTAACTCTGTCAGCCCATAGTGCAAACTTCAACTTGGAATCCCAACTCTTTTTGTTGTCTTCCAACAGTTTTTTGATTATCTTTACAAGACTCTTGTTAGATGATTCTACCAGGAAATTGCCTTGAGGATAATATGAGGTAGAATGCACCAATTGAATGCCCATGGATTCACACATGTCCACCAATTCCTTTGCCCTGAAATTTGTTGCATTATCAGTGACTAGTTTGGTTGGACAACCAAATCTAGTGAAAATATTCTCATTCAAGAACTTTATGATAACCTGATGATTAGCATTTTTAGTGGGTATAACCTCAACCCATTTGGTGAAATAATCAGTGGCTACCATGATCCATTTGTGCTGGCCACTGAAATGTGGATTGACCTCACCTATGAAGTCTAAGCCCCACTGTTGGAAGGGACCATTGGTGTGTACTGGCTTCAAGGGAAGAGATTTTAGTTGTTGTCTTCCTACAAACCTCTAACATTTGTCACAAGACTTCACAAAAGAAAATACATCAGAGAACAGAGTAGGCCAATAATACCCAGCTCTCAGACTCTTGTGGGATGTGGTTTTCCAATACTGATGCCCTCCATATATGCTAGAATGGAACTGGTGCATGACTTCCACATATTTTCCTTTATCCAGACATCTCAAGAGGATACTTGATGGGTCTCTCCAATAAAGCAGGTTTTTATTAATGCAGAATGTGGCTGATCTGAGCTTAATGGTCCAAGATTGACTTGAGCTATCACTACAACAAAACAGGCAATTTACGCCAGATTTAGCATCATATTTTAGTGTATTTTTCTCTCCATTGGGATGAGCAGCCTGGCGCTAAATCTGGCTCTATTTTACAATTTTTAAAGCGTCATTTTTTGTGCCAAATTTTGCATCTTTTTTTACGCCAAATTTTGCATCATATTTTGCACCAAGATTTGCATTTGGTTTTACAACAGGTTTTGCTTCTAGTTTTGTGCCATTTTTTGCATCTATTTTTGCATCATTTTTTGCTCCCTGTTTTGTGCCATTCTTTGCTTCTATTTTTGTGTCGTAATTTGCATGTTTTACACCATCTTTTGCATCTGATTTAGTTCCTTTTTTTGCATCCAGTTTGTGCCAGTTCTTGCATCTAGTCTTATGCCATTTTTTGCTTCTAATTTTGTACTTATTTTTACATCTATTTTTGCACCAATTTTTCTACCTTTTTTACACCATTTTTTGCATCTATTTTTGCACCATATTTTGAATCTGATTTAGCACCAAATTTTTCATCCATTTTTGCACCATTTTTTCATCCACTTTTTTGTTTCATTTGTCTCCCTTTTTTTCATCCTATTTTGCACCTAATTTTGCATTATTTGTTGCATCCAATTTAGCATCATTTTTTACAACATTTCTTGCATCCAATTTTGCATCCTTTTGAGCATCTAAATTTTCACCCTATGTTGAACCATGTCTTGCATCCACCTTTGAATCTCATTTTGTGTCTAATGTTACATTCAATTTTGAACCATTTTTTCGTCTACTTTTGCATTTGCTTTTGCACCAAGTTTTGAATCATTCGTTGCACCTCATTTTGCATCCAATGTTGCATCCAAATTTGAGCCATTTTTATGCCCATTTTCGCACCATTTTTTCTACTTTTATGTCCAAATTTTCACCATTTTTTATGTCCAATTTTGCATCATTTTCGGTGTCTAATTTTGCATCCTTTTTGGCATCCAAATTTGCATCATTTTTTCTACCATATTTTGTGTCCACACTTGCATCTCATTTTGCAATTAGATTTTAGTTTGAATTTTCATCTAGTTATGCATCACTTTTGGCATACTTAGTTTCACCCTTTTTTAGTCCCATTTTGCATCTCGTTTTTTGTCTTTTCTTACATCCTTTTTACACCCAATTTTTCATCCTAATTTTACACCATTCTTTGCATCCTCATTTTGGTGTCCATTTTTGCATCCTTGTTTGCGCCAAATTTGGTACCTTTTTGTATGCCATATTTTATTCCCTTCTTTGTGTCTAGTTTTGCACCATTTTTTAATTCTACTTTAAAACCCTTTTGTGTCATTATTTGCATCTTGTTTTGATGGCTAGTTTAACATCTAATTCTACTCCCAATTTTGCATCGATGGTTACATCCACTTTTGGCTTCTTGTTTAGAGTTTTACTTTTATTTCCGTTTTACTAATTTTATTACATAGTGAAATATATTATAGTTTCTAAATATCATTTTGTTGTAGGGTTTAATGCACAGTTAGATGAACATAAAACTTTCTCAGTTTATCACAGAAACCTAGGATATACTGATTAAGAGAAAGGTTGTTCTAAGGCTCATGATTCATAGTAGATCAAGATGTAGAGTATAGATTAAGAAAAGGAGAATGAATTCATGTGAGTCCTCGCATGCAGGTCTTGTTGGAGTTTTTAGTGTAGCTGGGAAGTCCTCCTAGCTAGCTCCAAATCTTGGTCCTACACACAAGAGAGAGAACAAAGAAAACTTCACAACATAATATCTTGATAATTGAAACTATCATAAACATATAAATATTATTGAATAAATAAATATCAACCAAAATCCCATACATTCATTAGTTAAATAGGATAAGTAAAGAATGAATAGTAGCATATGGAAGGAAGAACAATTAATCTATATTATTAAAGGAGTTGGAGGAAAGTTACAACCATCAGATGCAGTTGCAACAACACCTCCCTCAACTCCTAGCTCCAAAACTCTCCCTCTCAAGATAGATCTCAGCAGCGTGACAATACACGAATTCCCATCCTTTCCCCAAGCCTCCAATATATAGGAAAGTGAAGGCTATGAATATTTCTCAAATTACTCATTAGTTCGATTTTGGCAAAATCTTTTGGGTGAATAATGTTTCTTCATATAAAAATGACATTTTCCACTTTTTAGATGCTTTTGTGCTTAGGAAAAAGCTTCCCCATGCTTTATGGCTCTTTCCCACTATTGTATGCTTTTATTTTTTAGGAAAAATCTAAAGATGAGGATAAAGAGATCACATTGTGCCATATGAGTTTCCGAAAGTGAACAATAGTGTCAAATTCTAGTTAACTCGAGATTTTTTTCCTCGTGACTAAGCATTAGAGGAATTTTCATTTTAAAATGTTAACATTGAATTTCCATGTCATAATGTGTAAGCCAATCAAAATCCTTTAAAATTTAAAAGACATATAGGTGTGACTAGGCATCGGAATTTTTTTTTAATAATATAACTTACCTAATTTAACTGTGAATGGTACCCAAGTGACCCAAAACTATATTAAATATTAAAAATAAAATTAATATCTTAATCTATAAAAGTTAGAATATAGAGGTAAATCATGGTGTGCTAAATAAATAAATTTAAATATAAAATCCTAAATCCTAAATTTAATTTCAATTTTAAATTTACTTTCTTAATTTAAATTTTATTAAATCTTGTATTGATAAATTAATTTAAATATAAAATATAAATATATGGTTATTTTGATAAAAGTGCATTTATTTGAGTAACTTAAATTTAAATTTAACTTTAATTTATATTTTGAATTTTCCTTTTAAACTTAAATTTTCTTAAATCTTGTGTTAATAAATTAATTTCAATATAAAATACATGTAGACGGTTATGTTTTATAAAAGTGACATTTATTTGGGTAATTTAAATTTAAATTTCCTTTAAATTTTGAATTTGTTTTTTTTAATTTAAATTTTATTAAATCTTGTGCTAATATATTAATTTAAATATAAAATACATATACATTTATTTTGATAAATGTGACATTTATTTGGGTAATTTTGGTAAAAGAATAATAAAAATGATATATTAAAAAGTTGTCTACATGGCATTGTTTTATTAGTTTCTTAATTTTTTCTTAGGTGGTTATTTTTGAGTTGAAAATTCCTCTAATGTGATAATTTTGATAAGAAAAGTTAGATGAAGGGGACAACTTGTTATAGACTAAGATAACGTGGTCCTCATAGTACATAACTGGTATTATAGTCTTATATAGTTTAGGAGAAAGGGGTATTTCAACCAACAACATAGTATTTTCCTCCAAGATGATGAGGAGGTATTTTCATGTATAACACATTTAAGAAGATATCACAATTCAAATTGATAACTTAGTATTTGTAAAGAAATTTATGGGTAATTGACAACATTCATAAAAAATATAGTAGTATCGTCATATATAATAATTCTCCATCAAAAAATCATTGACAATTTTCAATATACATATATTACTACTAAATCAACACTTATCACAGATATCATTATTCCAAGGTAAATTCGTAGCATTACATCCAAAAGAGTAATATCATCATACATAATCATTCTCCATCAAAAAGCATTGACAGGTTTCAACACATATATAAAGTAACAAGATAATACTAATAATATCCTCATCATCTTTAATCAAATCAACTAAGATTCAAGTGTGTGATTATCATATCAAAATATTTCATGAATAACATTATTCTCAGGTAAAGTCACAACATCCATCGAAAGATAGTAATATCATCATACATAATAATTTTCCATCAAAATAATGTTGATAATTTTCAATATATACATAAAATAAAAAGATAAAAATGATAATATCATCATCATATTCAATCAGATCAACTAAAAGTCAATGTATGATTACCAAATAAAAATGTTTCATAGATATCATTATGCTAAGGTAAATTCACAACATCCATAAAAAATAGGAATCTCATCATACACAATAATTCTTCATAAAAAAACTATAAACAATTTTCAACATATTCATAAGGTAACAAGATAGTACCGATAGTATCATCATCATTATTCAAATCAACTAAAATTCAAATGTATGATTACCATATTAAGACATCCAACTAAATATAAAAAATAACGCATGGCTAGCTAGCGCCACAAAAATCATAGTCAAGCTCATCCTCATGATCATTTCCATGACCATCATCCTGATCATCTTGATAATATCATTCACATAGTCATCCCCAATGCCATCACCATCCTCATCATGATCATCTCAGGTATATGATGTAATCTAAACATAGTCTATATCATCATCTTCGTGGTTATTACCTGTAGCATTTTGGAAAAAAATCAATATTACATGTTAGTACTAATTCTATAGAAAAATGCATATTTTTATTACAATGCTAACACTAAAATGAGGTAGGAGATAATAAAATTTAATAGTACTAAAAATAAAGTGAAAATATGGCTTAAGATATATTGGAGATCCAACTAAGATTACACTTGTAATTCACATTAAGTAGTAGAAGCATTTTTTAATTCATATTAAGTAGGTACCCATTTGTTCTTCATATTATATTGTGAATGTTTCTTATGATTTCCATGCACAATTGGTAAATTAATATTTATTGGAAGCTTTATTTCAAATTACATTGTAATTCAGATTAGAAATAGAAGAAATTTTAACAAAAAAAGAATGTCACATGAAAAAGAAATTGTTTTTAATGAAAAATAAGTCGCATATAATATGAATGTCACATGAAATATTGAGTTGTTTTTAATGCATGTACTTTTCTTTGTAATAAAATGGATACTAATGTTCATTCAAGAACAAATGCTCACAAATAATTACTTCATTTTATCCATTGTCACACTTAATCTATTATACCTAGTGACAACAATGATTCCATTCAAATTTCTTTGAGCTCCCTAAATATAATGTAAAAGAGAAAACTCCACGACCATGACCATGACCGCAACCCCCTCCCTTGCCTCGTCCACCATTAGATACAGTGAACTTGGAGTTATGACCATGATAGCAACCCCTCCCTTTCCTTGTGTCCACCATTAGAGGCATTGAACTTAGAATTAAGAATACCCATGTTTTCTTTGCTCTAATTAATCTCCAAGGAATCAAAACTTGATCAATATATCAAGGAATCCATCAAGGAATAGATATATCATAATAGAAGGTCAATAGGCTTTGCCAAAAGAGTGTGAAATAATACTTATCTCTGTTTTATGAAATAACTCGAGTGAGTGGAATGAATGGTGGGAAACACTTACCAAGGAAAGGAATATTTTTGGTCTGTCCTTATTTCTATTATTATTTTTGCTTCTTAGAATGGAGGGCAGTGTCTAAAAAAGTTCTAAAATATATTTAAAAAAATACATAATAATAATAATAATAAAATGATTTGCTTAAGTTTAGTTTTCTTTTTAATATATATTCAGTTTAGTATTTTTTTATTTTCTAAAAATATATATATTTAGTTTTTTTTTTTTTTTTTAATAACAAAAAATATATTTTCTTTTTATAAAAATGGATTTTAAACATCCATTCATGCTAAATTTGTGATTTTGTGATATAATTTTAAATTATCTATAAAAAAGTAACTTAATGCCATGCGTCATGTCGCTGAGATGGGTATTATACATCTCTTCCTTGCTAAGTTATATAATGTGCTTGGGTTTTCTTAATGCAATAAAATTAAGTATGCTCTTAATTATATCTTGAGATGTTCAACTTGCACCTAATAAAACAATTGTTGGGTTGTGTTATATTCTTTCCACGACTAGTCCACGTAGTTAACCGAGGGGTTAGAAGGGGGGCAAAGCCACCCCGTCGTTGCACTGATTGCGTAGCAGGGGGAATTCACAGGGGGTTTGAGGGTGCGGGTAACCCTACTCTATGGGGTTTGGGGAAGCGCCCCGAATTTTTTTGGTTTTGGACCCTATGTTAGCTTGGGAAGACCTACCTATGGTTTTGTGCATGATTTTTCGCACATGGTTTTGGACGTGGTGGTTTTCGGTCCATGGTTTTGGATGCGATGGTTTTCGGTCCATGGTATTGGATGCTCAGCATGTATAAATATGTACTGTAACATTGAAAGGAACATAATGAAAAATCGAGCTGGTAGTCCCGGTTTTGGGATCTGGGGGAAAATCTCTGTGTATATGTGTTTTATGTGTTATTCTCTCGCGTTGTTTATTTTTCTGTGTTTTAGAATTCGTATGCAGGTAATTTCCGTACAGGGTTAAAACCTACAACAATAAAGTTAAAATAGGTTTTCCTTTGCCCTTTGTAGGTTTTTTTCCCCATTGATCCTTGTCTTAATAGATTAATTGTCTTATGGTGGCCTTGAGGGGTCACTCCCATTAGTTGCATGCTTTTTAGTTTTATGTTAGTGACATTTATTAGGATTGGTAACATGTTATTTAATTTATGAAAATGTGTTATTGTCCATATTATTGTTAAATAGTAATATTAAATATGTTGGTTTTGAACATGGTTTAGCAAAAAGTTCCCAAAAAGTTTATAGATTGTAATTTATAATTTAATGATTCATTGCTTGATGAAATTGTTTTGGATATTGTTTTTAAAGATTCATTGATTGATGAAATTTTTATGGATATTTTTTCTAGTATATTAACTTGTATGTGATAAAGTCAAAAGTCACCTCTTTTTGAGATTTTGATTGGTTGATTTTCCTTAAGGCTATCAAGTTCACCATTAAGTCCCAGGTTAAGGAAATATAGAAGTCATGAAGTGGCATTGTCCAAGAACTTAAATCTTGGAACATGTTTTTTTAGTCACATTATACTTCCTTTTTGTGTAAATTCTCCATGAAAATAGTCTCATAGAACATGAGGGGCCTCAATAGTAAAGGAAAACAAATACTTATAAAAGAAAAATGGTACACAAAGCACCCATCAATAACGTTGATATAAGAAATAAAAATATTAAGTGAGGTTCTACCTCATATAATTAGAAAATGTGGGAGGAATTTCCAAGTAGTAGTGATTGATGACTAGATATACTCAGGTGGAATGGTTATTATTCGGAATGATCAGGACATCAAGGTTACCAATATGTTTACCTCTTTTCACATTATGACAATATAATTTTAGTTAATTGACATCGAGGACTACTACCATGTATCCAATGTCTATGACTCCAATATCGCAAATGGAAAACCTCTATTTCTCAATTCTATTTCCAGCACAAGTAGTTTATACTCCACATCTCCATGGATTATTGGGAGTGACTTAAATATTATCAAGTGTGTCAAGGAAACGAAAGGATGAATCACAATGTTTACCAAGAGATTTTGTAAGATATACCATCAAAGCCCTAAAGTATTATCCATTAAAGTTCTCAAGCTATGAGTCTCCAACCCACACATGTGGATCAATGAGATGTAATTCATGTTTGTGTGGTGACTAACTTAATACATTGTTCTAATAACTCCACAAACTTAAGTATTTCACTCCGTCACATTATTGACCATAGTGTGACATAAGTAAACCAAGAGTACACATGAAACCCTTAGGCAAAAAAAATTCCCTAGATCCTCAATTAGGTGCTTAAATGATGAAGTGAAAATGAAAGGGTAAAAAAGGACTTAATGATTTAACCATCACAAACATGTGATCAAGTGTGACTAAGAGTGTATATATTCATATGTTTTCCAAAGAGGATGTGAATACATGAGTTACCATTCATTAGGCCTTATTTTTATTTCTATTGATTTTTCTTATATATAGGACTTAGGGAATAAGGTTTTCATAAGTTTTGAACAACTCATAGATATAATATTTACATAAATTTTCACTTCAACCTTAGAGTTTAGACTTGGATAAATCATTATAGTGTATCTTTAATGATTTTGGCTTTCACTTTTTGATTTTCTTTCATTACAAATGACAAAAGGGGGATTATTTTGCCACAAATCTATGAATGCTTAATCATAAAGGTGTCACGTGATGAAAACAAATTAATGATGTTATTCTCTATGAAAATGATGGGTATTCTTGAGAAACGCTTATGCTTGTGGATGTCTCCTCCCTAGTTGAGAGGGAGTGAGCGTTGAAACCATATTATCCATTTGTCGTGTACTATGGTCAAGACTAACATTCGTAAGCCTACTAAAGACACCAGTAGGGAGAATGGTGGATTAGATAAACATCTAGGACCAATATTCTTGGAGAATTTGTGCTTTGACTAAGACTAACCACCATAAGTCAAGTACATTAATCCAATATAAGAATAGTCATGAGGATCAACATTTCCTGGTGTCAAATATTATGATAGTGGATTAGGAAATGATCATGCGAGGAAATGCCTGATGAACATCCTAGTGGGGTAAGTTCCTAAAGAGGCAGTGGTGTCCAAATTTATGCCTCTCAACATTGTGTTGGGTCCCTATAATACTATGATTACCCCATTACTATTGTAGTTGTATCCCTTATTAATATTGTTGTGCCCCTATTGTCCCCATATTTTTATTACTGTGCCCCATAGAATCCCTCTATTGTTATTTTTGTGGCTTTATATTATTATTGTTAGGTCGGCTAGGTTATATTGTGACTCCTTAGACTCCTATATATAGAAAGGAGGTTTTTTCATTTGAATCATCAAAGAATTGTTCATTTATGTAATGTAAAGGAGGTTTCCCCCTCGAAGAGGCTAAATTCTAAGGCGTTGATCTTTCTTTTCTATCTTTTCTTGAGCTAGTTTCATAACATTTGGTATCAGAGGTTTGGATTCTAGGGTTTCGCTACTCCAAACAGGTTATCGTGGCATTTTCGCTATAACTTTTTTTTTTCTGCAACGTTTCAGAAGATTAAAAAAAAAACCCATTTGAGAAGAGATCGCACTGAATCTCGGGTCCGAATTTCAGAGCTTTTCACGCTATATTTGCGGAGATATGATCTAAGGAAGTTGGTCTTTTTGCAGACTCCTGAATTACGTTCCAAACAGGTGACATGGGGAAAATTATCATAACTTTATCTCTGAGCATCGGATTGAAATTTCATAAGAAGGTACAGAAAGAGGACGAACTGTAGTTTCTTGTATATATTTTTCAGAGCTAGAGGTCGAAATAGTGACTCGTGGCACGTCATACAAGTTCGCTCTAGTGAACTAGTCTATAATCAGGTCATCTTGGGAGATTGTGCATAACTCTTCCTTGGAGAATCCAATTTGGATCAGACCGGTGGCATTGGAAAGAGGACACAGAGGTCTACTACAAGTCGCAATTTCAGAACTGGATGATCCAAAATTGCAGAGATACATCAGATTCAATATCAAGCTTCTACAACGTGAAAAAAGGTGTGTAGTTTTTTTTTATAATTTTTCCATAAGCTTGGTTTGAAAAATTAGTTTGAATCGGTAATTGATGCCTCGAGGAAAAAAAATGCAAACACCTAGTAAGAAACCTGAAAGCTCTAGCATGACTCATGAAGAAGAGGAAAAAATGCAACATGATATATCAAAATTACGAGACCAAGTGCAACAAGTGTCACTTGCACAAAAAGTAATAGAATCTAAGATGGATGGTTTAAGGAAAGATGTAGAAGCTAAGATGGATGGTTTAAAGAAAGGTGTAGAAGCTAAGATGGATTGTTTAAAGAGAGGCGTAGAAGCTAAGATGGATGGCATGGAAGCTAAGATGAATGGCATGGATGCTAAAATTGATGGCATGTATGATAAGATGGAAGAGTTGAAGATAAATATGAATAAGTTGTTACAAGAAATGGTCACTAATGGTGAAAGGGTAGTAAAGGGAACTCATGATGAGAACAAAAGAAATGTTAATCATGATTCCATAGACTCTAATGTGGGACCAAAGACCCACCATATTCCAAAAATCGATATGAGGAAGTTTGATGGCAAGGATCCCGCAACATGGATATTACAGATGGAGCAATTTTTCGATCTCAATAATGTGCAAAACACACAAAAGGTACGTATTGCAACTTTATATTTGGAACCAAATCAGTTTGTATGGTATCAATGGCTTTTCTATCGTAAACAAATTATCACTTGGGCAATTTTTACAGAAGAATTGACAGCACATTATGAGGATACAAAATGCAACACTTTTTTTAGCCAATTGATAAGTCTCAAGTAAAAGGGTTAAATAATGGAGCACATTAAGGAGTTCCAAAAATTGAACATAAGGGTAAAAAATATTCCAGAGGAGCATAGGATTGATGTGTTCATAGGGACTTTAAAGGATAATATCCAACATGATGTTCGCCTTTGGGAACATGATTCATTAGAGAAGGCATTCAGGTTAGCAAGAAAAATGGAAAGCAAAATTATGGCAACCAGGAAGCATACCACTCACAACTATAAAGATGAAAGTGTTGTTGCCCCTAGTCTTCCACAACCTATAAGGTTGACACCAAAACAATTGGAAGAAAAAAGAGCAAAAGGGCTTTGTTACAGTTGTGATAGCAAATACACTAAAGGTCATAAGTGTGCTGAGAAGAAATTATTCTACATAGATTGTGAAGAGGAAGAAGAAAAGGAGCAAGAAAGGTCAAAAGAAGAGGATATACTCCAAGAACAAAGCCTAGATAAAGAAGAAATGAATCCAACCATATCTTGTAATGCATTGGCGGGAATTACCACTCCTCAAACTATCAAGATAGAATGACAAATTAAGAAGAAAAAGGTAATAGTGTTGATTGATTCAGGAAGTACCCACAATTTTATTCATTGTAAGGTAGCAAAAGAATTGAATTGCTTCTTATATCCAACACTAGAGTTTCAAGTGATGGTTGCAAATGGAGGAACAATAAATTGCTCTGGAAAGTGCCATAATATCAAGCTATCCATGGGAGAATATGTATTGACTAGCCCAATGCTTTCCATTCCAATGAGAGGTGCTGATGTTGTACTAGGAGTCCAATGGCTACAATCCTTGGGTACAATAGCTTTTAATTTTCAAAAAATTTTCATGAAATTTTCTATGGAAGGAAAGGAAGTTGAATTAAGGGGTATTGCAGGGAAACCAAGAAAGATAATCAGCTCTAACGGTATGACAAAGCTTCTAAAAAAGGAACAAAGAGGTGTAATTGCAAAATTATGTTTGCTAGATGTTTCCACATTGGAATCATCTATTTCTCCAGGTCTCCAAAAAGTCTTGGACAATCATTCCAAGGTATTTGAGACTCCCAAAGGTCTCCCACCTATTCGTGATCATGATCATGCTATTCATATGATTCCAGGAAGTGTTCCTCCAAACATCAGGCCGTACAAATATCCCTATGCCCAACAGAGTGAAATTGAACGTATGGTTGCAGAAATGCTAGAGGCTGGTATAATTCAACAGAGTCAAAGTTCTTCATTTGCTCCAGTAGTATTGGTGCACAAGAAGGATGGATCATGGTGCATGTGTCCGGATTATAGGGAGCTCAACAAGCTCACTATTAAAGATAAGTTTCCCATTCCTGTCATTGATGAATTACTGGATGAATTGCATGGATCAATTTACTTCACCAAGTTGGATCTTCGTTCAAGATATCATCAAATCAAAATGAAGACTGAAGACATTCCAAAAACAACATTTAGAACTCATGAGGGTCATTATGAATTTTTGGTCATGCCTTTTGGCCTTACCAATGCACCTTCAACATTTCAAGGTTTGATGAATTCCATTTTCAAACCATTCCTTAGAAAATTTGTGTTAGTATTTTTTGATGATATACTAATCTACAGCAAGTCTTGGAAGGATCATGTTGAACTTGTTGACAGGGTGCTACAACTATTGGAGGAGAAACAATTATATGCAAAAAGATACAAATGTTTCTTTGGAGTACAACAGGTGGAATATCTGGGTCATATTGTATCTCATGAAGGAGTTAAGGTAGACCCTAGAAAAATTAAAGCCATTAAGGAATGGAAAATCCCCACATCCATAAAGCATCCGCGAGGATTTCTCGGGTTGACAGGGTATTATCACAAGTTTTTAAGAATTATGGGAGAATAGTAGCACCTTTAACAATATTATTGAAGAAAGATGCACTTTCATGGACTCTAGAAGCAACAAAGGCCTTCGAGCATCTTAAAGAGGCAATGTGCCAAGCACCGGTCTTAGCTACACCAGACTTCACAAAAACCTTTATTGTGGAATGTGATGCTCCAGGAAATGGAATTGGTGCTGTTTTAATGCAAGATGAAAGACCCATTGCTTTTGAAAGTCGTCCAATCAAGGGAAAGTTTTTACACAAAGCTATTTATGAGAAGGAAAGTTGGTAATACTCCATGCACTTAAGAAATGGCGATCCTACCTAATGGGAAGACACTTCAAGGTAAAAACAGATCATGATAGCCTTAAATACTTTTTAGAACAAAGATTATCCTCTGAAGAGCAACAAAAGTGGGTCACAAAGATGTTGGGTTATGACTTTGAAATTATCTAAAAAAAGGGAAGCAAAATGTGGTGGCAGATGCACTCTCAAGAAAGGATGAGGATGTGGAAGCATTGTTGTGCGCCATTTCTATTATCCAACCAGATTGGATAAATGAAGCAAGGGAGGAATGAAAGAATGATGAAGAAGCGTGGGCACTTATTCGAAAGTTACAACAAGACTCCAGTACGTCTGATACATTTAGCTAGCAAAATGATTCGTTATGGTACAAAGATCGCTTATACCACTGTAAGAATTCCCAGCTAAAACAAAAGATTCTTATGGAATTGCACACTTCTCCCTTAGGAGGGCACTCAGGATTTTTAAAAATTACCACAGGGTTAAGAAGGAATTTTTTTGGGAGGGCCTTAAATCAAATATTCAAAAGTTTGTGGCGGAATGTTTGGTTTGCCAACAAAATAAAGTTGAAACAATTAAGACATCGGGTCTATTACAACCTTTATCCATTCCAAGCCAACGTTGGGAGGAGGTTTCAATGGATTTTATCACAGGTTTACCCAAGTCTGAGGGAAAGAGTGTCATCATGGTGGTAGTTGAAAGACTTACCAAGTATGCACACTTTTGTGCATTATCACATCCATTTAAAGCTAGTTTAGAGGGAGTGTCATCATCTTCATTGTCATCATCATCACCACCATCAATATCATCATTGCATTATCATCGTAATCACCATTCATGTCGGCATCATCATCATCATCATGATTATGGGCATTGTCGTCAATTGTTCATAATTATAGGTGTCGTAAGAAATATCATCAACCCAAAAAATATTACGAGTGCTCAAAAAGGGTTGTTACGACACATGATATATGCAAGATAAATGACAACTTTATTTTTTAGAGATGATTGATGATCATCATCATCACTACCATTATCATCGCTATTATAATTTTCATCATCCCCATCATCATAATTAATGTAATTTATATCATCATTATTGTCAACTTCGTCATGAACATCATAATCATCATTCATGCCATTATTGTTGTTGATGATTACCAAGATGAAAATAATTATAATGATGATGACTTGGAAGATGACTCCAAAGATAATGATTATGATTATGACCATGACAACAATTAAAAATTGGGAAGATTGTCCAAGGTCATTAGCATCGCCATCATCATTTTCATTGTAAGCCCCATCATATTTATCATCATTCTGATTATCATAATAATCACAATTCATGTTATCGTCATCATATTCATTATCATCGTCATCATAATTGTTAATGTCATAAGAAATATCATCAATGCAAAAAATATATGAGTGTTGGAAAATGGATGCAAAGGTAAAAAAAAAATGGGGGCAACAATAGACGTAAAATTGGATGAAGAGTGGACACAACATAAGTAGATGCAAAACAAGACAAAAAAATTGAGACAAAAGTTGATGAAAAAGTAGATACAATAGTTGATGCAAACTTGGACACAAAATAGGATGCAAACATGGATGAAAAAGTGGAAGAAAACATGGGTGTAATAGTAGGCATAAAAATTAGCATGAATTGTTGTGAAATAAATGTGGATACAAAAATGAACAAAAAAGACACAAACTTGGATGAAAAAAGGAGGCAAACTTGGATTCAAAAATGGATGTAAACATGGACCAAACATGGGTGCAATAGTGGACACAAAATTAGATGAAAAATTGGACGCATCAGAAGTGGATGTAAACATAGATGCAAAATGGGGTGCAAAAGACATAAAAAAATATTTGATGCAAACTTGGACACAAAAGAGGATGAAAATGTGGATGCAAAATTTGAAGAAAATGTGGGTTTCGATGATAGGCACAATATATGGTACAAATTGTGGCACAACAAAAGTGGATGGAATAAAAAACACAAAAAAAGATGCAAACTTGGATGCAAGACAAGATGCAATAAGGGATGCAAACGTGGATGAAAACATAGGTGAAACAGTGGAAACAAATTTGGATAAAAAATATGGATGCAATGGAAGTAGATGCAAAAGAAGGTACAAAATGAGATGCAAAATCCAACACAAAAGTGGATGCAAAAATAGATGCAATATTTTGATGCAAAAGTGGATGCGAAGATGGATGCAAAATTGGAAGCAAACATGGGTACAACAGTAAGTACAAAACATGGCACAAATAGTGTCACAACAAAAGTGGATGTAATGATAGATGCAAAAAAATAAGCAAATGAAGATGAAAAATAAGATGCAAAAAGGGATGCAAAAGTGAACGTAAACATGGGTGCAACAATGGTGAAAAATAGGATGCAAAAGTTGATGCAACAAAATTTGATGGAAAAATAGATGCAATATGAGACACAAAACCTTATGCAATTCTTGACGCAAAGGGGATGCAAAAAATGATGTAAAAATGGATAAAAAAAATATTTATCAAATGATGCAAAAGAGGATGCAAGAGATGATGCAAAAGTTGATGCAAGTGTAGGCGCAAAAAGTGGATGCAATAAAGGATACAAAAGTTGGTGAAACAAAATTAGGTGCCAAACTTGATGCAAAACATGGTGCAAAGGATGGCACAAAACTTGGCATGAAACCTGGCGTCAAACCTGGTGTAAAACCTGGTGCAAAAACTATTACAATACCTGGTGCTAAACTTGGTGTAAGACCTGGTGAAAAAATCGATGCAAACTTTGCATCAAGTTTTGCACCATATTTGATAAATGGACATAAAGAGCACCAAAAATGGGCTCTAGACGCAAAAATGGAAGAAAAAATGGACGCTAATCATAGGGTTTTGTTGTAGTGAACGCGATGGCAACTCATATCAATATTATCACAGGTCGTTTATAGACCCCGGAGCATAAATAGACTTTTTGGATCTGACTATTAATTTAAATGATCATATGTGAATATTCACATAGTTTTATGTTTGTACTTTAGTACTAGTCTCTCTGTGAAGAGTACATCAACATTTACAAATGATTATTTTGTGAACAACTCCACCTCCAAAATTGCAGAGATACATCAGATTCAATATCAAGCTTCTACAAAGTGAAAAAAGGTGTGTAGTTATTTTTTTAAATTTTTGCATAAGCTTGGTTTGAAAAATTAGTTTGAGTCGGTAATTGATGCCCCGAGGAAAAAAAATGCAAACACCTAGTAAGAAACCTGAAAGCTCTAGCATGACTCATGAAGAAGATGAAAAAATGAAACATGATATATCAAAATTACGAGACCAAGTGCAACAAGTGTCACTTGCACAAAAAGCAACAAAATCTATGATGGATGGTTTAAGGAAAGATGTAGAAGCTAAGATGGATGGTTTACAGAAAGGTGTAGAAGCTAAGATGGATTGTTTAAAGAGAGGCGTAGAAGCTAAGATGGATGGCATGGAAGCTAAGATGAATGGCATGGACGCTAAAATTGATGGCATGTATGATAAGATGGAAGAGTTGAAGATAAATATGAATAAGTTGTTACAAGAAATGGTCACTAATGGTGAAAGGGTAGTAAAGGAAACTCATGATGAGAACAAAAGAAATGTTAATCATGATTACATAGACTCTAATGTGGGATCAAAGACCCACCATATTCCAAAAATCGATATGAGGAAGTTTGATGGCAAGGATCCCGCAACATGGATATTACAGATGGAGCGATTTTTCGATCTCAATAATGTGCAAGGTACGTATTGCAAATTTATATTTGGAACCAAATCAGTTTGTATGGTATCAATGGCTTTTCTATCGTAAACAAATTATCACTTGGGCAATTTTTACAAAAGAATTGACAGCACATTATGAGGATACAAAATGCAAGACTTTTTTTAGCCAATTGATAAGTCTCAAGCAAAAGGGTTAAATAATGGAGCACATTAAGGAGTTCCAAAAATTGAACATAAGGGTAAAAAATATTCTAGAGGAGCATAGGATTGATGTGTTCATAGGGACTTTAAAGGATAATATCCAACATGATGTTCGCCTTTGGGAACCTGATTCATTAGAGAAGGCATTCAGGTTAGCAAGAAAAATGGAAAGCAAAATTATGGCAACCAGGAAGCATACCACTCACAACTATAAAGATGGAAGTGTTGTTGCCCCTAGTCTTCCACAACCTATAAGGTTGACACCACAACAATTGGAAGAAAAAAGAGCAAAAGGGCTTTGTTATAGTTGTGATAGCAAATACACTAAAGGTCATAAGTGTGCTGAGAAGAAATTATTCTACATAGATTGTGAAGAGGAAGAAGAAAAGGAGCAAGAAAGGTCAAAAGAAGAGGATATACTCCAGGAACAAAGCCTAGATAAAGAAGAAATGAATCCTACCATATCTTGTAATGCATTGGCGGGAATTACCACTCCTGAAACTATCAAGATAGAATGAAAAATTAAGAAGAAAAAGGTAATAGTGTTGATTGATTCAGGAAGTACCCACAATTTTATTCATTGTAAGGTAGCAAAAGAATTGAATTGCATCTTATATCCAACACTAGAGTGTCAAGTGATGGTTGAAAATGGAGGAACAATAAATTGCTCTGGAAAGTGCCATAATATCAAGCTATCCATGGGAGAATATGTATTGACTAGCCCAATGCTTTCCATTCCAATGGAAGGTGCTGATGTTGTACTAGGAGTCCAATGGCTACAATTCTTGGGTACAATAGCTTTTAATTTTCAAGAACTTTTCATGAAATTTTCTGTGGAAGGAAAGGAAGTTGAATTAAGGGGTATTGCAGGGAAACCAGGAAAGATAATCAGCTCTAACGGTATGACAAAGCTTCTAAAAAAGGAACAAAGAGGTGTAATTGCACAATTATGTTTGCTAGATGTTTCCACATTGGAATCATCTATTTCTCCAGATCTCCAAAAATTCTTGGACACTCATTCCAAGGTATTTGAGACTCCCAAAGGTCTCCCACCTATTCGTGATCATGATCATGCTATTCATATGATTCCAGGAAGTGTTCCTCCAAACATCAGGCCGTACAGATATCCCTATGCCCAAAAGAGTGAAATTGAACGTATGGTTGCAGAAATGCTAGAGGTTGGTATAATTCAACCGAGTAAAAGTTCTTCATTTGCTCCAGTAGTATTGGTGCACAAGAAGGATGGATCATGGTGCATGTGTCCGGATTATAGGGAGCTCAACAAGCTCACTATTAAAGATAAGTTTCCCATTCATGTCATTGATGAATTACTGGATGGATTGCATGGATCAATTTACTTCACCAAGTTGGATCTTCGTTCAGGATATCATCAAATTAGAATGAAGACTGAAGACATTAAGAAAACAACATTTAGAACTCATGAGGGTCATTATGAATTTTTGGTCATGCCTTTTGGCCTTACCAATGCACCTTCAACATTTCAAGGTTTGATGAATTCCATTTTCAAACCATTCCTTAGAAAAATTTTGTTAGTATTTTTTGATGATATACTAATCTACAGCAAGTGTTTGAAGGATCATGTTGAACTTGTTGACAGGGTGCTACAACTATTGGAGGAGAAACAATTATATGCAAAAAGATCCAAATGTTTCTTTGGAGTACAACAGGTGGAATATCTGGGTCATATTGTATCTCATGAAGGAGTTAAGGTAGACCCTAGCAAAATTAAAGCCATTAAGGAATGGAAAATCCCCACATCCATAAAGCATCCGCGAGGATTTCTCGGGTTGACAGGGTATTATCACAAGTTTGTTAAGAATTATGGGAGAATAGTAGCACCTCTAACAATATTATTGAAGAAATATGCATTTTCATGGACTCTAGAAGCAACAAAGGCCTTCAAGCATCTTAAAGAGGCAATGTGCCAAGCACCGGTCTTAGCTACACCAGACTTCACAAAAACCTTTATTGTGGAATGTGATGCTCCAGGAAATGGAATTGGTGTTGTTTTAATGCAAGATGAAAGACCCATTGCTTTTGAAAGTCGTCCAATCAAGGGAAAGTTTTTACACAAAGCTATTTATGAGAAGGAAATGTTGGTAATACTCCATGCACTTAAGAAGTGGCGACCCTACCTAATGGGAAGACACTTCAAGGTAAAAACAGTTCATGATAGCCTTAAATACTTTTTAGAACAAATATTATCCTCTGAAGAGCAACAAAAGTGGGTCACAAAGATGTTGGGTTATGACTTTGAAATTATCTACAAAAAAGGGAAGCAAAATGTGGTGGCAGATGCACTCTCAAGAAAGGATGAGGATGTGGAAGCATTGTTGTGCGCCATTTCTATTATCCAACCAGATTGGATAAACGAAGCAAGGGAGGAATGGAAGAATGATGAAGAAGCGTGGGCACTTATTCGAAAGTTACAACAAGACTCCAGTACGTCTGATACATTTAGCTGGCATAATGATTCATTATGGTACAAATATCACTTATACCACTGTAATAATTCCCAACTAAAACAAAAGATTCTTATGGAATTGCACACTTCTCCCTTAGAAGGGCACTCGGGATTTTTAAAAACTTACCACAGGGTTAAGAAGGAATTTTTTTGGGAGGGCCTTAAATCAAATATTCAAAAGTTTGTGGCAGAATGTTTGGTTTGCCAACAAAATAAAGTTGAAACAATTAAGACACCGGGTCTATTACAACCTTCATCCATTCCAAGCCAACGTTGGGAGGAGGTTTCAATGGATTTTATCACAGGTTTACCCAAGTCTGAGGGAAAGAGTGTCATCATGGTGGTAGTTGAAAGACTTACCAAGTATGCACACTTTTGTGCATTATCACATCCATTTAAAGCTAGTTTAGAGGGAGTGTCATCATCTTCATTGTCATCATCATCACCACCATCAATATCATCATTGCATTATCATCATAATCACCATTCGTGTCGTCGTCATCATCATCATCATGATTATGGGCATTGTCGTCAATTGTTCATAATTATAGGTGTCATAAGAAATATCATCAACCCAAAAAATATTACGAGTGCTCAAAAAGGGTTGTTACGACACATGATATATGCAAGATAAATGACAACTTTATTTTTTAGAGATGATCGATGATCATCATCATCACTACCATTATCATCGCTATTACAATTTTCATCATCCCCATCATCATAATTAATGTAATTTCTATTATCATTATTATCAACTTCGTCATGAACATCATAATCATCATTCATGCCATTATTGTTGTTGATGATTACCAAGATGAAAATAATTATAATGATGATCAAATGATGATGACTTGGAAGATGACTCCAAAGATAATGATTATGATTATGACCATGACAACATTTAAAAACTGGGAATATTGTCCAAGGTCATTAGCATCGCCATCATCATTTTCATTGTAAGCCCCATCGTATTTATCATCATTCTGATTATCATAATAATCACAATTCATGTTATCGTCATCATATTCATTATCATCATCGTCATAATTGAGTTGTTCATAATTGTTAATGTCATAAGAAATATCATCAATGCAAAAAATATATGAGTGTTGGAAAATGGATGCAAAGGTAAAAAAAAAATGGGGGCAACGATAGACGTAAAATTGGATGAAGAGTGGACACAACATAAGTAGATGCAAAACAAGACAAAAAAATTGAGACAAAAGTTGATGAAAAAGTAGATGCAATAGTTGATGCAAACTTGGACACAAAATAGGATGCAAACATGGATGAAAAAGTGGAAGAAAACATGGGTGTAATAGTAGGCATAAAAATTAGCATGAATTGTTGTGAAATAAATGTGGATACAAAAATGAACAAAAAAAGACACAAACTTGGATGCAAAAAGGAGGCAAACTTGGTTTCAAAAATGGATGTAAACATGGACCAAACATGGGTGCAATAGTGGACACAAAATTAGATGAAAAATTGGACGCATCAGAAGATGATGTAAATGTAGATGCAAAATGGGATGCAAAAGACATAAAAAAAATATTTGATGCAAACTTGGACACAAAAGAGGATGAAAATGTGGATGCAAAATTGGAAGAAAATGTGGGTTTCAACAATAGGCACAATATATGGTACAAATTGTGGCACAACAAAAGTGGATGAGAAAGTGGATGGAATAAAAAACACAAAAAAAGATGCAAACTTGGATGCAAGACAAGATGCAATAAGAGATGCAAAGGCGGATGAAAACATAGGTGAAACAGTGGAAACAAATTTGGATAAAAAATATGGATGCAACGGAAGTAGATGCAAAAGAAGGTACAAAATGAGATGCAAAATCCAACACAAAAGTGGATGCAAAAATAGATGCAATATTTTGATGCAAAAGTGGATGCGAAAATGGATGCAAAATTGGAAGCAAACGTGGGTACAACAGTAAGTACAAAACATGGCACAAATAGTGTCACAACAAAAGTGGATGTAATGATAAATGCAAAAAAATAAGCAAATGAAGATGAAAAATAAGATGCAAAAAGGGATGCAAAAGTGAACGTAAACATGGGTGCAACAATGGTGAAAAATAGGATGCAAAAGTTGATACAACAAAATTTGATGCAAAAGTAGATGCAATGTGAGACACAAAACCTTATGCAAATCTTGACGCAAAGGGGATGCAAAAATGATGTAAAAATGGATTAAAAAAATATTTATAAAATGATGCAAAAGAGGATGCAAGAGATGATGCAAAAGTTGATGCAAGTGTAGGCGCAAAAAGTGGATGCAATAAAGGATACAAAAGTTGGTGAAACAAAATTAGGTGCCAAACTTGATGCAAAACATGGTGCAAAGGATGGCACAAAACTTGGCATGAAACCTGGCGTCAAACCTGGTGTAAAACCTGGTGCAAAAACTATTACAATACCTGGTGAAAAAATCGGTGCAAACCTTGCATCAAGTTTTGCACCATATTTGATAAATGGACATAAAGAGCACCAAAAATGGGCTCTAGACGCAAAAAGGGAAGAAAAAATGGACGCTAATCACGGGGTTTTGTTGTAGTGTATGCCCTGGAGGGACTTCTAGCTTCTGCAAAAAATGAACTACACTAGAATACCATTCACAGGTGGCTAGATTTTCAGCCAAAGATTGATTCTGCTCTTTCTCTTCTGCTGCTTCCTCTATTTGCTCAACACTTGAATTTGAACACATGCAATTGATGTCTAAAAAAATGCAATTTTCCTCAACCATAAGCTTAGCCAAGCCCTGGCCTTTGACAAGCTTGGTGGGCTTCACATCTATGTTGAACTCTATGAATTTTGCAATCCATTTAGCTCTCTTTCCATCAATATTTAGCTAAGTTAGGACATCTTTTACTAAGGCTGAAGGTACATGTGCAACCACTTTGGAATGTATAATATAAATTCTGAATGCCTTTAAAGATTTTACGAGAGCATAAGCTTGTTTTTCAATAAGGTCATACCTTAGTTCAACATCCCTCAGAGTTTTGCTGAAAAAGGCCATAGGGTGCTCTACACCTTCATCATTTTTCTGCAATAGAATTTTTGCAAGTGTATCACAAGAGGCAAAAGAGAAGATATAAAACTCCCTAGTATAATCTAGACTGACTAGAGTGGGTGCTTCCATGAGAGCTTGTTTGATGTCTTCAAAAGAGCTTCTTACACCATCTGTCCATTTTATTTCTGATCCTTTCTTCAGCATGGAAGTGATGTGCTTCACTAGCTCTGCAAAGTTTGGAATAAACCTCCTGTCAAAGTTAATATTACCCAGGAAAGATTGAATGTCCCTTTTTGACATTGGGATGGACAATGTCTAAATTGCTTGAACTCTTGCTAGATCGATCTTTACACCTTCAGCAGAAACAATATGTCCCAGAAGTTTGCCTTCTTCTAGAGAAAACTGTGACTTCTTTGGGTTCAAAGAAATTCCAAACCATCTGCACTTTAGAAACACCTTCTTCAAATGCTATAAATTGTCCTTGTGACTGCTAGAAAAGACTGTTATGTCATCAAGGTAAATAAGGACAAACTTGTCATTCTCTCCCACAAAGGCTATGTCCATGGCCTCTAAAAAGTAGCCACAGGATTCATCAGTCCAAAAGGCATCTTGGAGTACATGAACATGCCCCAAGGAGTAGTGAAGGTGGTCTTTTCCTGATCTTCTAGATGTACAACAATCTGATTGTAACCTTAAAATCCATCTAAGAAAGACATGACTCTAGCCCCTGAAACTTTTTGCAGCAAGTGTTCCATCTTAGGCAAGGGGTAGTTGTCTTTTTTAGAGAATTTGTTCATATTCCTGAAGTCAACACAAAGCCTGATTTCTCCATTCTTCTTTCTTACTACCACAAGGTTGGCTATCCACTTTGAATACCTTAGGGGAACTATGATCTTGGCATCCAATAGCTTCTTGATTTCCTTTTCAGTCAAAGGCAATAAGAGAGGGCTGATAGGTCTTAATTTCTTCTTAAAAGCGATGGTGTTCTTCTCCAGTGGAATCTTATGCTGAATGATTTTGGTGTCATAGGTCTTAAGATCGTTGTACTCCCAAGCAAAAATATCAGCAAATTGTTTCATCAGGGCGCAATACCCAGAACTTTGGGTAGAAGACAAGTGAATGGACAGACTTATGTACTTTGGATGGTCTAGACTCCCTACATTATTTCTATGAACTGCAGACTCATTTTCTTTTTTGGCAGGTCTGTAATGTACATCATTATGATCAAACAGCTTCTCTAGGGGCACCAATCCTTTGGGTATATGGTTACTAGGCAGCTGAACAATACTATCCTGACCAATCTCGTCCTTTAGCTTGGACTGGTTGCATTCTTCAATGGTTTGTTTTCTTGGTCAATGTGCATTTCAGAAAATTCTTCAATGACTTGTAAAAACCTATTAATTTCATCATCACCTTCAAAAAATTTCCAGTATTTGACATTGTTAGGCAGAGATGATCTATATTTCACCTGAACTTCATAAGTCAATTTAGGATGCAAAGGAGGAATAAACATGCTAGCAGACACAACAAGGGAATCAGCAAGCTGGTTCTTCATTCTAGGGATGTAAGAAATGTTGAAACTATTAAAATAACCCTTGAGCTTCCATACCTCATCTCTGTATGCTTTCAGCCTTGGATGCTTTACTTGGAAAGTTTTGTTCACCTGCTGAATGATAAGGTCTGCATCTCCAAACACCTTCAGACCTTTGATTCCCATTTCTTTAGTAGTGTTTAAGCCCAATATCAAGGCTTTGTACTCTGATATGTTATTTGTGACCTGAAAAGTTAACTTGAAAGATAAATGAATGCATTCTTGTGTGGTGGACACAAGGACTACACTTGCCCCTGCAGCTTCCTTAGAGCGAGCTCCATCAAAGAACATGTCCCAAATTTGTGGGACTTCTTCCTCTGTGATCTGTCAAACCCGTTTCCTAAGCTGCATGGAGGCCAAATGGGATTCTTCAATCTGAAGAATACAGGCTCCAAAATCAGTTTCGACAACATAGATGGGATGACTAGTGGGTTTCCTTTCATCACTGATGATATAAGCCAACTGAGCTTCTTTGTATAATCTCCTACTCTCACCTCCAAAAACTGGGATAGTAGCATAGGACAGATCATTTTGCAATGTTTCACCTAATATCTTGATCCAACCTCTGGAAAGCAACATGCCAAACTTGGGGGGTACATCTACTACCACAATATCCATCATCATGCTCTTCATGGGTAGCTGAGACAAGGTGATGGCTAGGTCTTTGATTAATCCCAAACATTTCACTTTTCTAGAGTCAAAAGAAAACAGGTCATGATAAGACTTGGTAATGTCAAGACCCAACTCCTCCATGATAGCCTTTGGCATTAGATTATGGGCTGAGAATGATGGGGAGCTTTCATCACAATTTTCAATCATTGCGCTGAGAACAACAGCTGGTTTGTCGTCTTGCAAATTTACATAGTCATTGGAGGCTTGGATGGCTTTAGGCTTAAGGGCCTCGAGGATAGATCTCTTGAAGGACTCATTCTTCACTAGTTCAATCAGAGGTATAGGTATTCTTAGCTTCTGAATTTTTTATTCAAAACTGAAAGGAGAAGGAGACTTGTCAAGGCCTCTTACCTTGTGAGTTGGAGCTTTGAGGATGATGGGATCAACTGCCAGTCGTTTCTGCTTATTAGCTTGTTGTATTGCAAGGACAACAACTCTCTGAACAGGAGTTTCCTTAGCATTATTCATCTTCAACCTCAGATCATATCTATGTTGATCATCAATTTGCATAACAACTCCACCATCCCACTCTTGTCTGATCTGGTCATTGAATAATGACTTTTCATAGGCGACTAAGGTTAAAAAGGAAGCACTGCCTTTGTCTTCCAGACAATAGATCTCATCATCTTCTTCAAGTTATTCTTCTTCCATGACTATATTCTAGAAAGGGGTCTTCACCCTTTGGTCTTCATTGGCATCTTTGCTTCTTTGTAGAATCTGCAACTGCTCATTAGCTCTTTTATATGGATTTGGATTTCTAGGAGCAAAGGTATTAGGAACTCTTCCTTTCCCAAGGTGTTGATCAACCTTTAATTTGGAGATTTCATAGGTTAATGACTATGTCATCTTGGTCATTTTATCTATCTTGGGATCTGAAGATGATGAAGATTCACCCCTTTGTCTCCTTCTATCAACATTCCCGTTGAGCTTCTTTGCAGCCATGATATTTAATTCTACTTCCAAGGCTGCATCCTGCATATCAGCCAAGGTAGCACATCATCTCTCCCTCAACAGTAGACAAAAGTTAGAATGAAAGGCACTGGCATAGGTGAGTTTAGTAGAGGTAGTTGTGGGTTTTACTTCAGCTGGTATCTTGTTGTACATGCGGTTAAACCTCTTATTAAAATCAGACAACAACTCAACATTTTCCCTCTTTAAGTTCCCAAACTCGGTGTGGTAGTAGAGTAGATCCTTCTTATCCGCCCAATGCTTTAGTAATGCATCATTTAAAGCCTCAATATCTACTATAGACCTTGGGGTCATTTCTCTGAACCATTTTCTAGCCTCTCCATCTAGACTTTGGACAAAGACTCTCATCCATAGATCAACTTCAATAATGTCCATGTTACTAGCATAGCTATAGAATGATTCAAGATGTTCCTCAGTTGTAACACCTTCAATCCCAGTGAACTTAGGCATATACTTCTGGTATTCTCCAGTAGGCATGGAATTCAAAGGAGTGGGCAGTACTAGAGGTCTGTACCTAGCAGCTATGATTCTTTCCATTTTAGGAGATGCTTGTGGTGTTGCCATAGCTGTGGTGGCTATAAGGGTACTGGAAGTCTGAATGATAGAGGGTTGAGGAGTGACTGATAGGACTAAAGGAGTACGATGGATAAGAGGAGAGGCTTCATTTGGGCTTACAACGAAAGAAGAACCTAAAGAATAAGGAGCTCTATGAATCTCTGAGATTTTTTCTTCACTGCTAGTATTAGATGCTATACTCTCAGTATGTATTTGTTCTATTACAAGATTTTCTTGAAGAGATATAGAATATTGTTTAGAGCTACCTGAACCTGATGCTCCTTTCTGCAACGCTTTTCTTTCTTTGATGATTTTTTCAGGGTCAGGTACTAGGTCAGCTCGTGGCTTCTGAGGATTTCTTCGAGTATGCCTCACAAACTGAGCCAGAACTATGGAGTGGAGTTGCCAAGAGGTTCGTCCTCCAGTAGATTCGCCAGATAGATGATTACAACCCAAATAGTGTCCAGGCTTTATTTATCATCAAAGCTGGATCTATGTCATCCCCTAGGGAAGCTGAGCTTCAATCTCCTCTCCCCAGCAACGACGCCAATTATGTTAGCACTCCAGGAAACTCTCCTAGGCTATAGCTCGAAGATGCCTGGTAACATATAAATATTCAATGTCGTTCTCTGATTTATTAGAATGGATTGGGGTTTGGATCGAGTCAAATGAATGTTTCAACTCTGTTTCCACTCAAGACATGCATGAACACCCTCAGCTTGACAAGGCTTCAACCACTAACGCTCAATAGTTTATAGATTTAATGAATAGATGGAGAATCCTGATTGTACCAGCAGATACATACATAAACAAATATGAATGGCTAGCTACAGAAAGTAAATGAAGCTTGCAAATCTAATTTATCAACGCAGAGATAAGATGACAGTTATCTGGCATTAGACATAGAAGAAAACATGAATAACCTATTCAAGTGTAAGCTTAGAACAGAGGAGAAGATGGAAATTGAACATGTAACAGCAAAAGAAGTTTGTATTACTGGAATGAAGATGAGACGCTGGGAGGAACAAAGTATCCATAGTCTCCAAAATTTGAACCCTTATTACTTCGAACTTTCAGGCATTTATAGACTTTTTACAATATTCTTGAACTCTCTGAGGCTCAAGATGTCTTAATCTATCCCCTTTGTCTTCTAACTACTTGATGCCATAACTAGACAAACATGAGTTTAGAGAGCTCTGTTTCTAACAAACACAGAAATCAAATTCTAGTAATTTCACCGTGCTGTCAGGTGGTTCGCTCATGCCAGCGATGTTCCATGATCATTTCTGTTGGTTCGGCTACATCATGCTATTATTTTTTCCCCTTTCGGCGATGCATTATGTTATTTTAGTTCAACTGTTCGATTATCAAAAACAGTGACAAAGCCAACCAATTTCCTCCCCTGGTGACTGATGGGAAGTGGGGTACGGGGGCACGTGGGTCGTTGGATGGTGTGGGTCAACGATGGAGATCAATTGCTGAAGGCTTGAAGTCGTGGCGGGAGAAAAATAAGTCTGAGCCATCAGATCTTAGATGGGTAGATCGAACAACTATCGGGCGGAGGAGGTGCTCGAAGGATAATGCTCGGAAGCCGTTTACACAAGCAGAAATGGTTTATGTCAGGTGGTCATTGGGCGATAAGTGGTAAAGGTCGTAGCCCGCCCGATTCCATTCATTGGGCGCCATGTAGCAGCAGAGGAGAGAGAGGAAACCACTTTATTGGGCAGGTATCCCTCTCTCTTGTTGCCCAAGCGATATGCAAGATAGTCGTTGATCTGACGAAAACGATCTAACGATGGTGATTGGTCGAAGTGGGTGAGCATACAACGTTGGTCAGATGAAGTGTGGACCGTCATATCAGTAGGAATATCGATGGCAGGGAACACGAAGGTATGGGACGACCTCGAGAAATGCGCATTAGTGCATGTTTTCAATGCGCTTTGAAAAATAATAATACATAGGGGGGGAATGGATTAATTCATGTAGGGCCAAGGCGAAAGTGAGTTTTGTTACGATGTGAGGGTTGGGTTAGGACATGAGTGAACGTGGATGGGAGTGGATGAGTGAGAAAAGTGAGGTGATGGACCGTATGGGAACCTCTCCATGATAGCAGAATAGACCATTTCCCTCCTTTAGTCTCCAAAATAGCAGCACTGCACCTCAGGGCTAACAGTTTACACATGTAGGTTACATGTTGATGATATGTTTGACAAAATGCCTTCCATGGCTAGTAGGGGTCTAATTATGGTCTTGTTCACCTTATTTATTTTGCATCATTGTTTCCCTATATGTTTACTGATTCTAAGCTATCACTCCATTCTGGGCAGTGGCTTGGCCTCTGGGCCTAAAAAAGTGGCTTAAATCACGAGGTTGCTAGCACAGAACTGGAAATTTTGGTCTCTAAAAACATATTTCATTAAATTTGGAATTAAACAATGGATATGGAATTTTAAAATAACCAAAATAGTCAGTTCTAATGATCTCTTTGTAATAAAAAATTTTCTAATTTTAATGAAATATGTGTTTCTACTCACTGTCAGGCAATCCTATGAGAGCGACTTTGGGTTGTTGGTAGCTCCCTTTCCCATAGCATGAGAGAGAATATGGCCTAAGAGATCCAAAACAACAATGGGACCCAGGGACAGGTTTTTTGAGTGGCTGACTTGTCTCTTGAGGGTTTTTTTTTATGATACTAGATAACTATGTGTGATGTTCCATTGATGCCACTTCCTTAAGGTCACATAGGAGGTCAAATATGATCATAGTAGTCTCTCGTCTCATGTTTACCCTAGTTAGCATGGCTACTTGGGTGGATGTGAGAGGAGGGTGTTACAGTTTTCTTGGAGCACTCTTGGAGGAGAGTGGCATGTTAGGAGTTTTTGGAGCAAGAAAGCAAAGGAAGAGTAGGAAAGCACAAGAGGACATCGGAATTGTTGGCATTATGATACAGGTGTTGTCCTTGATGGAAACTCACTCAGAGGTATGATACAGGTGTTGTCCTTGGTGGCAACTCAATCAGAGGACAGATCTTAGTATAGCAGGTCAAGAGAGAGATATACGCAGGTTAAGCTTGATGAAAGTGTGTATACACGCGGGTGAGAAGAACAAAAGGTGCGTGTACGTATGCTCACAGGTTCACAGAAGGAAAGGCACGTACATGTTGGAAAACTAAGTTTTGGTCCATGGTATTTGGTCCGTGGTATTTGTTCCATGGTATTGGTCTGTGGTATTTGGTCCGAAGTGTTGACCCCAGGTATTGGGTCCAAGGTATTGGTTCTACATGGTTTTGGACCATGGTATTGAGAGAAGCCTAAACCTATATAAGGAGAAGAACATTAGGCCAAGGGGTGGAAGTGCAAGTAATGAATGTCTGATGAAGGGTGAAGATCTAGTATGCTGGTTATGGGTTTGTGATGCTTGGCTCGATTTGAATCAAGTTGGAAATTGCAGCGAAGGTATAAGTAATTATCTTTAGATCTGTACGCAGGTTATCTCTGGTGAAAGCATGTATACACGTTGTTTTGACACCGTTAAGTAGCGTATACATTATGAGATTTGATGTTTCAGGTTGCTATTGGTTCTAGTGGTTGTTGCAGAGTTTTGGGCTCTGGTCTGTGTTCAGGTCACTGTATTTTGATGACAAGGTTTGAGTGATACAGTATTGGGTGATTCAGAGATTGATGATGCAGGTATAAGTTGATGATTGTATTGCAGTGGTGATTGTTTTGTATTTATGGATCCAGTATGAAAATTTATGAAACGTGGTCCCTGAAAGAAAAGAGAAGGTTGTAGCCTTCTGTAGGTCAGCACCTACGTACTAGTACCTCAGCTAGTACAAAAGCTAAGGGGGTTGTAGCTCCCTTCCAGGAGAGTCTGGAGAACGGGAGAAGGTTGTAGCCTTCTGTAGGTAGAAGGTTGTGTATTATTATAAGACTGCACCAGTACATAACCATTGTAAAAAGAAGTTTCTTATTAAAGGAAGATAGAGATGAATTGCAACAAGTGGTTTTCACCCACATTAGGTTTCCACCTTACATCTTGGTGTTCATGTGTGTTGCTTATGTGTGATGATCTGTTCTGTTTTACTGCTCCTGTTTACTGTTCATATAGTTAACAATGTTCTGATGCACTCATTAAGGATCAATTAACTGAATCATAAGTTTACTGGATATACGCTTGTTGCATTACACACAGTTGCGTATACACGCGGTTGCCTTTCACTGAAGTAGCGTATATAAATCTGAGTATGGAAATTAAAAAGTGTTTGATTTGATAATACTAATTCACTCCCCCTCACCCCCCCTCACAGTATTATTTCCAACAGGAATCAACAACTACAATGGGTTTTACTTGTAGGTATCAAGCTGCATGTATGATTTCCTTACTAGTTTTTGCATGCATGGCATATGCATGTGGTTTCTTGATTATGATATGTCATTGGCATGGAAAAATGTTGGATTAACGGTTGATTTGCTTAGCATTGCCATGTCCTGGATAACTATGGCATTGAGGGTGTATTTTATTTTCTTTTTTGATTGGTTCTCACGTTGCTTATAGATGTGGGTTGAGTTACTAGTTCCTGGATACCTTGATTAAACAAATGCTCTAAAAACCCTATTAAAAAAGTGAAAAATAAAAAACAAACCACAAACACCCAACAAAATAAATCTGTAAACCTAATAATTCCATATAAATATCTAAATCTATAAACCTAATAAACCTAATAATTCCATACAAATATCTAAGTAACCATAAATACAACAAAATACAAAATTAAAAAAATAAACAAATACTATAAATATTTAATAATAAAAATAATACCGTACAAAAATAATTAAATCTTATAACATAAATCAACATGAATCCACGATTAATTAAACGAAACATCACATTACATTTAACCAATCAACCCACCACACCACCACAAAAATCAAAGATCAAAGACACCAAAACCATGCAAAGCCCTAAATCCACAATCTAATCCCAACATAGAACACAGAAAATAGCGTGGCAAGATTATTATAATGTGCTCCAAGGACACAATAAATTTCGTAAAACTTTACCACAGCAGCAACGAAAATGGGCTTTGGTGTCGTGGCAGCATGTCATTCAGAGGAAAAATGAGGGAGGCCTGGGTATTCGGGATCCAGAGCTTATTAATAAGGTTTTCGGTGCCAAGTTGTGGTGGCGATGGGTGCAGGGGGGTTTGGATCTTTGGAAGCAAATATGGACTCACAAATATAATATGCCACGATCAGTCGATGGTCGTCTTCGGGTGCAGCTCACGCCAGCAGGGTCGCACATCTGGGAACTCGCAAGAGCTAACAAGGATCTGGTGAGGGACTATGCGTTTTGGGAAATTAGAGAAGGTGATATAGCTCGGTTCTGGATGGACGGTTGGCAGCAACAGGATAAGTTGGGGATACATCCACTCTTCCATGACCTTCAAGCTGGGGCACAGAGGGCAGGACTACACTATGTCAAGGATTTTTGGCGACCGGCCGACGAGAATGCCGTCTGGAGAGTCTGGAAGAGTCCTACTGATTGGCAGAGGGGCATTGCTCCGGAGCTGCATCAACGGTTCACCAGGGAATTAGAGTTGCGGAAAATTAAGGTACGTACTGGTAATGATATCCTACGTTGGGGAAAGGCCATGAAAGGCATGTTTACAGTTAAAGAAGCGTATTTCTGGCTCACACAGGACGATCGAATTGCAGACCCCCTGATATGGAAAAAGATATGGGATGCTAAATGGTGGCCTAAAGTTACCACTTTTGCCTGGCTTGTGTGTAAAGGTAGGATTTTGACTTGGGATAACCTACAGAAACGGGGTATGATTGGACCATCCCGCTGCTCGTTATGTAATGAGGCATTTGAGACCCAAGAACATTTGCTCAATCAGTGTAGGTATAGTCAAAGTCTCTGGGAGGAAATTCGTGCCCTCTTCGGCTCTTCGCGCAGAGATCCTCATAATCTTCGCGGTACCATCCTTCAATGGGGAGTGGGGCAGTTTCATAGCAAAATTGTCAGGAGACTGTGGAGTTTATCGCTGGGTTTTGTCATTTGGGAGCTCTGGAAAGAACGTAACCGCCGAATTTTCAAGGCTCGTAGTTGCTGTGAGGCTACAGTATGGGAGGGAGTTTGTCGTTCACTTAAAGAAACTGTTCTATCTGAATCTTGGGGGGAGGAAGATTGGAAAGTGGCGAGGGCAGAGCAGAGAATTTTAATTAAGTTGAATATTGACTCTTCGATGCTGTATCCCAACTTGGTCAGGAGTCAGCGATATATTGCGACGAGTCCAAATTTCTTTCGCTTCCCAGGTGAAAATCAGATTAAATTATCCTTTGATGGTGCCTCAAAGGGTAATCCTGGAGAGGCTGGTTGGGGTGGAATTTTTCGTGATGGACAAGGGCGCCCGCGTTGGATCTACGTCGAATGGGGCGGCGAGATGTCTAATAATGAGGCAGAGCTTTGGAGTGTCTTCCATGGCATCCGAATCGCCTTCAGGAATGGATATCGCAACCTCGTTATTGAGGGTGATTCCCAACTGGTTATCGAGATGCTTCGGAAGTTGCAGAATGGTAAAACATGGGAACAAGTCACTAAAAGTTGGCGGATAGCGGCTATTGTCCAAGATATAGAAGTGCAGTTGAGACAGCTTGAGTATGTCACCTTCTGTCATGTCCTACGGCGTGGCAATCAAGTGGCCGATCATTTAGCAAATTGGGCAACAGGAGCACCCAATCGGGTGTTGGATGGAGGCTGGGGAGGATTTCAGGCTGACCCACAATGGGCTGCGTTGGCCACTATCATTCGGCATGATTATGATGAGGCGCGCGGAAGTGAAACTTTGGAGTAGACCTGGTGTCATGAGGAGGGTGCGTTGGATCTATGGGGGGCTGAGGGGGTTATCGGGCAATGATCTTATGCTGTGGTGGCGAATATGGGCGATAGTACCTGTAATCATTTGGCGGCGGTCTGGTCCTGCTAACATTCCCAGTTGGCAGACTGGTTTAATGCAGCTATCTAACGAATTTCCAATCCCCAGGCGGCAGTCCGGGCGTGTCCAGAGGAGGGACGGTGGTGGCATCACTCTGCTGTGCGGGCTATCACATCAAGGGTGGTGGGTTGCGACGTGTAACTCTACCTTGAGCTGGGTATTAATGATCAAACGAACCGGGAGATCGTCGTGCTGGGCTCCTTTATTACTGCATGCTTGCGAGGGGATTTTGCCAGTTTGTCGAGGGTGGTCGATTGAAGTTGCATTCGACCAGGGTAGGGAGCCATCAGCCTGGTTGAGAGGTAAGGTTGTCTCAATGTCCTTCTGGTCCACCACTCTATCACCCGCTTCATTCTTAATAGAGAAAATCTGATTCCGCTGGCGATGTTGAACCATGGCCTGATGAAAAAATTTTGTATTTCTCTCACCATCTCTGAGCCATCGGACTCTAGATTTCTGGCGCCATAAAATCTCCTCCTGTTTACGTCGTTCCTCTAATTGACTGATTAGACTGCCCTCCTCTCTACTGGTTGCCTCATCTCTGCCATATAAAATTATTTTTTGCTGTAGGGTCTCCAGTTTACCTTCCAGCTGTTGCTTAGCTTCCAAAATATTGCCAAAGTCTTTTCGATTCCAATCTTTGATTCGCTGTTTAAGCTCCCTAAGCTTAAGCTGAACTGTATGCATCCGCCCTTTTCCGTGACAAGTGCACTGGCTCCACCAGGCCTCCATCTTCTGTACAAATTGAGGATCCCGTAACCAAAAGGATTCGAAGCGAAAAGGCTTCAGTCCTTTTGTTCTCTTAATATCTATCTCCAATCGAATTGGCCAATGATCTGAGCCAATGGTAGGAAGAATTGTAGCCTCTACGAAAACATCTCGATTAAGTATGTGCTCTGATACCAAGAAACGATCCAAGCGAGAGGCGATTTGACTCTGTCCTCCCCGCCGATTGTTCCACGTATGTTCGCCATTGGTGGTAGGTATATCGACTAAGCGTAGGTCATTGATCATGTCATTAAACTCCTCCATAAGTGCATCCTCTCTTCTTACACCACCTCGCTTCTCCCCTAGATGCCGAATGAGATTGAAATCCCCCCCAATTATCCATGGGATGTGTGGAAGGAGATGCCACATAGTATGAAGATGCCGTAAAAAAGCTTGCTTATCACGATGATTATGAGGCCCATATACCCCTGTGAACAAAATTCGGTCGCCCATCCCAACTAGACGAAACCTCCCGGAAAGAATTCTAGGACAGGAATACCAATGCTCAAAAATTACCTCCTCCGGATTCCACATAATCGCCAATCCCCCTGCTGTGGCTACAGCATCGAGCGCCATAACCTCATACCCAATTTGCATTTTCTGTACAATAGCTTCCAACTGCTGACTTTCCATTTTTGTTTCCTGGATAACCAGGATACTTGGTTTTTCTTTTTTGACCCGTTCCTTCAAATACCGCTGCTTCCCATGACTGTTAAGTCCTCGGATATTCCAGCTTAAAACTATCATTTAAAACTTACGGGAATTAGGGAGGAATACCTCTGTGAGCGGGATCACCTTGCCAGAGTTTACCAAATTCTCACCCACTACCTGTATAGAGTCATTCAGCGAACGTCGCCCTTTTTTCCGACCAAGCTTCCCCTGACTATCCCCTTCCGGAGCTTCATTTGGCTGGCGTGATTCTGAGCTACCAGCCGTCTTTTCCTTATATCGCTGAAAAGTTTCTTTGAACAATTGTTTCTCATGCTCGGGAATAAACCTTTCATCCAGTTTTTTCCATTCAATAAGTAATTTTTCCATGATGAGTTCTTCGTCAATACCCACTGCTGTCAATGCTTCCGGCATCTTGGGAACTGAAGCAGTAAGTTGATCATCTCTACCTGCAGCCTCCCCTTCAGGTCCTCGACTGGGGCTTCTACTTTTCCGCTTGCCATCCTTGATAATTTCCATCGGTGCCGTCAGGGGCATCTCCTGCTCCTGAACAGGATGATTGATAGCAACCCCATGAGAGCCTTCGTCCCCCTGCGTTTGGAGAAGAGTATATGGATTGGGACTTGCAGGGATTAGGTTACCTGCTGGATTCGGGATTTTAAGAGCTCCTGTAGGCCTTCGTTTCCTCTGTACTTCTTGGAAGTCAGAGACAGCTCTAGCTGACCCGGTATGGGATCTATTTCCATCCTGTGGTAAATCCTTGGGCCCCATTGATTGTGTATTCGGTGAACCTTCCTGCGCCGATTGCTCATGATTTTGAGGACAATCCCACATGTTCGCAGTATCATCGACCACCTTGAAGAGCAGGCCTTGTAGGATCAGTCCGACCCTGAAATGTTTGATTGGGAGACTTATCTCCCTGATCCGAGTCATACTCGCGGGCGTATGTCGCTATATAAGCAATCATTGCATGTGTATTGGGGACTCAAGCGTCTTCTGGCACGGGCTATGGAGCAAGTATCAGCAGAAATGTTGGATATAGCCCACGCCAACCTCAAAAAGGAAATGAAGAATATTCACATGACTCTTATGATGCAGGACAGACGAATGGATCAGCTATTCCAGTTGCTTAGGGACAATGGGATGGTTAAGGCCGAACCTGAGGCCCAGCCCGCTGATGCTATGAAGCCGTAGAACCTGGAGGTTATGCGTGACTGTTTCTGTTTATATGATATCGTTTTCAGTTCCTTTGCTTTCAGTTATAGCTAGGCATAGTATATCCATAGGTAGATTAGGCAGTTTTGATATCAGATTTGACAAACTGGCAACTTATTTCTTTTGGATGGGTGTCATATATTTTCGAAGCCCACCTGGTTTCCCTTCTGGGCAGGTGGTGTCGTTTTAATCCTCTGTATATAGTCTGTTTTCGGTTATATTAATAGAATCTTACCTCAGTTTACAAAAAAAAAAAAATCGTAAAACTTTGATCACACTTACCTAAATACAAAAGCTTTATTGCAGAAATTTGATCACATTTGAAAGTTTATTCAAGATGAACCTTTGACCAATATAAATGGTTTAGAAAAAACTTCACGTTTAATTGATTATTGATATTAAAATTATAGATATTAAAAATATTTTAAAATTTGATCGACAAAAATAATGTTAAACTAATCGTTTTTATTATATTTTTTATGTTTTTTTAAGGGGTTTTTGTGTTTTTTGGAAAAATATTTTTTTGGGTTATTTTTAATTACTCGCATCAAATTTTTTATGTTTATGTGGTTAATTTTTAACTTAGATATATGAAATCTGATTTTAGGTTAAGAGATAAATGTGAGAAAAATAAAAAGAGTATATTATGATAGATAAATTACTTGATATTTTTATTCATTATAATAATTATAAATATATAAGATTACAGATTTTGACGAAATTAGATTCTAAAAAAGTAGATTTATGACTTGAAAATGACACAACTATAACTATAACTCAGACATAAGAAACAATCATTTCTAAATAATATTTAGAGACTCACAATAACACCCTATAAATCATATCATACACATAAAAACATTACTTCTGACAATAAATAAATAAGAAATACAAAATACACATTAAAAAATACATTAATTTAATTGATACTAAATCTGAGAAGCCCTTGATCAAATCTCCATAGTGAAAATGAGCTACACTATTCACCATAAATTTTAGTGTGACTAATCAAAAAAATTCCAAAACACAATTATAAAAATATTTTTAAAAATTGACAAATAAAAATCACATCAAGCAATTGATTTCGCTTTTGAAATTTAAAAAACACATCAAGCAATTGATTTCGCTTTTGAAATTTAAAAAACTCAAATAATATGAAACAATTTAGTCTTATTTATCAAATTACAAAATATTGGAGTTGTTTATAATGCGACTTTTTGGAGATTCCGGTGACGGAATTCGGTAGAAGAAATTGAGGTTAAATCTTGATTTGTTGCAGTTAAAATGGTTTTTTAACTGCATATTTGGATTCAACACCCTGAAAAACCCCTGTGATGCTTTGATTGTGCAGAAACTAGCGATCAAACTTGCGATTCCAATAAATTACTACCAAATTTTGAGCGGAAAAACCCACCCGAAAAAATTCCAAAAAATCACATTATACACAACTGCCAAAATATTTCCATAAAATTCAACTTAAACGAACTTTGACCCAATATCAAGCCTTACCATCGCCCGTTGGACCATATAACGTAAACACTTTATTTAATTCAAAGAAACGGAACCGTGATTTACGTAACCTTTCGGCGTCATGATCGTGAATAACGTTTTCTTGCGCAGAGGCGGCGGTATACCACCCCTTCCATTTCTTTTCCACCCCCACCTCATAATGTAACGTATCTTTCATTCATAAATCCACTTCCAGAGGCATCTGGCTTTTCATCAGTGCCGAATGCATGCGTGCTTACAGAATCAATATCTTCAACCAAAAAACGCCCATAAACCCTAAGGTTGCATTTCAGACTGTGATACCCAGATTTAAATTTGGAGAGATTTTGTCACGCTGCAAGGTTTCAAGTTGATTAGTTAGTGGGAGGTCCCTGTAGATTCCATGTCTGGGGAGGACGACAGAAGGCAACATCAGTGTTTCAGAAAATACGAGAAAATAATTGAGCAGGTATGCTATGTGCACTGTCACTTCATTGTGTGCGTTTTCGTCTTCTCGAATTCTTTCCCAGGTATTTTTCATCTATTTTTCACTAAGATGAGTCAAGCGGACTGATTGGGTTTCGATCTTGTGACGTTTCGGTTCGATGAGCTGATGGGGATGCTGGAATCGCGAATCAGGCAGCCGCCCCAGAAACGACTTTGCAGAAGGGTATGTATATATTTATTGCATATATATTTTTGTTTATTGTGATGATAATAGAAGGCCAAAATTCAGTGAGATAGCAACTTGATGTATCTTGCTTGTAGAACAAGAGTCATTATGCCTAGAGGTTTGAATTGAATTGAATTGAATTGAACATGTGTAGTTTGAATAGGTTTAATGGTTAAGAATTTTGGAAGTCATAGGTTTAAAATCAGAGACATTTAGGTTTTACATGTGGAATCTTGAAAATCATTAGCTACATAAAGACTCTACATGTTGAATCTTGGAAGTCATAGGTTCAAAACCAGCTAGATAGAAGCTGAACATGTTGAATGATTAATATTGATATAGATTTATATGGGCTCTTACTTCTTGATAAATCATATAAAAAGAATGTCTTTAAAATGTTGTTTTTGCCATATCATAAGTTTCTGCTATCAATGAAATAAATTAAACCTTCAAATTATATATTATAAACAAAAATTTGAAACCCAGATTGATCCTCTTCAATTTGGCAGATCCTATAACAACACAGATGGACCTGCTTTCTGGATCTCCCTTTTCCTTCTTGATCTAAAAATTTTCCTGCTAGCACTCACTTAAATTAGGCCCTCAAATTGTATATTATAAACAAAACTTTGAGACCCAGCAACAACAAGGAAAATTGTATATCTTAAAATGTCTAAAACTGAGACTATTCCCCTCCAATTTGGCAGGTCCTATAACACTACAGAATAGACCTGCTTTTTGGATCTCCCTTTTCCTTCTTGCTTGATCTAAAAATTTTGCATAAAGATTTAAACTTCTTTCTATATCTCCGTTTTCCTTCTTTTCTTCTAGATCTAAGGATTTTTTTGTCACAGAGTTAGTCCCAATTGTAAAGCAAAACAACCATTGACTAGCCCACAGCCAGTCTAAGAAATGCAGAGATGAAAGGTGGTGTAGAGTTGGATCTGCATGATACCAGGGTTAGTTTTTTTGGGGGGCCATGCCACCTATATTGGACTGGCCTGGCAGGCTTGCTTGGTAATTAATAATCAGGGCTGGTCCGACATTTAAGAAGGATGTGAGGAACTAATTTAGGCCTTGAGGATGTTAAAAAGATTTGAGGCCATAGAAAGTCTTCTTCAATGGGTGAAAATCAATCTGCACAATTTTAATGTATTTCCCTTTTTAAGAAATGGTTATCTCTCACCCTATTAATGGGACGTCTTCTTGAACATGAAAGGACTTGAAACTTTCACAACTCTCCATTGTTCCTATAATCCACGACACTAAAACTATTTTCCATTATGGGATTTGAAGCCTGTTCCAGTTAGTAATCTATTCTCAGCTTTCAATCACCCTCATTTGAATCACAACTTTGAGCTTTCTTTGCATGCTCATATCAAGAAGGCTCATTCTGCTTTGTCATTGTTTTTTTTCAAAGATTAATTTTCTGTTTCAGAAGCTGATAACCCCATGGGTGAAAGGTATGAATCTGTATAATTTACCATAATGTTTTAGTTATTTATGAATTATATTTAATGAAGAAATAACTCTTACTTGTAGTGATATGAGAAATGAAAGAAGTTAAAGATGAAAATAGACAGTTAAAAAGATGAAAATAAATAAGTAGTTATAAAGGATGATTTGTAAACTAAATGAAAGATAGGAAAATGGTATAATTTAATAGTTTTTTCTAGGAAAATGGATATAAAAGACCATTTGTACACTCGCTGAAACATAAGGAAAATGGCATAATTTAATAGATTTTTCTTCTTCAAAATTTCTTGATCCTTGAGTTCTTTACTTCATATTTGTTTGCATACGTTTGTTATGCTTTACTATTGCATGTGTTTATTACACTTTATTAAAACCAACATTTCAGAGTTGTATCAAACATACACTTTCTGATAAACCTTCTGATCAAAGAAGAGGAGACTGTTTGAGTGCCTAAATTCTGTCATTTTAACATTAGTATGGTTTTCAATGGTTATAGTTTGTGATTAAAATTTTCATTATGTATATACTAATACCTTGTTTGTGCAGAACCCTACATCGGATGTAGAGCCAGAAACAAAGATAGCTGCAGAGGATGATTTCACAAGGACGATCCGGAAGTTTTTAGAAGAGTTGGATGGAATTCAGATGAACCCACACACTTAGCAGCTAATATTTTTTCGTTTCCTTTTTGGCCAGAAGGAACTGGTCTAGACCATGTTATCAAACATGGAATTGTCTTAATAATAGTATATAAAACATTTGCCAAATTGAACTGGATTTCAAGGGCTCTCAAGTATTCTATCAAATATGGAGTAATTTTCATGATATTCAATTATGCATTTGCCAAAACAAGGAACTATGCATAGATTGTAACCATTTTAATATTTTTATTATTAAATATGTCCTTTTGTGTGCAAATTATACCTAAATATAAGATCTGAATAATACAGATCGAGACACTATTGCTTAAACATAAATTATGGTTTCGAACTGAGATGAAATGTTATGCGAATCTTCAGCAAAAGTGTACAGAAAGAGATCTTGTAACAGACAAAAGTAAGGTGGTCAAAATCCAGCTGCTTTGAAACTTTGGGTGGATTTTTATTTCAATTTTAAAATATAAAATAATATGAAAAATTATATTGGCCACGTTATCGTAAGAGATTTATATTTATTATTTTCTTTTATTTTATTTTTAAATAATTTTAATATCAATACTTAAATCATAATTTGATGGAAAATACTGCAGTGAAACTGCATAGGCCTCTAACCCAAAAGGATGAAAGAAGCTGTCTTCTTTCATCCCACCACTTAAAAATACGAAGATGGAACATGTGGCTTAAGAGCATTTTTAAACAAACATGGAACATGGCTCATGTCCATTCTTAAAGAGCACGAGAAGAAAATTGTAAAGATTATAAACGGTTAACAGTAACGATTTTTAAAAAATTGAATACATTATTAATAATGAAATATTAAAAATAATTTCTTTAGGTTAATCAAGAAATTAGGTAGTTTAAAATATAAATTTATTTTTAAGAAGTTTTTAGTTCATGATATTTTAAGAAAGAAAAAATTGTTGTTCTCGGATATTTTTAAAAGGGTTTAGTTTAGAATTTTAGAATTTTTTGGTTTATTGTAAAATTTAATTAATGATGAAAAAGGAGTGTATGGTTTTATGAGTTTCTAGTTGGTTTTCTTCATGTTTTTGTTTGTGAATTTTAACATGGTATTAGTGTTAAAGTTAATGCGAGAAATGTAGTGTTCCTATGTATTTTTCTAAGTTATTATAGTTTCAATGTGGTCTTCTAGAAAATTGTTATTTTACAATGTAGGAGTGAGTTGGAGTTCCGTCACCATCATTATCTTCAAGGTTGTTGTGATTATCCAGTGATCAATTCCATTACTATGAAATGAGACTCTATCATCAAGGTTGTTGTGATTATTAGTGATCAATCCCATTACTATAAAATGAGACTCTGTTATGTGTTCTGAGTGTAAGTTGAGTTGCAATTAATAAAATTTGTTAGTGAGGCAATATTGTCATCTCTCTATGTTGTTTTTGCTTTTCTATTTTGGTATCAAAGCAAAGGGAAGTAGCCGCTTGAGGTTTAGTGAGATAGAGTGTGTTGTTCAAGTTTTGAATCAAGAACATGTGAGATCTCAGGTCTGAGGCGTGTGTTGTAAAATAGAAATGGAGACCTATTAACCAATGTTCAGGAAGGAGCTACCCTTGAAAGAGTTTTGTGTGACATCTCTTGTCAAAACATGATTTGTATGAATACATCCAAATCGATGTTGCAGGCTACATATCACTGGTGGAAGCATGGGCACTAGATTTGAGATTTGAGAGAAACCCAAAAATAAATTGACATATATTTTGGAGAATCAATCTAGCAACATGTGGGGTAGTTTCCCCATGAGATTCAAGGTTTCAATTTTGGGTTAGGCATGGGGATCGAGTGATAATTTATCATAGGGATGAAGACAACTATAGAGCAGCACAAGATGGAAATAATGGTTGGAGTGCATATTGCTCAAAAGGACTAGTCTAGGCACAACATTTAACTTTGTGTCACTTATCATGATATCAATGTCTCTTTTAAGCATGTGGTGAATGTAGGAGAGATAATTGTATCAGATTTGCAAGGTAAAGAATGGGGTTAGAAAGTGGGATGTCTAAGACATTGACAATGTCATGATTCACATGGGAAGCTTTATGTCCAAACCAACAAAATGACCTACAAAAAAATATATTGGGTGGGCTATTTTGCTAGACGCATAACCACTTCTATCAGAAATTAACCAGTCTTCTATGAAATGAAATATGACGTTGGAGTGCGAATACATTTTTATGAATTTGATCATTGTTCTAAGGATTTATAGCTAGGAATTGTTTAGCGGATCTAGTGATTTTGGGGTGATTTTGATTGGGGATTGAGGTGATTTTGATTGAGGATTGAGGTGCTTTGATTGCATTTTATATTTCTTTGGTCATTTTTAGCTAGGGAAGTTAATTGTAGGAGTTGAGTTGATATGGCCAAAGGAGCTTGAGGTGCCACAACATTTATTTCCTTTGAAGATCCCTCAAAGAAGACAAGGTGTGGAAATGGTTCCAGTACGTCCAACTTGAATGAGATAAACAATTGTGGAGATTCAAACTAGAAGGTAAGAACACTTTAGTGAATCTCAATTACTTGACGCTATTTGTTATGTTTATTCTTAAAAAGTGAATTCTTTTAAAATGGGTAAAGGAGGGGAAATACTTCAAAATGATAATCATGAAATCGACTTACTACACCAAAATCTTAATGATGCTTTGCAAAAAATGGAGAAGTTATACATGCAAAATGATGCCTATGTAGCAGAGCTAAGATCACGAGATAATAAACATTATCATGAATTTGTTAATCTCACTACACAACACATCAATGTATTAGAGGAAAGGTTGGAATCAATGAATCAATGGGTAGTTAATATTTTCAAAATTCAAGTTCAAAGGGGTAAATTGGTAGAATCGTTGCAACGAGAGCTATTAGCAAGGAAAATGTGTTGTTAGAAAAATTGAAAATGATGTACAACTCTTAAAACAAGAGAAAGTAAAGTGTGATCAAATTTGTGATACAAGTAACTTGATTCAAAAGATTGATAGTCTTTGTGACACTTGTCATTTGATTGAATATAATAATGTTTATGTGCCTATATCATGTTTAGGCACATAATGATGATCATGGTGATATTTCTAAATTTGAATTTCTTAGTGAAGATGGTGAAATATGGTATTTTGAAAATAACACAAAAGGAATTGGTTTTAAGCTTTTGTACAAAATGGATTTTGATGGGAAAGGTTTAGGCATAAATGGTGAAGGTATTGAGAAAACCATTTAGATACATGTAAGGCAAAGAAATGAAGGTCTTGGCTATGAAGTTAAAGAACTAATGATGTTATCAAGTTTTTGAAAGCAAAGACACTGATAACAAGTGAATCATCTACTAGTACCAATGCAATAGATCAAGTGTAGAAGTTGTAACAATATTGCAATCATTGTAGTAGAAAAGGGCATGTACAAGCTAGTGTTGGAACATGAAAATATCAAAGTGTCACATTTAGGTACATTATGATTGGATAGAAGCACAAAAATGGAAAATAGTTACTTTTATGCTAAAAATATTATATAAGGTCAAGTATTCCAAGGTTCATGAGTCATTTAGTCCTCCAAAAATTAGTAAGGAGAAGTTGCCATTTTTTTAAGTCATAATGGTTCATGGTAAACCAAAAGCCATTTTGTAAAGGTATATTCAAGTGAGTCAAATCTTTGGGAAAGAGATGGGCTTATGTGATGTAATTGTGCAGGGGATGCATGATCAATTGAACTTGACCTCCCAAAAATTTTGGTCCTAGTTGTACAAGTTAAATTCCCAGGTGTTTGTTAATCCCTATTGAGTCAAGCCTACATGTATTTGTGTGATAGCACATGTGATCATGTAGCGTGTATCCTCTTATGTATAAAGAGGATGGGACTTCAAGTTGTGGAATCAATCACTTGGATAGTTATAAGGGTGGCAAGTAGACTTGTATATAAGCTTGATGTGGAATTAAAGTGGGGAATGTCAAATAGAATATTCTTAGCAAGTGAGTAATGTTGGGACTAAGTTTAACATGTTGATGAACAATGGAAGAAAAACCTTAGAAAACTAGTGAGTATAGTGGATGGCACCTATGTATCTCGTAAAGCTATTTATTTTTATATCCACATCAGTGATAAATAGTTGCAGGAATAAGTAAAAAGTTCATGGAATAAACAATTTTGTGTAGGTAAAAAAATATGGAGAAGAAATTTCAATGATAAAGGAAGCCCAAGTGAAAACATTGATAGGATCCTAGATGCAACAAAGAAGAAAAGTTAGTGATAGTGGACATGAAAATATTTCAACAATAATGAATATGACGAAAAAGGAAAATAAATGATGATGGAAAATCAAAGTTGAAAGGATGTGAGTTGTGAGAGTTACACATTGTACTTGTAAACAAGTCTATGTTATCGTGTTTGAGTATGTACCAAGTATATCTATGCGTGAAGTATGAGAATTGTATGTACCTAAATCAAATGTGAGTTTGATGAGGCAAATGTATTCCCATAAAGTTTGAGGTAATCTAAAAACCACATTGATGTAGTGTATAGTTTATGGTTAGCAAAAATCACTTGATGTGAAGGTTTGTGGTCATCCTGAAACCATTAATGCAGTGTATGGTTCATGGTCGATTGAAACCACTTCATGTTGATGTGATTATTGCTGTAAATAGAAACCACTTATGGTGTGATGATTGAGGTTCATCCACATAAAACCCAAAGGTGTAATTTTAGGGTGTGGTTATGGGTAAACCAATGGAAACCCGAAATAATGGTGATGTAGGGGGAGTTACAAGTATAGGTGTAGGAAAGAAGACATTGATAGAAGAATGGTTAAATGAACCATGTATACAAAGGGCATCCTATTAGACTAGCTGCTTGCAACAACTGGTTGCCAATGCATTCCCATGGATGGTTTTTTAGGTTACCAATGCATTCCCATGGATGGTTTTTTAGGTTACCAATGCATTCCAATGGATGGTTGTTTCTTTATATGGATGTCAACATCATAGAAGTATGATGAAAATTTCAAGTTGAACTAGACATAGACATTCTTGATCAAGACAATCATGTGTTGCAAATGGAAACAAGTTAGGTGTTGTAAAGAATACATTTATCCATTAAGAGGCGTTAGAGTTAATGGGATAAATGTATTGATCCAATGCATTTTTCTGGATTACCATAGTTCCAATGTAGTCTTTAGAAAGTTGTTCCTCATTTTTCAACTACCTTAAAACTAGAAACAAATGATACCATAGTGTTCGTCTCATCAAGACTTTTCCAATTATGTAAGTTTTTCCCTGATCCGACTTGTGGATCAAAAGATATAGCCATTTAAACTTAGGTCCATTAAACTTGTCCCATCAGTAGTGGCCCCTACGTGTCACCTACGTGGCATCTTACATGGCGCTTATGTGGTTGTTATGTCATGTGGATGGAACCACATGGAACAATCACACTTGAGTACAGTCGGTAGTCGACCCATTTCGTCAAAAACATAAGGTGTGACATTGGCCGGAGGCCCAACCCTGACTTGGTTGACTAGTTAACGAGCTTGACTAAGCTACCAACTTGACCTGCACCCAGGCCCAAGCAACCTGACCCCAACTAGAGAATCCCACTCGACTAGTCCAGAGGTCTGATTTACTTCCAGTCCTGACCTGTCCGCCTTGGCCGACTAACTCGACCCCCTACCTCACAGGTGCCATAGGCGATTATCTACCTATTTTCAAGGCTTTTTACATAAAATGTTTTTTTTATATTTCTTCCTAGTTTTACACAGGCTCGAAGCCTTCACAAATCAACTACCTATTGAAGTCCTTCAATGGGATCGAGGATGAAGATATAAAAATCTTTCAATTCCCTTCTATCGTACCATGGCCATGGAATCCATGAATTCAACACATTCAAAGATCAACTAAACTTTGTTCAAATACAGAAACATCTTACTCCCAGAATTTGTTGGGATGAATATAAAACTCGGGCCATTAAATTTCCTAGTAAAATACACAGAGAACATGCATCTTAGTGCACTTCTTAGCATCACAGGGAATTCAATCTAATTTCCCAACCACAACATAAGCATTCATTTCTTTTCATTCAACACAACTCGCATACACAAAGAAAATAATGGAATAACAACAATATGTGCTAGCAAATCATATTCAACAAATTTAATGAAATAAACACAAAGATTCACCATCTCCTCATGACTGAAAATGCCCATGAAATTTTCACGTAATTTCCATGTCATAATATGTAAACCAATCAAAATCCTTTAAATTTAAAAAGAGGTACATGTCCTAAATAATTTTAAATTGTTTAATTTGGGTATCCGTGAAAATATTATTATTAATTTGGGTATTTTTGAAATATTTTATTAATGTTATTTACCTACCTTACCCATATGAATTAGAATATCGAAAAAGTTATTAATGCAGTGTAAATCATGATATTAGAGAAAAAATATATATAAATTAAAAATGTAGGCCCATTTGACATTAATAACCATGCCAAAAAAAAAAAAAAAAATAGTTAAATATAAAATATAGATATAGATCGTTATAGCTAAATATAAAATAGTTAAGAATAAAATATAATTATAACAAAATAGTTAAAAAGTAGTTAAAGATAAAATATAAAACATAAAATAATTAAATATTTAAAAATAAATTATATTTATAGTTAAATAAAATATTCCAGAAAGGAAAAATAAATGGAATTTGGCCAAAAATATAAAATGCATAGTTAAATATAAAATAGTTAAAACAATGTATTCCAAAAAGGCAAATCACTAGATTTGGCCAAAAATATAGACTATATAATTAAATATAAAATAAACAAATAGTTAAATATAGTTAAGTAATTAAAAAAACCATATTCGATAAATGACAAATTACCAAATTTTGGCCAAAAAATATATTATGGGCGAAAATGTCCTTAAAAAACATCAATAAAAATAGTTAAATATAAAATACATATAGACAATTAAATATAAAATATAAATATAGATAGTTAAATTTAAATATAAAATTACCAAATTTTGGCCAAAAAATATATTATGGGTGAACATGTCCTTTAAAAAATACCAAAAAAAAATAGTTAAATATAAAATACATATAGACAATCAAATATAAAATATAAATATAGACAGTTAAATTTAAATATAAAATATACATAGACAGTTATTGTAATAGAAGTGTCATATATTCACGGATTTTGATAAAAGTAAAATATTAAAAATATTATTAAATCTCCTGCTAATAAATATTGTGGATCATAGATAAAAGGTAATATTAAAAAATTGTCCACATGCCATTTTTTTATTAATTTCTTGATTTTTCCTTAGGAGGCCTCCTCTAATCATATTAGAGGAAATTCCAACCCAAAAATGCTTATGAATTTTTCACATAATTTCCATGTAATGATATGTAAATCAATCAAGATCCTTTAAATTTAAAAAAAAGTACATGTCTTAAATAATTTTAAATTGTTTAATTTGGAAATATTTTATTATTAATTCGGGTATTCGTGAAATATTTTATTAATATTACTTACCTACATTACCCATATGAATTGGAATATCAAAAAAATTATTAATGCAATGTAAATATTGATATTAATGAAAAATATAAAACTAAATATGCAAACTCATTTGACATTAATAACCATATCTCAAAAAAACACAAAAAAAAAAAATTGTTATAGTTAAATATAAAATAGTTAAATAACTAAACAAATGTTAAATATAAATTAGTTAAATAGTTAAATAATAGTTAAATTTAAAATAGTTAAATAATTAAAAAAATGTATTCTAGAAAAGGAAAAAGTACTAGCCAAAAATATAAAATACATAGTTAAATATAAATAGTTAAATAGTTAAAAAAAACATATCCTAGGATATATAGTTGAATATAAAATAATTAAATAGTTAAAAAGTAGTTAAATAGTTAAAAAAGCGTATTCCAGAAATGATAAATTACTTGAGTCCAGCCAAGAATATATTTCAAACGAAATTGTGGCCTCAATAGACAATGTCGTTAAAAAACACCAAAAAAATAGTTAAATCTAAATATATATATATATAGGGAATTAAATACAAAATATAAATATAGAGAGTTAAATTTAATTATAAAATAAATATATAATTACTTTAATAAATGTGTCGTATATTGAGGGTTTTTTATAAAAGTTAAAAAAATGTAAATAATATATTTAAGAATTATTAAATCATGTGCTAATAAATATTGTGGAACATAGATAAAAGTAAATTAATATTAAAAAATTATCTACATGACATTTTTTATTAATTTCTTATTTTTTCCTTAGGAGACCACTTTTAGGCTGAAATTTTCTCTAATTGGCAAGTTTTCATATATTGATAAAGAAAAGCATACACTACTTTCTTGGGAAAAACATCACTAACACATGAAAAGCCAAGCTATATGGTTACAAGAGGGGGAGGAAAACACCTCATTTCAAAAACGAGTTGCTACCTGAAAGGAATATAACTCAATTTGGAGAATTGCAGATAACAAGAGAACCTTATGTGAATTTGACATTGTTAGTGAAGTGGGGATCTCTCATTTCAAGTATCTATACACTCAATACACAAGAGAAACTTTAAGGAAAATATTAATTATGGCCACTGGTTTCCCCTCTTAAATGGATGAAGATGCAAAAAATTCCCTAGTGGCACTGATTCAAATTGCATAACTCAATGGGATCATACATAAAATACACAAGTGACGAGTCTACGAGACTACATGGGATTCTAGTCAAATTTTTCAAAGGCTTCTAAGATTTTCTTAGTTGGTATCTACTGTAGATAGTAAAGACTTCAAGACAAGAAGGATAGGTTCTCCAAGATTTCAACTCCTAGATACCATTCAAAAGGTATGCAACCGCGTCACTTTTCATTGTTTTCATCATATCTCCCTCTATAAAAACATTTATAAATTCATTTCCAACATTTGAAAATCTTATCATCTCAAAACCATTGTATCTAAGCATATCTCTAGAGAACAAATAGAGTTCCTATATGAGCTTAATTTCCAATATGCTTAGGTACTTCTTACAATATCGTACATACCATCAAAGTACACCAAAAGAGAGCATGCATATGAAAAATCAATCTATATAAAACCTTTAATCACACTAGTTTCCTCTACCTAGGTTGATACTTACCCAAGTAGGTTTTATCCATCCTTTCGTTTATTGGATCAAAGATTGTATCTCTACAACCTCCATTGTTATGCTCATTAATGGTAAATTTCTCCCTAGTGTCTCTAGAAATCCATAAAGGATATTGTGTTTTTCCCTTCTCTTTGACAATATTACTAAGGGACTTAACAGGGTAATGAATTTGAAATCCATCTAGGAAATTTCAAACGAACTGAGATGCATGAGTAAATCGAAATTACCCATATTCTTATGTTTGTTGATGAACTACTCCTCATTTCAATGGCACCATTCATGAAGCTGAAGTATATGCCAAACTCATAGATATTTTCTACCTTCTAATAGGGATGGAAATCAACAATTCCATATCCATGATATGTTTCAAACATGTCCCTCAATTTCATCTAATCATGATCCTTACACTCCTTCCCTTCTCTTTGACTTTAGGAGAAAATAACCTATCTAGTTTTTCATCTAAAAACCAATAATTATTGAATACGAGAATTGCTATGGATCACAAACACGGGAAAACCAAGAATCAACCATTGGAATCACTAATAGATTTGCACTAGTCTCTCCCCCAAAGCATATTCTTAATGCATCTAAGGTAAATATATTTCAAAAATCATTGGAAACGAAACAAGGAGTATGGCACACCTCTTGTATCAAATGAAATGTTTTCACACCTAAATGGCATTGGGAGATGATGTATCAAAAACATCTAAACCTTTTCTATAGTATTGGAAACTAAAGGCTCTTATAAGCTAATAAACAAAAAAGGGTTATGGAAGGAGATATTATACAATAAATACATTGCACCAATAACATAACAAAACTAAATTAGGGACCCTCATAGGAAATATTGTGGTGGTTTGAATTTTTTCCCCATACAATCTACTCATTGCATCACAAATCATATATATTGTAAGGTTAGAACCAACACCAAGGTAAGATTGGGATTAGATATATAGGTAGGCCAAGAATTGAATTAAAATATGCCCATGTAGCTACTAGATGTCCTTCATATTAAATATCTACATACCTTAAGCTAGGTACATCCTAAGGTTGAATCCATTATTCACCCCTAATTTTTAGCACAATATTGGTAACTGCAAGGCTCATAAGGGAAACAAAGAACCAAGTACATAAGACACTTTAAGAAAGAAATAATTTATACTTCATGAGGAGGAAGACACATCCTTGTGGTAGAAAATTGATCATTGAGAAGATGTAGGGTAAGTATGGGTTGCACAACACAATTCCCTACTAGTTCCCTCAACACCTATCCAAGTGGTGTTGGAAAAATATTTAGAAGCCCAATCCCCCCTCTTTGTGGGTAACATGAAGAAACCATCTCCCATCTCCCATCTACTAATCCATTTTCATTTAAGAAAGAAATATGAGTTGTATCTTGAAAACAAACCCATCAACCCCATCACTGGACCAATGATGGTATTAGTATATCACTAGAATAATGGACAATAAATGGTATAGGAGGATATACAGGTTTTCCATTGGAGGTAATGTGATCCACTTGGCTTACTAGGAATGATTACATCTTCCAAAATAAAGAAGCAAATATTAATAAATATGTCTATAAGTTGAAATACAAAAAGGTGTCATGATTAATCATATAGAAACTAGAACCCAACAGATTCATTTGAAACATAATTTATGATCGTACACACATAAAAGGATTCTCAATAAGGTCTCATAGGGAAGCTCAACCCCTAGTGGGGATAAGGTATACTTTTTAATGCCCAATAAATCCAAATTATCCTTCAAGCTTCGCATAACCGAAAGCCAAAAAAAATTGTGCAAAACAATCAACATTCTCTAACCTCCTATAGCTTGCTTGCTTGCTTGGCATAAAAAATTGGATATATATGGAGACTTATGTGTTGTCATCAATTGGCTAGCAGTGACATCCCATGACATGGAGATGGTGCATCAAGCAAGAGTCAAGGAAACCAAAGAAAGAACACAATGTTTCATCATGTACCTTTCACACACATATAAAGAATTAAACACTAAAATTGACTCCCTAGAAAAATGGATGGTAATCATGGACCCAAGACTACTATAGATATAACATTGAGTGGAGGTTCTCTCCATCCATACTTCAAAATTACTATTTTGACCATTAGTAAAGAGGAGAAATTGTCTCAGTTAAACAACATGTTTAAATTGCTTTGACTTGGTTTAGAAATATCTCGATAGGTGTGGAGTGTTATTATGGTTAACAAATAACACAGTTATTTTTCTTCCATGTATGATTGTACTTCAACAAAATATGTTGGAGTATCTAGAGCATTAAATTATTCATGATAGCTCTTATATATGGAAATTATTGTAGTAGGTTGATAAACAATCTATAAGTTCTCTTCTTTCTTTTGTGGGGTAAACACCCACTAGGGGATTTGAACCTTGATTCTCATAATTTACATAATACATCATAACATTATAATTGCCAATTGAGTTTCCCCCATGGGCACACTACTCATTTTTTCAATAAAAATGAGTAGAAATTTTTCACATATATAAGTTTACCCAAAAATAAGTTTTCTTTCCCACCTACATTTAATGCTAGGAAAGGGTGTCGATACCTCATCAATTCATAGCACGTTAATTGCTTCTATTGAGCATAGTGTAAAATTATTTAATGCTAGGAAAGGGTGTCGATACCTCATCAATTCATAGCACGTTAATTGCTTCTATTGAGGATAGTGTAAAATTATCACCACATAGGGCACCACCATGCACAATGATGGCATGCCCACCTAGATTTGAACTCATCTTAAAAACAACCACCCCAAGTTGCCACTATAAAATGGTCTAATGAACACACACATATCTACATTCTAATGTGAAAAAAAGTTTTCAAGTGTTGACCTTGTGCAAATTGTGCTAATTATCAAGTATGAACATGGTAAAAGTAATTAGATATATTACAAACAATAGCTCTAATTTGTCATTTATTTTAGAAAAAAAGTGAAAAAGCCTTATCTTTATATGTTGAGTTTTATAAAGTTTATTTCACGCATAAATGACTTAGACTAGAATTAATCGCAACCAACATCTCACCAAGAGATTAGGATTTTATAAAAAATTATAAAAAGGAGTCAAGATAGAGAGTTCAAACATTTTTTTGTCAAATAGTGATAACAACCAGTAAACAAAAGCTGAAGACCAAGAGAGAAGCCAAAGCATCCATCTATATAGTATATGTGTATGGTCATACAAAGCCATACTACAAAATTGTTCAATAGTATGGTGCCATACAACAAATATATATGGTTGTACAAATTCATGCAAAAGGTGGTACAATCTTCTTTGTAAGTTTTCTCTTCCCAATTTTGTGCAAAATTGTTTTTGAGTAGAATTCGATAACCATGTAACTATTGTTTTTAAAAGTTTGTAGAGGTTTTCTTGTAAAAATTTTATAGGGAATCAAAATGTTAGGGTCCCACCCTAAGCCCCTTATTTATGTAATAGGATCGAGTCATAGTTATAGTTAAGTAAAGAGTCAATAAAGCCCATATTAATAATTGTAAGTGGTTAACCTGCATTTAATGATGGGACCACAGTTAGTTGCAAATGGGCCATGGTATTAGATAGTTGGTATTAATAAGAACCATGGTATTGCCACATGGTATTGCATGTATGAATCCTATACTCCCTGCGAGGGGTATCGTGTCTTATTTTGTAATCGAGCTCTGCTCTATTAGAGGTTGCCCCCTCGAAGAGGCAAGTGAACATTGCTTTCTGAATAATAAAATACTTGCTGTTATTTCTCATTGTTCTATGTTCTGGGTATATTTCTTCGCATATTTGGTATTCTGGTATCGTCTTGCAGGTTAAGGGCATAACAAGTGGTATCAGAGCACTTTCCAGGTCCGGTGGGATCTCCAATTTTTAGCAATTTTTTTTTTTTTTGGCTAGAGACGTGTTTCGGCGTCTTTAAACCACGGGATCTATCATTGAGCGCATAAACCTGCGGATTTGGGGAGGCATGCACGCAGGAAATACAAGAGGTGTTCATGCTTGTTGGACTCCCTTGTAACCCCTATGGGTACCCCTTTGATTAGTAGCGCATTAGACAAAACCACACACGGACTGTCTTCCAAGTACCCTCTGGGTATATCGGAAGCCCCCTAGCTCCCTTGAAACCTCACCATAGATAAACCGTCGGTCGTCTTGTTGCTACAGTACACCGAGAATAGCACTTGGAGAGATTAATCGCCTGTACGATAGGGTAGTCAGGTTGTACGGCTAAGGGTATGGTTGATCCTCCTTGGTTAGAGCCCTAAAAAATTAGGTCGAGTACTACTGTCAGACCCTTATATATATTGCGATCTGTAGCACCTGACACTCCTCAAGACCATAGTTCCCTTCTCTATCTCTGGATCACGCCTAATCTCTGCCAGGTCAGATCTCGCAAGTGGGGTTTTGCAGCAGCAGCAACAATCAGTCCCGCAGCTCAGATTTATCATAACAGCCATTTAGATCTATTAGATCCAGCAGATTCGCAGCAGCAATCTGTTCCACCGTCAGATCTATCCGATTATCCATTCAGATCTCTCAGATCCATCAGATCCGCCATCCAAATCTGAGTAGTTGTGTGGGTTCCTATACCTGGGCGTGATTTTCGCGGGACTTTTGGAAACAATGACATTTCGGGGATTCGGCTACTGCAGTATTCCTAAGCAAGGAGTAAAACTTCGTTATGAGTTTTCAAAAATAAAAATAAAAAAATTAAGACCCCCCGGGGCACTTATTGGTGACTTAGTCCATCAGAATCAGGATGACGAGCTGAGCAAGGTGGTACCATTCAATTGTTAGAGCCAAAAAAATCGGGCGGTCCCAAAATTTCCAGTGCATTGGATCAGTGCATGGTAGAAACTAGAGCTCAAGCTATGGCGAATGAGAAGATCGACAAACTTAAAGCATCCTTGAAAGACATCCAAGACTAGCTGGCGAAAATAACTACAACACTCTTTATGGGCAAAACGGACGCCCGCGAGGAGGCATATATTGGACATGAACACAGTGAGGGTGAGTCTAGCCACTCTCTTCACCTCTGGGGCACCCATCAACAATCTCGTCTGCGACCACCCAAGTTGGACATGCATAAATTTGATGGCTCTCACCCGGAAGCATGGATAGCACAAATGGAGCAATATTTCAATATGAATTACATCCTGGATAATGCCACTCAGCTTAGTGTGGGGAGCATGTACTTGGACAATGAAAGACAACAATGGTGGCAATGGCATCAACATTGCTATGGAAGGCTCTTGACTTGGGATACATTCAAAAAAGCGCTTCTAGATCGCTTTGACCATGACTCTGCTTTTTTGGGTTGTCTCACTAAGCTCCAATAGACTGGAACAGTGGATGAATATATTACAACCTTTGAAGCCTTAGCTTTCCACACTTTAGTTCAACAAGATGAGTTCTACACGAAATGTTTTATCAGTGGTCTTAAAGAGGCCATACAAGCTCACGTTCGACTGCACCACCCTTCAACATGGTTGGAGGCTTGCAAGATAGCTCGTGAAGTAGAATGTGTGTTAGCGGCCCAGTCCAATTGTCCAAATTTCACCTCCAAGGGTCACCCCCCACAGGCTCACAGTACTACCCAAACACTTAAGGTTCAAAAGGTGTCACTTGCAGAAATGGTGGAAAGAAGAAAGCAGGGATTATGTTACTACTGTGATGAAAAATACTCCCCAGGGCATAAATTCAAGGAGCCCAAATTTTTTCAAATTGATGCTACTGATCACAGCTCATCGGAGGAAGCCCCACCACTTGAGGAACCAGAGGAGGAAGAAGAGGACAACCAAAAGGACAATGTACCTGAAGAACCAGTTATTTCGCTGCATGTTTTGGCAGGGATTTCTTTGCCTCAAACTCTCAAAATCAGAGATTTTATCAAGCATTGCCCAGTAGTAGTCTTAATTGATAGTGGAAGTACACATAATTTTATCCATCAAAGAGTCGCGGAAGTAGTGCATTATTTTGTACGAGCAGTTTCTAACTTCCAAGTCCAAATTGTTGATGGGGGAACAATGAAATGTGAAGGCCATTGTGAAAATGTCAAACTTCAAATGGGGTATTATCAGTTAAAGACCCACATGTTTGCCATACACATGGGAGGGTACGGCATTGTCCTAGGTGCTGAATGGCTTTGCACACTTGGCCCAATCACAATGGATTTTCAGGAGTTATATATGAGCTTTAAGCAGAACAACCACACACATACCCTCCGCGGACTCCAGGCGGGAGCTCCCTCTATCATTAGCTCACATCGGATGGAAAAATTGTTAGAAAAGGGCCATCATGGAGTTATAGCTCAATTTAATGTCATCCAGGCCTTTGAACCCAATTCTCTTCCAATTCATCCTAAGATGCAATAGATCTTAAATAACCATCTGCCAGTCTTTGACAAGCCTCATGAGCTTCCACCCTCGAGAGGGGAACATGATCATACCATCACTTTGGTCCCAGGGGCCCAAACACCAAATGTGCACCCATATAGATATCCGTTCACCCAAAAGAATGAAATATAAAAAATAATCAAGGAACTTTTGGAAGCAAGCGTCATTTGTCCTAGCATTAGTCGTTATTCGTCACCGGTGATCACGGTGCTCAAGAAAGATGGGGAATGGCGTATGTGTCCAGACTTCAAGGCCCTTAATAAGTTGACAGTCAAAGATAAATTCCCCATCCCGGTTGTTGATGATTTGCTAGATGAACTAAATGGGGCTCAATTCTTCACTAATATTGATCTTCGCTCAAGCTACCACCAAATTCACATGAAAGAAGTCGACATTCCAAAGACTACTTTCAGAACTCATGAAGGCCATTATGACTTCCTGGTCATGCCATTCGGTCATTGTAATGCCCCATCTACTTTTTAGAGCCTTATGAACCACCTGCTCAAACCATATCTCATAAAATTTGTCCTTGTTTTCTTTGATGACATCCTCATCTACAGTAGCACTTGGGCCGCACATCTTCAGCATGTAGATCTGCTCTTGCAACAGCTCCGCAAGCATAAATTATTTGTTAAGATGTCCAAGTGTTCTTTTGGCATGGAAGAAGTTGAGTATTTGGGCCACATTGCTTTCGAAGGAGAAATTGCTTGTGTATGTATTAAACTGCTTTATGTTTCTGTTATTTATGTTTTTTGATGCTATGATTTGAAATTTATTACACTACATTAAATTTGAAAACTTATCTATTTAATTGAGATGAAAAGGAGCTACAACTTTTCATAAATGCCCATTAAAACTAATGAGAATTTATGGAGAATCAGTAACTTCCAATTATCAACTTCCACTATTACACTAGATACAACTTTCATAAATGCCACTAACAGGTCAACCACAACATGTCCTCGAAGGCTTGAACCCACGTAGATGGGGAAACAAATTGTTCACCAAACCACCTGAGCTAAGATCATTTGACTAAATTTAATTTTTTTAATAGTAATGAATCGGTAACTTCGATAGATCAGCTACCACTATTACACTAGATACAACATGTCTCTGGAGACTTGAACCCAAACAACTGGGGAAACTAATTGTTCACCAAACCACTAGAACTAAGATCATTTGACACAGTGTAAATTTGAGATACATGTTTGCAAGTAAAAACTAAAAATAAATACCAAGTACATATTCCTTCTATGAAACAAAGCAAAGAAAAATATGCATATGACATAAGAATTGAACAAACTTTTACAACTTGTTTTGATATTTTTTAAATGCATTTGAAACTAGCCCATAACAATGCTAAACATATTTAATCTCTATCATAAAGGTTGCTATAAACCCCATTTAACTTCTTGAAAATTGCAACAACAAAAAAACCTGTGATGAGCTTTAGGAATTGAATCAATAGACTACCATCTAATTGTTGACTACAAAGATTGAATTTAACGAAGTCCAATTTGCATGTAGTGGGTAGAAAAGAATTTATAACCATATTATAGTATTCCCAAACTATGTTTTATAATATAATGGAATCCAACACATAAAAATGTTATATTTGATGCACAACTTCAATCCAAACTAACATATTTCATAGCAAATGACAAGTAAATTTAAATAGAACCCTCCAATGAGGTACATTCTTCCTACAACCATGATATACACAACCATGACAATATTTAAGACCAAATCAAAAGGAGAAGAAATAGAAATGCATACTTTCACATTTTTTCAATAAATACTTAGCTAGAAAATAGGGGGAACCAAATAGGCACCAAGACCGACTAAGGTCCTCCCCTTTTGCATAAATTCCAATGATATTGGAAAGTTAGGGATCAAAAAAGAAAAATGATTTATTAAAATTGAAAAAGTCGCCTTTTTGCACTTACGATGAAATTAAAAACATTAAATGGAGTTCTCTTATCATCTTGCTTCTGAAAACATGAATTATTTTACTCCATATTGACTGAAATTATTTTGAACCATTTGTAGAGTCCAATGTCGATGTTTCTCTAAAAGAAACACCCGGCCTTTCAATGAATAACTTTCCATCACCATTTAACATAGATACATAATGGTTCAAGTCACACTTATTGCCAACCAATATGATAAAAATGTTTCATTGTGCAAGAATTGTTGCATGTTATACTGTTGACACCTAATCATCAAGATTGAGTGAATAACTGAAATTGATATAAATAAATAATAAGAAATATGAATAGTCACCGGTAGATGAAATGAACAGTCTCTCCCTCATGTATATAATAAAGACGAACCTGAATGAATATTAACGAATTGATTTTGAGGAGTTATTGCCTGGTCTGACATGGTATCAAAGCCAGCACCATTTTTGGCTTCCCTCTGCTTTGTAACTCCCTATTCTACCTATGATATTATGAATCCTATGCAGAGTGGCTAGCCTGGCAGCTCTGACGCTTCCACTGGCCTGAACGCATTATTCTTTATTATTCCCTGCTCCTGTTGCTGCTCCACCTGCTATTCACTATTATTACTCTTGTCGCTGCTCCACCTACTATTCACTATTATTATTCTCTGCTACGCAGGTATCAGAGCATACAAAACGCTCATGGTGCATTGCATGCATTTTGTTTATGTCATTGATATTTGGCATTACTGTTACTATTCATTACACTGATTGCTCACTTCTGTTGTTGTTCATTTCACGTATAATACCGCGTTGCTTCATACTGCGCTGCTTCACGTGTAATTGAGTTGTGCCAACTGTGAGCCTTTGTGTCTTTGAAACCCATCATGCATTTGGAGGAGGGTTGTCTTTCTGTTTGAATAATTAAATTCCGTGTTAATTGAATAATGGTGGTTATTCGTTGAATAATGGTATGTTTTGGTCATATTTCTTGGTGCGGGAATGTAGATATATCTCCTGATGCGGTGAGCGTGGATATATCTTCTGGTGTGGTTATTTATATATGGACTTGGCATTGTTTCCATACATTGTATGTGGTCGTGGGTTCGTGCTTGCCATGGTGAACACTACCTGACATTGACACAGTGAATAGGCTTGAGCACTGAACATTGCCTAATGTTGAGGCGATGGTCAAAATTATGTTTCTATGGTAAATGAAATCGTGACTTAATTGTTGCTTGAAACATTGGTCTAACATGGTATACTGCGCTGCCTATTCTGTTGTGTAAGCCGGCCCACATGCAATGCAGGCTGGGTTTTTTAGTACGGGACTAGTTTTGATGACTGGCAGCCACAACGTATGATGCGCAGGAGGTATCTAAATAATAGTTTTTTTTTTATATACATCATTTTAATACATGCGCGCTGCCTCTGTTGTGTAATACCGCACTGCCTATTTTATCCATAGTGATTTGGAGCTCGATGCTTGGCACTTATTCATTGACTTGGATTGTGACTTGTAGCTGAATGAATCTTGGTGCATTGGGCCTAGTTTGAATACTCTACGTTTTTCATTATAGTACTATGTTTCAATATAGCATTGTCATACCAATGCCCCTTTGAATTGTAATTTTGTTTTGCAAAATTACCACTAGAAGTACATTTCTTTCCAGCAGAAGGATTTTTACAGCACTCAGATTTTACAATGAATTCAATCATATCTATTGTGGGAGTAGTTCTCACTGGCAAGGAGAACTATCCTGAGTGGTCCCGGAAGATACAACACACCCTCATTTTCAATGAGTTGTGGAAAGGAGTATGTGTTGGAGATGGAGACAAAGAGTCAGAACAGCCTACCTCAGACAAATAGTTCGCCATTTGAGAAAATAAGAACAGCGAAGCCTATGCATTAATTGCAGCATCTGTAAGTGAAGAGGTGAGTCGCCATATTTTTCCATTTTCAACTGCTTTCGAAGCCTTACAAAAGCTGGAAGAACTCTATGACTCACATTCTGCACTTGAAGTTGTTCAACTCATGATTAAACTCTTCACTCTTGAATTACAAAATAATGATCCTCTTGCTCTTGCATTCGAAGTAAAATCTATAATGCATGATATCAAAGCCACTAAGGTTGAACTAGATTTTCCTCTTATTTCTTTTCTCAAGGCACTTTATCCTACTTACTCCAATTATCTTGAGTCATTGCAAGCAAATGGAAATCTCAAAGATATTACCTTTTACTCTCTTGTGAAAAAAATTGTTGAAAGAGAGAAAGCTTTTGGAAAGAAGACAGCCCCTAAATCTTCTGAAGAGGTTGTGTGCCTTGCTCATAAAGAAAAGAATCTTGCCCAAGATTATTCCAGAGGAAGAGGTGGTCGAAGAGGAAGAGGAAGATATTTCAGAGGCAGGGGGGACAGACACTCTCAATGAGAAAAGTCAAATTTTCATTGCATACACTGCAAAAGAAATGGATCACATGATGCCTCTACATGCAGGTTACCTTGGGACAAAATTGAGCAACAAAGAAACTAACAGAAAGGTAAAAATAATGACACAGAAAAAGGTAAAGCACCTGAATCTACTCATTATGTTGTGGCACAATGTAATATTGGAGTAAATGAAGATTTATTTAATGCTTCACTTACTTCTTGGAAAAATGATTGGTTGTTTGATTCAGGAGCAACTTGCCACATGACTCATAGAAAAGATTTTTTTGAAGAATTTACTGACAATGTTGATGGAGCAGTATACTTTGCAGACCAATCAAAACTCAAGCCATCAGGGCTTGGCACAATCAGGCTCAAATTGCCTGGTCTTCCAGACTTTCTTCTGCATCATGTTCTATATCTCCCACAGCTGAAGAGAAACTTCTTGTCCTTAGTCCACATCCGCCAGCAAGGTCACTCCATTCATATGTTTGATGGGAAGCTTGAGGTGAGAAAAGCATCTGACCACTCACTTGTCATGAGGGGGATAGAAGAAGAAAGGCTTCTCAAGCTGCAGGATACCTCTGCTTGTGCACAACATTTCTCATACAATTCTCATTATGAAGAAGGTACACTTCCATCAAGTTTATTATGGCATGCTAGATTTAGACATTTGAACTATGACAACTTCCATTTTTTGAAGAAAAATGGTGTTACTGGTTTGCCTACAATTCCTAGGAAACTTAAGCAATGTGATGCTTGTATTCTAGGAAAGCATAGCAAACAGTGTTTTCATGATTCACATTCAAGAGCACATAGAAAACTTGAACTCATTCATTCAGATTTATGTGGTCTAATGCATGTTCCTTCTACAAATGGAAATAAATATATGATGACATTTATTGATGACTACACCAGAATGTGTTGGGTTTATTTATTGAAGAACAAATCTGATGCTTTTCAAACATTCAATAACTTTCATACATGGATTGAAAATGATGCACAATCTCATATTGGCTCTATTCGCACTGATAATGGAAAAGAATATACTTCAAATGAATTTGAAAAATATCTTCACCAACATGGGATCAAACATCAAACAACTATGCCTTATAATCCCCAACAGAGCGGTGTAGCTGAAAGAATGAATAGGAAAATCTTAAATATGGTGCGCTCCATGATGTTTTTCAAAAATGTAAAATTGATGTTTTGGGCTGATGCAGTTCTATGTGTTGTATATATAAAGAATAGATGTCCATCTAATGCTATTAGAAACAAAACTCCATATGAAATGTGGTATGGGCACATTCCTTCGGTAAAGCATCTCAAGGTCTTTGGTTCCACCTGTTATGCCTAGATACCAAAGGTACATAAAAACAAACTTGGTGCAAGAATTCGTAAGTGTATCTTCCTGGGGTATTCAAACACCTCCAAAGCATACCGTATCTATGATGAAGTCAATAAAAAGTTTGTTGTATCTAGAGATCTAATCTTTCTTGAAACATCCAAAACTGACAATGTTGTTGAGCAGCAACTTGATCGCTTGGATAGATTCGCAAATGCAAAATCATTTCAAGAATTTGATAATCATATTCCACATCTTGAAGGGGGGATTCCTATACTAAATCAACATGTGGAATCTTCTTCTGAAGCACTCTCTCCCCCGCATGAAACTCCAACAACGGATGATACTTTAAGTGATGTGATTGATAGAATTGGGAGATTCAATCTTGATTCAATCCCAACTCAATCAACGGAGCAACCTAGACCATCTGAGAAAGGTCCCCCAAAGTGGCTGACAAAGACACTTGAAAGTGTTCATCCTGATGACATTGGAAAGACAGGAACTAGAAATTCAAACTGGCAAAATGGAGGTGATGTAGATAACTCTGATTCACTTATTGATATGGATTTTTCTTATGATTGTGAATTGAATTTGTCTACAGATTTCGAACCAACTTCCTTCAAAGCAGTTGCCTCTCATGATGAATGGAAAGAAGAGATGCAAAAGGAGTATGATGCCCTGATAAAGAATGGAATTTGGAAGTTGGTTGATCCTCCATTAGGAACCAAACCAATTGGCTGCAAGTGGGTCTACAAAAACAAGTATAAAGCTGATGACTCACTTAACAAGCATAAAGCCAGGCTTGTGGAAAAAGTTTTTTCACAGAAGGAAGGGGTCGATTATGAGGAGACTTTTTCCCCATGGCAGAATGGGCTACCATCCGGACACTCTTTTCCCTAGAAGCTCAGAACGGTTGGAAAGTCCATCAAATGGATGTAAAAACTTCTTTCTTGAATGGAGATCTAAAAGAGAATGTTTTTATGTCCCAACCTGAAGGATTTGTTGTGAAAGGACATGAAGATAAAGAATGAAAACTTGTGAAATCCTTGTATGGCCTCAAACAAGCACCGCGAGCCTAGTATGAAAAACTAACTGAGCATCTTCTGAAACTCAATTTCAAAGATTATGATCTTGATGATGCAACTTTATTTGTCAAGAAAGTTGGAAAAATAGTTGTATATCTTGTGGTATATGTAGATGATCTTTTGATGACAGGGAATAATGAAAGCTACATTGCATCCATAAAGAAGGAATTGAGGAAAGGTTTTGAAATGACTGATTTGGGCTATGTTCATTACTATCTTGGTATTGAAGTAACTCAACATCCGAAGTCCATATTCCTTTATCAAAAGAAGTACATTAGAGATCTGTTGAATAGGTTTGGCATGACAGAATGCAATCCTCTTACTACTCCAACGGAACAAAACATAAAGCTCACATCCATTGAAGGAAAAGAATTTGAGGATGCAACAAAGTATAGATAGCTTATAGGAAGTCTCAACTACCTAACATCAAACATTTCATTTGTTGTTGGAATCCTCTCCAGATTTATGAAAAAGTCTTATGAGAGGCATTGGTCTATTGCAAAAATAGTTCTAAGGTACTTGAAGGGAACTCAAGGCTTTGGAATCAAGTATACACAGGTGGACGACTTCTGCTTGATTGGATACTCTGATTCAGACTTCGATGGAGACAAAGAAACTGGGGTATGTACTTCAGATTATGCTATGAGTCTTGGATCAGGAGCTGTCTCCTGGAGATCACGCAAAGAATCAATTCCAGCAGATTCCACAATAGAAGCAGAATATGTGGTAGCAGCTAAGGCAACAAAAGAAATTGTGTAGCTCAGGAAAATTCTTGAATATTTGTAGGTAAAACAAGTACAATTGACTCCACTCATGATTGACAATACCTCGGTAATAAAGTTGGCCAAGAACCCTAAGTTCCATGATTGAACGAAGCACATCAATACTAAATATCATCTGATTCGACATCATGTTGAGGCCAAAACAATTGATCTCTGCCACTGTTCCACTAATGAGCAAATTGTAGACATCTTCACCAAAGCACTTGGAAGAGAAAAGCTTGAAAGATTCAGAACGATGCTTGGACTCACCAACACCCCTTCAGATTAAGGGGGGAAATGTTGACACCTAATCATCAGGATTGGGTGAATAACTGAAATTGATGTAAATAAATAATAAGAAATATGAATAGTCACCGGGAGATGAAATGAACAGTCTCTCCCTCATGTATATAATAAATACCAACCTAAATGAATATTAACGAATGGATTTTGAGGAGTCACTACCTAGTCTGACATACACAAAGTGACATTCTTTGTTATAAACCAATAAGGTTCCCACAGTAGCACCTCTATAACAACTAATTTCTTAATATTTTTCTACAAGAATTGTTGCATGTTATAAAAAGTGGCATTGTTTGTAATATTATAAACCAACAAGGCTTCCATGGCCCCTCTATCACAACGTATTTCTTAATAGTTCTCTGGGTCAGGGCCTGTTGCATCCCATTTGTGTTCCTTGATTATTGTCCCATCTACCTAGATTATCCGTGTTGCAAACTCTAAACCATTTATTAGATTTAGACTCTAGGTGGATTCATTTTAAGCAAATTTGATACGAGATTATATTTTCATAACATCAAAATATCTAATTAAAGTCATTTAAACAAAATATCACATTTATCATCAATAATTTTTATGATCCTAAAAATAACCCTAAACACACAAAAATCAATTAAATTGCATACTAAATCTGAACCAAACTAAATTAATGTATAACCCCATAAATATCTCAAACTCACACTTTTCCTATGGCCCAATGGCAATCATTCTCAAAAATCAATATCACATGCAAAAAATGATCTCAAATATGTTGTAAACAAAATTTACTTTTGGGTAAAAGGGAATAATCAATTTTTACGATTTCAATGTTAGGATTACGAAATGGAGAGAAATGGTGTTGTCTAAAGACACAATTGGTTGGGATCTCAATGGTCATAAGGACAAATTTTCTTGGAGTATTTCCTCCTTTAAATAGACTATATTCCACATGAATATTATGGGTTCTTATAAACTTGGAGCTTGAAAATTGCTACTAAATTGACCAAGTCAAGTTTACCTAAACTACCTTAACAACCCCCCTCTAAACTTGATTAGGGGAGATTAGTTTATATAAAAAGGTTAACACTTACCAAATTACATGGGTAACTAGTTGATGTATCTACCAATTATCTAGAACACCTTTTCATTACATGGTTCATCAATCATATCGTACTCTCACATTACCTCGCCCTCAAATTACAATACCAATACACTTACCACCTCAGTACCAATCCAAGTGGTCGATTCCATAACTTGATAGCTCCATGGGCAACTATAATACATGTATGTGTGATCAATGTCATAAGATTTTACAACAACCGACCTCAAGCTAGCATACTAGTACACCTATCACCCTCATACCTAGTTTCTAGAACAATTTCATAACTAGACCAAAAACCATTTCACACACCATTAATGTTATCACACCACTATGGTTCCCATCACATGGTTGCTCCTTCACTAAACTTCAAACCATTAACTCCATACCACCTCTCTCTTTCTATTTTAACATGTATCAATCCATACTTTGACATCATTTACACTCATATCCACACATCTCTCATTAACACAACTTCGGTTTCTGTCCATTTAATACACATTATTCTCCTTTACCGTGGTCATCATAGCCTTTCACAGCACATGCATAATATTTTCCATGCCACTTTTCGAGGACCTCCAAAAACTAATTCACCGGTCCACACACACTACATTCTAACGACTTACAAATTCGAGCACTCATAAAATTATATCAACCATGCTCCATCCCAACATTTTTTTATTATTTAGTCACAGGAAGGACAATTACGTGGGAAGGAAGGTCTTTATCATATTTGAGTGTCTCTTTCATCCAACCGCCATAAGGCGTTCAACGACCGAAAAAGCGAATGCCCAATAGTTCCACAACAGCTTTGCCATGCCTAGCATCAACAACACGCTTTTCTACAGTATCTTTGATCTTCCCAATCTAAACAGTATGTTTTTCAAGCTTCTTCTCCATGGATTTTTCTTTGCAGCAACTTGTTCAGCCTTATAATTCGAGCTCATGCCACAATAGCTCCTCATTGAGCTTCATTTTTGTCTTTGCAATGCCTACCTCTTGCATTAGACTTATCAGGAAAAGTCTGCCCCCACTACCATCTTGCTTGGAGGGTGTTTGGGTTTCTTTCCTTCACCTACAACTAAATATGCATTTGAATCCACTGTGATAGATTTACAATCTTTGACATACACATAGAAAATAGACAACCTCTATGACACATGCAGAATCACCGCCTGTTATTCCCCCGTGAGTTGACCCAGAGGTTATCGTCATTTACGTTCAGTTTTCATGAAGCATCTATGGCTCCACAACACAACTCCCTTTCTACGTGACTCAATTATATATCCGCAGACTCGGCACATTCTGCACTTTGGAACAATCTACCGAAGCACAAACTTGAATTGAGGTTCCCGCCGGCATACGATAACCCATGGAGCCCATGGGTGGGAATGTCTAGATAGGCTCCAATTGTGGCCCTATGGTCATTAAAGGTGGAGGATTATTGTTCAACCCCGCTCTTATGGCCTGCAACATCCAGAAATCCCCATGCCCATTGTTCGACACCCCAAGCGACGTAGGTGCTACCGCCGCAGGTATTGACATAGGAATTCCTATATTCGATGGGCTCGAACATAATCTCATAATGTCTTTGCACAATGCCCTTTGTAGCTAGGAAAACCACGCCCACTTTTCTGTCTGCTTGCTGCTCCTCTGGTGTGTTCTCACCATCACCAATGTTCTAGAAAATCTCCATAGGCACCACCACTCTTCACAGATCCGATTGCCAACATGAGCTCTTCCTCTTGATTGCTCCGTTCATGCAAAATTACCTATTTGCAATAGAATAACCACTGACTAACATTGGTTCTCCGTCTTTCACATCCACTAAGCCATCCATGCTCAACTCCAGCTTTCATATTCACCAACTACGGATAGTTGTTAAGATCACCAATTCTTAAAAAAAAATGGTGGTGTTTAAAAAAATAGTGGTGTTTAAAGACAATGCTGTTTGTGATTTTAATAATTACAAAGATAAAATTTACTGAAGTTTTTTTGTTTTTAAATAGGCTATATTCCCCATTAATATTATGAGTTTCCTTTCCACACTAATACCATGAGTTTTCTTAGAGTTCAAAAATTATCAATAACTTGATTGAGTCAAATTTCTCTAAATTACCCTAAAACCACTAGACTTTATTTAAATCAAAACCCATATAAAGATCGATGAGCTTAAGTCGATTGTAGATGGTGGGCTCCAGTATTGTAGCAATAATGCTACAACTCCTGGAGCTTCCTTCTCTAATTTTATCAACCCGGTAGTTCGTAACAAACTTGGAAGCGACGGTGTTGTATGCACAAGTACTAGCTCTTGTCGCAGCTGTCACTTGGTCAGCTGGCACAAGTCCGCTAGGGCTCAAGCCAACTTCTATATGTTCTCAGAAGAAGCTTTCTAAATGATGAACGAAGGCTATCTCAAAGGAAATTAACATACTTTGCAAGAATGAACTGAAAGCCAACCAAACATGGAAACCCTAGTAAACCCTAATCTGACTAGCTTAATCTCTATGATGCAATGGTGGGAATGCAACTTCTAGAAATGATGCCATTACTTCTAGTGAGATGAGATGCATGAATTTAAACTACTTTCATTGAAGAGAACACGTTTTTGTATTTTTGCTCAAGTGGGTGGAGTCATTGTGATTGTGCTTCTTACTGGGTCTTGACTGTGCAGGGGTAGTTCAAAGGGAGGAAGGCTTGGGAACGGTCAGGAGGGCTCTGAGAGGTTCTAGGGGACCCCTCACATCATTCCACAGAAGTCCACAACGTTCAGGTGCTTGGAAACCGTGTTTGCAGGCTTCTACAGGATGTCTGCAGGGGATCCTACAGGAAACTCGGGATTTCTACAGGAAGTCTGCTAAATTCTACAGGATGTTCTACAGTCAGAGTTTTGGGTGATGGAGGAGTGAAGGAGCTGTATGGGTGGATAGGTAAGATGAAAGAGGAGCTTGAGATGACCTATGGACAGAGAGATGAGATGGAGAGAGAGTGGATAGAGCCGGTTGGTCGATAGAATGGTAGAGGCAATGGAAGGTCCAAAAGATTGAGCAACGTGGACAGTAGAAGGGTTGGAAGGCAAATGAGCGGAACAGAGGATGAGTAGGTGGCTTAGGCATGGTTCAAAAGGATAAGAACACGATGAAGTGGTGCTGCACAGTGTAAATGAAACAAATCACCCTTATCTTGCATGTAAACGAAAGTTCACCAACCTATTCTAACTGTTTTATTAGGAATCAATGAACAGCAATGTAAGTTGAAGGGAAACCGTGCATGATGCTGAACCAAAGAGTCATTACTCAAGATATAATCGTATGAACAATTCTCCAATCGAAAACATTACATCAATACTTGCATGCATATGTTAAAACAGTGTTTTTGGCAGTTGGCACGGTCTACACTTCCGGTCCCCAAACAGAGGTGAAAGTGAGCATGCATTCAACCTTTTGGAACTTCAATGTAACTTCAATCTCCCTACGCTAATTCTGAACTACTGAAACAACTGCATTCATGAAACTAACCTACATAACCAAACCGAAACATTCAACTCAGCAAACTGTATTTTTCAAGTGCATGTAAAGGAAAGAAATGCAATGATAAAAGAAAGACAAGTAACAATACAAAAAGAAGGAGGTTTATTGCTCTCAGGTTGGGCCCTAACCTGAGAGCTATAGCTCCTCTAAGAACTCAGAATTGAATCCAAATCTGACTGCCTTTATTAAAAGATCATAATCATGAGTCTAACAACATGCCAAAATTGGCTTACAAAGAGCAAAAACAGAGCTACAGCTCGTAATCCAAAATCTACAACAAAAGTTCAAGAGTCTCATCGAAGGCTACAGCCTTAATATTTATACATGATGAGGGCCAAGCTGGCCTCCTCAATTAGTGGGGCTTGGCTGTCCAACTAAAAGTAAACTGTTGTTCCTGTAGAATCCGTTGGCTGCCTTCTAGCTCGGTGGTGATAGCTGTTGGAGCTCGGAGTTGGGGTGGAGATCACGAGGGAGGTCATTCAAGGCTGTGGACAACCTCCCTATAAACCCGCAATGCCACCTTGGCTGTCTCCTTGTCTCCATTTGCGTGGTCTTTGCTCCATTTAATGTCAAAAAACCTGAAATCATCATGTATTAGCCACATAGGCATAATGACTGCCCTTCTTCCTACAAATAACACGAATATACTAAGAAATGATGCATAAGTGATAAAAAATGAAGGGTTGAGCAAGGTAAGTAGGCCAAATGAGCCCAAATTGTTACCAAAATTTGGGGCTCATCATCACCCCCCAGCTAAAATATTTGCTCATCCTTGAGCAACTAGTCCAACTCTTCATCGTTCATTGCCTTTACTACTACCCTTACATCCCAAGCCTCTGTAGTAGTGTCCTCCTTGCTGATATGAAACCCAGCCCTTCTGTTTACCTCTTCCCATTGTTCATTATCATCTGTCTGTGCTGCCTTCCATCAATCCTAGCAGCAGTGGTGGGCTGAGTTTAAGGCCAATCCAGCTGGCCTGGAGGTTTTGCATGGATTTCTTATAGAGGGCTACCCGTACCAGAGCTTCCCTCATCCGAGTTGGGGTATGGTACTCTCGGATTTTCAGACTATGTGCCAATGTATTCCATCTGCGTGTGCATGCTTGGATAGTGTTGTCTCCTAACAGTCTCTCCATGTCCTCAAAATGAGCTATGGCTTGGGCCTGTTGATCCATATACCTTAATGAAGCTTGAGGGTTAGTGGACAAATGTTGGTCTGCCGTGATTAGTGAAACTGGATCCCCTGGTTCTGGTCTGATGAGCAATGGCTCGTTCAGCTCTCGATTCATGATTGCTTTGGCTTCTGCTGCTCTTTTGTCCTCATGGTTCAGCCATGAGGCAAATGCCAATAATTTCATATCTCCCAAGGCCGTATTGGGATCCCATGAAACTTCATTAGGCAGGGCCAGATTATGGAGGTAGAACTTCGCTAATTTGGCCCTATCCTCTGATGAGCTAGTACTGCAAACTTCAGTGAATTGATGCGGGTCTTGGAGCTGAGAGATACCTCTTTGCGCCAAGGTATTGATCTAAAATTGCAGCCATTGGTCTTTCAAGTACAAGCCATAGGATTTGGCTGGCTGTCTGCATTGGATAGCATCCATGGCCCAGCTGGCCATGCAGGCCAATTGTGCTTCTTTCTGCTGCAGCTGTTCTCTGAGAGCTTGCACCTCAATTTGTGCTTGCTATTCTGCTTCATGTAGAAGTGTGGTTGGCTCCCCAAGACCAGTGTTCAGTTCCTTTTTATCTTGTTGTTCCTCTGTGGTGTCCTTGGAGGATGTACCTGTCCCTGCCCTCAGCTCCTGTAGCTGCAATCTCAGCTTCTGGTTTTCTTCCTGTAGAAACACACGTTGGCAATTTGCCACGTGTTTGGCCATGGACAATTCACTTCTGGCCTCCTTGAGCTGCTCCTGTAAGGGACCTATGTCCGCCACACCCTTTGACTTGGCTATTTTCATCCATGTGTGTGTACGGACTCTTTCTTCCTCTAATGCAAAAAATAGTGGCACAGTAAATTTATGAGGTATGATTTTGCCAGCCTCTAAAAAGTTGTAATATGAACTCAGACTTGGCTGAGGGCTGGGCTCCGGTATGTGCTCTTTCTCCACTTCCTCTGGTGGCTCTACTTCACCCTCCCTTGGTGGTGATAAGGGTGCTTCTCCTTCCATTTTCTCAGTTTCTTCAAGCCTGGCTAAGGTATCCTGTAGAGCATTTTCAGCATCCTGTAGCCGAGCTTTTTCAGTCAATTGGTCTAACTTTCCTTGCCACGTAGTTTTCTTCGGGCTTCCCCTCTCATAGGTGACTGATATCCTCGAGGGGGACCTTTCCTTGGGTGAAGTAGGGGCATCTTCAATGATGATCGGGCTGTTGGACGGAGGCTGTGGCTTGACCGTCTTTATTCTCACACTTCTTCGAGCTTTAAAGTATAGAGGGGTCTCCCTCTTTCTCTTCTCCTTTGGCTTAGGAGGTGTGCTGAGGCCGGCCAGCACAGCTGCTGCCTCCCTTTCACGGATGTCAGCTTTCTTCTCCTTGGGTTTCACTTTTTCAGGGCTTCCTGTAGAAGACCCTGTTTTAGTCAATTTCGGGCTTCCTGTAGAAGACCCTTTTTCAATAATTTTCGGGCTTCCTGTAGAAGCCGGTTTTGGCTTTCCTGTAGAAACAGGTGTCGCTGCCTTGGTTGGCTTTGCTGCATGAGTTTTGCTTTTTGACTTGGTTGCGGTCGCTGTCGAGGCACTCTTGCTGATGTGGACCTTCTCAGCCTTGTCCACTCTGCCTTGCAACCTTTGCTCTCTTGCTGTCAAGATGGGTGTGTCATCTTTCTCCTTGTCATCCTTTTTCTCTTATTTCTTCTTATGCTTTTTCTTCTGCTCTATGGTCGGGGTCTTTTGGCCTTTTTCTCTTTTTACTCTGGCCACTGACTCTTTCTCCTCACTGCTAGAAGAACCGAGCTCTTCGGTTAGCATCTTTATATCCCCATCCTTTGTCAAATTCCTGAAGGCTTCCCATGAGAGAGGAACCTTGTATGTGTGAGTGCATCCTCCACGAGGAGTTTGATCAGTCCATGGTGGGCTACCTAGTCTGGTGTTCCTTCTTTCAACTTGGTTTCACACTCAATCAGAGACTGTAGTAGAAAGTAAGGGAGACTGAGTTTGTTTTCTACAGGTAGATCCATCTGGTGTCGTAATTCAGTGAGTAACCGAAAGTGATACCCGTATACAATGCTAAAACGGCCTTCGCAGGTGATGTACTTCATAATTTGCAGGCTAACTTCATTCCACGGTGGCAGTAGACTGGTTCTACGAACCCCATTTTTGTCTTCCGAGAATTCCTCCTCTGGTGGAAAGAATTCTTTCTTAGCTTGTTGGCTCAATTTCCTTTCTTCTTTATCCCATGGTAATCCCATTGGGACCTCTGTAACTCGGCTGATGAATTGTGGGGTGAGTTTGAGGCTCAGACCCCTGAAGGTAACGGTGGCCAACGTTTTAGATTTCGGCCTCAGAGCTTGCAAAAACTCTTCTGCCACTTCGTCGTCATAGCCCTGCAATTTGTCACAGAAGGATATCCATTGTGCTCGTGTGAAGAGCTCCACCACCTCAGGATTTTCCCTTAACTTCGTTGAATCAGTGGGCTCCCTTCTGATGAACCCACCCGGCATGGTGAAAAACTGTTGCGTTAGCTGGAGGTGGCAAATGCGGAAGAAATTCGGTCTACTAGGACAGAGCGTAGGATTACGCCTCTGTCATGCACATAATTCACAAAGCTTACCCCCTGAGAACCTTTAACACAACCAACTACACTGACATCTTGTAGGACGACAGTTCATGCACGGCAGACAACAATTGCAACAATTTTCTACGACCAGATTGTAGACGACGATTCTGCCACCTTCAAAAACCAATTGCATGGAGAGTTCAGGCTTACCTTTTTAATCCACCACCTTTTGACGTGAGGAACCCGACTTCCTATAGAAACAGCTTTCCTGTAGGAGCAGCTTTCCTGTAGGAGCAGCACGCGATTTCCGGGGGATACTGCAGTGGGTCTGCGCTCTTGGTGTTGCTTTACAGGCGTTCTGATGGCCAAAGACTCGGAGTATCGAACTGCAGATGGATCCGGATGATCACTCGAGTCTCAAACGGTGAATGATAAATGCATGGGGTGGCAATCTAGCCGATTAGATTTGAATCGGCGGAATCCGTGGCACGGGGGTGAGTTGTCCCTGCCGGACCGTTGGGCGACGTCACACCATCATTCTTCTGCAAGTTCCCTTACTGCCGCATCATTCCCCGCAGATCCGCCGTCGCCATTCTTGTTAGAACTCGTTTCTCCCCGAGTGGACGATTCTCACGTGTCCACTGCCCGTTTTTTCCACGGCCACCATTCACACATCCGGCTCGACCAGCTGACTGGTCGATGTGGCCAATCGATTGACCATACAACCGCTCAACCCATCCATTTCACACTTGCAAACATTTTCAAAGTAAAATTCATGCAATTCAACGGAAGAAAGGGTCGAGGCACTTACCTGTGCGGTCGCAACACGATTGTTCAGGCTCTTGGACGACGATGAGTGGATTTATTTGCTGCTGGTGGATTTGTACAGGCCCGGAGGTTCATATTCACAGGTCGCTGACGATGGATTTGATGCTTCAGCTGCATGCGCCCGCGTTTTCATTGTATATGGTGTGCACTCTAGCGGGCTTAACTGTTACGGGACTCCTGCAGGGTGTCCTGTAACAGTTTCTTCCTCCTCGGGTGCATGCTGCACGACGAAGGCACTGGCCCCACGATCACGCTCACAGAGCTCATAGATGGCTGGGATAGATATGGTATGACATCTCAGCGTTTTTTTCATCTCAAAAATTGCTTTTCTCTTGATAACTCAATGATCTGCTTTGATGGTGCAGGTACTTCATTGCATGTCGATAGGGATGGTAGAAAGAGGTGACAGCAATATATAAGGGTGCCAACAGTAGCTTGCATGCGTCCAAACCGATCATTGGTCGTTAGATCTCCTCATAAAATGAATTCTGGGCCGTCCCGAACTTCTACAGGAAGTTTCCTGTAGAAAGACAGAACTTCCTGTAGAAAAGTTGCGTTTCCTGTAGAAAGTCTGCACCTTCCTGTAGAAAGTCTGCATCTTCCTGTAGAAGACTCAATCCGAGATGAAATTGTGCACATACCTTGGAGAAAATGAGTATTCTTGGAGGAGGTGTTGGTGAGGTCTCCTGGCAGCATGATAAGGATCTTTGGCTTTGCATTAAGAGTCCTCCTCACCTTCATAGAACACCTGCAACCTGCATGCATTTTCACATTATAAACTTGCTGTCCCTATCTTTTTGCTTATTGTCTTCTTTTCTCTTTTCTCTTTTCTTTTTGTCTTTTTTTTTTTTTTTTTGAAAGATAACAGGGGCGCCTCAATGAGGTTTTCACCCTTGCCATCTGCCTTAAGCGCCTCAGAGAGGTTTTCACTCAAGGATCTTTTTTTTAAATCTCTTTTTTTTTTTTTTGAAAGACAATAGGGGTGCCTCAACGAGGTTTTCACCCCTGCCACCTGCCTTGGGAGCCTCAGAAAGGTTTTCACCCAAGGATCTTTATTATTTTATTATTATTTTTTTTTATTTTTTTTAAGATCTTTCAGGGCATGCCCAAAGCAGAGGCAGAACCCTTCTCTATGACCAACATTGATTTCTCCATAGTTTTGATGAACTCTTGTCTTGAGAGAGGCTTCCTGTAGATCTTCAAGCGATGCCCATTGACAAGCATGGGGATGGCTTCCTCATCAATGGTTCGAATAAGAACAGATCCATTGTCATGGCATTTTTCCACTGCATATGGTCCTAGCCATCTGGTTCTCAGCTTCCCCTTGAAATCTTTGTATCTGGAGTCATACAACAAGGCCCAATCTCCCGGCTGGAATTTCTTGTCGTGGAGGTGTTGGTCATGCCACACCTTTCTCTGAAGTTGAACCACTTCTGAGTGAAGGAGGGCCTGCATCCGGTGCTCGTCCAGTCCATTCAGCTGCAATAACCTTTCTTGTTGTGCATGGTTGAGATCTAGATTTAGCTGAGCTGCCATCCTCAAAGTGTTGTACTCAAACTCAATGGACAACAAAGCTTTCTTCCCGTAGACCAGCTCATAAGGTGTGAAGCCGGTGGTGGTATTCCAGGTGGTGTTGTAAGCCCATGTGGCCTCAACCAGGCGATCTGCCCAATCTTTCCTACTGCTGCTCACCACCTTAGTCAAAATCCCTTCCAATGCTCTGTTGGTGACTTCCACTTGCCCATTTTCCTGTGGATGATAGGGAGTGGAAGTCCTATGCTTGATCTTGTGGTGAGCTAGTAGGTCTTCAATCAAGTTGGATGTGAACTGGCTCCCTTGATCGGTGACCAGCTCTCTTGGGTAGCCAAACTTGTAGAAGATGTTTTCTCTTAAGAACTCGGCCACCTTCTCTTCTGTTGCTGCCTTGATTGCTTTAGTCTCTGCCCACTTTGTCAGGTAGTCAGTGCACACAATGATGTAAGACCTTTGCCTCGAAGGAGGGTTGATTGGACCCACAAAATCCATACCCCACTTCTCAAATGGCTCAAGAATCACTTGAGGTTGGAGAGGCATCTCATCCCTTGGAGTCGGTTTCCCCATTCTTTGGCATCGGTCACATTGGCTGATATATCTTCTGACATCTTGATGAAGTGTGGGTCATTAGTAGCCTGCCTGCAGGATTTTGAAGGCAGTCCTCTTTGCTGCAAAATGCCCCCCACAAGGCCCATCATGACAGGCGAGGAGGATATCAAAGACTTCCTCCTCCCTTACACAACGCCTTAAGATCTGATCAGGGCCAAGCTTGAACAGATTGCCCCTGATCCAAGTAAATGAGGCACTTTTTCTGATGATTCTGCTCTTCTCTCTTGAAGATAGGTGCGGAGGGAACTGTGCTGAAACAAGGTAGTTTGCTATATCAGCAAACCATGGAGAGAGTACTGAGATAGCAAACAGATGTTCATCGGGCATCTGGTCATCCACTGTTCCATCCTCATCTGCAGAAAAATCCAATCTAGATAAAAAGTCAGCAACAACATTTTCTTTACCTGGTTTGTCAACAATGGTCAAATCAAACTGCTGCAACAAAAGTAACCATCTAATAATACGGGCATTCACATCTGGTTTATTCATTAAATATCTAATTGCAGCATGATCCGTATGTACAAAGGTTTGATAGCCAGTAATATAGTGTCGGAACTTGTTCAATGCATGGACCACAGCCAAGAATTCTTTCTCGGTTACAGTGTAATTCAGCTCGGCTTTGGACAAGTTTTTGCTAACAAAGTAAATGTCATATGGAAGTTTTTGTTCAACTTGTCCTAAAGTTGTCCCTATGGCTTTGTTTGAGGCATCAGTGTGGATGTGGAAAGGTAGGGCCCAGTTTGGACCTCTCAGGATTGGGGCTGACACCAACTTGTCCTTTAATTCATTCAAAGCCCTCTGACAATCGTCAGTCCATTTAAACTCCACATCTTTTGCCAACAGACCAAACAATGGCAAGGCTAGCTTGCTGAAGTCTTTAATGAATCTCCGGTAATACCCTGCTAATCCTAAGAAACTCCGGACATCCCTTACCTTTTGGGGAGGTGGAACCTTCTTGATGAGATCAATTTTGTTAGGATCCACTTGTAACCCTTGGCAAGAAATGGTATGGCATAGCACAGTCCCTTCAGTCATCAGGAATTCACATTTTTCAGGACTAAGGGATAGGTTCATCTCAATGCATTTGGTTAGGACCTTTCCCAGATTGGACAATGCTTCCTGGAAGTAGGACCCATAAGGAGTGAAGTCATCCATATAGATTTCCACCGCATCATGGACCAGCTCCGAGAAGATGCTCAAGACAGCTCTCTGGAAGGTAGCAGGAGCATTGCATAGCCCAAAGGGAAGAACTCGGTAGGCAAAGGTACCCCAAGGACAAGTGAAGGTGGTCTTATCTTGGTCTTCCAGGCTGATTTGGATTTGGTTGTACCCGCTAAACCCATCCAGGAAAGAGAAGAACTTCTTTCCTGCCAGTCCATCCAACACTTGATCTATGGAAGGTAGAGGGAAATGGTCTTTCTTGGTAGCTTTGTTCAGTTCTTGGTAGTCCACACAGATTCTCCACTTCCCATTTTTCTTGGGAACCAACACCAGAGGGGACACCCATTCACTATCTGAGATGGGGTAAATGAATCCGACATCCAACAGTTTTTGCAATTCTTCCTTGACAATGTCCTTAAGGGTTGGATTCATTCTCCTCTGAGGTTGCCTAACCGGTTTACAACCCTCTTTGATGTATATGTGATGGGTACAGACCGAGGGATGGACTCCTTTCATCTCCTTATAGCTCCAAGCAAAAACATCTAGGTGACTGGCCAACATGCTACACAGCTCCTTTTCCTGGGAAGGAGATAGGGAGGAGCTGATCTTTAACGTTCTCTCAGGGCCGAACTCCACATTCTTGACTCTGGGAGTGACAGGGTTGGTAGCACAAAGGTCCACTAAGGTGCTGGCTTGGGCGTCCTCCACCAATTTCTCTAAGGATAGTGCACTGGAAGGTGGATTCTGGATCAAAGTCTCAATCAAGTCATCCTCGGTTGGGGGGTCTCTTCTAGTGGTATCTAGGGTGCACAAAGGTGCTGAGTACACCTCATCCTCTTCTCCTTCCTCCAACCACAGTGGTAAGTCATGCTCTAAGGAGGGTTGGGCAGGAGGATATAGGACTAGCTGCTTGGACATAGGGCCGTTTTTTATGGTCATGTTTCCTGCACGACAACTTATGTAAGCATCTATAGTGGCTAACCAGGGCCTTCCCAAAATGAGAGGATATCCAGTAAGCTTTGCCTTGGGTTGCAGAACCAAGAAATCTACAGGGTATTCCCAAGAGTCGATAGAGACCAAGACATCCTCCACAATCCCTTCGGGAGTCATAGTGGAGCGATCTGCTAGTTGCAGTACTGTCGAGGTCTTCCTCAAGGAACCCTGAAGATTGAGTTTGAGCATGGTATCCCTGGTCATCACCTTAATGGCAGCCCCCAGATCAATCAAGGTGTGAGGTATGATGGTGCCATTGATGTGGACATCTACTACAGGACTCCCAGGATCTAGATACTTTGGGCAGATGACTTGTCCTAAGATAAGGTCAGACAGTTGTCCTAAGACATTGATGGTTGAAGCATCTCTCTTTTGCCTGCCTGGGTGTTTAAAACACTTTTCCCTAACCAGTTTTTTGTATATTGGCACATCCTTGATGGCTTGGAGAAGTGGTATTTTCACACACAACTGCTTGAGCTCTCCCAGAAGCTCATCCTCCTCTGGGTTGGGTTGTGTGGTGGCTGTTAGTCTCTCAGGAAAGGGTGGAATAGCCTTTGGTTCACTTTCATGTTTGTCCTCCTCGTCCTCTGGGGGAGGAGGTTGGCGATCCGGAAGAGTCTTTCCAGATCGAAGATTGATCTCCTGGATCTCCACAGCATAGGTAGGACATGATGTTTCCCTAGTGTATACCTGCTGGGCCTGTCTATTGTTGGGGTTCAGGTTCGGTTGAGCAGGCATTTGAGGTTGCCTTGGAGGAGCAGGAGGTAATGGTTGAGGTTGAACTGGTGGTGGAGGCAAAATGGCGGGAGGAGTGTTGTACTGGGGCCTCCACCCCGACTGAGGTGCATTCCACTAAGGCTGTGGCTGGGCATGTGAATGATATGAATGAGTAGTGGGTTGAGTAGAGTACTGAGGTGGATAAGACCATGGAGGAGGCATAGACCAGGAAGGATGAGCAGGGGGACCCCAGGAAGGCATAGGAGTCGATTGGTTGGGGCTGTAATAAGCTTGAGGTGCCCCTTGCATCCCCTGCTGGTAAGGTCTAGGTCCTTGTGGCCTCCTTTGGTTGAGGAAATAGAGAGGTTCAGTGGGAGCTTCTGTCCCTTGGTACATAGCTTTAAGTCCAGGTAAGGTTGGGCATTGATTTGTGGGATGGTCCTCCTCACAAACGAAGCACACTTCAACCGAATGCAATGGGCATTTGTTCCTAGGGTGTCTCCTTGTACATCTAGGGCAGAAGATAGCCAAGGCCCTCTCAGCTTCTTCCTTCTTCTGCTGGATCCTGAATGTGTCCAGTTGCATGGCGATGGTCTGTCTCACCTCACTCTTAAGATCTTCTAATTGATTTGCAAACTCATACTTGAAGAAAGGAATACCAGCTGAGAGAAGGTTTCCTCTACCTCCTTTCTAGGCTGCCCTAGAGTGGTTTCTGAACACAGTCTTGATGTCCTCATAAGGCAGCTGGTAAATATCTCCCCCAGCTAACATGTGAAGGGTATCTAAAAGGTCTTCAGGGACTCCTCGGAGCAGAACCAACTTGAGGGATTCAGGGTCAAGTGTGCACCTGGCCCGCTTATAGCTAAGTTGGAACCTCTCCTCATAATCCTCTAAGGACTCATCATTTCCCATGGTCATCCGAAAGATTTCTCCCTTGGTTTCCTTGGACCTACAGTAGTCTCAGTACTTGGTATTGAAAGCTTGCTGCATCTGAGCCCAAGTGGTGATACTATTCCCAGGTAAGCCCATGAACCAGCGTAATGCTGCATCCTTAAGAGTTGAAGGGAAGAGTTTCAGCTTCTGCTCATCTTCAGTATAGTCATAGGTTCTACAAAGGACAACAAACTCAAACAGGAAGGTATCAGGGTCTTCAGTAGTCAGTCCATGGAAGTGAGGGAGAGCAGAGGGGCTAATGTTTTTCATTTTCATGTCTCCATTGGTTTCTCGGATGGGGAAGGCACCTTCTATTCTCTCATCTTCTCCTCTATTGTCAGCCATAGCTTCAGATGGGATGGTTTCTAATTCTTCTTCTACTATAGGATCTTCGTATATCTCAGGAGGTTCACCTATAGGTTCTTCTGGATCACTGTCATCGAAGAAGAGAGAAGGGTGACTCAGTGATGTGGTGGGGGTGTTGGGTAGGAATTTGCCTATTTTATCTCGATTCCTACGAGGCATGAAATGGAAAGACTTTTTGATTGCTTTTGTTTTTTTTCTTTGGTACCTGCAAAACTGAAACAGATTGATCTAAACTAACTATCTTGCTGGAAAAAATGCAGAATTGAAATGAAAGTAGGAAAGGACTAATCTACTTTGCTCGAATGGAATTGCGGGAATGGAAATGCTAGTCTACGCTTGCAGAATTGAAATGCTAATCTATGCTTGCAAAATTGAAATTGCGGAATTGAAATTCTAATCTATGAAAGCAGTAAATGTCTATGCTACTTTTGCAGAATGGAAATGAAATAAACTACTTGGCAGAAGGAAAGAGTAAGAAAATAGAAGAAAAGCAACAATTACTAATACTCTGACGCTTCCCCGGCAACAGCGCCAAAAAGATGGTGGGCTCCAGTATTGTAGCAATAATGCTACAACTCCTGGAGCTTCCTTCTCTAATTTTATCAACCCGGTAGTTCGTAACAAACTTGGAAGCGACAGTGCTGTATGCACAAGTACTAGCTCTTGTCGCAGCTATCACTTGGTCAGCTGGCACAAGTCCGCTAGGGCTCAAGCCAACTTCTATATGTTCTCAGAAGAAGCTTTCTAAATGATGAACGAAGGCTATCTCAAAGGAAATTAACCTACTTTGCAAGAATGAACTGAAAGCCAACCAAACATGGAAACCCTAGTAAACCCTAATCTGACTAGCTTAATCTCTATGATGCAATGGTGGGAATGCAACTTCTAGAAATGATGCCATTACTTCTAGTGAGATGAGATGCATGAATTTAAACTACTTTCATTGAAGAGAACACATTTTTGTATTTTTTCTCAAGTGGGTGGAGTCATTGTGATTGTGCTTCTTACTGGGTCTTGACTGTGCAGGGGTAGTTCAAAGGGAGGAAGGCTTGGGAACGGTCAGGAGGGCTCTAAGAGGTTCTAGGGGACCCCTCACATCATTCCACAGAAGTCCACAATGTTCAGGTGCTTGGCAACCGTGTTTGCAGGCTTCTACAGGATGTCTGTAGGGGATCCTACAGGAAACTCGGGATTTCTACCGGAAGTCTGCTAACTTCTACAGAATGTTCTACAGTCGGAGTTTTGGGTGATGGAGGAGTGAAGGAGATGTATGGGTGGATAGGTAAGATGAAAGAGGAGCTTGAGATGACCTATGGACAGAGAGATGAGATGGAGAGAGAGTGGATAGAGCTGATTGGTCGATAGAAGGTTAGAGGCAATGGAAGGTCCAAAAGATTGAGCAACGTGGACAGTAGAAGGGTTGGAAGGCAAATGAGCGGAACAGAGGATGAGTAGGTGGCTTAGGCACGGTTCAGAAGGATAAGAACACGATGAAGTGGTGCTGCGCAGTGTAAATGAAACAAATCACCCTTATCTTGCATGTAAACGAAAGTTCACCAACCTATTCTAACTGTTTTATTAGGAACCAATGAACAGCAATGTAAGTTGAAGGGAAACTGTGCATGATGCTGAACCAAAGAGTCATTACTCAAGATATAATCGTATGAACAATTCTCCAATCGAAAACATTACATCAATACTTGCATGCATATGTTAAAACAGTGTTTTTGGCAGTTGGCACGGTCTACACTTCCGGTCCCCAAACAGAGGTGAAAGTGAACATGCATTCAACCTTTTGGAACTTCAACGTAACTTCAATCTCCCTACGCTAATTCTGAACTACTAAAACAACTGCATTCATGAAACTAACCTACATAACCAAACCGAAACAGTCAACTCAGCAAACTGTATTTTTCAAGTGCATGTAAAGGAAAGAAATGCAATGATAAAAGAAAGACAAGTAACAATACAAAAAGAAGGAGGTCTATTGCTCTCAGGTTTGGCCCTAACCTGAGAGCTATAGCTCCTCTAAGAACTCAGAATTGAATCCAAATCTGACTGCCTTTATTAAAAGATCATAATCATGAGTCTAACAACATGCCAAAATTGGCTTACAAAGAGCAAAAACAGAGTTACAGCTCGTAATCCAAAATCTACAACAAAAGTTCAAGAGTCTCATCGAAGGCTACAGCCTTAATATTTATACATGATGAGGGCCAAGCTGGCCTCCTCAATTAGTGGGGCTTGGCTGTCCAACTAAAAGTAAACTGTTGTTCCTGTAGAATCCGTTGGCTGCCTTCTAGCTCGGTGGTGATAGCTGTTGGAGCTCGGAGTTGGGGTGGAGATCACGAGGGAGGTCATTCAAGGCTGTGGACAACCTCCCTATAAACCCGCAATGCCACCTTGGTTGTCTCCTTGTCTCCATTTGCATGGCCTTTGCTCCATTTAATGTCAAAAAAACCTGAAATCATCATGTATTAGCCACATAGGCATAATGACTGCCCTTCTTCCTATAAATAACACGAATATACTAAGAAATGATGCATAAGTGATAAAAAATGAAGGGTTGAGCAAGGTAAGTAGGCCAAATGAACCCAAATTGTTACCAAAATTTGGGGCTCATCAGTAGATTCCCTGAATATTCGAGAATTCGAGGGACATGGACACGGTCAAAAAATTGACCTCACCCATGTCCATTGGATTCCAGAATATTTAGGGAATCTACAATTGACCTATAAAGATTTTAAAAATAGTATGATAGAAAATGAAAAATAAACATCTCTCAAGGCCCTACTTCAAAAATCCTTAGAGTTTCACCATCAAGACATAGGAGGTTCTGTGATGGTGGTCTATTTAAGAGGACATTGTAAGTTGCTTCAAACATTTTTAGAGTTTCACCATCAACACATAGGAGGCTCTGTGATGGCGGTCTATTTAAAAGCACATTATAAGGTTAAATTGAGAGTGAAGGTGGCATGCTTTTAATATATTAAAGTGATATCAAATTATTAATGATCAATTAGATATTACATATAGACATCAATGAAGTCATTTCCATTTTAGATTATACTATGTTTTTATATTTTATTTCACTTGAGTGTGTTTCTAATGGATTATATATAACTCTTTGTAAAAAAAAACTTATTTTATTGCAATGCAATACAAGGAACTCTCTCGAATTTATCTTGGTTAAATTATTTGTTTGTTAAATTTATGTTTATTGTGATAAAAAAAATTAAAGTTTATATGGCTAAATCTATGGTCGTATGTTTATTGTGATGAAAATTTATTAAAGGTCATATGGCTCAACGATCATATGTAGTGATTTTATCATACAACTACCATAGAAAGTTTTTAAGCCACGTGTACATTTCAAACTATACGGATGTCGTCATGGAGAGAATTAGTGAAAAAACTTTACAGTGTTGGAAATGAGATTGCGTACAACAATTAGAAAGAAATTTGATATGTAAGGCTTGTTTCATAGAGTTTTTTTTTCGCAATTTAAACAATTTGGGAGCAAATTGGAGTTGCCCATGCCTGTATTATTGTCCAAATTTTATTGGTAGAGGATTCAAGAAGTGATTTATTGAATTTCAATAGATTTCTAAAAAATATGTTGTTTATGAGCAGGACTACTTGTTTTGTATTGTTTTTTAGTAGATAAATGTGTTTTGTTATTGTTTTTTTAAGTAAATTTGTTAAAATTTTGGTATTTTGATGTTTTTCGAGGTATATTTATAAAAAATATGTGTAGGTAGACTTATGTGTGTTTTTGTTCCTTCTTAGTATATTTGTCAAAATTTGCATGTTCTTATGTTTTTCAGGGCAATGATAGGTGATGGCTATAGGTTTTTAAGGCCATATACCAAATGTTCTTACTCCAAGAATGCATATTAAAGGGGGGTGAGTATTTTAACATAATATTCTATTTGTGATAAGTTAACATCCATGGATATTCCACTGGATAGTTCATCACAACAAATCTACTAAAATATGATAGAAAATGAAATCTACACTATGAGGGTTCCTTTCTCCTTAAATTTTTGGATATATTAATTATTGTTTATTGCGTGTGTCTGTAAACGATTATTATGCAAAAAATAAAGAAAAAAAAAATAAAAACTCACAAACCACAATTGACACAAGATATATCCTTGGAACCCCTTCTGAAAGAAAAACCAGCTGCAAGGTGAGGTCGCTCTGCTTTCTTTCTCTTAATAGAAAAATGATGCAAGCACAAAGAAGTAAGGCATGTGGCCCATGGGCTATTATAGTGCAAAAAACCTCTCTATGTGCTCTCTCCCTACCCCTCTTAACTACTCTACTCGTTTGTGGGACAAAATGCACTCGAAAAGAATGGAACCCCTCTTCCTCCTAGTGGCATGGTTATAACACAACCCAATAGCTTATGAGAGATTAGGTTTCACTCCCTCAACTCTTAACTAAAGTTACAATATTGACTCTTCTAGTGTCTTCTCCATCATGATCACATGGCTAGCCCATTTTCCCCGAGTAATGGCGGTTGACGTGGCATCCTCTCGAATTATGGTGGTCACAATAGGGAGGTCAACTTCTGAGTAGCATAACTTTTGCATATAGATTCCAATTGAGGTGGTTCTTGCGCCATAAGAAATATTTTTATGTGCATAATAGGGGAAAAATATATCACACTAAAGAAGTAAAGTTTTACCCCCAAAAAAGTTTTGTTTGATGCCTCAAAATGGTCCTAGAAAGTTTCAAACCCTAATCTTATAAATTGGGCCCCATCTGTAAAGATGGTATTGTGAGTTGATTCCTTCAATCTCTCCACTCTCAAAGCATCAAGATGGATGAAAAACAATATAACGATCCAATCTAGATCAGTTTGAGAGTATAAATTTTCATTTTTGACTTATACCAATGACCTCTTTAGCCAACATCATAATGGAAGGTAGCAAAAGATTTTTTAGCAAGAACTACAACACATTGAAGCAACGTATGTTGGTCATATTTTGAGTACAAGTTCTTACTTAATATAATCTTAAATAAAAATATTGAACCACAAGTTGTAGGTAGATACTAGGACGAGTTTAACGAGAGAGACAAAGAAGCAGTAATGCTAACCAAGTTGTTCATAACATATGAGATGTTTCTTGCAAACTAGAAATGAAAGACTTCAACAAGAATTTGAAATTATTCGAGAGAGTTGTGTGAGATTCCAAACAAGGGTAGAGCCTTTTTCCTATAGAATATGTTTTTCTATCTCTCATGGTCAAGTATATTAGAGAAAAATAGTCAACCATAGGTCAAAAAAAGGAAGAGGAGGATGTTGTGGTAATCATAGAAAAAAATTGGTGTGTGCTTACATGCACTATATCAAAATACTAAACATCACCACTGTGAATTTTGACCTTAAGTTTGAAGAGATGTGCAATAATCTCTTACAACATGACATATGAAAGAAACAGTGTAATAGAAGTGGTGTGGTAGAGGTCACAAAATAGATTTTTGCAATGAATGTTAAGGACAAAGGAAAGTGGGAAAATAGGAAAGGTCAAGAAATGGTTAATATGCAACCAAGAGTTTGAAGAAGATCACATTTCACTACTAAGGAAAGATGTGCCATATGAAACACTACAGAAAGAGGTTCGTTGATCATAAAACTAACTAAGAAGAGCCTTAGTAAAAGGCTCATGTCACGAAGCATATAGCGGAGACGGAGTTGGCTTTCTATGCATTCATCGCTAGGAGACAAGTGAATCAACCCAAGTCATTTTCTTGTTACATAGATTCAGGTGCATTACAAGACTTCACCAACATGCCAAGATAGTTCATAGAATACATTTATTGTTCCTAAGGATTCAGTGAAGTTCAATGGTGGGGAAGAGTTCACAATGGTCAACGAAAGGAACGTGTAGAATTCCTTTGGAGCGAACATGTTGATTTTCCTCAATATGAGGTACTATCACCATCTAGATGTCAAATTTAACAATCACACATGCAACATAGTTGAAAAAGAGATTGATAAGACTTGAGATGTAATGTAGAAAATTATGGAGTGTTCATACTAGTTGACATTGGACAATTCAAGGAGTATGCATTAGTAGCCACGAGTGCATCAGACACTAGTACACTTTAGCATCGGTGTTATGGGAACCTAAACTTGACCTACATTTCTCAATTGGCTCAAGAGAAATCAAAAGATGGAATTCCTAACATCCTACAACAAATATAGGATGCTTCTAGAGCTTCCTGAGAGAGGAAGAAGCATAGAGTTCCATTTTGTTGAATTTTGTAGCTATGGTCAGTATTCATAACTATTTTTAGCCCTCCAAAATAAAAGAAAAATGGTAAATATAAATTGTATTTCAAGTTGTCTTTAAAAGACAGAAAATTCAAATTTTGAAACTTAAATTCTTCCTCCAAAATGTTAGGTCAGCTCCAAGTCGGCCCAGCCCAAAGGGACGTGTCCGTTCGAGCTTCATTGATCACTATATAAAGTAAATTTAACCTCCTCCATTGGGCAGAATATAAGGCATGATTTGAGGCAGAAAGAGGACAAAATCTGAGGCAAAAAGAGGATGAAATCGAAGGCCAAATTGAAGAACAAATTCTTAGCAAGATTAAATTCTGTGAGGCAGAACAAAATCTTTGTGGTATAGCAAGCCACATTTATAAGGCTAATAGAGTGTAGTTTGACCAATTTTGACTTGGGTTTGGTTGCTGGTGAATTTATCTTTGTTTCGACCGAAAAAATCATAATGTATCTCTTGTTGAATTGGAAAATTTTCTCTAAGAAAAGGTTTTTTGGTTTTTCTCTTATGTTTGGTTGTCCCTACTATCATTTTTTTTATTGTTGAACATTTTCTTGTATAGTTACTTAATAATGAATGTGGTATAAAATTAATTGATTTAACAATCATTGGAAGTAATTATCAATCAAGAAAAATTCTGAAAAATCAACATGGTACCAAAGCTTCAGTTATAGAGTAGCCAAAATACTAGACACTTATTGAAGAAAGATTGAAGCCATAACTTTGTTATGATTGAAAGGAAGATCACAAATCCCTTAGCATTTTCCAAGAATAAACCATTTTTGTGAAAGTAGAAACACATTTGTATTTAATGATTTTGATCGGGCTTGAAGAAGGGCCTAAGCCCTAGAATAGGGACTGAATGACCTCAATCCTAGTTGTAGGAGGGCCAAGACAGGCCTTAGTCCAATCCTTAAGAAGGTTGAAAGGCCCCAAAACTAATACACATCATGTCTGAGGTAGGTCGCAAGAAAAAAAAGGTTGAGAGACCTCGGGGAGTGTTTAAAAGAGGTTGAGGAGCCTCAGGACTAGGCCATAGAATCTGAATAAGGCCTCAATATAAACATTAAAGGCCAAGGAATCTCAAAAATCCAACAAGTTGTCTCTTGTGCATGAGATCTACTAAAGTTGTTTTGCACAAAGTGAATTGTGGAGGGAACTGTACATTTTTTGTTACAAAAAGAAGCCTCTTAAGAAGAGATTTATTTGATGTTTTATGGTTGATAAAGTTGAATTTTTTTCAATATCTAGACCGTTTCAAGTATCACATGAAGATTGCTTATGACTTGTTCTAGGTCAAGGAATGATAAAACAAAATATATTGTTTGGATTAATCACAAATCTAGGACTCTGTTACTTAAGATTTCCAATCAAAGAAAGCTACAATGTTGGGATGTTTGGATGATGAGTAAGGGGCCTGCGAATATAGACTTGAGACATATTAGTCCAATAAAGAGGGCCACAAAGTTGTAAGAAGTTTTCTAAAATATGAGGTTTAATGATTCCTTGAATCCTAAGAGTGTGAATGATATCTCATCGCTTAATTTACTAACATTGATTTTGTTTGAGATCAAAGTTATTTTGGTAACTTTCTTGAAAACTTCAATTATATGAAGAATATGCCAATAATCACTTGTCAACATTTTTTTGAAAAATCTAGGGCAACTTAGTTAGGGCTTATTTAATTTTTATTTCTCTTAATTTTGATAGTTGCTTGTGACATTGTTATTAAATTATTATTATTATTATTATCATTACTTTCTTTGTCATCAAACATATACCAAAAATATGAATACGATTAAAGACAAATAGACACCATATGTAGGCACCCAGCCAAGGCAAAACCCCTATGAAGGGGAAAACCCAGTCAAACTCTTCCACTAGTAGAATCAAACCAAAGTGAGATAGTCCACGACCTTTTTGACCATGACACAGGCTTTCCTCCCACCAATTCATCCTTAAATAGTCTTCCTTCAAATCATCAAAGAGAGGTTAATTCAAGTCAACACTTCAACTCATTCAATAGGGATTTGTCCTTTCTGCACTTCTGTAATTTTTAGGTCTCTTATTTCCTATCTGTACCCTCGGCTTCTACAGCACTTTAGAGCTCTTGCTCGTGTGAAATTTTTTTTGACTTCCTTAGACTCTTCCTTGCTTGAGATTTTCCTTTCTTTCTGCAGTTCTTTGCACCTTTTCTTCACTTGTAGATTGCAGAACAAATGTCTTGACTAGGTTGAACTCAATGCTATATATATTGATTAGAAGCTCCTCTAATACGCCTACATGAATAGTTGGGTAGTCGACTTGGTGGAGAGGACAAATTTGAATTAACTACAACAAAATAACTATGTCGTGACAACTAAAGCCCAAGAAGGGTCTATGCCTTTGACACAAACCTAAAATCCTACAATGGAGGTTTGACCTAGAAGCATGAAACCCATGCTCATAAAATACTTTTTCTTTTTATAATATTTTTTCTTTCTCTTGACAAATATATTACATCGTGACTCAGATACAATAATGAAGATCGACACTTGTTACATTCTTCAACACTCCCTCTTAACTAGGGAGGTATTCATAATTAAATAGGTACATGGATGAACTCAAAGTGATAAGTTCTACGAAAAGTCACAGCACAAGCAGTGTTATAGATTAGATACTTTACCAAGGTATCTAACCGATTGGGACTAAGGTGTGTTCCAAGCTTTAGCCACTATAGATGTCATCAGGCTTCAGCTCTAACACCAACCTAGGGATCTAGGTATGATCCAGATTTAAACAAGAACACAACAAATTAAAGATATAACCATAAATACAAAGATGCAGCAAAAATAACACTTCATTTCATTAATAGAATAATATATAAAAATATTGAAGTATGTTTACAAACATAATGGAAATAAGACTAGCTCGAGTGATGGTAGCTTATCTCTGAGAAAAGATGTGGTGGCTACATGCTTCTGAACTGTGTTACAATGAGGCTCAAAGGCCTATTTATTATTGAGAAACGATGGAAAACCCTAAACGTCCAAAATCCTAACCCTGGGAGATGAAGTGCCAAAACTGTGGGCCTTGTTTGGGTAAATTGGTACATCAATTTCCCGGGGTTGTAACTTTGGCATGATCTCCATTTGGCTCTCATAATACCTAGTTTCAAAGATCTCGAAGAAAAGGCAAAAGGCAAACATGCAAGTTAGTTTGGGACATTTTGGGTCTCTCAGTTTTACCTAAAAACATCATTTATGGCCTCAAAATGGCTTTGGAAGTTCAAGACCCGAAAAACTACCAAAAATAGTAAACTGTGCTACAATTAAGGAAATCTAAAAACTAAAAGAGATAGCGTTGGGGGTCCAAGTGGAATAGGCGGGTGGCCACCAATATCCACCTATATCATTCCTCCTCCCTTAGGAAGAAATGGTCCCCATTGTGTTGAGTGCCTCCATGAGATGGGAAAATGTCTGTTGAACTTGGTCCTTGGTGAGATGTTCCACAATATCTGATGTGTCCAGTAATGGTGGGAAGCATGGTCAAGGGCGGTCCACATTGAACATTCGGTGCAAGCCAAGGAATGGAGAAATTTTGTGCTCCAAAGCATTGTTTCCCACGACCTTGGTAATGGTGTAAGGACCATATCGGAGTGGTATGAGTTTCCGATGGGCTCTTGTAAGGCATTATTTCTGCAAATGTAACCAAACTTTGTCACCCACCTAAAACTTGTGTGGCACTCGATGTTGATCATGTCACTGCTTGTACTTGGCATTTTCCACAATGGAGCGACAATATATCATCCTGTTGGGTAGAGGTGCTCCGACAGTTAAATCGAACAAATGTTTGACCTAACATTGAGACGATACCCATGTGGGTGAGGAGAAGATGTCCCTGTATTCTTTCATGACTGTATCCACCTGCTTCTGTTGCGTGGAGGAACCCTTCCCGAGGGCCATGGATGTGGCTACGATCTTCCCCTTACTTTGAGAGTGAACCAGAAAGAAAATAAATTTCCTAGTCTGGGAGATGATCTTACTGCATTTCTTGGCAGAGATCAAAGAGGTGGCGGTAGGTGGGGCTACCTCTGGTATCATGTATAACGTATCACCCAAAGAAATAATCACAGAGTGAGGTCTAGACTCATATACAACATGTCGCTTCCACAAGTATGGTTTTCCTAATAATACATCACAAACATTGAGAGGAGAAACATCACACAATACCTCATATGTGAAGGTCTTGATGTTGTAGGGAAGGCAACACTGTTGGCTGACTCAGAGATCTCGTCCTTCGTGAAGCCACCTGATGTTGCATGGTTTCAGGTGTGGTATGGTCAGTAGGCCCATCCGCTTCACAGCCTCTACTGAAATGAGGTTCTTTTGGCTGCCACTGTCGACAATGAATTGCAGCAGCGAACCTTCACCGACATTTTTGAGTGGAAAATACGCTCCCGATCCTCTGGATCACCTTGCTCATTCTTTTGGATCTTGGTGGTGGCAACAGTGGCCTAGGCTCCGCACCAATAATCTGCTTCCCTTTGTCATTCGTCTTGTTGGGTTCTGACTCAAGGTTAGAACATGCATCTGATTCTGAAGCCTTCAACTCCTCTACTAGCAACTACTTGGTCCGACACTCACTTTTCTTGTGAGTGGGACTCTTATGAAACTCACACCATTTTCCTATGTCCTTCTTTGACTTCGTGGCAATGTTTTTTTCTTGCAGCTTCGACGGGTTGTCTTTGGTCACCCAGCCTTAGCTTTGTCCTTTGTTCTTCAGATTCACAGATCCAAAGTCTCTCTTCTTTTGTTTAAACTTCTGCTCGATCTTGACAGCATATCGGTACACCATGCCAAGCGAGGAGATGTCTAGGAACTTCATCTCGTCTTAGATGTACCTGTGTAGGCAGCAGGGGCATTTGAGTACCAAATGTTGCTCTGAATCCTTGATACCTAATTTTGTGCAAAGGGTATGAAAAATATTGGTAAAATTCGGCACGTCTTGGTCCCTTCCCTGACACAACGTGGTCCACTTTATGTATTTATCCTCATAGCTTCTGACAGGGTAGTACTGCTCCTTGATGGCATCTCAGAATGAATTCCAAGTGGGTGCGGCTGAAAATAGTGAGGTTTTACTTTCATCCTTCTGCTCGCAATAGGTTTCCCACCACTCCTTGACGTGGGGGGTGGCTTTGAGAAATGAAAAAGTGATATTTTACCAGTTGGAAAAATCATGAATAGAAAAATATCCTTTTAACATATTTAACCATTTATCTATGGCATCCACATCTATCTGACCCTCAAACATGGGAATGTCAAAATTAACTTGTACCTTCAAGGGTGTGGCGCTTTCAAAGTAGTTGTTGGAAATATAAGTGTCACCCCTGGGTAGCCGCTGAAGTATTTGGGAAAATTTGTCCATCATCGCCTCTCTTTGTCACTCAAGGGCTTCTTCAAGCAAGATTTTGATAGGATCTCCTGCCCCCCTCATCTTTCTTTTCATCTACCATGGGAGGTCGTCGCGATTTTCCATGCTGAACTTGCAAAGGTTCAACTAGATCAAGCCCTAACTCCTTATATCCCGCCCTCGTTGGGGACATGCAAAGAAAAATAGAGAAAGAACAGACCGCTCTGATACCGTTGATCTAAATTTAAACAGGAACACAACAAATTACATATATAACAATAAATACAGAGATGCAACAAAAATAACACTTCATTTCATTAATAGAAAAATATTGAAGTATGCTTACAAACATAATGGAAATAAAACTAGCTCGGGCGATGGTAGCTTATCTCTGAGAAGAGATGTGGTGGCTACATGCCTCTGAACTATGTTACAATGAGGCTCAAAGGCCTATTTATTATTGAGAAACAATGGAAAGCCCTAAACATCAAAAATCCTAACCCTAGGAGATGAAGCGCCAAAACTGTGGGTCCCATTTGGGTAAATTCATACATCAACTTCCCAAGGTCGTAACTTTGGCATACGATCTTTGTTTGGCTATCATAATACCTCATTTTGAATCCTGAAGAGAAGGCTAGAGAAATAGGCAAGCTAATTTGGGAAGTTTTCAGTCTCTCTGTTTTCCTTAAAAACGTCATTTAGGGTCTCAAAACGGATCCGGAAGTTCAGAACTTGAAAAACTCTCAAAAATAGTAAATTGTGCTACAACTAAGGAAACCGAAAAACTGAAATAGATAGTGTTGGAGTTCCAAGTGGAATAGGCGAGTGGCCACCAATATCCACCTGGATCATTCCTCCCCCCTTAGGAAGCAATGGTCCCCATTGCATTGAGTGCCTCCATGAGATGGCGAAATTTCGGTTGAACCTAGTCCCTGGTGAGATGTTATACAATCTCTGATGTGTCCAGTAATGGTGGGAATCATAGTCGAGGGCGATCCACATTGAACACTCAGTGCAAGCCAAGGAATGGAGGAATGTTGTGCTCCAAAGCATTGTTTCCCATGGCCTTGGTAATGGTTTAAGGACCATCTCGAAGTGGTCTGAATTTTCGAAGGGCTCTTGTAAGGCGTTCTTTTTACAAATGTATCCAAACTTTGTCACCCAACTGAAACTTGTGTGACACCTGATGTTGATCATGTCGCTGCTTGTACTTGGAATTTTCCACAATGGAGCGGCGATATATCGACCCGTAGGGTAGAGGTGATCTAGCAGTTAGATCGAACAAATGCTTGACTTGATAGTGTGATGGTACCCTTGTGGGTGAGGAGAAGATGTCCAAGTATTCTTTCATGATTGTATCCCCTTGCTTCTATTGCGTGGAGGAACCCTTCCCGGGGGCCATGGATTTGGCTACGATCTTCCCCTTATTTTGAGAGCGAACCAAAAAGAAAATAAATTTCCTTGTCTGGGAGATGATCTTATTGCATTTCTTGGCAGAGAACAAAGAGGTGGCGATAGGTGGCGCTACCTCTGATATCTTGTATAATGTATCACCCAAAGAAATAATCACAAAGCAAGGTCTAGACTCATATATAGCATGTCGCTTCCACAAGTATGGTTGTCCTAATAATACATCACAAATGTCGAGAGGAGCAATATCACACAATACCTCATCTGTGAAGGGGTTGATGTTGTATGTAAGGCGGTACTACTGGTTGACTCAGAGATCTCGTCCTTGGTGAAGCCACCCGATGTTGTATGGATGCAGGTGTGGTATGGTCAGTAGGCCTAGCCACTTCACAACCTCTGCTGAAATGAGGTTCTTTTGGCTACCACTGTTGACAATGAATTGCAGCGGCGAACCCTTCACCCACATTTGTGAGTGGAAAAGACGCTCCCCCTCCTCTAGAATGTCAAGCTCATTCTTCTGGATCTTTGCGATGGCAACAGTGGCTCTGGGCTCCGCATCAATAATCTACTTCCCTTTGTCATTCCTCTTGTCGGGTTCTAACTCAGGGTCGAAACATGCATCTGATTCTGAAGCCTTCAACTCGGCCACTAGCGTCTGCTTGGTCCAACACTCACTTGTGTTGTGAGTGGGGCTCTTATGGAACTCACACCACTTTCATGTGTCCTTGTTTGACTTCGTGGTGATGTTCTATTCTTGCAGCTTCGACAAGTTGTCTTCAATCACCCTACCTTGTCTTTGTCCTTTGTTCTTTGGATTCATAGATCCAAAGTTTCGCTTCTTTTGTTTAAAATTTTGCTCGATCTTGACATCTTATTGGTATGTCATGCCAAGCAAGAAGATGTCCAGGAACTCCATCTCATCCTGGAAGTACCTGTGTAGGCATCTGCAGCATTTGAGTACCAAATGCTGCTTTAAATCCTTGATATCCAACTTTGTGCGAAGGGTATGAAAAATATTGGTAATCTTTGACACATCTTGGTCCCTTCCCCGTCACAGCATGGTCCACTTTATGTATTTATCCTCATAGCTTCCGAAAGGGTAGTATTGCTCCTTGATGGCATCTCGAAATGAATTCCAAGTGGGTGCAGCTGAAAACAGTGAGGCCGTACTTTCATCCTTCTGCTCGTAGTAGGTTTCCCACCATTCCTTGATGTGGGGGGCGGCTTTGAGAAATGCAAAAGTGATCTTTTCTCAGATGGAAAAATCATGAACAAAAAAAGATCGTTTTGGCATATTAACCATTTATCTACGGCATTCGCATCTATCTGACCCTCAAACATGGGAATGTCAAAATTAACTCGTACCTTAAAGGGCGTGGCACTTCCAGAGTAGTTGTTGGAAGTAGATGTGTCGCCCCTGGGTAGCCGCTGAAGGATCTGGGCAAAGTTGTCCATCATCGCTCCCCTTTGTCACTCGAAGGCTTCTTCAAGAAATATTTTGATAGGATCTCTTACCCCCTCGTCTTTCTTTTCATCCAACATCGGAGGTCGTCGGGATTTGTGAGGCTGAACTTGCAAAGGTTCAACCAGATCAAGCCCTAACTCCTTACATCTCGACCTCGTTGGGTACATGTAAAGAAAAATAGAGAAAGAGCAGACCGCTCTGATACCACTGATTCAGATTTAAATAGGAACGCAACAAATTACAGATATAACCATAAATATAGAGATGCAGCAAAAATAACACTTCATTTCATTAATAGAAAAATATTGAAGTATGCTTACAAACAAAATAGAAATAAGACTAGCTTGGGCAATGGTATCTTATCTCTGAGGAGAGATGTTGTGGCTACATGCCTTTGAACTGTGTTACAATGAGGCTCAGAGGCCTATTTATTATTGAGAAACCATGGAAAACCCTAAACATCCAAAATCCTAACCCTAGGAGATGAAGCGCCAAAACTGAGGGCGTGGCGCTTCCAGAGTAGCTTCAGGAAGTAGATGTGTCGTCCCTGGATAGTCGCTGAAGGATTTGGGTTAAGTTGTTCATCATCGCATCCCTTTGTCACTCAAGGGTTTCTTCAAGCAATATTTTGATAGGATCTCCTACCTCCTCGTCTTTCTTTTCATCCACCATGGGAGGTCGTCGTGATTTGCGAGGCTAAACTTGCAAAGGTTCAACCAAATCGAGCCCTGACTCCTTATATCTCGACCTCGTTGGGGACATCAAAAGGAAAAAATAGAAAGAGCAAATTGCTCCAATACCACTGATCTAGATTTAAACAAGAACACAACAAATTACAGATATAACCATAAATATAGAGATGCAGCAAAAATAACAGTTCATTTCATTAATAGAAAAATATTGAAGTATGCTTACAAACAGAATGGAAATAATACTAGCTCGGGCGATGATAGCTTATCTGCGAGAAGGGATGTGGTGGCTACATGTCTTTGAGTTGTGTTAGAATGAGGCTCAAAGGCCTATTTATTATTGAGAAACCATGGAAAACCCTAAACATCCAAGATCCTAAACCTAGGATATGAAGCACCAAAACTATGGGCCCCATTTAGGTAAATTAGTACATCAACTTCCCGGGGTCGTAACTTTGGCATATGAACTTTTTTTGGTTGTTATAATACCTCATTTCGAAGATCTCGAAGAGTAGGATAGAAACAAACATGTAATCCAAATTGGGATGTTTTCAATCTTTTGGTTTTCCTTAAAAACGTCGTTTGGGGCCTCAAAACGGCTCCGGAAGTTCAGGTCCCGAAAAACTACCAAAAATAGTAAATTGTGCTAACAATTAAGGAAACCGAAAAAATAAAAGACACAATGTTGGGGGTCCAAGTGAAATAGGTAGGTGACCACCAATATCCACCTGGATCATTCTTCCCCCCTTAGGAAGCAATGGTCCCCATTGAGTTGAGTGCCTCCATGAGATGGGGAAATTTTTGTTGAACCTAGTCCCTGATTAGATGTTCTGCAATCTCTGATGTGTCCAGTAATGGTGAGAAGCATTGTCGAGGGTGGTCCACATTAAACACTCGGTGCAAGCCAAGGAATGGAGAAATGTTATGCTCCAAAGCTTTGTTTCCCACAACCTTGGTAATGGTGTAAGGACCATCTTGGAGTGGTCTAAGTTTCCGATGGGCTCTTTGAAGGCGTTCTTTCTGAAAATGTAACCAGAATTTGTCACCCACCTGAAACTTGTGTGGCACCCGATGTTGATCATGTCACTGCTTGTACTTGGAATTTTCCACAATGGAGCAGCGATATATTGGCCCATTGGGTATAGGTGCTACAGGAGTCAGATCGAACGAATTCTTGACCTGACAATGCAACGGTACCCCTGTGGGTGAGGAGGAGATGTTCTTGTATTCTTTCATGACCGTATCCACCTGCTTGTACTGCGTGGAGGAACCCTTCCCGGGGGCCATGGATGTGGCTACGATCTTCCCCTTACTTTGAGAGTGAACCAGAAAGAAAATAAATTTCCTAGTCTGGGAGATGATCTTACTGCATTTCTTGGCATAGATCAAAGAGGTGGTGGTAGGTGGGGCTACCTTTGGTATCATTTCTAACGCATCACCTGAAGAAATAATCACAGAGTGAGGTCTAGACTCATATAAAACATGTCGCTTCCACAAGTATGGTTTTCCTAATAATACATCACAAAGGTCGAGAGGAGCAACATCACATAATACCTCATCTGTGAAGGGCTTGATGTTATAGGGAAGGTGGCACTACTGGATGACTCGGAGATCTCGTCCTTGGTGAAGCCACCTGATTACGTATGGCTACGGGTGTGGTATGGTTAGTAGACCCAGCCACTTCACGATCTCTGTTGAAATGAGGTTTTTTTGGCTGCCACTGTCGACAATGAATTGCAGCAATGAACCCTTCACCCACATTTGTGAGTGGAAACGATGCTCCCCCTCCTCCGGATTGTCTTGCTCATTCTTCTGGATCTTAGTGGTGGCAACAGTGATGTTGGGCTCTGCATCAATAATCTGCTTCCCTTTCTTATTCCTCTTGTCAGGTTCTGACTCAGGATCAGAACATGCATTTGATTCTGAAGCCTTCAACTCAGCCACTAGGGACTACTTGGTCCGACACTCACCTGTGTTGTGAGTGGGGCTCTTATGGAACTCACATCACTTTCATGTGTCCTTCTTTGACTTCGTGGTGGTGTTCTTTTCTTGCAGCTTCAAAGGGCTATCTTCAGTCACCCTGCCTTGTCTTTGTCCTTTGTTCTTCGGATTCACAGATCCAAAGTCTCACTTCTTTTGTTTAAACTTATGCCCAATATTGACATCGTATCGGTACATCGTTCCAAGCGAGGAAATGTCCAGGAACTCCATCTCGTCTAGGATGTACCTGTGTAGGAAACCACGGTATTTGAGTACCAAATGCGCTTTGTATCCTTGATACCCAACTTCTTGCGAAGGGTATGAAAAATATTGGTAAACTTCGGCACATCTTGGTCTCTTCCCTGCTACAGTGTGGTCCACTTTATGTATTTATCCTAATAGCTTCCGATAGGGTAGTAATTCTCCTTGATGGCATCTCGGAATGAATTCCAATTGGGTGCATCTTAAAACAATGAGGTTGTACTTTCATTCTTCTACTCGCAATAGTTTTCCCACCATTCCTTGACGTGGGGGGCGGCTTTGAGAAGTGAAAAAGTGATCTTTTCCCGAATGGAAAAATCATGAATAGAAAAATATCCTTCTAGCAGATTTAACCATTTATCTACGGCATCTACATCTATCTGACCCTAAAACATGGGAATGTCAAAATATCGTACCTTAAAGGGTGTGGCACTTCCAAAGTGACTGTTGGAAGTAGATGCGTCGCCCTTGGGCAGCCATTGAAGGATCTAGGCTAAGTTGTCCATCATCGTGTCCCTTTGTCGCTCGAGGGCTTCTTCGAGCAATATTTTGATAGGATCTCTTGCCCCCTTGTCTTTCTTTTCATCCGCCATGGGAGGTCATCAGGATTTGCAAGGCTGAACTTGCAAAGGTTCAACCAGATCGAGCCCTAACTCCTTATATCTCAACCTCATTGGGGACATGCAAAGAAAAATAGAGAAAGAGCAGACCGCTCTGATACCACTAATCTGGATTTAAATAGGAACACAACAAATTACATATATAACCATAAATATAGAGATGCATCAAAAATAACACTTCATTTAATTAATATAAAAATATTGAAGTATGCTTACAAACATAATGGAAATAAGACTAGCTAGGGTGATGGTAGCTTATCTCTGAGAAGATATGTGGTGGCTACATGCCTTTGAACTATGTTACATTGAGGCTCAAAGGCCTATTTATTATTGAGAAACCATGGAAAACTCTAAACATCCAAAACCCTAACCCTAGGAGATGAAGCGCCAAAACTGAGGGTGTGGCACTTCCAGAGTAGCTTCTGGAAGTAGATGTTTCACCCCTGGGTAGCCGCTGAAGGATCTGGGCTAAGTTGTCCATCATCGCGTCCCTTTGTCACTCGAGGGCTTCTTCGAGCAATATGATAGGATCTCCTGCACCCTTGTCTTTATTTTCATCCGCCATGGGAGTTCGACGGGATTTGCGAGGCTGAACTTGCAAAGGTTCAACTAGATCAAGCCCTAACTCCTTAAATCCCAGCCTCGTTGGGGACATTCAAAGAAAAATGGAGAAAGAGCAGATCGCTCTAATACCACTGATCCGGATTTAAACAGGAACGCAACAAATTACAGATATAACCATAAATATAGAGATGCAGCAAAAATAACACTTTATTTCATTATTAGAAAAATATTGAAGTATGCTTACAAATAGAATGGAAATAAGGCTAGCTCGGGCGATGGTAGCTTATCTCTAAGAAGAGATGTGGTGGCTACATGCCTCTGAACTATGTTACAATGAGGCTCAAAGGCCTATTTATTATTGAGAAACAATGGAAAACCCTAAACATCCAAAATCCTAACCCTAGGAGATGAAGCGCCAAAACTGAGGGTGTGGTGCTTCCAGAGTAGCTTCTAGAAGTAGATGTGTCGCCCCTGGGTAGCCGCTGAAGGATCTGGGCTAAGTTGTCCATCATCGCATCCCTTTGTCACTCGAGGGCTTCTTCGAGCAATATTTTGATAGGATCTCCTACACCCTTGTCTTTATTTGCATCTGCCATGGGAGGTCGTCGGGATTTGCGAGGCTGAACTTGCAAAGGTTCAACCAGATCGATCCCTAACTCCTTAAATCCCAACCTCGTTGGGGACATTCAAAGAAAAATGGAGAAAGAGCAGATCACTCTGATACCACTGATCCGGCTTTAAACAGGAACACAACAAATTATAGATATAACCATAAATATAGAGATGCAGAAAAAATAACACTTCATTTCATTAATAGAAAAATATTGAAGTATGCTTACAAACAGAATGGAAATAAGGCTAGCTCGGGCGATGGTAGCTTATCTCTGAGAAGAGATGTGGTGGCTACATGCCTCTAAAATATGTTACAATGAGGCTCAAAGGCCTATTTAGTATTGAAACACAATGGAAAACCCTAAACATCCAAAATACTAACCCTAGGAGATGAAGCGCCAAAACTATAGGCCACGTTTGGGTAAATTGGTATATCAACTTCTCGGGGTCATAACTTTGGCATACGATCTTCATTTGGTTGTCATAATACCTCGTTTTGAAGATCTCATAAACAAGGCTAAGAATAAATATGCAAGCCGATTTGGGAAATTTTCGGTCTCTCAATTTTCCCTAAAAACATCGTTTTGGGCCTCAAAATGGCTCCAAAAGTTCAGGACCCGAAAAAAATGCGAAAAATAGTAAATTGCTACAATTAAGAAAATTGAAAAACTGAAAGAGACAGTGTTGGGGGTCCAAGTGGAATAGGTGGATGGCCACCAATATCCACCTGGATCAAGGTATCATATACAAGGTCAGAGCTCCATAAGACCAACGATACCCTCCCCACTTCAAGATCTAGACATCATCTCACAGGTCTGCCAGATGTCCTCGCAAGCATATTCTCACACCAAGATGGTTCATATCTCATTATTAACTAAATCATATATATCCACCAGTCCAATCATGCTTCAAAATGTTCACCCTTTTTATGGAGAGATCATTCACAATCACAACCCCAATTGATAATAAACTTTCTACATGTGTGTGTGTGTGTTTAGTAAAAACCTATCCCCAAGGGTTATCTCAATTGGTTGAGTTCCCGTTGCTAAGTACCTCATCATTTGGGAGGTCACGGGGTCAAATATCCTCGACTCCCTTAGGGTTAGACCTTGGTTGCTTAGCTGGCGAGTAGATCCCTTTGGGTTGATCTGCTTGGATTTTCCTGTAGATGTAGCAACCACTCAGTGTCTGTGAACCACCCTACAAAAAATGTGTTTAGTACAAACCTTCAGGGTCCTCAATCATTTTGATGTTGCTTTGATCATCATCATATTATCCAAACACATCTAGTTGGAATATTTCTTCTTTAACTTCTTTAGCAGCACCAAACTCAACCTCGATGGATCTTCTAAAGCATTCAAGTCTTGTTCTCAACTTTATTAGTCATGAACATCAAACAGTTGTGCTTTAGCTATTCTCCAATTTCATTATTTTCTTCAAGGTCTTTTATAATAGCTATCACAATAATCCCTCCCTCTCAACTAGGGAGACATACTCTTTCTCTTTTGTCCAAGATTCTTCTTATTTGCAACTTCATTATATAAGCCACATTGGTTCTTTCTTTTGTATTAGAGAAATTACAAAGCTTCATTTTTCTTCATCTATAATGAAGGTCATCTGAACTTAATTGTTATCAGGATTCTTACATCTCCCCCTTTTCATCATGCTCATCATTACCAATACATCATCAAGAATGAGGTATGAACCTTTAAAATCTTCGAAAACTATGTATCTGCAAAATATTTATCAAGTAAAAACATATATGTATGGGAGCATGAAATCAATTTTATCAGGGTTCACATATCATCATAATGGGAGCATTATCAAAATAAGAAATTAAACTTTAGGCATATTGCATCTTTCATACCCTAGACTTTAAAAACTTTTTCTACGGTTTTGTCACAGACCCTAGATTCCATCGTCATTACTAAAAGTCTTAGATATAAGTAACTACATCAAGTTAGCAATCCAATTATTTTACATCTAGGGTTTCATTATCAATCCGTAGAAACTTATAATAATCCCTACTAGGGTTTTGTCGTAAACCCTAGATACATTACATTGCAATTTCAATGTTTATATATTCAACAACTTTGCCAAGTTAGGGTTTCGTGCAAACAGAATCACATACACCTAGGGATTCATTCCTATATTCTTACGTTAACTATTATAGGGGTTTTGTCATAAACCTTATTTCAACAATCCCTGAATATCTATGGTTTCATCATATAACTTAAACATTAACAAAAAACCCTAAAAAGGTTAGGGTTCTACAACGAACCCTAATCATCGAGAGAGAAGGATTTAATCATATGTTCTAAACTTTATCAACAAACCCTAAGTAGACTACGGTTTTACAGTGAACCATAAAGGTTAGGGTTTCACAAAATGAACAAATGGAAAGAGATAATATGGCAAGGGTAGATTCAATCTAGTGATTAATCACCCTGACATTAATCTTGATGATTCAACACCTTAGACATAAGAGAGTTAGTAATGTAAAGTGAATGAAAAGTGATCATATTTTCTTACAACAAAACTTACAGTCCTATGCACACCTTGAGTTGTTCTTTAACAAACCTTGTAGATTTTTCTTTGCACCACTTATACTTTCATGATACAAGTCTTTCCTTTGATATCACCCTCTTTTGTAAGAAGGTGGAATTTTCTTATTGAATGACTCCTTCATAAGATCAATATTCTTATATGTACCTGTAATAAACACTGACAAGTACTACTAAAAGTATACAAGTACAAAAGTATAATTACAAATTAGGAATTTCATATTAAACCCTAAGTTCAAATCTAATTCTATACTTGGGTTTTCAATTTTACCCTAGGCTTACAAATCCAAAATCTAGGGTTTCTATGATGGAACGAGATGAAATAGGGTATGGTTTCTCTACTAGGATTTATGAAAACTTAAATGGCATTAACCTTCAATATTACAAATTCTAGATATTATGGAATAGAATTTCTAAGATGGAATAGGGGTTCTCATGCATAATATCTAGGGTTACAATTCCTAGATATAATGAGAATATTCAAACCTTAGGATCATACAAGAAACTAGATCCTAATATATCTTTAACAAATGAACATGCTATACATACCTTAAAATCACATACCTTTGTTTTGAAGAGCTTGTTGTTCTCCTTGTAAACTGAAAACATAATATTAGATGACAAAAACAAAAGAGTAATAACAATACTTACTTGAATATGATCCATATTACTATATGCTTTCTCTTGATTGTAGCAAAGGTTTCCAAGAATGATTTATTCTTCAAGGATTGTAGATCTTCAATTTATTTCAGTGCATGAATTGCAAGATTGATGATCTTCAAAGGACTAAATTTTAACTTTTCAAAACAAGTCTTATTGTGTTAATCATTTAAATCCCTCTAGGTGAGATTTTCAGTTGTTGTTGAAGCTTGGATCTTATTCATACATGTGCCCAGGTCCTTATGATGACTTCCTTAGTTAGCAGACAAGGTTTGAATATAGGTGGAAACTTTTGATATTTGGTTATAGTTTCTTCTTTCACAAGACTCTTCCAATTGTAGCTTCATATCAGGCTTCAGAAATAGGTCTTCAATGTCTCTAAATTAATCGGTCTTCATTCCTTTCTATAAGTAGGATTTTTGTTGGCTTGTAATGACTATATATGATTCAATCAACCTTCAATTGTGAATAGTAATTTGAGATGATACAAGGATTTTGGTTCATTTTAGGTGATTTTATACCCTTAATTATTTCGGCCTTTACATCCACCTACAGTCATATTTGCAGCCTATTTTACTAGGCTTGTAGTAGCCCTGAACTTATCTTAAATTACCTTCCTTTTTTTGCATTGTGGATTGAGGGTACTCAGCCCTCCTAGTCACAGTTACTAAGGGCATTTTCTTACATAGATCTGGATTTGCAGCCCTCATCACTTAGTTTTGCGGCTTATTTTCAGAGGCATATACTTTAGAAATATGTTTACTTTGTAGATTGGATTTCCTTCTAGGAGTTTTGCCTAGTTGACAAGAATAACCAGACCTTTTACCCTTCAAATTATGATCTTCTAGCTGCATTTTTCATTGACCTTAGCTCTAATACCATGTTGATAAATCTAGGGCAGCTTAGTTAGGGCTTATTTAATTTTGATTTCTCTTAACTTTGATAGTTTCTTGTGACATTCTTATTAAATTATTCTTCTTCTTCTTATTATTACGTTCTTTTTCATCAAACAGCTACCAAAAATATGAAGATCATTAAAGACAAATGGAAACCAAATGTAGGCACTCAGCCAGGGAAAACCCCATATGAAGGGGAAAACCCAGTCAAACTCATCCAATAGTAGAATCAAATTAAAGTGAGACAGTCTAGAACCTTTTTGACCATGACATAAGCTTTCCTCCTTCCACCAAGTCAACCTTAAAGAATCTTCCTTCAAATCATCAAATAAAAGTCAACACTTCAACTAATTCAATAAGGCTTTGTCCTTTTTTCATTTCTGCACGTTTTCAGTCTCTTTTTTCCTCTTTGTAGCCTCAACTTTTACAGCACTTCATATATCTTGCACGTGTGACAAAAATTTTGAATTCCTTAGATTCGCCCTTGCTTGATATTTTCCTTTCTTTCTTCAATTCTTCACACCTTTTCTTCACTTATCGATTGCAAAATGAATGTCTTGACTTCACTTTCTTGAATAGGTCAAACTCAATGCTATATATAGTCATTGGAAGCTCCTATAATAGGCCGACATGAATAGTTGGTTAGCCGACTTGGTGGAGGGGACAAATTTGAATTAGTTACAACAAAATAACTATATTTCTTAACATGTAAAGCCTAAGAAGGGTTTATGACTTTGACACAAACCTAAAAGCCTACAATGGATGCTTAACCTAGAAGCATGAAACCCGTGTGTTGGGCCTCAAAAATGTCATCCACTTTCACCTTAATTTCCATCATTTTACCCTCATTCCGTAACTTTGTAACTACATAACCCTACATTAAGTAACCATTTTCATGATCATATGGGTTTAGCATTATATTTTCCAAAGTCATTTATTTTAAGCATTTTAAGTGAATTTGTGATTAAATATTATAAAAATAATATGTTTTCATATATACATGAAAGTCGTATAATTTTTGTGATATTGTAGGCCTACTTGGAGCTTCTAGAAGGGTCCTACTTGGCCTCCTAACTACAAATTCGAATTTCGAGATCCAACTCATGAAGATTTGTGGAGTAGTTATAGAAGATGAGGATCATTATCTATGCATATTCAAAGGAGAAGAATCATGGATGAGAGGATATGTATCTCACATTTTTAGGAGATTGGTTGTAACCACATGAGATAAATGTGGATTTAGGATATATTTGAGGGATCTGCATTAATTGATTAGTCATCCTCAATTTTTGTATAAATAGGGGTGCATCCTTCAAAGGGGCCCATCTATCTATCTATTTATTCTATTCTTCCAATCAATAAAATAGTTCAGCCCAAAATTCTCTAGCATATTGTTACTTTGAAGATGTGATGCTAGTTTGGTGTTCTTGTTAAGGAATGGAGGGCCCCCATCAACCACAGTTTGCACATCTTTGTACATTGGTAACATAGTATATTTTTTTTCTATTATTTCTTTTCATGCAAATGCATTTTTACTTTCAGCAAGTGTGCTTTCAATTATGCAAGTGTGAGTGTGCTTTTACTTTTATCAAGTGTGCTTTCAATTATGCAAGTGTGAGTGTGATTTCCTTTCAGTAAGAGTGCTTTCAATTCTATAAGTGTAGTGTGATTTACTTTATGCAAGTGTGATTTCCTTTATGTAAGCGTGATTTCAATTTATTTATGTTTTATTTCAATTTGGTTTGGTTTTGATTGATTTAATTTGTTTTGTAATTATTTTTAGATTGCATTATATTACTCTAATCTGAAAGATAACTACCTAGTACATATAGTACAGGTATACCTCATCAATTTACGAAACCCCCGGGTTGACAAATTAAATGGTAGGGATTTAACTAGCCATTAAATCACCCAACATTTTGGTGTCGTTGTCGGTAGGTATTTATAGGTGTTTATTTTGAAATTTATAAAACTCATTATAGTTGCATTCATTTTTAGTTGCATGATTAAAATCATGTTAAAATCATTTTGCATATTAATTTTTTTTTTTAAATCAAAATTTTTTGTACTAATCTGTGTGTGCAACAGGAATTATCAATCAGTTGGAGCAATTCACAGGTGATTAAGAATGATCTTCTTTCTTTACTTCCTAAACGCATTATCTAAGCAACTAGTATTTCATGCTTTGATTATTTTTAATGTATGTCTTTCTAACCTTAGCATTAATATATTTTTTATCCTATTACGCACATGGTTACACTGGAAATATGCATACACTTGATCAATTCTTCTATTTCCAGTAGAGTAGAATAGGTGATGTCTTTAAGTATTTTTTATGTTAGATTTCATTCCTTTTTCAATTTTATTTTATTGGTGGTGCAGTAAGAGCCACCCGTATCATTAATAATTTGTAGGAGGTTGAAGAAAGATAAGGAAAAGAGGAGAACAGATAGAGTTTTGAGAGCCACGATCTAAATTTAGAGATCAAATCCTTGTGTTTTGTCTTTTAAATTTCACATTCAAATTGAATAAATAGCTTCAATATTGTTGAGTATGTACTCTTCTTGTGCTCTCTGAGATCTGGAAGATGAGAAAATACAATTGAACAAAGTTAGTTTTATAATTTTGCAATAAAAATTGGAAAAGAAATACAAGTTCACAATCAAAAGTATAATTAGACCTTTAGAAATCTCAAACAGCCAAACTGATGCCTCCAATGAATCCATCGCTATCGCAAACCCCTTTTTTGTCTCTTTTTGCACCTCATTTGGTTAAAAATTGAGAAAGATATGATTGTTTTAAGATTATACCCAATTATGTTGTTAATGAGCCTACAAATCGACCCAAACTCGACTGGTGCCCCCGGAAATCGAGAACGCCGCGCGAATCCAGCGTTCCCGACCAACGGGCAAATTTGTAGGATAGTTAAAAACCAATCCCAAATTTCGCATCATGGTCATATTGAGTCGCATGCGATCAGGGCCTAGGGCTTAGCCCCGGCCCCCTCTCCAAAAGGGCACACTTTTTAAACTTAAAACATAAATTTTGGGTTACATTTCACATCAAACATGTTTGTGTGGTTCGTAAATCGTTTGGTTAGTAGGAATGAGGTCATGGTTTCAACTCATGGAGGCCATTTGCCCTTCCATGTAATTTTTTCCACCACGAGGATGCCACATGGAAACCAATGGTTAGTCCACATGGCACTTCCTCGTTGGGCCATCTAAACCATCAATTGACCAACATAAACTTGCCACATGTCAACCAACAAACCAGCGATAAGTGTCAACCTCGCATTGGCCGATGAGGCATAGTAAAATTTCACAGTCAACTTGCCACGTTAGCATACGAACTGCTAACTGAGCGTACCTGCAAACTCAAAATTTCAATTTTTTAAGTTGTTTCATAAAATGGTCAGAACGTGATTTCAGGAGCATCCGAAGTCGGATTTCAGTGAAACAAAATGTGTTGGATTCAGAACAACGAGATCTACGCTTTGGCGTTGGTTTCAAGTTGATCAAAGAATTTTGAATTTTTAGCATTTTCTTGATCCACAGGATCATGGACAAGGGTGGAGTGCTAAATAAAAAAGAATAACATAGTTACAGACTTCAACCTGCATAAAAACCTTGCAAATATAAAAATTCTAACTGCAATAATTTAAAAACCCACCATCTGAGTCTAAATGCGGGTTGTAAAAGTGGTAAGGTAGTGCAACGATCTATGTTTTTGGTAGCTGCAGAATCGACATAATACAATAGCTTATGAAAAAATGTTTTATGATCTATTATCTAAAAATTAAGTGTATGGAGAAGAGGTTTCAAGATCAAAATTGGTAAGAGACAGGTAAAAGTGCATTTAATTTTTCTTGAATTAGTCTCTTGAATTTGTTTTATTAATACTATTTCTGAGTTTTTTTGTGTACATACCAGATGAAGAGAGACCGATCACCTATCTATCTTGATAGACTTACATTTTATTTCAAAAAAAGTGCTAATTTTTTTTCCAGGTTCTAGGACACGATGAAAGAAGAGCACTATATGCACGAGTGCCTTTTGAATACCAAGTTTCTTTCAGAAGAGCATGATCATTTTATGCTAAATTAGATCCATTACACCATTATTAATAAACAAAATACCAATTTTACCAACGGGACTCATTCCAAACCTGCAGTCAATCCATAACTGTCCATCTTCCAACTACCAAAAACTCAGTTTCCTTCACAATCATCATAATTTCTTGCATCATTTTCACTCATATTTCCCAAAAATAAAGTCATTTAGCTCCCTTGCAAAGCTGAGTCACCTCATTTTCCTCTTCCTTTCTGTCAAATAAATCTTGCTTCAATACAAATATTTTATCCATAATCCTTCAAATTATTATTGTACACTCGCGTTAGATGATGGAGGATTCATTAAGGCCTTCCTTCTAACAAGTTTTGACCCATCGACTGTGACACATCATGTGGGATCAAGACTAGAGATATTTAAAGTACGTTGAGGCTTGCATGCCTTAATGGAAAGTTCTCTCGCCAATAAACAGTGGGAATACATCAATGTCCCTTATTTGTCGGATCTTCTAGGTGACTCGACTTCGACACATCTATTCGTACCTAGTAAGATGTACTTAGGCATCTTGACTCTCATTGACATCAATGATGAGTAGTCTCGTGTTGGCATTCATTAATGGACAGTAATCCAAAAATTTATTTTCTTTGTTCAACATCGACACATATATTCACATAGATAAGAATTATTCCATCAAGCGGGAACGAATGAAGACTACATGATTTCAACAGTTTGCTGCAGGACTCAATTCAGCATACATAACAATAAAGATTCCAATCTCATCCTGAATTCATACAACCAAGGAAAAGAAGAAGCATATTAGATCCTTTTACTTCATATTCCATGATCCAGCAGCAGCAGCCACACTCTTCTATATACATAACTTGTCCACTTTTCAGGTAAGTGAAGGTATGTCATTTTCTACTTTTTAATCATGTAATTCCTTAAATGCTAAAATTGTGATTTTGGAAAATCCCTCACCACATTCATATTCATTCATATTTCCTTTCTCATTTGCAAGAAAATTGAAAACACCTTTAGTTGGGGGGAAGGGATATTCATATTTCATGTCACATGTCGCATGTCACATTTCATTTCATCCTAACCAACATATTTTCCAAATCAACTATTATTGCATTTTGATTCCAAAAGTTTATATGTTTTGCAATGATCAATTGATGAGCACATTAAATGGCTAACAACAACTATGGGAATTCTAAATGTCTTCAAAGTAATTTGATGCAACAAAATAAAAATAAGTATTGTTACGCAAGAACTAATACTCAAAAAATTTGGTTGTCGCACAAGAATCAACCATAAAAAATTTGTCGCAATCAAATGATTTCAAAGTATAATTTGCAAAAAAAGGAATAAAGTTATCAAATGATATGATAATGCAAAGTTAAAGGAGAATTAATACAGAGCCAAAGCTCATATAGAAGCAAAACATTTTACGAAGATCAACTTATGATTAAGTGAATCAATGCAATAGTAGCATGAGGACATGCAACAACTTCAGTTGGGGGTATGTTGCGCCTCAAAAATGTCATCCACTTTCACCTTAATGTTCATCATTTTACCCTCATTCGGTAACTCTCTAACTACATAACCCTACATTAAGTAACCATTTTCATGATCATATGGGTTTAGCATTATATTTTCCAAAATCATTTATTTTAAGTGAATTTGTTATTAAATATTATAAAATTAACATGTTTTCATATATACGTGAAAGTGGTATAAGTTTTGTGATATTGTAGGCCTACTTGGAGCTTCTATAAGGGTCCTACTTGGCCTCCTAACTACACATTCGAATTTCAAGATCAAACTCATGAAGATTTGTGGAGTAATTATAGAAGATGAGGATCATTATCTATGGATATTCAAAGGAGAAGAATCATAGATGAGAGGATTTTGAGAGGATATGTATCTCACATTTTTAGGAGATTGTTTGTAACCACATGAGATAAATGTGGATTTAGGAAATTCAAGGGATCTGCATTTATTGATCAGTCATCCTCGGTTTTTGTATAAATAGGGGTGCATCCTTCAAAAGAACCCATCTATCTATCTATGTATTCTTTTCTTCCCATCAATAAAATAGTTCAGTCCAAGACTCTCTAACACATTGTTACTTTGAAGATGTGATGGTAGTTTGGTGTGCTTGCTGAGGAATGGAGGGTCCCCATCAACCACAGTTTGCACATCTTTTTACATTGGTAACATAGTATAGTTTTGTTATTTTATTTATTTTCATGCAAATGTGCTTTTACTTTCAACAAGTGTGCTTTCAATTATGCAAGTGTGAGTTTTCTTTTACTCTAAGCAAGTGTGCTTTCAATTATGCAAGTGTGAGTGTGATTTCCTTTCAGTAAGAGTGCTTTCAATTCTATAAGTGTAGTGTGATTTACTTTATGTAAGTGTGATTTTCTTTATGTAAGTGTGATTTCAATTTATTTATGTTTGATTTCTATTTGGTTTGTTTTTTATTGATTTAATTTGTTTGTCATTATTTTAGATTGCATTAGATTAATCTAATCTGAAAGATAACCACCTAGTACATATAGTACAGGTATACCTCATAAATTTAAAAAACCCCCGATTTGACATATTAAATGACAGGGATTTAACTAACCATTAAATCACCCAACACCATGCTCATAAAATAATTTTTTCTTTTTATAATAAATTTTCTTTTTCTTGATCATCATGACTCAAATATAATTATGAACACCAACACTAGTTATATTTTTCAACACGTTTCTTTTAATGAGTACCAAGTATAGGCCTGGTTTAAAAGTCGATATTAACATTTGTATCAAAATTTCCTCTAGAGTTTTTCGATGAAGTAAGGCTAGATCTTACTATGCCTTGAAGGATGAAAATTCATTTGTGAAAAATGTATCATGAAAGATTAAACAGGATTGTGAACTGCTCCTTATTCAGATCAAAGGATTAGTCAATGTTCTAGAACTCTTGCCTTACAAAACATATGGATTATACGAAAATATGAAGGGATCTTTGAAGAAACCATTAAGGACAGTTATGTATGTTGAAAGATTCCCTTCACCTATTTGTGAAAAATAATTTTAGTGATGAGATTCACAAGTGATAAATGATATTCAACAGTGTTTGTGCAACTATAAGAAAATGTTAGATACATCTATTGATATGTAGCTTGTAATCCATCTTGGTATTGGAAGAAGCAATGACATAATCATAAGCCTTGAATTTGGATGGCTAAGGGATATGAACCAAGTTTATTTGGTTTACTAAAATATGATATGGGTTGAAATGAGTGACTTGTGTAGGACATTTCCTTTAATATGAGTTCAATAAAGTGTTGCCTTGAAGTTTCAAGTCTTTAATGTTATATACCTTGTACTACAGTGATATATCTTGCATTTCACTGTTGTGAATATTATAGCATTGGCCGAGATACGGTGCCATTACTTATTTGACAACGCTTTAGAAATATGGTAATCAAAGGATACATCTCTGACTGATCAACCATGGAATTTCCTCTCTAGGTCAAAGGGAGTTAAGAAAGGAAATTGGAATGAACATAGGGCTCCCTGAGCTAAGAGGTCGAAGTGTTTCCATTCTCTAAAGAAATTATTCAACCTTTGTTTGAAAAAGAAGAAGCTTGGCTATAAACATTGCTAAATCTGAAGTAGATCTTTTGAGGTCCCTTGTTGACGCATAATGCACTTTTGATACACTTGTTTCAAGAGTCATGAAATATTTGGGCAGTTTGATGATTTGAATTTAAGGAGAATATGTTTTTGACGACATTCTTTTTTTTCCGCAGGGAAAAAAAAAAACTTTATTACCAGATTCAGTAAAGAAGTTACATTGCAGATACACTAGGGTGTATTTTAAAAATAATAGTTAGACAAAAACAAAAATCATTTAGCCTTTACAAAAAATAAGATCGACAGTTCGAGGATAAAAACAAGTAGTATCTAGGCATAAATTTGTATATCACGAAAGTAGGAAATAGTCACAGAACCATAGACTATCTGAATGAAAATACCCTCAATTCCTACATATAAAGTATGTTATAGATGACTCATCTAGTTTATAGATTTTTTTATTCTTGTTCCGTCTAAACCATTTGAAGATTGTTTACTTATTGATGCTATAGAGGATCTTGGAATACCATACCCTAATTGAATATTTGTATCTAAATTTGTTCTTTATTGATCGTTGGAGTTCTAGATGAAGGAAGAATACAATAATGGACCATTAATCTTGATACATTTTCTTGGACTGAATCAAGATGGAACATCCTCGATTGTTTGATGACATGATGGAACTCATCACATATGCAGAGGCATGAAAAGCTCTATGGTTTTGAATATTGGAATATGGAAAGAAAATTTGTATCTAACAATGTTAGTGGTAAATGACTTGAATTTTTTTATGTGATTGCCCTAGGATTTGCAAATAAAACCCTAGAGTTGGACCTAGATCGATGTTTCCATTGAATGAAGAAACTCTAGCTCATGCAAGGAAGGAAGGAAAGTAACTAATGATGAAGACAAGGATGAATAGTTTTGCAGATGGATGATTTCTACAAGATGGCAAGGATCAAGAGGGAGCTAACAAAATTCCCCTCAATCCTCAAAAGATAAGTACCTTATATCTCTCTTCCTTGATTATTATTATTATTGTTGTTTTACTATTAGTTAGCCTCTTGTCTTTGTCTCTTTTGTTGGGGTGTAGTCGTTCTTTAATGCCCTCCTAATGAGGATTATGGGTACATTACGAAGGCTTCCAATGCTCTGATAGCAGATGGAATTATTGGAAGAATGAAGCAAAGTGTGTGACAAGAGGATTTTCCCAAGAGTGATTCGTGTTCAATAGGTAGAAATTGTATTGATATCTTGAATTATGTTGGAAGGGATCCTAGTTCAGAAGAAGCATCTTAGGTCAGCAAATTTGATGGACTCGTGTGTCAAGAGGGAGCAAGAGTGGCATAGATAATTGCGTCCATGATAGACGAAGAAACCAAGATTTCCAGGATGACCAGAGAGCATATGTGATAAATTTTATGATTGAGCCAAGGCATGTGTTGAGTGCAGTTGTTGAGATTCATAGATTCAACTTGGGGATATGTTATGATAAGTAGTAAGATGACAGCACTATTGAAAATGAATATATTGCAGGTTGATTAGCAAGTTGTTAATCAAGATAGCTTCAAGATTGTGTAATCAAGTGTGGAGACGACTGTGTTGATAGGTTGAAGCATGTGGAGTAGTGAGGTTCCTATGTGTTTCTATGATCGAACTTATTATTGACATTCTCACAAAGCCTTTGTCCCTAGCTGAATTTGGTGTACTTTTTGGATAAACTTGGATTGATTGAGAATGTTTCCCTTGGTTAAAGGGAGTGTTGATGTTGTAGTAGTTATGAGCGTAGATTGCTCCCTTAGTCATGGGGTTTGACCTAAAATCTGTGGATTTTGGCTAATTAGATTGTCCCTATATGTATCAAGGTCTGGATTGCTCTCTTATATTTGGGGTTTGACCAAGAAACCATGGTTTATGGTTCGAGAGATTGGCCCTATAAGCATTGAGGCCTAGATTTCTCTCTTAGGTCATGGGTTTTGACCAAGAAACCATAGTTTATGGTTAGATAGATTTTCCCTATTAGCATCAAGGCCTATATTTCTCCCCTTATTTGTGGGGTTTTGACCGTATTTCCATGTGGTTTGGCTAGTGGTTTGAGCTTATGCTTTGTAGAATCGAGCAGGTTTTTACCATTCAATGACATGTGATGACAAATAGGAATGGTAAATGGGCCCCAAGTTTCATCGTGGTTCAGGTGGGGTTCTTGACATGTTTCCAAGTGATGACTTATTGAGTTGGTGAGCCTAGGACTAATGGGTGAGTAGTTTCTCCTGTGATGCTAATGTGAGGATTCTTTCCTCATGGTTCTAGTGTTGAACATGAGATGGATAGATTCATCAATATAATTGAGCTCATTCAACCTTTTATTGGGATAGAGAAGTTTTCAACAAGAGAACATCTAAGAAAGTCATTATGAATACTTCCCTTGCTAAGAGGTAGCTTTGAATTTTGTAGCTATGGTTGGTCTTCATAATTATTTTTATCCCTCCAAAATAAAAGAAAAATGATAAATATAAATTGTATTTCAAGTTGGCTTTAAAAGAGGGAAAAATCAAATTTTGAAACTTAAATTTTTCCTCCAAAATGTTATGTCAACACCAAGACAAGCCAGCCCAAAGGGACGTGTCCATTTAGGCTCCTTTAATCACTATATAAAGGCCATTCGACCTCCTCAATTGGGCAGAATTTGAATCACAAGAAGGACAAATATGAGGCATGACATGAGGCAAAAAGAGGACAAAATATGAGGCCAAATAGAAGGATGAATTGTGAGGCATATTAAATTCTCTTAGGCAGACCTACATCTCTATGGTAAAATAGACCAAATTTCTTAGGCTAACCAAGGGAATTTTGACCATGTTTGGCCTAATCTTTGTTTTGATTGAAAATTTCATAATATTTCTCTTGTTGAATTGGAAAAATTTCTATAAGGTTGTTGGTTTTTCCCCTAGTTTGGAGTTTTCCTAGGCTAATTTTGTGTCACTTGTGTTTGGTTTTCTCTACTATCATTTTTTTACTATTGAAGATTTTCTTGTATAATTACTTAATGATGAATGTAGTATAATATAAATTGATTTAAGAATCATTGGAAGTAATTATCAATCAAGGAAATCCTGAAAAGTCAACACATTTGAGGAAGGACAATCTTGAAGAGAGAATATAATCCTTCAATTGCTTCATGCATATTTTTGTGCACTGATGAACATGGCATCCATCATTGATTTCAAGGATTTCCTTATTTTTTTGATGATTGTAGTAGTAAAATGTAAGTCTGTTTTCTAAAATTGAAATGTAAAGTGTTAAATGAATTTGAAAAGTTCAAGCATTAGTAGAAGGAGTCAACTTCTCATATTACCACTCTTAGGTATGATAATGTTGGATAATTTTGTTTCAAATAATTCGATAATTTTTGTGTTAAACATGGAATAATAAAAAAATCCACTACAACTTACACCCACTTGCTGAATGAAGTGGTTGGGAGGTTGAACCACACCATCATAAAGATATCTAGGTGTACGATGGAGAACATGTGTGTTCCAAATAGGTTTTGGGTTGAGGCAATGTTCATAGTAGTATATCTACTAAATAGATCTCTAATGATCTCGTTGAAGCAGAAGACCCCAAAGGAAGCATGGTATGGAAGGATGCCCAAATTCAATCATCTTAAGGGTCTTTAGTTTTATTTCCTATGCCTATATTTGGGCAACTAAAATAACCAGTTAAGACTCTAAGAGAAATAAATTGATGATTCCATTGTATGGTGACAATAATAAAGCTCATAGGTTAATTGATGTTGAGACCAATCCATTGGGATTCAACAAAAATATCATAGAAAATGAAAAATCATGGCCCTTTAAGACTTCTTTGAAAATCAAAATTACCATAGAGTAACCCATTGTGGCTAAGAATTCAAGTTTCAAGCTTCAAGTAGTTCTTCCCAACAGGGGGAAGACTCTAAGCATGAGAAGTATCCTAGGCCAATTATTTTTTACACAGAAGACCCAAATTAGCATCCATATGACACATGTACAAGTAAACCAAGTCATGCTAACAACACTAACTTGGATGAGAAATATCACATGAAGAGGCCAAAGTGGTCACACAACACCATTGGAGATGTTTGGGTGGGTGAAATGATCAAGCTACAAACACAAATAGGCAAGAGTAAACATAACCCAACCATGGACCACTTTCCTACAATGGCAAATGTTCAAGGAGTTTATGAATTGCAAGTGTTTGAGGAAGAATTAGGGAAAACTAAATGGGAGAAGGTCATGACAACCAAACATGAGAGTCTAATGAAAAATCGGACTTGGTATCTCAGAGATCTTCCACCAAGGAAGAGACACATTATATGAAAAAAGATGTACAAATTCAAGTAAAAGGTAGATGGCACACTCGACAAGTACAAGGCGTGATTGGTTGCAAAGGGGTACCTTAGAGAGAGAGCATTGACTATGAAGAGACTTATGCTCCAACAACAAAGATGAGAACCATCCAATTAGTTATAGCCATAGTAGCACAATTTGGATGGAAGGTCCATCAAATGGATGTGAAAAGTGCCTTCCTCAATGAAGATTTGGAGAAGAAGTCTATATGTACCAACCAACAGGCCTTTAGGTTCCACAAAAGTATCATCTTATTTGTGGATTAAAGGAGGCTCTCAATAGAGAAATTTTGAGGTCTAAAATGGGCTGCCTAAGGAATATTATAAAAAAACTAGTGGAAATAATAAAATAGGATTAGGTTACATCATCAAATTTTAGAGTGAAAAAATAAAAAACTACTTTTTCAACTCGTATTTTCAACTTATTTCCCTATGGTTTTACTCAAATTTCTATTGGGAGCACTCGTTTGATGCAAAATTTAATTCCCCATCCAAGGAGTACACATGTTTCATACTTTTGATGGACCTTGCTACACGAAAAATGAGAAATACATGGATAAACATGATTATAATCACTCTTTTCATGTATTTCTCATTTTTTGTGTAGTAGGGTCCATCGAAAGTATGCAACATGGGTACTCCTTGGATGCAGAATTAAATTCCTCATCCAACGAGTTCTCCCACTCAAAAATTGAGTAAAACCGTAGGGAGATAAGTTGAAAATACAAATTGAAAAGTAGTTTTTTTTTTTTTACTCCAAAAATGGTGAATCATCCCCCATGGTTAACATCATCATATTTAATCTTATTGGTTCTTATAAATTTAATTTTGGTTGTACTTTTTTTTTTAGGCCCATTTTAGACCCCAAAATTTTTCTAATGAGATGGCCTATAGTAGGCACCGGGAGCGTGGTACATTAAAATCAACAAGTACTTGGATGAACAAGGATTCCAATGCAGTCCATATTCTAATACGTATGTAAAAAGAATTATATGACATCATTATTACAAGTATTGAGGCAAGTGCATTAAATAGTTTTAATCTAATGAGTAAAGCATTTTACATGATTATTGTGGGTGTAAAAGTTTGACAAATAAGTAGTAACATTTTTTCTCACAATAAAAACACACAAGGAATGTGCTTAAAATGTCCAGAATAAAAGTTTGCAAGGTGGTTAATAAGTTAGTATAAAGATAACTAGTTGGGACTATTGAAAAATGCAGCAAGAAAGTCTCAATTTGAATTTGCCTTGGTCAAATTGAGAAAATTCGAATTTCCACATCAACAGATAACTTGAATGTAGTTAAATTGTGTGACATGGATCTTGTCACTCTGTTATCTTAGTAAATTCAATTTAGAGGATTCTGAGTTCAGTTAATCATGTGTGATTTCTAATTTGTAGCAATAAAGGTTAGTTATTTCAAGTTGCTTTCAACTAAACTAGTTCTAATTGTTGGAGGAACTAGTGGAAGGTCAGTTGTGCAGTGGAACTTCATCTAACATAGTGATCATCTAGTTAACTAATCAATAAACCCAAAATAGTTATTCAATGCAGAGAATTCAAATTCCCCAGTTGTGGTGGAGATTCCAAGCCTGGCATTGTAACATCATTTATAGACTAGTCTTGAGTGCACAGGTGTTGCATGCAGTCAGATGATAAATCTTGGGAATTTCGAAAGCATTTTGGAGGAATTTCCTAAATAATAGGGGCTTAATTTCTCGTGATTTTTGTAAGGAAATAGGGGCTCAAGCAGAGGCAAAAATTGACTAAGTTTGGTTCATAGCTTCTAAGTGAGTAGAGAGATAGGTTATTCACTTGGACGTTAAGCTCAGAATGAGGTAGAAATTGTAATACATCTCTATTCATCATATTAATGAAAGCAGGCAAAGGGGTTTTTAGAAAATTGATTTCCCCTAGAAAAAATATTATGTGCATATGTTTTATTTCTCATTACATGTTTGTGATTGATGTGCTAAATTGTGAATTGAATTTGGCAGAGAAATAGAGTAGGATTGTCTTGTGACTTAGATCAAAATTTCATGAGAAGTAACAATTCTCCACCATAATTTCTACATGGTATCAAAGCAGGATTCACATTAGAACAGAAATTTCGAAGTTTTTTCTCAGGAGGATCAAATTTGCAGTTCAATGTAGCAATATCTCTACAGGGTTGGGGAGATAACCTTCAATGCGCTGAGACTAGAGTATGCCTTGGAAGGAAGCTCCAATTTCATTGCATGGAAGTGTCGCATGGAGGCAGTGCTCGATGACAATGGATTGTTGGAATATGTCAAGACAGAAATTCCAAAACCAGGTTCAGCTGATGCCCAAAACATATCTCAGTGGAAGAAAGATGTAGCAAAGGTGAGGAGAATAATCTTGGAGGGAGTACAGGATCACATTGTCTCAAATATCCATGGGAAAGAAACTCCTTTCATAATGTGGAAAGCACTAATATAATTGTTTGGGAATAGTAGTGACCACAGGAAACTGGCACTCAAGGAAAAACTTCAAAATATCAAGATGCAAAAGAATGACACTATTTCGTAGTATCTGAGCTACAGGTTTGCACAAGTTTGTGATGAACTTGGCAGGGTTGGTGTAAATGTTGTAGAAGATGACTTGGTAAGCCTAGCTCTTATAGGCCTTCCCAAAAGTTGGCATAGCTACAAATATTTGATGAAATGGAGGGAGAAATAGTCAAATTGGGAACGCTTATGGTCTGATTTGGTACAAGAGGAGATAAGGCAGATTACTAGAGATGGAACTTCATCCAAGGTAGAGGATGAAGAAGCATTTGCATTGGTTGGAAAGAGAAAGAAGGGAAAAGGGAAGAAATCTCAAACCAAACCAAAATTCAGCCAAGGGAGCAAGAAGAAAGATTTGTCCAAAATTAAATTCTTCAATTGTCATGAATTCAGGCTCTGTGCCACGAAATGTCAAAACAAAAATTTAAGCAAGAAGACCTCAGGAGGAGCAGCAGGTGAAGATTTGACTTCATAGTTCGAGCTTGAATTCACCCTTATCGCATGCATGGCAATCACATTGATGGGGAGCGTGTGGTACTTGGACTCAGGTGCATTGTTCCACATGATGGGGTGTAGAGATTTTTTTAATGACCTGGAGGAGAAAGATCTCCATATGCACATTGAGTTGGGGATGACGGAAGGTATAGTGTGATTGGGATTAGTACAGTCAGCTTTCAGAGGGAGTTGGGATACCCTCTCAGACTCAAGGATGTCATGTATGTTCTAGGCCTAAAGAAAAATAACATCTTTGATGCATTTTCGGAAGACCGTGGTTATGATTTGATCTTCAGCAAAGGGAAAGCATTCCTGGGACACATAACCATGGGACAGGTGAAGTAGTTCAGGGTTCGTGTGAAGAACCTGTATAAGCTAGATGTGGAATAGTGTGTTGCATTAAGCAGTAAGCCAAAGAAAGTGAAGAGTCGCGATGTCAGTGAAATTTGGCATGGAATACTTGGCCATTTTCATCATGGCGCCTTAAATATTATGTAGTAAATAACCAATCACCTCCCTAAACGAAGACTTGAGCAGCAGGATTTTTTCAAAATTTGTACTTTAAGGAATTATGCAAAATCCACATTACATGATCGGGACAAAAAAGCACATGCAGTCTTGGAATGGATCCACCCTAATGTCTGTTAACCTTTCTTGAAAGCCTCCACTACCAGACACAAATATTTTTTCATTTTTAATGATGACTTCTCAAGGAAGTGTTGGATCTTCTTTATGTGGAAGAAATATGATACATTCTCAAAGTTCGTATAATTCAAGGCATTGGTTGATAAAGAAATCGGCAAGAAGTTGAAGGCTCTCAGGAGCGATAATGGAGGTGAGTATGTTCCGAATGAATTCAAAAATTTATGTGTGAAAAATGGAATTCGAAGAGAGCTAACAGAAGCCCATAGCCAAGGTATACCATTGCATTTATGGGCAGAAGCATGTAACATAGTAGTCTACTTGCAGAAACGGAGTCCTCATCGAATTATTGGTATGGTTACACCAGAGGAGGCTTTCTCAGGGAGAAAGTCGAATGTGTCGCACTTCAGGATTTTTGGAGCCTCTCTTTACTGCCATGTTTCCAATTAATCAAGGAATACTCTTGAGACAACAGTAGAGTTGGGGGCATTTGTGGGTTACATAAAAACTCCTCACAACTACTGTGTGCACTTACTTTCCCTCAAAATGGAAATTGTGTAAAGGGATGTAAATTTTGATAAGCATAAAGTGATGTGGTGCTCTCTTAAGAGGGAGCTTCATATCCCACTAGAAGAGGATATTTTAGCTCCAAAAGAGGAGCCTCAGGAAGTTGTGGAGTAGCCACAAATTGAGGAGAAGAGAGTGGAGACATCCACTCAAGAAAAACCATCCAGAGAGGGAAGAAAAATAACTAGGGAAGCTTATAGACTTGTGCAGGATGCGAGGGAGAATGTGAGAGCTACTTCAAATTTGCGTAGGTGGAGGAGGTCACCTGAGAGGTACACTAGCTACAGGTCTCTAATGAACAATCTTGTAGAGACTGAGCCATCCTCTTTTGAGAAAACAGTAGAGAAACCAGTTTGGGTTGATGCAATGGTGGTAGAATATGAATCCATTGGAAAGAACATTGTTTTGGAAGTGGTCCCAAGACAAGTAGATAAATCAGTAGTGGGTTCGAGATGGATCTTCAAGATTAACCAAGTAGCAGATGGAAGCATAGAGAAGTATAAGGCCATATTTTTTACCAGAGTATTATCTCGAGTTGAGGGAATTGACTATGAGGAAACATTTGTTATCGTAGCAAGATATTTCATACATTGGATCAATTCTAGCACTGGCTACACAGATGGGGTGGAAGATCCACTAGATGGATGTAAAACAACATTTCTCAATAGGGTTATTGAGGAGGATGTGTACATCGAGCAACCAGAAGATTTTGATACATTTGATCGGGAATCTCATGTGTGCATACTCAAGCAAGCGTTGTACAATCTCAAAGAAACACCATGTGCTTGGTACACAAAGATCGACGGCTATCTCGCTAGTTTGGGCTCTACCAAAAGTGAAGTGGGTGGAAACCTATATCACATCTTGGTAGAAGGTAAATTGATTATTATTTTCTTATATGTTGATGATTTAATTTTAACTAGTGATAAGTAGCGGATCAGATATTGCAAGGAGGACCTTCTAAGGGAATTTGAAATGAAGGATATCGGTCTCATGCACTACTTCCTTAGGTTGTAAATATGGAAAGGTGGTGGGGAACTATTTTTGTCTCAAGGAAAGTATGCAAATGAGATACTATAGAGATTCTACATGGATATTTGTAAACCTATTGAGACACCTCTAGTGACCAACTAGAGGAAGGAGAATGCCATTTCAAGAGCAGAAGTGGATTCTACCATTTACCAGTAGCCATTGGGTTCACTGATGTATCTTGTGAACACACGACCAGATATGTGTTATGCAGTCAACTAGCTGGCCAAGTTATGGTTAGGCCAACCAAATTATTTTAGAAAGCATTTAAGCATGTTTTACAGTACCTCAAAGGAACTACCGAGTTTGGACTATGGTACAGATGAACATAGGGAGTGAAGTTGTGTGGCTTCACAGACGCAGATTGGGCAAGGAGTCTATCAGATCGAAAGAGTACATTAGGTGGAAATTTTAGTGTTGGGTTTGTAGTGGCCCCCTAGTACAGTAGGAAACAAAGATCTATGGCACTTAGCTTAGCAAAAGCATAATACATGGTTGTAAGTCAAGCAGCATGTGAGGCGATTTGGTTGAGAAAGATACTTATGGGATTGTTTGGTCAAAGATAGATCCAACTGTTATTTATTTTGATAATCAAAGTTGCATCAGGCTCTCTGAGAATCCTTTATTAATCCAATCATATAGATATCTCGTATCACCATTTACAAGACTGTGTGTAGAGGCAGATAATGTGGCTACAATACATTATGATAGAGGAACAAGATGTTGACATTTTGACAAAGGATTTGTCAAGAGAGAAGTTTGAGTTCCACAGGAGAAATATAGGGATGGTTGATAATCCCTTTCTTGCTGAGAGGGAGTGTTAAAAAATGAAGCAAGAAAGTATCAATTTTTTATTTTGCCTTGGTCAAATTGAGAAAATTCGAATTTCCACATCAGCAAATAACTTGGATGTAGTTAAATTTTGTGACATGGCTCTTGTCACTTAGTTAGCTTAATAAATTTGAGTTAGAGGAGTTGGAGTTCAATTAAGCATGTGTGATTTCTAATTTGTAGCAATCAAGGTCAGTTATTTCAAGTTGTTTTCAGTTAAACTAGTTCTAACTTTTAGAGGAACTAGTGGAAGGTTAGTGGTGCAGTGGGACTTCAGTGTAACTCAGTGATCATATAGTTAACTAATAAATCAACCTAAAATAGCTAGTGAATGTAGGGAATTCAAGTTCTCCATCTATGGTGGAGATTCCAAGGAAGTGTAACATCAGTTGTAGACTAGTCTTGAGTGTACAGTTGTTGCATGCAATCAAATGATCAACCTTGGGAATTGCAAAAGAATTTTGGAGGAATTTCCTAAATAATAGGGGCCTAATTTCTCAAGATTTGCGCAAAGAAATGGGGGCTCAAGAAGAGGAAGAAATTGACTAAGTTTTGGTTAGAGCTTCTCAGTGAGTAGAGAGATAGTTTATTCACTTGCAGGTTGAGATTAGATTGAGCTAGCAATTGTAATGCATTTGTATCCATCATATTAATGAAAGCAGGCAAAGGGGTTTTTAGTAGATTGATTTTCCCTAGAAAAAATATTGTGTGAATGTGTTTTATTTCTCATTGCGTGTTTGTGATTGATGTTCTAAATTGTGAATTGAATTTCGTAGAGCAATAGAGTAGGATTGTCTTATGGTTTAGATTAAAATTTCATGAGCAGTAATAATTCTACACCATAATTTCTACATGGTATCAAAGAAGGATTCACATTAGAACAAGAATTTCGAAGTTGTTTCTCAGGAGGATCGAATTTGCAATTCATTATAGTAGTATCTCTACAGGTTTGGGAATATGACCTTCAATGGGATGAGACTAGAGTATGCCTTGGAAGGTAGTTCCAATTTCATTGCATGGAAGGATAACATGGAGACATTATTGGATGACGATATATTTTTGGAATATGTCAAGATAGACATTCCAAAACCAGGTTCAGTGAATGCCCATAACCTAGCTCAATGGAAGAAAGATGTAGCCAAGCCGAGGAGAATAATATTTTAGGGAGTACAAGATCACATTGTCACAAATCTCCATGGGAAAGAAACTCCTTTCACAATGTGGAAATCACTAGCATATTCTTTTGAGAATAGCATAGACCACAGGAAACTAGAGCTCAAGGATAAACTTCAAAATATCAAGATGTAGAAGAATGACATTATTTTGCAGTATATGAGTAGGTTCACACAAGTTCGTGATGAACTTGGCGAGGTCGGTGTAAATGTTGCAGAAGATGACTTGGTAAGTCTATCTCTTCTAAGCCTTCCCAAAATTTGGCATTGCAACCAAGATTCGATGAATGAGAGGGAGAAATTACTGAATTAGGAACGCTTATGGTTTGATTTGGTATAAGAGAATATAAGGTAGAACACTAGAGATGGATCTTCATCCAAGGGAGAGTATGAATAAAAATTTGCATTGGTTAGAAAGGGAAAGAAGGAAAAAGGTAAGATATCTCAAACCAAACTAGAATCCAACCAATGGGGAAAGAAGAAATATTTGTCCAAAATTAAATGCTTCAATTGTCATGAATTCGAGCACTATGCCATGAAGTGTCCACACAAAAAGTTAATAAAGAATAGGACAAGAGGAGCAGCAAGTGAATCTTTGACTTCACAGTTTGAGCTTGACTTCACCTATATCGTATGCATGGCAAGCACAATGATGGGGAGCGTGTGGTACTTGGACTCAGGTGCATCATTCCACATGATAGGGTGTAGATATTTTTTCAATGACCTGGAGGAGAAAAATCTCTAGATGCACATTGAGCTAAGGGACAACGAAAGGTATAGCTCGACTAGGATTAGTACAGTCACCTTTCAAAGGGAGTCAGAATCCCCTCTCAGACTCAAGGATGTCATGTTCATTCCAGACCTAAATAAGAATCTCATCTCTATTGTAGTTTTAGAAGACCATGGTTATGATGTGATCTTCAGCAAAGGGAAATCAATCCTGGGACACATAGCCATGGGATAGGTGAAGTAGATCAGGGTTCATGTGAAGAACCTATTAAGCTAGATATGGAAGATTATGTTGCATTAAGCAGTAAGGCATGGAAAGTGTAGAGTCACGATGTCAGTGAACTTTGGCACATAATACTTGGCCATTTGGATCATGTCACCTTAAATATTATGTAGCAAACAACCATTGGCCTCCCTAAAGGAGCACTTGAGAAACAGAATGTTTCAAAGGATGTACTTTGGGGAAGTATGCAAAATCCACATTTAATTATCGAGACAATAAAGCACATGCAGTCCTAGAAAGGATCCACTCTGATGTCTATGGACCTTTCTCAACAACCTCCACTCCCAGACACAAATATTTTGTCATTTTTTTGATGACTTCTCAAGGAAGTGTTGGACTTTCTTCATGCGGAAGAAAGATGAGACATTCTCCAAGTTTGTAGAATTGAAGGCATTGGTTAATAAAGAAACATGCAAGAAGGTGAAGGCTCTTAGGAGCGATAATGGAGGTAAGTATGTTTTGAATGAATTCAAAAATTTATATGCGAAAGAAGGAATTTGAAGAGAGATGACAATACCCCAAAACCCACAACATAATGGGGTGGTTGAGAGAAAGAACCATAGAATTGTGGGAGTTATGAGGACTATGTTGCATGACCAAGGTCTACAACTACATTTGTGGGCAGAAGAATGTAACACGACAGTCTACTTGCAAAACTGGAGTCCTCGTCGAATTCTTAGTATGATTACACTGGAGGAGGCTTTCTCAGGGAGAAATTCGGATGTGTCACACTTCAGGATTTTTGGGGCCTCTATTTACTGCCATATCTCCAATGAATCAAGGAAGAATCTTGAGACAACAATAAAGTTTGGGGTATTTGTGGGTTACGTAGAAACTCCTCACAACTACCCTGTGCACTTACCTTCCCTCAAAATTACAGTTTTGCGAAGGGATGTAAAGTTTGATGAGGATAAAATGATGTGGTTCTCTCTTGAGAGGGAGCTTCAGATCTCACCAGAAGCGGAGATTTTCACTCCAAAGGAGGAGCCTTGGGAAGTTGTGGAGCAGCCACAAATTGCGGAGCAAAGAGTGGAGACATCCACTCAAGTAAAACCATCCAGAGAAGGCAGAAAAGGAACCATAGAAATTGGTATACTTGTGCAGGATGCGAGAGAGAATGTGGGAGCTCTTTCAAATTTGTGTAGGTAGAGGAGGTCACCTGAGAGGCACACTGGCTACATGGCTATAATGATTGAGTTTGTAGAGACTGAGCCATCGCCTTTCGAGGAAGCAGTGGAGCAACCAGTTTGGGTTGATGCAATGGTGGAAGAATATGAATCCATTGTAAATAACAGTGTTTGGGAAGTGGTCCCAAGACCATCAGATAAATTAGAAGTGGGTTTGAGATGGATATTCAAGGTTAAGCATGAAACAGACAGAAGCATAGAGAAGTATAAGGCAAGGTTTTTAGCCAAAGGATTCTATCAAGTTGAGGGAATTGACTATGAGGAAACCTTTGCTCCCGTAGTATTGGTTGTATAGATGGGGTGGAAGATCCACCAGATGGATGTAAAAACATCATTTCTCAATGGGGTTATTGAGGAGGAGGTGTACATCGAGCAACCAAAAGGTTTTGAGACATTTGATCGGGAGTCTCATAAGTGCAGACTCAAACGAGCGTTGTATAGTATCAAGCAAGCACCTCGTGCTTGGTACACCAAGATCGACAACTATCTCACTAGTTTGGGCTTCACCAAGCAGATGCAAACCTCTGTCACATCTTGGTAGAAGGTAAATTTCTTATTATTGTCTTATATGTTGATGATTTAATCTTATTAGTGATGAGTAGTTGATCAGATATTGCAAGGAGGACCTTGCAAGGGAATTTGAAATGAAGGATATGGGTCTCATACACTACTTCCTTGGGTTGGAAATATGGCAAGGTGATTCGAAACTATTTTTGTCTCAAGGAAAGTATGCAAATGAGCTACTATAGAGATTATACATGGATATTTGTAAACCCATGGAGACACCTATATCGACCAACTGTAGGAAGGAGGATGCCACTTCAAGTGAAGAAGTAGATGCTACCATTTACCACTAGCTAGTGGGTTCATTGATGTATATTGCAAACATATGACCAAATATGTGTTATGCATTCAAACATTTGAGCCAAACTATGGTTAGGCCAACAAAATTAGTTTGGAAGGAATCTAAGCATGTTTTATGGTACTTAAGAGGCACTACCCAATTTGTACTATGGTGCAAATGGATAGTGGAGTGAAGTTGTGTGGCTTCACAGATGCAGATTAGGCAGAGAGTCCATCAGACGGAAAGAGTACATCAAGTGGAATTTTCATTATTGGGTATGTAGCAGTTTATTGGTACATCAAGAAGCATAGATCTATTGTGCTCATCTTGAAAAAAGAAGAATACATGGTTGCAAGTCAAGCAGCAAGTGAGGCGATCTGGATGAGAAAGATACTTGTGGGACTGCTTGGTCAAATGATGGATCCAACTGTGGCCTATTGTGATAATCAAAGTTGCATCAAGCCCTATGAGAATCTTATATTTCACAATTGATCCAAGCATATAGATATCTAGTATCACCATTTACAGGACTGTGTGCAGAGGCAGATAATGTTGCTACAATACATTCCAATAGAGGACCAAGATGCTGACATTTTAACAAAGGCTTTATCAAGAGGGAAGTTTGAGTTCCATAGGTGTAGGATAGGGGTAGTTGATAAACCCTTTCTTGTTGAGAGGGAGTGTTGAAAAATACAGCAAGAAAGCCTCAAGTTTATTTTTCCTTGGTCAAATTGAGAAAATTTGAATTTCCACATCAGCAGAAAACTTGGATGCAGTTAACCTGTGTGACATGGCTATTGTCACTCAGTTAGCTCATTAAATTCAAGTTAGATGAGTTTGAATTTAGTTAAGCATGTGTGATTGATAATTTGTAGCAAGGTCAGTTATTTCAAGTTGTTTTTAGTTAAACTAGTTCTAACTATTAGAGGAACTAGTGGAAGGTCAGTGGTGCAGCGGGACTTCAGTCTAACTCAGTGGTCATCTAGTTAACTAATCAATCAACCCAAAATAGCTAGTGCGTGTAGGGAATTCGAGTTCCCCAACTGTGAAGGAGATTCAAAGGCAGTCTAGTCTTGAGTGCACAGGTGTTGTATGCATCCAGATGATCAACCTTGGGCATTGCACAAACATTTTGGAGGAATTTCCTAAATAATAGTGGCCTAATTTCTCAGGATCTGCACAAAGGAAATAGGGGCTCAAGAAGAGGCATTAATTGACTAATTCTGGGTCAGAGCTTCTCAGTGAGAAGATAGATAGGTTATTCACTTGCAAGTTGAGCTCAGATTAAGCTAGAAATTGTAATACATCCTTATTCATATGATTAATGCAAGCAAACACGGGTTTTTTAGCAGATTACTTTCCCCTGGAAAAACTATTTTGTGCATGTGTTATTTCTCATTGCATTGTGATTGATGTTTTAAATTATGAATTGAATTCCACAGAGCAGTAGAGTAGGATTGTCTCTTGTGATTTAGATTAAAATTTCGTGAGAAGTAACAATTCTAAAACGTAATTTCTACAAGGACCTTGATATACCTTACAATAATTAGACTTGATTTGAGTTTCATTTCCAAAGTCATCACAACACCAAAAGTATGACAATGGATTGCACCAAAGAGCATGTTGATATATGTGAAAGTGACACTTGGCTTTTGCATTCTATGGATGATAGAAAATCCACTTTTAGATATGTGTTCAACATTGGCACAGATGAAATCAACATGGACCAGCGAAAAGTAGCATGAAATAACCTTTTCATTAACTAAAGTACAATGTCAAGAAGTTGTTAAAGGAGCATGTGGGGAAATTTGGCTCGGGAGGATGTTTTCAAACATAATGATGTAGTAGATAGAACCAACACCCCTATTCTATGACAATCAAGTGGTGATCAAAATAACAAAGAACCAAATCTTCTATAAGCATACCAAGCATGTTGAAATAGATTGGCACTCCATTAGATGGCTTTAGAGGATGGATCTATTGAGTTGCAATATTCTCCCATAGAGGAGAAAATTGCACACATATTTCACTAAGTCTTTGGATCATGACAAATATGTAAATTTTTGGGATAAGCTTGGTGTGGTTAGTAGATTGAACACTAAGAGAGGGTGTTAGTAATATTATATTAAAAGGGGTCAACTAGATATTAGACATAAGCATTATTAAAATAATTTTGATTTTAGGTTTTGTTACACAAAATATTGTCACCATGACTATTTGCAGTCAGTATGGGTCTATCATCATTCATATTGTCCTCCTTAGCAAGTATCAAACCTCAGCTCTTCATGTCAAGCTTTAAAAATGAGAGAAAGTCTTTAAAAATCAATAAAGATATGGTTCCGCACTTTCTCTTACTGTTACCTGCGGTCCCGCACCCCTTGTTCATGTTACCTACGGACCTACCCGCTCTGTCTCTAAAGGAGTGGGTGCGGACCCCTGTGAAAATCAAAAAGGCGCAAGTTTATTCTTAAAAACTCACTTTGGGTTAATTCTATATGATTCTAGAAGGAATCTTGGCATGGATGGTTCGCTCATAGGTGGTTCATGCATTCCAAAACTAAAAGAGCTAATCCCTTGATGAGAGGAGCTTATCCCTTTGAAGGGGGGCTTTATCCCTTTGAAGGTGGACCTAGTAACTTCCCTCCGTTGCACTATAAATTAAGGCATTGGGCTGGTTGCTAGGGAGATTAGAAGCTAAACATTTTTTAGGGTAAATGTTGTTGGAATTAAGACTTCCTAGTTAAGCTTGAGAGGAGAGATTACATACCTTTTGGCTTCATTGGGAAGAGAGTGAAACTTGTCAAAGTAGAGGAGATTCTTGCTGGACCCTGGGAGGAGCTTGTATAGCATCAAGGCACCAAGGTTGTAAAGTTCTTCTTTGATTAAAGTTAATACAATCAGATTCATTTTTCTCAACAAATTGTCTTATATGGTTTGTTTCATGAATTCCTTGATCATCATGATAAATATGCTTTGTTATATTGGCTTTTCAGGTGCTATTTAATGTGTGTGCTTGTTTGTGTTTGCAAATTCTATACAAAGGAGCTCATTTGGATCAACGGAGAGTGGCTTCCACAAACTTGCACTGGACCCGAGGTAGGCCTAAAACACTTGTTTGCCTTTACTTATAAATTGCATATTTAGAGAAAGATAGAATTTGTTTGGTTTGCTTGTCGCTAGATATCATTATTCTAGGGAAGTCAGTCTTGTCCGCAAGAACGACTTATCCGGCCGACAAAATGGCGACTCCGCTGGGGACTTGAATTTTTTATTTTTCCTTTGCTTTTACTTTGACTTGAGAAACAGAGTCCTTGTTTCTGGTTTTTGGCTTGATGTGTGTGGGATTGGGTAGGTTTAGTAGATCTTGAATTATTTTTTGTTTTTCGTACTTTTGGGAGAGGACCGCACCCTCTGCACGTAACATAGTGCGGGCATACCCGCACTTTTGCTTTACACACAGAGCGGTACCACACCTGGGTAAACTGGGGGCCTGCGGACCCTGTCAAAATTTTGAAAAACTTGAAATTTTCTCTTTCAGTCAGCTTAGGATTTGTTTATGTGTTTTTAGCCTCTGCCCAGATCTGCACGTGACTTGTCAAGAACTTTTCTTAGGTTCATTCCATTGGCATTAGGGTTTTAGGTGAAATTCCTAGAAGTTTTGTCTGCCAGGCTTGATTTTCGTTTGGTCTTGTAGTAACTCAGAGCTTAGAAGCCTTAGAAACCTCAGATCACCTTGGTTTTTTCTGGCCTTCTTATGAGTTTGACCGTTAGGTAAAATCTACCTTTGTTGAGGAATCCATCTTGTTTTCTCTTTGTGAAACTTCGAAAGGACCTGTGTTGAAAGTTTTGGATTTCATTTTTAGAAAAGAAAACAAAAGCTGGTTGTTTTTTTGATTGATTTGTGATTCTGGACAAATTAGTCCTTAGTTTCATCATAGATAAGTAAAACATCCTTGAAAAGAAATCTTGTAAGCTTTTACTTCAAATAGTTTTTAAAATTTATAGATCTCAAGAGTAGATTTTTCAAAAAAAAAAAATCTCTTTTGAAAAAGTTTGTTTTAGTAGTATTTGAGTGTTTGAAAAGAAAGGGAAATTTTCATGAGCATAACTAGTTGTCTTGTTTTTTAGTGTATTGGAAAAGACAAAAAGCTCTTCTTTTTATTTTGTTTGTTAAGGAAAGATTTGTTTTTTCAAGCATTTGCATTCTCAACTCTTTCTTTAGCTAATTCATTGAAAGGAAAGGATTGATTTTCATCTTAAGTGCATTTTTAGTGATTTGGAGTCGAGTATTCACACCATAAGTTTCATCTCCGCACCTTTTGACTTAAAGAAAAACCAATAAAAATAACACTTAAAGTAAAATCTATCTAGTAATCTTTTTATTTCTAGGGCTCTTTATCACCAACATAGCTTAGGCTAGTATCTTGGAGTAGGGAGTAATTAACTCTCAAAGATAGTAAAACAAACAAGTAGTTGTATCTTGTGGTAGGAGATAAATTCCAATTGTTACATCTATGCTCTGGGAAGCTCCTCTTATAGGAGTCAAGCATTATATCGTGTCTGAACCAGTGGGGTAATCATTGGGAACGATACTAGATATACACGTATTAAAAACGGTAAACATCGGATTAACCATTGTCGAGGAGCCTGGGGTCACTTGTTGGTAAACCTTGGATTATGTCAAAGAGCCTTCAAGGGGATTGAGCTTGCTACTCTACCCTTGCGTGTGTATCGGATCACAAACTGTTCCCCCAAGTATATTTGTTTCCGTTGGTAACCATAGTGACCATATTCTATAGGATTCTTTCCTAAGGTGACGGTGGAGGGAAGATCCCACTGTACCTGGAGCAGACATCGGCTAGACTCACTTGGATTTTCTAGGGGGTTATCTTCACTCGAGACGGTTTAGTGGAGAAACTTGTGCCAGTCTATTCATTAAGCAGGTTTCCGGGGTAACTGTTCCAACCGCCATTTCTGTATTGAATTCTGCGATGTTGGATTTCATCACCAACTAGTGTTTTCGATACGGAAAGTTACTGTTTGTGTGTGGTTTGACCTCCTAGATTCTTTAGGCGTGTGATTCAAAAAAAATTGGTTCTTTAGAGACTTTAGGTGGTTTTCATTGAGATTTTTCTTTGTTTGCGTGTGAAGTAGTTAAAATATTTAATCGTGGTTGAATTACCGAGGAAGTCCCGTAGACTTCGGGGCCAACCTCTTGAGTTTTCACCGAGCCAACTTGAAGGGCTACGAGCCCTTGTAACTCCTATTGATAGTAGAGTTGGGTCACCTGAAGAAAGAGAGTCTTTTTTGGTTGTACATCCTGATTACCAAGTCAAGCACCAGAGTATATTTTAGAACCTGTTTCTTTTTCTGAAGTTACGGTAGTTTTTCTTCTACTAGTGATTTAGCTAAGGAACCTGAAATATCTGAACCTGCTGCTACTCCAACATCAGGATTTGCCTCTCCAACTTCCAGTGGTCCTGGTTCACCCAAGGTAGAAAGAGTCATTACCCAAAATCTTCCTTCTAGACTTATTGCTATTGAAGAACTTGTTACTCCAGAAGAAGGTATACCTATCCCTGAAAATCAACCAGCTATAGAACTTAGGGAGCGTGAATCGATATTTTACAGTCCACCTAGGACGGATGCTTGGTATCTTTCATTGACCAATTTTTTGGAAAACCCGAGACTAAGTTTTTCACCACCTCGCATTCCTTTTCACCCAACACCTATGGGTTATTATCCTCTGTTAAATATGTCGAGACAGTCATCCATGTTTTCTCAATATCCAGAAACCTTTTTATATGGAGGTCCTTCTGTTCCCTTTGGGTATTAATCACTTACTGGTACTTTTTCGGGAGCATCTCCTCAACCTATTGAACAAGGGTTATTAACTGGTAATAACGGAACTAAGCCGTTGAGTGTAGAAGATATTCTTATGATGTCAGGTACCATTCCAAATCCGCAACCTCAAGGTGGCCAGTTACCGCCTGGGGGGCAGCCTCAAGGTCCTCAATTATCGCCTGGGGGGCAACCTCAAGGTACCCAATTACCGCCTGGGGGGCAACCTCAAGGACAATACATACCTATGGGACAGTACATTCCTCAAGGTCAACCCTAGACTCAGTATGTACCTCAAGGTCAACCCCAGTATCAATATGTACCTCAAGGTCAACCCCAGTATCAGTACGTGCCTCAAGGTTATCAACCTCAAGGTCAGTACCCAACCCAAGGTTTCCAACCACCTTCTAGTCAGTCATTTTTCCAAGGAACTGGAAATGTACCTTTGAATTATCAACCCTACCCTCAACCCGGTTATGGTCCTCAATATGCTCAACCTTCTATGGGTCCATACCCCAGAATGAACTTAGTGTGGGATCCATCTCAATCACAACAGATCTTGCAACCGAATGTGCAGGTGTCATCTCAATCTGGACAACCCTTGGTTTCTGGTTCAACCCAGCAACCTGTCCAATCTACTATTCAAACTTCTGCACCTTCTGTAGTTTCTCAGCCTGGGCCTAGTTCGCCTCGAAATCCACCTCAAATGACTGCTGCAACTGCTACAACATATGTTCAGTCTACCCCACCTACTTCTGAAGTATCTACAGCTCTGGTTTCTACTGTTCCTGTATCAACTCCTCAAGCATCTTTACCTCATTCTGGACCCTCAATTCAGACTTCGGTTCAAATGCCTGTAGGACAACCTGGTCCAAGTACGGTTGTCACAAGTCAACCTCAATTTACTTATCAATCGTACCAGGGACAGTACCAATTCAGTCCTGCTGTTCAGCAGCCAGTCTATCAGTATCAACCGTACCCTGGATATACATATCAGCAACCTTTAACAACCCCAGTACGGTCCGGTTAATCCTGGTTTTCCGAGAGGATATAATATCCCAAATGAAATTTCAATTCCTAGTTATCCTAGATATCCTCCTCCTGGGCTAGTCTCATGACCCATGGTTTCAGGGACCCTAATCATCAATTACCGTTCATTGCAACTTTGGACTTGCCTGATTTGTCGCGCCTTATGAACGATCGAATTAACTATCTTCCGTTTTGGCCGCCAATGCCGAATAAGTTGCCTAGTGACATTCCTAAGTTTGAAGGTAAATCAGGAGAGGACCCTTCGAACCATGTGATGACTTATCACCTCTGGTGTGCGTCTAAATCCATTTCAGATGATTCAATCTGTTTAAGGCTTTTTCAACGCACTCTAATTGGTCTTGCGCCCAAGTGGTACATTGAGTTACCGCAAGCCACTTTTTATAACTTTAGTCAATTAGCTACTTCATTTTTAACTCATTTTCAGTTGCCAGTCAGATATGACAATGGCACGAAATTATTAACTTCATTAAAACAATCAACGTCCACTTACATTTCAGATCAAATTCATGAATGCAGACGTCAATGGAATTTAGTGAAAGTTTTTATTCCGGATCAAATCTTAGCAGAATGGTTTGTCAAATATTTATTACCGAAAATCACTGAGGATGTAGCTAAGGCAGGAGTCGTTACTGAAGAGCAAGTAATTGCTCAAGCTCAGTACCTTGACTTAGTTTATACGCAGTCAGGTATGTTACACGAGAAAATCCCCGACATTCCTAAAAAAAATCAAATAACTGCAGCTCCTTCAAGGTCTCATGCCATTGATGGTATGATTGGTACAGTTAATACCAAAAGTAAGAAGAAATATTCCAAGAATTCTTATCCTATCATAACTTTACCAGATTCCCCGACAGGAGATTCTTTCGCAAAAATTTCTGCCAGTATTCATGTTGTAGAGTCATCTACAGCCAAATCAAAATCCGGCGGTAAAAAGAAAGGGAAGAAGAAAATAAAACAGATAAAAATTCGAAAGAGAAACCAAAAAAAACGAAATCTACTGATGAGAAACGCAAACATCGTTATCCTTGTCTCATTTGTGACGAAGAGCATTTTACAAGAGACTTCCCTCATCGCGCTGAGGTTGCAAAAATCGTCAAAGGTTCCCAAACGCCTACTGTTTTGAAGGATCCTTTTCCTAGTCAAGATAGTAAGATGATAGGTTCTTCCTCAAAAGCCTCAGAAGAACCCATAATGATGATGTCCCATGTTAGGATTGCGACATGATCGCAAGATTATGGAAGTAAAAGTCCTGTTGGTGGTAATGAAGCAGAATCTTCTAATTCGAACCCATCAACTTCAACTCCCGGTTCCAATCCACTACAGATCGAGAAACCTAACCCGGACTTAGTAATCAAACCGCCCGTTAATGGAATGGGTATCGAATATTTTTCACGTTACCAAAAAGCAAGGAACAATAAGAATATGTATCGATTATAGGGATATTAATCGAGCCTGTCCAAAAGACAATTACCCAACTCCGTATATCGATCAAATCATTGATGATTGTGCCAGCAGTGAAATGTTCTCCTTCATGGATGGTTTTTCCGGATACAATCAAATAAATATTCTACCTGTTGATCAACCAAAAACGGATTTCATTTGTCCATGCGGGACATTTGCTTTTTGAAAATTACCTTTTGGGCTCAAGAACGTCGGGGCAACTTTTCAAAGAGCCATGTCTTACGCGTTTCATGACATCAAGCACATTGTGAAACCCTATCTCGATGATTTACCTGCTCATTCATTACATCGAGTCGATCATCTCATCCATTTATGAGCAATCTTTATGAGGTGTAGACATTATCGAATTAGGTTGAATCCACACAAGTGTGTTTTCTGTATAGAAATGGGTTGGTTACTGGGGTTTGTTGTTTCGAATGTCGGCATTCACGTCGATCCCTCGAAGGTTGAAGCTATTGTCAAATTGCCTCCTCCTTCGAGTCTTCGCCAACTCCAAAGTTTGCAAGGGAAAGCAAACTTTTTACGTAGATTCATTCCTAACTACGCCGAGATCACAAAGAGTTTTACCTGGTTGTTGAAACAGAATACTCCATTCTTTTGGGATGAGATAGTTGACAAATATTTTGATGCACTAAAACACGCGTTGACCCATGCATCGTTATTGCATCCTCCCAAATACAACCAGGAATACTTCTTATATCTCGCCGCCTCGCATTCCACCATTGGAATGGTGTTAGTTCAGGAAGATGGATTCGGTAGTGAACATGTGATATATTACCTTAGTCGAACCTTATATCCAACTGAGCTAAAATATTCACATGTGGATAAATTGGCTCTGGCAGCTATTTAAGCTGTCCAACGTTTTTGTCATTACATTTTACTACGCAAAACTACAGTAATTTCCGATTGCAACCCTATGATCTATATTTTTACCAAACAATTGCTAGGGGGCAAGTACTCCAAATGGATTGTGATCCTGCAGGAGTTTGACTTGGAATTTTAAAAGTCTAAGTCAAAGAAATATTTAGTTTTTGCGGAGTTGATGTGTGACTTCCCGCGTGTTGACACTGAAACTGTGGCGGAGGAGGCCATTGCGGATGAATCCTTGTTTCTAATCAGCACTTTAGATCCATGGTATGGGGATATCATAGTTTATCTCCAAACCCAATCCTTTTGGCCAGAAATTTCAAGATCAAAGTGTCGAAAAATACGATTCCAATCCCAACAATTAAAAATTATTAGAGATACACTTTATCGCGTGGGGCAGACTCTATTTTCCGACGTTGTTTAACTCATGAGGAAGTTGAAAGGGTTATAAATGACTGTCACTCTGGAGCATGTGGTGGTCATATGTCTAGGTTTTCCACGGCCCAAAAGATATTGCGCGCTGGCTATTTTTGGTCGTCTTTGTTTAAAGATTGTATTAACGCAGTCCGAAAATGCCACAACTGCCAAATTTTTTATCGAAAGATGCGCGCTCCACCTGCTCCTCTCCACCCTATAATTGTCGTCGGTCCTTTTGCGAAATGGGGTATCGATTTTATTACATGTAACCCTCACTCGGCTGGGGGGCATGCGTATATCATCCTTGCGGTAGATTATTTTACCGAGTGGGCCGAGGCGATGCCTACATTTGAGGCAGATGGAAAAACTGTTGCGATTTTCGTGTTCAATCATATAATTGCTAGGTTTGGTGTTCCACAGGTGATTATCATTTATCATGGGCGTCATTTTCGAAATATTATGATGACTGAACTTACAGACCAACTTGGCTTGCGTCACGATAATTCAACTCCATATTATCCACAGGCTAATGGTCTGGTTGAAGCCATCAACAAATTTCTAGTCATCATGATCCGACGAATCATTGGGATTCATAGGTCGAATTGGCATAACATGTTATTTTCAGCACTTTGGGCATATCGAACCTCAGTAAAAACGTCAACTGGTTTCACTCCTTTCCAACTAGTTTACGATTTGGAAGCTGTGTTACCCATTGAATGCGAAATCTTGTCATTGCAAATGGCCATAGAATTACTTCCAGCCACTTCCAAAGAGGAAAAACATTTGTTGTACTTGGCTCAGCTAGATGAGAATCGACGAGATGCTGCATTAGCAATTGAAACTCATGCCAAACGTATTAAAGTTCAGTATGATCGAAATGTTACCCCTCGTAATTTTTCGGAAGGAGACCTAGTCTTATTGTACGATCAAGCAAATGATAAATTAGCCGCTGGAAAATTTTTACCCATGTGGCATGGTCCTTATGTTGTTAAGAGAAAGTTGGCAAAAGGGGCCTATGAATTGGTAGACTTTGACGGGGTCTTTTTAGGTAAACCCAGAAATGGTCTTTACCTAAAGAGATATTATGCTTAAATCTGGGTGTGGAGATTTTTAGTTAAGTTAGTTTTCTTTCTAGCTGGTGTGTTTTAGATTAAAAAGTGTGCTTAGCTTAGAGAGTGTTTTTTGTCATTATTCTTGCTTATCTTGATTTTACTCTTGATATTGCAGATGTCGACGTCTCTCCAAACATACATTGGTTTTGCTGATGGTTCTTGTCATAATACACAGAACATTTCTTCCGCAGCTTGCGTTATCTATTCGCCCTCTGATGAGTTGGTATCTATGCATGGGGTAAGCCTTGGTCAAACAACGAACAACATTGCAGAGTATAGTGCAGTGATTGAGTTATTATCTGAATCCATCTCATTTGGGATTCAAAGTTTGATAGTGAGGTTAGATTCTGAACTCGTTGTATTACAACTTAATAAAGTATATGCCATTAGAAATCCAGTGTTATTGAGATTATTTTTTAGAGTTCGTCTCTTGGAACGTGAATTTAACCATATTGAATATCAGCATATTCCAAGATATTTAAATACGTTAGCAAATGCAATTGCTTCTCGAATGTTAAGTAGACATTTGCAATAATCATACAAGTAAATTTAAAAACATTCCATAACATGTTTTACAAGATAAGCGGTAATAATGATATAGTATAGCATAGAAGTGTGTCAAATATACATCGTCTTCGATCATAGGTTGAAAAACACCTTATGATCGGCAAAAATGATAGTACAAAAAGTAAAAAATGTCATATGAGTCTACAACAGGCGATCATCCTATCACTGGTGATGATCACCATAAGAAACCACTGTACTGGCCACCCTACAAAGGAACCTCCTGAAAGGTCCTGGTACCCCAATCACATAGCGATGTAGCCTAAGAGGAATGTCATCTATGCTGGTCTCCGAAATGTCTACTGTCAAATGCTCTAGATGACTCTCCAATTCGGCCAAGGTCTCTATAGATTCGTCCTGTGGGGTTGGTGCTGTTGGAGCTGGTTGTTTCCTCTCATAAGGCCGGAGAGTGGTTGGTCGCCGTGGACCTACATCTACATTTGAAACTTTTACTATCAATTTTGGGACGATTTAAAAACAAAACAAAACAAAAAAAATTAGAAAATGTTGAAAATGATTTTACCTTAGTCATCCCATTGCTCTCCTAGTGGAAGAGCCATGTCTGGGTCACCACGATAATCTACCCCAGCATAAGGAAAATCCTAAATAGCAAATACTTGGTTCTCAAACCAATGAAAATACTCAGGAGTAAATCGAACGACCTCTATTCCCTCCTCAAGATGACGGGCCATAACTGCAACCCAACGCATCAGTTTGGGCTCTCGGGGAAGTCCGGCTCCAACGGTAAGATGTTGTGGGACCAACATTGGGACCCTCTCTAGACCAAAGCTCACAACTAAAGTACCATATCCAAAGGTCTTCAGTTGTTTGTTCTTTGCTCTAGTCAGTTGGCCCTTTATATTAGCCAACACAACCTCGCACCAGTTGAAGATGGTGCCTAAAAGCAGTCTACTGCCATCCACATTTGGGATCCAGTGGCCACATGTAGTGTTGCACTTCCGCAGAGCCTGGTAACAGTAAACACAATCACTTTGAGTTCGGGACGGGATATGGTTTTGATATCAATCCCTTTGTCTCTAGTTTGGTCGTTGCAGAACTCTAGCCGGAGGCTATCGACAGACTGGCCACCTGGCCTAGTCCCGAATAGAGTCAAATGTTGACCTCTCTTAGGCAAACTAGTCAGAAAGTAAATGTCTTCCGGCTCCATTTCGAGCTGGTGGCCACCTATAAAGAAACATTGGTCCGGTATATTCCACCTGTCTATCAGCCACTGCAAAAAGTCCACCTGGGCCCTCATGCCAGGTATGACCCAGAATTTGTATAAACCGCATGCCTTCAATGCATTAATCGAAGGTTGATGATTAATCGCAGCAAGATCCACATCCTCATGCTCCCATTCCCGCCAATCAAGCATGATGTATACCCTACATCCAATAAAAAGGCGGATTAGAATATCTAAAATCAAAATTTTTGGGTGGAATTTGAAAAATTTGGGTTTAAAAACCTTTGCTGCGGGGACCACACCCTCTATGTTAGAGACAGTGCGTGGGTCCCCAATTTGCCTTCACTGCAGGTGCAGACCCCTGACTTTTTTCCTTTTACGAAAAAATCGGGATACGCAGGTTTCCTATGCTATGCTTGCAGACCCCCGCGCGCGGGTTTTTAACCTAGAAATTTCCTAAAAAACAAAATAAAACTCTAAAAACAATTTTCAAATGGATGAAATGAAAGAGTAAGATTATGTAGATTACCTGGAGGAGACGGTGTTCGATTCCAAAGGACGGATTTTCCGCAATCTTCACGGGAAGTTTCTGACCAAAAGCTCTCTTTTCTCACTGTGAAGTCAAATGGTAAAAATGAATTTACAAAAGCCCTTTTTATAAGCTTTTTTGAATAAATGAGTTTTTAATTTGTTTATTTTTCACTTTAAAGAGGTAACTTTTGAAGCATTTTATCTATTTTAAACAGGTATGAGTAATGTTTGAGTTTTGTGCAGGGTAACGGATTTTTCAGGCAAAATTGATCATTTTTGACAAAAAACATTAGAGTCACCTTTAAGCTCTTTTCTGACTCCTAAAATATGAAAAGATTGCCGAGTTTTTCCTTTTAAGCTCGTTAAAACAGAACTAAAAAGACGGTCCACTTACAGCCCTTTTCTGACCATAAAAACATGAAAAGATTGTCGTATTTTTGTCGTTTCAAATTCGATATTGGTTATAAAACAACGTGTCATTGATCGCTTTTTTACATTTTCGGATCAGAGACACTAATTATGAAAATTACTCCTTGGTCGTAATGATCAAGCGGTTCTCTCAAGTATTATTTTATAATTTTTTGGGTTTGGGAGACACAAATTTACGAAAAAGGACAATCATGGAGTTTTATTAAGTTTTTTCACACTCTCTAAAAATTGAAAAACATCGAGTTTCTCCTATACTGGACTCGTTAAAATTTAACAGTAAAGGACCTGTTCAATTACAAACAGGAACGGACCACTCCTTCTTAGGATTCAAATTTAAACTAAGTTGGACTCATCCGAAGGATGAGCTTATAATCAAGCAAATGTTATCCTCCTCAAGCTTGTTAAAAATAAAGAGGTACTTGCCAAAAATGGTGGGGAAAAAGAGAGAAAAATGAGCCTGTTTGTCATACTTTGTGTCTCAGAAAACATTTAACCACTCTTGAACACGACATTTTTTATTCTCCTGGGTTGGGAAATCCTTTGCCTAACAGTTGATCAAACCATATTGAAAGCCTTCAGCCGGTTTCTGGGTATTAACTTTGGGTCAATTGTCACCAAATTATCTGTTTTGTCGTTATGTGCTCAAGAGGTCAATGCAAATAAACCATTCATCTGCAAAATATTTGTCATCCATTTTGACCATCCCTGAGTCAGTCCTTGCAGCTATATTTCTTCAAACTTGATCTATGATTTCGTGTTGTGGGCTTGCCTACAACGGATCGCTTTCTATCAACTTCAGCTCATTATCTAGAAAGATGATCTAGAAATCGTTAGTACCTTGGGATCTGCATGCCTTAATGGTAGGTTTCTCGCCTTCGACGATAGGTTGCATCATTGACCTTCGATCAAAGGATTTCGTGACATGTTCGACATCAACACATCTATTCATATTTCATGGATTGTACTGAGTACTTTGAGAGCCATTGACATTACTGGTGGTTTCTCTCACACTTGTTAACAGTTTACATCATTGACTGGTAATCAAGTGGTTTCTACCATGTTCGACTTCGACACATTCATTCACATGGATAGAATCGTACTATTTCGGGAAGTAGAAATCAAGACCCTAGATCTAGTTTCCACCATCCAGGCTGCGAGGAATTTTGCATTCATTATACAGTGGACTATTCATAAACAGATGGTTGCGTCCATACTGTGTCTACATGTGTCTATACTTGTGATGTATTACAATATCATTCCTATATCAGAGCAGTAGTTAGTTTTCTAGTCAATTTTGATCTAGTATGGGAATGCCTACCTCAGCGATGATATGATCTCATATATATATTTTGTTTTGAATGTTTTTACAGGTTCCAACTGAGCTCTCCACAAGATGATCCTCGAAATGATAAAGTACTTCACTCTTCTTATATGATAAATGAAATCCTCATCTACTACAGACTTCGCACTTTAGAGGGCAATCTGTTACACAAAATATTGTCACCATGACTATTTGCAGTCAGTATGGGTCTATCATCATTCATACAGTCCTCCTTAGCAAGTCTCAAACTTCAGCTCTTCATGTCAAGCTTTAAAAATGAGCGAAAATCTTTAAAATCAATAAAGCTCTGGTTCCTCACATTCTCTTATTGTTACCTGCGGTCCCGCACCCCTTGTTCATGTTACTTGCGGACCTGCCCGCTCTGTCTCTAAAGGAGTGGGTGCGGACCCCTGTGAAATTCAAAAAAGAGCAAGTTTATTCTTAAAAACTCACTTTGGGTTAATTCTGAATGATTCTAGAAGGAATCTTGACGTGGATGGTTTGCTTCTAGGTGGTTCATGCATCCCAAAACTAAAGGAGCTAATCCCTTGATGAGAGGAGCTCATCCCTTTGAAGGAGGGCTTTATCCCTTTGAAGGTGGACCTAGTAACTTGCCTCCGTTGCACTATAAATTAAGGCATTGGGCTAGTTGCTAGGGAGGTTAGAAGCTGAACATTTTTTAGGGTAAATGTTGTTGGAATTGAGACTTCCTAGTTAAGCTTGAGAGGAGAGATTACATACCTTTTGGCTTCATTGGGAAGAGAGTGAAACTTGTCAAAGTAGAAGAGATTCTTGCTGGACCCTGGGAGGAGCTTGTACAGCATCAAGGCACCAAGGTTGTAAAGTTCTTCTTTGATTAAAGTTAATACAATCAGATTCCTTTTTCTCAACAAATTGTCTTATATGGTTTGTTTCATGAATTCCTTGATCATCATGATAAATATGCTTTGTTATATTGGCTTTTCAGGTGTTATTTAATGTGTGTGCTTGTTTGTGTTTGCAGATTCTATACAAAGGAGCTCATTTGGATCAACGGAGCATGGCTTCCACAAACTTGCACTGGACCCGAGGTAGTCCTAAAACACTTGTTTGCCTTTACTTATAAATTGCATATTTAGAGAAAGATAGAATTTGTTTGGTTTGTTTGTCGCTAGATATCATTAGATTCTAGGGAGGTCGGTCTTGTCTGCAAGAAAGACTTATCCGGCCGACAGGTTGTATTATAATTAACAATGTAAACTATCAAACAGGAATCATAAACTCAAAACGAAAACTCTAGCGAAAAGAACCCCCAAAAAACATGAAAAAAAACAGCTCAAAAACAAAAAGTATTGATGTTGGATTTTCAACGAAAAGGATGGGCATAAATTTTCAACATTTTTTTAAAAATGGCACTGAAAACTAATTTTATTTTTACAAAAAACACTCTAAAAACAAAATGCTAAAATAATAAAAAGTAAATAAAAACATATATTAGGAAAAAAAATTAAAACAATGACCAAAAAATATCAAATATATAATAAAAATAAAAATACAAAAAAACACTCTAAAATAAAAAAAATAAAAAAAAAAACCAAAACAAAACCAAAAAAAACAAAATAATTAAAAATTAAATAAAATTAAATAAAAAAAATTAAAATTTAAAAATATATATATATATATATATATATATATATATATATATATTCAAAAAACATATTTTAAAAAAAATAACGAAAGAAACAAAAAATAATAGTAAATAAATAATATCTTATTGGACAATTAAAACAAAACAAACAAACAAACATTAAAATAAATCAATAAATATACATTAAAAAACACACATCTAAAAAAATAAAAAATCAATAAAATTAAAAGATTAAAAAACTAACAAAAAAAAAAATCAAACTAAAAAACATTAAACAACTAAAAACAAAAAAAAAAACAATTATAAAAAATATTTAAATACATCAGAGAAAAAAAATCATGAAATAAAAAAATGAAAAAAAAAAATATATATATATATATGATGATGATGATGATGGTTAACGTCTACTGAGACCAAATTGGTCTATCGGACCTACAATTTTCTTAGTTTTTAATTATCTGGCTCCTCGTCTTTCTTGGCGAGATTGGTGTTGTAGCTTTCTTTTTCTTCTCTACGGTCTTCCAACTTCCTTTATCTTGCATCTCCTTCATCTCTTCTGGTTCTTGGGACATTGGTGTCTTAGTTTCGCGATCTATTGTATTCGTCCTTTTGAAGATAGTTGGAGAAGAAGTTTGGTCTAGGAGATCTATTTTGCTGTTAAAAGAAGATTTATTTTGTGCAGTATTCGAATCCTCATCACTGTTGATTTGTTTGGCAGGACTTTCTCCCTGTTTGTCTTGAGAGTTGTTTCTTTCTTGCCTGATTTCTTGTGATTCAGAGCTTTCTCTAGAGTATTCTTCTTTGACGACAGTGTAGTGTTCTTTTTTTGCTCCTTCCCACCATGTAGATCTGTGATGGTTTTTTCTAGCAGGATTTTTCTGGGAGGCTTTTGGAAAATTTTTGGCTAGATGGCATGTCTCAAAGCAGGATCGACATCTGAATAGGACACTTTCATAATCGAGTTTCTGGTTCCACACATATTCTTTACTTGTTAGGCTTATTTCAGTCGGGAATCCAGCGCTGAAGTCCATTTCCACACAGAGGCGTGCATAGGTGGTTCTGGCATATTCCTCTATTTCTAGCAAGGAAAATTTTAAGGATAGAAAATTTTCCTGAAGTTTAGAAACATTGGCGAATCTCACTAATCCCTAATATGCAAACTATAAAATGTTTATTGATATAAATGTAAAATTATTCAAATTTATAATGATTTTATATATAGCCTCTATATAATGTTGGCGATTTTTAAGGTAAAATAATTTTATATTCTAAAATTTGGGCGAATCGTCTTTTATAAAATTGGAAATTAGCGAATCTTTTTTGTGGAAAAATCATGGAAAATTAGCCCACTGGGCGAACATTAGCCCCTAAAATTTTCCATAATTTCTAGGCACCTGCAGTAAAATTTCCCAATTGCATTTCCTATGGCTTTTAGCGAGGAGAGATTCCAGAGATGCAAGGGTAGGCTTGGCAATCTCATCCAAACTGGTGCTGAGGTTATGACTGTTGTAGAGGGATCGAATGATGGGTTCCATGGCTTCATGAATAACCCTGATTTTTCCCAAAACCAAGGGCCAGAATCTAAAATACATTGTTTGCTTTCAGGATTTTCAAAATCTACTATAAAAAAACCCTTAGCACAGGGGCAAATATTAATTTCATCAGAAATGAGAGGCTTCCATACCTCCGAGATCCAATTGTGGAGAGCTGTCAGCCGCAGCCAAAAACCAATGAACCGACAGATTAAAGCACTTTCGGAAAACTTCAAAGCCTCATCGAGTGAGTCCTGGCCCACCTAGACAGTGGGAGCTGGGGCTTCACTGACGATATGGGGCCCCCGAGTCAGTAGCTATTTTCGCGAAACTAAGAGCCATATTTTACTTGCCCGTAGAACCCAGCCGCAAAGAAATAAGGCAAAAGATTAGATCTAGAACCTAGCCGCCTAGGTCTAGATCTAGCTAAACAGGGAGTGCGGATCAAAATTATTAAACATGCGAGTGCGCATGAAAAAAACCAGTGCTCAAAAATAATTAAAATAAAACATACAAACAATTAAATTTAAAAAATTATTTTTTTTCTCGTTAATACTATGCTATTCTATTATATACATGAATAGGAAAACAATTACAGTCATTGAGTCATACTGCCCAAGGCCATGGATGGCACATTGGACTGGAAGTTACCAGAAAGAGCAGCCCACGCAGGGGCACCACAACTGAGACATACCGCCCACGCAGGGGCTTTAAACCAAAGAAGTGTTATCAGAGCCAAAATTGACCACCCACGCAGGGGCTCAGAAAGGAAAAAGGAGACCTTCATTAGGAGCCCGCGCAAGGGCTTCAAAAACCATTCAAAAACAGCAAAAACATAAACAGTAGGCCTAAGCAGACATAACATAACATGGGTGAACCTGAGCAGCGATGCTGAGCAAGAGGACGGCTAATCGTCCGGCTCCTCCTCGATAATTGGGCACCAACCATAGTCTTCAGGGAGAGGGTCCGGTTCTTTCTTGTCCTCCGCTGGATAAGGCGCTGCCTGAGACAGGGGTGGACTAACAGCCCGTTCTGGAGCATCCTCTGGCGATCCCTCGACGTCCCTTGAGCTTCCTGCCTGGTGCTTCTTCTTGCTGGGGTGATCCTCACTCTCCTCCTTCGGTTCCTCAAGGAAAAGGACCGAGACATAGGCGTTGATGTGGGAATTCTTCTGGGGGCTACTGAAAGAGAAGACAGCCGTGCCAAATGCAGGTAAAGGCTCCGAGTCCAGTTCTGGGCTACTAGAGTCCAAGAATTGGCTCGCTTGAATGGGATGGGCTTCAGAAAATCTATGGCAGAGGCATCGACAGCAGCTAGATTGGGATGATGCCTCGAAGGGGCGTGAAGACCCGCCACGGCTAGTGCCTCGACGGCTGAGAAGGCGCTGTCGTGGCCTAACCAATTTCCCACAGACCACCAAAGGGAAGAACAGAACAGACAGGGAGGAATTGGGGAGACTGAAGCGCCTGCCACCCGCTTTTTCCACCTGGAAGCCGCAGTCACTTGACAGAGGAATGGCGTGAGCAGTAGCTCCGCGAACCATAAACACAGCAGACGCACACTTCCTAATCCATGAACCATGCTCCAGTTTCTGGGCTCGAACCAACATAATGCGATCCACCCCCTCATCATTTTTAACCTCCTCAGCGAATTCTCGAATTTTACAAGCCATAACTGCGCTCTGAGAACGCATCTGAACCCCGAACAATGCATTGAAATGTCGTCCCAGTACCCACGCTTATAATCTTCGACGGCGGAGCGCATTGAATGCATGTCTCAGGCATGAGGCCGCACATGGCCTCCATGTGGCTCCCCGCCTTCGGTCATGGTGTCACCCGCATCCGGGGAAATTTAAAAAATTATTATTATTATTACGATAAAAAAATAAAAAGAAATTGCAGCCATCGGGCCCCTTGGCGGGTTCAATCCAATACGCAGTGCCACCCACCTAGAGCGGTGGCCCCTCGAGCTCGAATTGGGTTAGCAACTCCACCTGCTCAGGGCGGCGGCCCCTCAGGCCCCTAGGGGGACTCATCCATTTCCCAGTTACAGATGAGCCTGCCTAGTGCTCGATGAGTGACATTTTTTTTTAATTTGATAAATTGTTTTTATAAAAAAAATTATAATGTTTTTTTTTTATATTTAATTTTTTTATTATATTCTTTTTTTAATTATTCTTATATATGCTTTTTTAATCTTTTTTATTTATTTTTTTAATGTTTTTTTCTTATTTTATTGTTTTTTATTTTTTATATTTAGTTTTTTGAATTTTTTTTAATGGTTTTTTTAATAATTTAATTGTATTTTTTATTTTTATAATTTTTATGTTTCTAATTTTTATTATTTTTTTAAGTGGTATGTTTAAATTTCTTTTACTTTTTTTTACTTGAAAATTTATCTTAATCATTTTTTTTTTCAAATGTCATCATTTTTTATATAAAATTCATAAAATTTGTTATTTTTTAATTTTTTTAATTCACATTTTCGATTAAAAACTTTTATTGTCATTTTTCGCGAAAATGCCCTAAAATAAATATTTTTGTAATTATATCTATATGCAAAATGTGTATTTTTTGTCGAGTTTTTAAAATTATTATTTTTAAGTGACAACTATTTTATGTGTATTGAAATATTAATTAACAACATATAAATATAAAAAATTCTTAACCTCAAAATATTAATTTTATTATTTTTTTAGCTTTGCAAAAAATATTAAAAAAATTATATAAAAGAACATTGCAAAGTAAAAAAAAAAAATGGAAAACCCTTATAAACCAAATATCTTAGGACGAAAAACATGAAGAGGAATAAGACAACTTGAAAAAAATTTATAATCAACATTTTTAAAAAAATGTATACTTAGGACATAAGAAAACTTAAAGTGTCAAAAATATGCCTTAAAAAAAATTGTTGATGTTTTTCAAAATCTGCATGAAAATCACCAGCATTTAAAAAATTCATCCACACTTAATACATTAGAAAATTTAAAGTGTCAAAAATAAACTTTCTAAAGAAAGGGGTTGATGCCGCATCAACACTTTTCAAAATTAGCATGAAAATCAGTGACATTTAAAATTAAAAAAAAAATCATACTTGATACATAAGAAAATTTAAAGTGTCAAAAATATTCTCAAAAAAAGGTGTATTTTGAACCACTTTTCAAAATCGCATGATTTTTTGCTACCTCAAAAAAGTGGGTAATCGGTACAGTTCTCATTTGTTAGTTTGCATTGTTGATTTTATGTTTTATTTCATTTTAGTGTGTTTCATAGTCTATCATACAGTCATAAAGTGGATTGCTTCAACTATTATATAACATTTTATAAGAATGTTTTCACTTCTCCTTTCCATTAGAGAAATTTTGAGGTCAAAATGGGTATCAAAACAAAAATGTACAACAAAAATCAACTTTATAAGAATCAATAGGATTTAAAATGATAATGTCAACCATGGGGGATGATACCCCATTTTTGGAGTAAAAAAATAAAGGATAAAAAAAAATCAGAAACTATTTTTCTAACTTGTATTTTCAACTTATCTACCTATGATTTTACTCAAATTTCAAGTGAGAGCACTCATTGGATGCATAATTTAATTTTGCATTCAAAGAGTACCCATGTTGTATAATTTTGATGGAACCTAATACACAAAAAATGTGAAATAGTGACTACAATGCAATACAGAAAACTCTCTTGAGCTTATCTTGGTTTTGTTTGTGCTCTATTTTCATTTATCATGATAGTATTGCATGTCATGCTCTTGTTCATGTGTTGGTGGCTCTTTCCATGTGGGTGGTGAACACCGCATTATTGGTATGTAGATCCCACTTTAAATGCCTACATCAACTCGATTGTGGAGTATGGTTGTAGTCCACCTGCAAGGTAATCAACTATGCCCAAAGTTTAGTGTGAAATAGCTCACAATTCCTAGATCTGCATCTATGGCCAAAGTTGTTGCATGTATTTGGCTCGTAGACCAATCCTTTCTTATCATTCTTTCTCAATGGTATCTAGTAATGGATTATTAGACTTTAGATATGCCTATGGTTCTTAGTAACCAAGTTTGAGTTGGTTGTAATCTTCTCAATGATTAAACTAATGGGGATTGTGGTGATTGAGGCTATGACTTGGGACCTAGCATCTTACAATGGCTTCTACATTGATGATGTGAACACCTTTCCAATTTGGTGACTAAATGTCTCATACGATGCATTGGCCCTTCATGACGGCTTTGTTGTTTCTAGTTTTTGTTGCATTTGTGCACTTCATCAAGGATTTTCTAAATGGTGGTTTATCTAATGTAGACTCAAGAGTGTGTCTTCCCCACACCAATTATTAATAGATCCTAGGGTTTAGCTTCTCCTCAGGACAAGCTACTCCATTTCCTAGGGTTGGTGATTTGGAAAGGGATTTCCTTCGTTCTATAGTGACCTCATCCAAACTATGTTTTTTTTTATGTTTGTTGCAATAGGTTTTCTCTTGCTAGTGACTATGATTCTTTGTTTATGCAATATACCCTTCTTTTGTAAAAGTTTTGTTTAATGGATTTTAAAGGAAGCATTTTATCATAAGTATTTATTAAAAACCCCCATAGAGAAGAAAATGGAACCAAAAAAAAACCTACAATGTGTCATCATTAATGAAATGATAACATAAAAGCTTTCTTATTGGAGAAATATTGACAAGGATAAAATCCAGCATAGTCTAATTACACCCTTCAAATTTTCTCTTAAGTGGTGTAGACAATCTTCCAAGAAAATAATTCCTCAGTTTCTTGGACAAAGTCAAGATTCACCCCTATTATGGGACTTGTGGTCAAGGAAATAGGGCTAATGAATATTGAATTAAGTACAAGAATATGGTGGATCTTAGTAAGTGGACAACCAACCTAGTGGGTGTGTGTCTTATTAAAAAAAGTACAAGAATTGTGAAAGACGTATGATTTTTTATTATTGGAATCCGAATGTTGAAGCTTCTCAAATATGGAAGATAATAAAGCAATTCTTCTTTCTTACTAAAGGCCACTTATCTTGGTATTCGAGAAGTAGGAGTTCTATTCAAATTTGGAATGACTATATAATGGCTTTTAAGCTATGAAGATGTATAATGGATCTTCATCACCTCAAAAAGTGGCCTATATAAAATTTCAATCTCATGTTCACATCTCTATGGAGTGAAGGTGCCCCTTCATTCTATAGGGGTTGGAAATCCCCTCCAGACGTCCCAATTCTTTTACAAAATGAAGACACTCTGTAAAAAATATGCTCTGCTTCACACTCTCATTTGCAATTCACTATTATCTGGGGAAGTTCAGAGCACACATTGTGACCCGAAACAAATATGGTTTAATGACTCTATTCCTAAAATAAAATTTTCGTTGATGGTCGATAATAAACTTCAAAAGGTGAGAATTTATCCAAACAAGGGATCTCCAATCCTTCTAGATTTATTTGTTGTGTAAAGAAAATGAAGCATGTTCCCCCTATATTTTCATAGCGCAAGTATGTAGTGGTTTGGTTGTAGCTCCTCGATGAGACATGATCCAAATTTCTCTAAGGTCCAACATCATGAAGCCAAATATTGGGCTTATGGCATAAGGAATATCCAGGAACACTTGAGAAAAAATCCTCTTCTTAAGAAAATCTAGTAGAAATTTATGAGATTGGTATACTAGAAAACATGGCTCTCCAAAACTAACATTATTTTCAACAACAAAGAAAAATCCCCAGCGAGAATTAAATCATTGAGAGTTACTGAAATAGGTCGAGCCCTGAAGGCTCGTAAGAAATTAACATCCCTCATCCATCAAGCAGTTGCATATTACACTTGAACCTCGAAACGAAATCATTAGTTAGTTGGTTTGTTAGAAGGGGAGATACATGTTAATATTTGATGATGCATCCCACGGGAACTTGAGCCTCACATTAATTTTGATTCAAGAGGACTAGAGAAAATACAATTTACATGGAACATAGGCCAATCCACTAATGACCAAGGAAAAGCATAAGCAAATCTTAAAAAATTAAAAGGACTTCAATTACTGAAGGTACTAACCTCTAAGGCTATTATTGAAGTTAAATAATCTACCCTAATGATATCTTCTCTCCAAAAATTCATGCTTCCAAGAAATCCCAAAATCAAATGCAATATGTTCAAATGCCTAAAAGTCTCAAACTCCTTTGAGCCCCATAAATTGGCTTGAGTAAGTAAGTTTTAATAGGAATGGAGTTGCCATTGTCGAAAGGGAAATAAGTTTTTCCAAGGGAAATAGGTTCTAGAATGCAGACCACAAAAGGAGAATCCAAAATCAAAATATGGATTATGGTCCCCTGAAACAAGATGCATCTAGTATAGAAACCTAAATAATCCAAGAGAAGTAGAGGTCTCAAGCAAAAGGAAATTGATTCTCATGTCAGGTCCTCCACAAAAGCCAACTTTCTCCATGTTTTGGAGGCTTCTTGGCCCTCCTATGGTACCCCTTGGCTCTCCAAAAGGGCACCATTTGCCCTTCAACTCAAAACATTCAACACCTTGGTCATGGAAATATTTGAAAGGAGTTTCATCCACATGCGAGTTATAATGCATTTACAAATTTGGAGACATATAAAATGCACCTTAATGGAGGTTGGGGGATTACATCACAATTCATTCAGGATACATGTTGCATGTATAGTGTCCTTCTACGAGGACATGGAATTGAGTGGCTCCACCATGGTTGGATCAGTGTTGCAAATATCAGACTTTTCCAAAAAAAAAAAAATGCTTTGTTGATATCTCCCCCGATATTTCCAATAAATCTCTTTCTAAACCCTCAAAAATATATTCCCTAAAATATATTTACAACCGTTTGGGTTATATTTTAAATGAGGGATTAGGATCAACACTTGCAGCTCCACTAATATGGGTAATACTACTAATTACCCCTCTAATACTGGTGTAGGAAGGAAATCTCAATATAACAAAGGTTATATAGCAAGTTCTAAATATTTTTCGTTGTGTATTTTATCTACTTAGTGTTATAGAAATGGGAAAGGTGTTTTATTTAGGAGCCATAATGGTGGGATTAGGATTTGATGCACCATGCGGACAAATGGAGCAAAGGTAAACTAGCCCTTATCAAGTTTTTTTATCTAGTTGAAAGAGATAAAATTTATATTAAACAACAAGCTCGAAGAGGTGAAGAGGATGAAAAAACTTGTACTCAGAGGCAAAGGTTGACTCTCAACAAACCATGAAATATCCTTGAGAAATTAATTCCCATATAGATGTAGCTCTCAACCAAATCTAGGGGTTAGAGGCCAAAATTATTTACTTTGAACATAGAATGGAGCCAAGAATGAACATAATGGATAAAACTTATTTTCTGGAATAGTCACCATTTCTAGAAAAAATGTTGGAGAATGAGGGGAGGTCCCTTAAGTAAATATGAGAAACCATATAATATATCCCCAGGAAATAGGCAGACCCTAAGGGATGAGGAATGACATGGTTCTAAGAGCACCAATAGTTTCAATCAAAATGTAAATGAAGTCATTTAAATTGATAGAAAGGAGGTCGAGAGATTTAAATGTCTTATTTGTTCCTTTTGTTGTCTTGTTTCATTTTGGATGGCTCAAAATGGTTTTAGTCTATTAAAATTTTGTATGACTATTCAAAATCAAAACTAGAATCTCTAAAAATGGTTGATTCAATCATTAATTTCTCTATTGCACTATCAAATAATGCCATAGACTATTCAAATCAACACTATAATTTGTAAAAATGGTTGATTAAATCATTAATTTCTCTATTGCACTATCAAATAATGCCATAGTTTTATACATTTCATATCAAGGGTTTGTGATTATAAAGAGGATAAATGGAAACCGAACTCTAGGCAACACCAGATTTACTATAAATTTTTATAGTAAGTGATAAGGATATTCCATTTATGTTTTATGAAGACATCTTATACTTGTTAAGAAAGAACTCAAGTCCCTCCATAAACTAAGAGATACCTATTTTGTACATTTGTTAATTCTAAGCAATCGGAATTTGACCAGCCCCCAAGGGTGCAACTCAATTGGTGATCATTGTGATAATGAAGTGTCATGTACCAAACTCGGATGCGGGTGTCAACAGTGGCATTTAAATGATAAGACGGATCGTCAGCGGGTTGGGAAGCCATCTGGCTACTTGCTTCGTCCTGAGAGCCCACCGTAGAGGGATTAACAACACCTTGCAGGTGACATTTATTGACTCCGAAAGCTGTGACGAGCTCACCTCCTTCAACATCATGGCCCCTGCAAATCGTTCTGTCAATCCTCCTCTTCTCCATGGTGTTTGTTCTCCGCAAGTGGCTGAACTGTGTATCAGAACTGCAACAGGCAGTCGCTGCCTGATTCTCCCTTGTCAGGATTTTGGTAATGGTTTCCATTACTTGCATTCCCGTCATTGTCTCCTAGATTGTGGCTCGCCCACCCCTGCTCACGCTCAGCGTTGCCTTTCTTCCAATTCCTCCACTGTCAATTTAGCTTACATCTATGCCATGGCTCGCCTCAGGCACCACATGCGCAGTAGACATGGAGGAACGCGTGGAGGTTTTATCTGCTCGCAAGCTTCAACCAACTCCGCCTCTGATTCCCCGAACTCAACTACTAAAATGCCCAACCCGCTCATTTACCCCACTCATCGCTACCCGAATACCAGAAGTGGTAGAGGTAGGAGGGACAATGTTGTCCACACTATGGATCTCCCACTTCCTCCTTTTTCTGCCGCTCACAGCACCCAATTTCGCTTCTGCAATGCCTTAAATAGGCCTACAATCACTGCAACCATCACAATTTCCTTTAAGGAAGAGTCTACGACGCAAGCTCCTCTGTCAAGTCGCAGGAACAAGAAGAGCAGGGAAGTGCCTAGTAGTTATGGGATCAGCAACAAGTAGCAAGGTGAAAGTAGCAAGGTGAAAGCAGCAAGGCTCTGCATGGCAAAGCTAATGCTGGTGACACTTTTGGTGAGGAGGACAAGCATAATGGCACGAAAGCTTCAGGCAACAGGCAGAATGACTCTGGTGAGCGACAGATGGATGCAGAAGGCACTGTGGAAGCTCCACCTGCTCAGGGTCGAGGCGCATCTGAAGCGGATGATGATTGGTATCAGTTTGCCTGCCGGATTGAGGAGGAGCCAGCTCCGGAGGAACCACCGGCCTAACACGTGGCCTCATGCAAAGGTCTCCGGCTCCCAGGTGGATACGTCTCACTGTTTTGTGGTTTCTTGGTCTCATGCAAAGGTGTCCGGCCTCCAGGTGGATATGTTTCATTGTTTCGTGGTTTTGTGGTCTGGGTGTGTTCTGTTTCTACGCCATGTGTCTTGGATCCTCTGGTTGAATCTCCGCCAGGTGGACATGTCACACTGTTTCTTGGTTATGTCCCTGTTTTTTGGTTCTAGAATTGCACTCCTTTTTGTTCATTTTGGAAAACCAAGGTCTACTTTGAAATAGTTTTTCTGGTTCAATGGCTGGTTTCCCCCATAACAGGGGCAGTCTTTAAAACTTCTTGGACTGGTTTCCCCTCTGTTGGGGCAGTCCATTACAAACAGTTTCATTTTGTGATGATGACTGATGTTTAACATCTTTGAGTTCAGGTCTCTCTGTAATTTTTTGTATCATATCAATAGATCAATACTACTTAGAAAAAAAAAAAGTGTCATGTACCAGGAGATTTAAGGTTCAAATCCCCCCCACTTTACCCATGTTTACAAAAGGGGCATACTTAGGCACCTATAGGTTATATTGATAGTGGTTTGAATCAACAAGGCATCAAACAAGTACAAAAATGACCCATTTGCCAATTCCTCTAGTCATATTTCAACATAATCATGTTAGTGAAACTAGGTTATTGTAAAATGGCTACAAAAAAATCATTGATTTCCATTTTTCCTAAAAGAATTCACCCAAATTTCATAGGATAAAAATATTTTACCTTAAAATTTACCAAAATTCTATAGAGACTATATAAAATCATTAGAAATTGAATTTTACAAAAATACCACCAAACATTTTACAGTGTGCATATTAAGGGCTAGTAAGATTCTCTAAGGTTTCTAAACTTTAAGATAAATTTACATCCTTAAAATTTTCCCATACTAGAAATATTTTTAAAATTTAATACAGAAATTTGGAATAAGTTGTTGGTCGTTGAAGAAAAATATTGCACATTCCTTACCATTTCCTCATTATTGAAACACGTTTGATTTATATATTTTGAATAATCATCACGATATTTTATATTTTACTAATATCATCTCATGTCAAACAATCCAATCTGTTTGATTACTCAAAATGTGAGTATTCCATCAATAATTGGGAATAGAGAAGGAAAACATGCATTCATAAATTTTCATGAGTTAGAGTTGGATTACTGCAACTTTATGCACATGAAAAAACATTTCATGGGATAATAGTTTAGTCCCACGAGACTAACCAACCTATATTCATCTCAACCCCGGATCTATCAAGTGTCAAGAGATCAAATCCCTTGGTGAATTTTTTTTTAATTATCAAATATATCAAGACTAATTCCATAGAATTCAAAACTCAGAACACATGAAAATATGGATATGTAAAATTTCATTTTTTATTATTGTTAAAATATTTATATTTGAATTGTAACAATGTTTCTATGCAAATAACATATATATGGTATTTCTATTTATATGTAAATCTAATTCTCTTTTTATCTCTCTATATACTATATAGTAGTTTTTTTATATTATGTGTACATATCAAATCTTTCTTCAATATATCTAGAGATTTTTTTTATTTTTTTATTTATATATCTATATTCAACTAATATATAATTTCACTAATATTATTTGTTATATATGAAATCATAGTCAAAAATTGTCTTCACACACCCTCATTCCAAATTTGAAATTATCATACTCAATGAGTTCCAAATTTGAAATTATTATACTCAATGAGTAGTGTGTTACTTAATGACATCTAGCATCCATAAAAGCAAACTCAAAGCTTAAGGGGCTATCGGCCTAATATTACACTCATCCACTCACCAATATCTCGGATCAGAGGAGATCACCATAATACTCCTGATCACTCTATATCCATTTTGGAGAAGTAAATTTTATAGAATGATTCCAAAGAGGATGAAATTTCTTTCCAGCACTAGATATGTGAGACTGCATAAGTGCCAAGTGCAGACAAAAAAATTCTCATGAAAACAAAACTAGAGTTAATCTGTTGCGAAATAACTTTACGTATTTCTCCCATGAGGAGAATAGAAGATAGCGAATAAATATGTGGAGTGCCCCTGTAAAACGAAATTATTCAAAACCACCATTGAGGCACCATAAAAATGATGTAATCAGTACCTCAGCAGCCATTGGAAGGAATGCTTCCGATGAAATATAATAGTATAATTGAAACATGGAACTGTAAGTGATTAGTGGCTTGCAATGTTATCCGATGAACCTCCTTTTAGTGATCTAATGCAATTTCGAAGTCATTTGGATCTTGTCTGAATAGATTTAGGTCTGGAAGCCTTCCGCTCCATTTTCTCCCTTTTGCGACGATTTTTTTCATCCTCTGGCTCCTCCTATAACAAAATCAGGCCAACCAAGTATATTCACCATTCACATACATTGGTGGCTTAATGAATGCCAATTTCCAACTCATCGAGGAGCTCTGGAAGAATTCCTTGGAAACATCGAAAAGTTTATACGCAGCAAAAGCAGGGATCTAATTCACACATTTGTCTCAAGAAACTTATAACAAGACTGCATGGATTAAAACAGATATGTTTCAGAAATTGTTGATGCAACTGGCAATCATTCATAATGTTCTATACATGTAGGATAAGGTTCCTATGACGGCTGGGGCGGATGGCTTTCGCTCGTTCGATCCCTGTGGAGGACCCCTTGCTTCCGCGATATATATGACGGTTTTGCCGTATAATCAGCTGGTTTCGGCTGTATCTTTGACTGGCTTCGGCTATAATTGTAATTTGGCTTCGGCCGTATTTTATTGTAATCTGAGGGCTTCGGCTATATATGGATTTCTCTCTGAAAAAAAGGTTCATCCTATGATTGATGCAGAAGCAATGACACCTAAAACATATGATGACTTATTGAGGTTGATATTGCAAATATCAAAAATCAAAGGAAACACTAAATTATGACGGGTGATTATTGTTTGACAACAATGTAGAATACTACTCAATTCTACTTTAATAAAATTACGTGATGCTGGTTTATTGCAATTATATCATACTGCACTAAGAGTATCACTGTAAATGCCAAATATGATATGTAACGGTTTTGTTCTCCCAAGATCACACATTCTGGTCTCCTCGACACATATTTCTCTCTGGAAGAGATTATAAGACAGTGTATTGAGTCTTACATTTCAATGAGCTTACTCGGGGAGTCCTCTTCCTCCCCTCGTTCTGCTTCTACTTTTAGACCCGATGTGCTTTAACGCTAACATTTCATGATTGACATCCGTTTTTTGGTTCATTTTTTTATTACTATTATCTAGCTCTTTAGCTTCTTTGCTTTCCATGTTAGGAGTTCCTTTGAACTCCTACGTTCTTACATTGGTTTTATTTCTGAGTAACATTGACTTATTATTGTTGTCATTCGTTGGATGTTAATAAAATTGTCTTATTTTATTAGAAACATACATAAATATTGCAAATCCAACTAGTCGATATGCCCACTCACAGCAGCGACCCCTCAGGTCTTTTGGCGAGTCGGCTGACCCCTCAGGCCGAGGCGGGTAACCCCTCAGGGCATTGGGTGAGTGGCGCTGCATGCAGCTCCATCCACCCAGGTATTCCGAGGGCGCTGGGTGAGTGGCGCTGCATGCAGCTCCACCCACCCAGGTACTGCCAGGGGCACAATTTTTGTTTTTTTCTTAATTAATTTGTTGAATTGTTTTTATAATATTTATTTTTAATTTTTATATATAATTTTTTTAATTTACTTTTTTATTATTTTTTTTTTTTTAATGGTTTTTTTATAATTTAATTGTATTTTTTATTTTATTTTTATTTTTTATATTTTTTATTTTTATTGGTTTTTTAATTTTACATTTTAATTTATTTCCTTATTTTTTACTTAAAATTTTATAATCATTTTTTTTTTAATTTTTTTTCAAATGTCATCATTTTGATATAAAATTCATTAAATTTGTTATTTTTCCAATTCTGTTAATTCAAATTTTCCATAAAAATCTTTTATTTTAACATGTCATTTTCGCGAAAATGTTGTAAAATACATTTTTTTTAATTATATCTATATGCAAAATGTGATTTTTCATTCAGATTTTAAAATTATTACTTTTTAGTGACAATTATTTATGTATATTGAAATATTAATTAACGATATATAAATATATAAAAAAACAACTAGTCTCAAAATATTAATTCTATTATTTTTTTAATCTTTGCAAAAAAAATAAAAATTTCATTATTAAAAAACATTGCAAAGGAAAACAAAAAACAAAAATTTGGAAAACCCTTAAAAACCAAATATCTTAGGACGACAAACATGAAGATGAATAAGACAACATAAAAAATGGTTAAATAATCAATATTTAAAACTAAAAATTATGTACACTTAGAACATAAGAAAAATTGAAATGTCAAAAAATGTCTTGAAAAAATTGTTCAAGTTTTTCAAAATCCACATGAAAATAACTAACATTTAAAATAAATTATCTACACTTAATGCATTAGAAAATTTAAAGTGTCAAAACTAAGTCCTCTAAAGAAAGGGGTTGATGTCGCATCAATACTTTTCAAAGTTAGCATGAAAATCACTAGCATTTAAAAAAAATGTTCATACTTGATACATAAGAAAATTTAAAGTGTCAAAAATATGCTCAAAAAAAAGTGTATCTGAATCAGCATCTTTCAAAATCAGATAATTTTTTGCTACTTCAAAAAAGCGGGTACTCAGTATAGTTCTCGTTTGATAGTTTCCATTGTTAATTTTCTGTTTTATTTCATTTTAATGTGTTTCATAGTCTATCACACACTCAAAAGTGGATTGATTCAACTATTATATAACCCTTTATAAGAATGTTTTCACTTCTTTTCATTAAAGAAATTTTGAGGACAAAAATGGGCCTCAAAACAAAAATGTGCAACAAAAATAAACATTATAAGAACTAATATGATTTGATATATGATATCAACCATGGGGCATGATTCACCATTTTTGGAGTTGACAAAAAAAAAAAAAAACTATTTTTTCAACTTATCTACCTATGATTTTACTCAAATTTCGAGTGAAATCACTCACTGGATGCATAATTTAATTGTTCATTCAAGGAGTACACATATTGCATACTTTCGATGGACCCTAATACACAAAAAAAAAAGTGAAATAGTGACTACAATGCAATATAGAAAACTCTCAAGTTTATCTCATTTTTTTGTGCTCGATTTTCATTTATCATGATAGTATTGTGTGTCATGCTCTTGTTCATTTGTTGGTGGCTCTTTCCATGTGGGTGGTGAACACCGCATTGTTGGTAGGTATGGCCCCTTTGACTCATATATGCTTGGATCCACACTTTAAATGCCTACATAACCTCGATTGTGGAGTATGGTTGTAGTCCACCTATAGGGTAATCAAGCATGCCCAAAGTTTAGTGTGAAATAGCTCACAATTCCTAGATCTACTTCTATGGCCAAAGTTGTTGCATGTACTTGGCTCATCGACCAATATTTGCTTATCATTCTTTCTCAATGGTATCTAACAATGGATGATTAGACTTTTGATATGCTTATGGCTCTTCGTAACCAAGTTTGAGTTGGTTGTAATCTTCTCAGTGATTGAGCTAATGGGGATTGTGGTGATTGAGGCTATGACTTGGGGTCTAGTATCTTACAATGGCTTCTACATTGATGGTGTGAGCACCTTGACAATTTGGTGACTAAATGTCTCTTACGATGCATTGGCCCTTCATGACAACTTTGTTGTTTCTAATTTTTGTTGCATCCTTGCACATCATCAAGGATTTTGTAAATGGTGGTTTATCTAATGTAGCCTCAAGAGTGTGCCTTCCCCACACATATTATTAATAGATCATGTGGTTTAGCTTCTTAGGTCAACCTACTCCATTACCTAGGGTTGGTGATTTGTAAAGGGGTTCCCTTCGTTCTATAGTGGCTTCATCCAATCTATGTTTTTTTATGTTTGTTGTTCTAGGTTTTCTCTTGCTAGTGATTATGATTCTTTGTTTATGCAACACACCCTTCTTTTGTAAAAGGTTTGTTTAATGCATTTTAAATCATAAGTATTTATTTAAAAACCCCATAGAGAAGGAAATGGAACAAAAAAAAAAACCCACAATGTGCCATCATTGATGAAATGATAACATAAAAGCAAGTTTCTTGTCGGAGAAATATTGACAAGGATAAAATTCAGCATAATATAATTACACCCTTCAAATTTTCTGTTAGGTCCCTATAATACTAGTGATTACCCCATTACTATTGTCATTGTATCCTGTATTGTTATTATTGTGCCCCATAGAATCTCACTAATATTATTTTTGTGCCTTTATATTATTATTGTTAGGTCGGATTGGTTATATTGTGACCCCTTAGACTCCTATATATAGAAAGGAGGTTTTGTCATTTGTATCATCCAAGAATTGTTCATTTGTGTAATGTAAAGGAGGTTGCACCCTCGAAGAGGCTGAATTCTAAGGCATTGATCTATCTTTTCTATCTTTTTGTGAACTGGTTTCATAACATTTCATATCAGAGCTTTGGATTCTAGGGTTTCTCTGCTCCAAACAGGTCATCGTGGAATTTTCGCTATAACTTTTTTTTTGTGATGTTTCAGAAGCGAAAAAAAAAAAAACCATTTGAGATGAAATCTTTTTGAACCTCGGGTCCAAATTTCATATCTTATCTCATTATATTTTCGGAGATATGATTTGAGTAAGTTAGGGTTTTTGCAAGCTGCAGAATTTCATCTAAAATAGGTCATCGTGGAATGTTCACTATAACTCTTTCTCTACGAAGTTTCAGAAGCTAAAAAAAACCCATTTGAGAAGAAATCGGTATGAACCTCGGCTCCAAATTTCAAATCCTGTCTTGCTATATTTTCGTAGATATAATCTGAGGAAGTTAGGGTTTTTTGCAGACCCCTAAATTACATTCCAAACAGGTCACCCTGGGAAAATCGTCATAACTTTCTCTCTGAGTATCAGATTGAATTTTAGTAAGAAGTTGCAGAAAGATGACGGACTGAAGTTTTTTGGGTACCATTTCCAGAACCTAAGGTTGAAACAGTGACCCACGGCACGTTGTACAAGTTCGCTCTACTGAACAAGTCTATACTCAGGTCATCATGGGAGATTTGGCATAAGTCTTCATTGGAGAATCCAATCTTGATCAGAATTGCAGAGTTAGAAATATTACTCAGAGGGTTACTGTAGGAAGAAATTTCAGACCTTGGAGATCCAAAAATTACATAAATACATCAGATTCAATATCAAGCTCCTACAAAGTGAAAAAAAAAAAAAGGTGTGTAGTTTTTTTTTTATTTTTGCATAAGCTTGGTTTGAAAAATTCGTTTGAATGAATTCAAATGGCATATTGAAGCATTATTATCGGTAATTTATGCCCCAAAGAAAGAAAATGGAAACACCTAGTAAACAACCTGAAAGCTCTAGCACGACTCATGAAGAATAGGAAGAAATGCAACATAATATATCAAAATTACAAGACCAAGTGCAACAAATGTCACTCGCACAAAAAGTAACAGAATCTAAGATGGATGGTTTAAAGAAATATGTAGAAGCTAAAATGTATGGCGTGGAAGCTAAGATGGATGGTTTAAAGAAAGGCGTGGAAGCTAAGATGAACGAAGTGGAAGCTAAGATGGAAGGCATGGAAGCTAAGATGGACGATTTGAAGACAAATTTGAAAACAGATTTAAAGACAAGCATGGAAGATTTGAAGACAGATTTGACAAAGTTTCTACAAGAAATGCTTACTAATGGCGAAAGGGTAGTAAAGGAATCTCACAGTGAGAACAAATTAAATGTTAATCATGATTTCATAGACTCTAACGTTGGATCGAAGAACCACAATGTTCCAAAGATCGATATGAGAAAGTTTGATGGCAAGAATCCCGGAACATGGATACTACAGATGGAGCAATTTTTCAATCTCCATAATGTGCAAAACACACAAAAGGTACGCATTGCAACTTTATATTTGGAACCAAATCAGTTTGTATGGTATCGATGGCTTTTCTCTTGTAAACAAATTGTCACTTGGGCTATTTTTACAGATGAAATGATAGCACATTATTAGGATACAAAAAGCAACACTTTTTTAGCCAATTGATAAATCTCAGACAAAATGGTTCAATGATGGAGCACATTGAGGACTTCCAAAAATTGAATATAAGGGTAAAAGATATTCCAGAGGAGCATAGGATTGATGTGTTCATAGGGACTTTAAAATATAACATCCAACATGAGGTTCGCCTTTGGGAACCAAATTCATTGGAGAAGGCATTTAGGTTGGCAAGAAAAATGGAAAGCAAAATTATGGAAACAAGGAAGCCTACCACTCACAATCATAAAGATAGAAGTGTTGCTACCCCTAGCCATCCACAACCTACAAGGTTGACACCACAACAATTAGAAGAAAAAAGAGAAAAATGGCTTTGTTACAGTTGTGATAGCAAATACACTAAAGGTCATCAGTGTGCTGAGAAGAAATTATTTTACATATATTGTGAAGAGGAGAAATAAAAGGAACAAGAAATGTCAAAAGAAGAGGATATACACCAGGAACAAACCCTAGAAAAGGAAGAAATGAATCTGACCATATCTTGTAATGCATTGGTTGGAATTACCACTCCTCAAACTATCAAGATAGAAGGGCATATCAAGAAGAGAAAGGTAATAATGTTGATTGATTCGAGAAGTACCCATAATTTTATCAATTGTAAGATAGCCAAGGAATTGAATTGCCTCCTATATCCAGCACCAGAGTGTCAAGTGATGGTTGCAAGTGGAAAAACCATAAATTGCTCAGGAAAGTGCCATAATATCAAGCTATCCATGGGAGAATATGTATTAAATAGCCCAATGCTTTCTATTCCAATGGGTGGTGTTGATGTTGTACTAGGAGTCCAATTGCTACAATCCTTGGGTACAATAGCTTTTAATTTTCAAGAAATTTTCATAAAATTTTCTGCAGAAGGAAAGGAAGTTGAATTAAGGGGGTATCGCAGGGAAACCGAGAAAGATAATCAGCTCTAATGGAATGAAAAAGATTCTAAAGAAAGAACAACGAGGCATAATTGCACAATTATGTTCACTAGAGGTTCCCAGATCGAAATCATCCATTTCTCCAGATCTCCAAAAAGTCTTGGACAATCATTCCAAGGTATTTGAGACTCCTAAAGGCCTCTCACCTATTCGTGATCATGACCATGCTATCAATTTGATTCCAGGAATTTTTCCTCCAAACATCAGGCCTTACAGATATCCCTATGTCCAAAAGAGTGAAATTGAACATATGGTTGCAAAAATGCTAGAGGCTAGTATAATTCAACCTAGTCAAAGTTCTTTCTATGCTCCAGTAGTATTGGTTCACAAGAAGGATGGATCATGGCGCATGTATCCAGATTATAGGGAACTCAACAAGCATCAATGTAAACTTTGAAACGGGAACTGATACTATTACCCATTTCGTAGAGATAACAAAAAAGTGACCTGATTTTGAAAAGGGGTGATGCAGAACACACATGTTTTCTTTAGAGCATAGTTTTTGGCACTTTAATTTTTTTATGTACATTACGTTTTAGAATGGTAGTGATTTTCATGCTGATTTGAAAAAGTCAGTATTCTGCATCAAACCCTTTTTTTAAAAGACCTGTTTTTTGGCTTTAAATTTTCTAATGTATAAAATGTAAATAATTATTTTGTAAATTTGATAATTTTTTAAGTGGTCGTTTTCTTCATATTTTCTTATTTTTTATTTTAATTTTAATTTTTTTGTAGTGAGGTTTTTATTGTTTTGCATTTTTAAATTAGAAAGTCGATATTTTGAATTTTCGATATTCTACATATTTATACATCCTTAGTTAATTTTTCAATCCACATGAAATAATTGTTTCTAAAAAAAATATTTTTTAACAATAGACATAAAAATAACCATTTTTAACATAAATATAACTAAAAAACTACACGTTTTGATAATTTTTTGCTAGAATTGACATGTCAAAATCACAATTTTTATACGAAAAATTTAACTAAAAATGGTTAAATAATAGTTTTTTTTTATGAATTTCATGTCAAAAAAATAATAATAATCACTTTTTTTTTCAAAAAATAATGATTAACTTAAAAATCAATGTGAAAATCACATATTACAAATATTGAACGCATAACAACCCTAATTGAGTGTTTATTCTTCTCATAAAATGTCAAAGTCAAAACATTGCAAAGCTTGATTTCCAAGCATAACTTAAATTTAATCAACAATGTCACATAATCCAAACTCTTCGTCCTATAGAGTTTCATCATTGTCTTCTTCTACAATATTTTATGTTTCCTTTTGCTCATTTTCCTCTTCTAATGGATCTTTGATGTCTGCGACTCTCCCAATGTATGTCTTTCCAAACATTCCATGTAATGGTGGTTGGGGTTCCTTTACCTTTTTCGCCACACACGATTCACTAAAATCCCCTTTCTTCAACCCAATTTCTTGCATTGCATCTGGAAGAAATTGAAGAGCATTAATTCTTTGCTGAATGAAATTGCACTGTACTGGATCTTTTTCAATTGCAATGCAATTTCTTCCTTTTTGAAGGCAACATGTTAGTGTTGTACCTAATTATCAAGCACAAAAGAAATAATGAACTAAATTAGTACAATGACATATTAATTAAAAAATAACATATTGAAATTCAATTCCATATAATAAAACTTGAGCCAGAAAATAAATCCAGAACCCAATCTCCGTCATTTGAACATATGTCTATAAGATAGTTAATCAATAATTGTGGTTTTTGATAAATGTTAACTATCTCTCCTTTTGCTTCTTTGTCTTCATATGTTAGTTTTCTCACAACAGCATCATAAGTTAATATTTGGCTATGACTCTTTCCGTCTACCTGATTAAAAATCATATACATATGGATATCATCGTTTGTCCAACTATCAATATGAATGAACTTACAATCATTTATAAATTGTTGATCTTCATTGTTAAGAAGATTTGACTTTTGTTTATAACATGAAATAGTAAAAATTCAATTAACTTGTACATAAATAAATTTTTCAACATTAATCAAATATACATTTTAAACGTCTTACCATGTAAGCTGCATCCTTGAATTTGTTTTCCCCTTTAAGCTTGACAATATCATTGCCAATTGTGTGTCTGAATGAAATGTCACAAATCTCCATAATGGTGATGACGTGACTTCTACAAATCCCGCAACCACTTTACTAAGAGCTTGATAAGTATAAGGGTCACTATCATAGTCAAAGTTTGGAATATTGAAACCAAGGGGAATATCTGCAATGACTAGGGCATAATCCCTTTTAGGTATGAGTTTAGCAATGTCTTCACAGTCGCCTTGTATTACTTGATATTGAATAGTGTCTAGCCCATTCCAAATGAAATGATTAAGAGTTGGATCAAGTTGAACATTCTTAATACGTTGCTTCCTCAATCTTTCGATCTTTACTTTTTCAATAAAGGTTTTGAAACTATCTGGAGCTCTATTATCATCCTTCCTCGTCTTTTATAAAATAAACAAATATATGTGTAAGTTATAAATTAAAAATAGTACACAGGTGAATAAAAACGAATGTATAAATCAAGATACATTTTTAAATGCAAGACAAAAAGCTTTTAATGTTGATGTAGAACTTGAATCTGGATAGTTGCGTACAACATCATCCCAACTATCTTCATTCAACAATCTAACCAATTGTTCTTGAATTTTCATGTAAACTTTGTGACTGCACAGATAAAGTAACAAAAAGTTAATATGATGATATGTATAACAAATACTACCAAGAACAACATGTTTTATTTAAAATATAATTATAATCTAGAAATAAATAAAAATAATTCAACAAAATTACTTTTGAAATTCTTCAGACATTTCCTCCAATGATAATTCCCCTGACCTCATACGAGATTTTGACAATTTTTTCATCTTTCACTCCTTGCATTGCCCTCCAAGGTGTGATAGTCATATCGTCTGGAAGCTGCTTCATTTCAGGAGTTGATTTACTGTTGCTACATATCTATGGCTTATACTTTTTGACCCTCTGGTTTTTAATGGCAATGTCTTCCCACATGCTAAAAATCTCATCAATCAACTTCCAAACATCTCCAGTTCTAAATGCCAATTGGAAAATGTTATCAACACCTCTGAATAAATCACTATTTTTGTTGCATTTTCCACCTTTTGAATTGGTTTTCTCTTTAAATTGATAGCCTATTTCCATACAACATTCCTTTCGGAAATCTGCAATAACATTTATCTTATCCCCACCACATTTTTCTTCAAATTCACTATGAATAAATCTAACCCTTTGGATGAAAGTCATAGACATCCTATATCATTATCTGAATTATGATCCCATGCCACTAACTTTGCTTCTGTATCTGATAAACCAGCGTAAATGATACATTTCTTTGTTTCAAAACGTGGGTTATTAGGATCTTCCTCCATCAATTGTCTTTGAGCTTCTACAGAATGGTTCCCCCCAAGCACATAATAATTGTATTCAAAACATTTTGACTTATCAAATGCTTCTTTGTTGGGAACTTGAAGTGGATCAACAAGAAGCACATAAATAACCACATGAGCATATGGATTGTACTTCATCAATGTCTTCAAGTTGTGAACATGCAGATGATGTGGGTTTCTAACTTGATATTGACATTGTCCTTCACTTGCCTTATAGGTTTGCCTGACATTAAGTTGAAATGTACGACCACCATCAATTAAGTTTCTCTTTGTCAAATTCTCTCGAATGGAATTTTGTTTTGTTTTGATAATGCCATTCTATAAATCAGCTCCTGGTGTAATGATTTCTCTGCTTTCTTTTGAAGTTTCACTAGGTTCTTGACTGTTGGTAGTGATTGCTTCAAAATATTCAACTTTATTTTTCTTCGTCATAACATTCCCAACAGATTTATTCTTGGGCATTGTTACTTTTGGTCTTTTACAGCTCTTCTCAGCTCCAATGCCATCTTCAGTAATGGCAACATATGCTTCACTGTCAGTTTCAACTTCATCGTCCTCAAAAGTAACTTGTTTATCCTTGCTAGATTTATCCACCAGAGGCCTTTTTTTCTGATTCTTTGGATGTAGTTTTGTAGCATCATCAATTACTACATTTTGTTTGTTTTCCATATCTTTTTCTAACACTGAGTAAAAACTGCTGACAACTTTCATGATATCATGCTCTATGAAATGAATGCCTCCCAACGTAATCGAACAACTTTCAACAAAATTCTGCCAAACAAAATATCATATGTCAATAAAAAACAAAGTTAAAAAAATATAGTGAGACACTTTCAAGAACGTAAAATACAAATATAAATAACAATACTTACGATGTTTTGTGTCATCTCATTTACAATTTGTTTACACAACTTTGTAGATACATCTCTCGTGTCATACAATGAATATGATAGTCGGTATTTAATCCTTTCATGTGACTTGGGAGCTTTTGTAAGTATGCAAACAACTTCAGTGTCTGGTACCGAACACATATCTATGACTCTTCCCATCACCTCAAAATCTCATTATCACTCAATATATCAATATATAGATATATATTCACATTTGTGCTTTCTCTTTCTTTCACATACCAGATTCTTGAAGGAAATTTCACCTCTTTTGAATTCTTCCAGTCTGAAATCATCTTCTTATCACTTGAGGCACTTGAAAGATTTGTAGCCATGATCTCAGGTGGAATTCGTTCACCAATGTTTCTTAAAAATGCACCTTTAAGAGTCTTTGGTCCAGAAAGATTCACAGAAATTTTCTTTGATGCCATTTTCCTGAAAAATAGAAACACATAAATCAGTAAATAACAAAAACATATTAACTTAAATTAACAACGAAAAAATATCATAATTTTTTTATTTGTATAATCAGAATCGCCCAGCCACCCCTGACGGGCGGGGGGGCGGGTCGGTGGACAGGCGGGAGGTCAGGTGAGGGACGACGGGGCGGGGTGGGCAGCCGGACGGGTGAAGGCGGGCGGGGTCAGCGGGCAGGCCGGGTGGGTGTGGGCGAGAGGGGTACGCGAGTGTGGACAGACAGGCGATGGGTGGGGGTGAGTGTGCGGGGGGGCAGGGTGGGCCGGCCCCCTTGACCCGCCAACCTCCCGATCTCCACCCGCACCCGGCCCCCTTCCACCCCCACGCGCCCACGCCGACCCTCTTACCTCACACGCACCCGCCTCTCCCTCACCCCTCTCGCCCCCCCTCACACACTCCCTCACCCCCTCACACAAACCCGCCTCTCCCCTACCCCTCTCGGCCCCGCACTCACCCCTCTCGCCCCCCACCTAACCGACCGCTCCCACACCTCCCACCTCCTCACACACCCCCTCACACACTAGGCACTCCCGCGCACCCTCACCCACCCGACATCCCCACACAGCCCCGCCCACGACATCCACCTCCCTGCCCACGCTTCCAGCGGCCCTCGCCCTCCCTTGCCCTCCCCTTCTCTACCCGCCCCCTCACCCGCACGCCCTCCGCCCACCCTTCGACCCACCCAAGCCCTCCCCTCACCCGCACGCCGCCCCCTTCTCTCACCCTCTCCCTCCCCCCCCCCTACCCCACATTCTAAAAGGGTATGCATTAACATTCTAATGTAGAAAAAATAAATCACAAATAAAACATTCCAAAATTAACTATGTATATATTATATGAAAGTAGTGAAAATAATAAAATTCTTACATTTTATTATTTTTTTAGTCAAAACCTTCATAGATCTATCTTGATTTTATATCTAATAAAAATGTAGAAGAATAAAAAATCATGTAAACATTTTTTAAACTTTACGCTCAAAATGATATTTACATCTTGATATCTACTAAACCCAAAAATATAATATTTTCAAATTTAAAACAATTTATTTTAATATTTCATTTAATATATGTCTGCTTTTTTAACAAGTACAAAAAAAATATATGTAATAAATAAAAAAATTGAAAATAAAAAAGTATTTGACCGAAAGTAATTATAATATACCGCCAAAGATTTTAAATAAAAAATATATCACCCAGTCAGGCACGAAACAAAATGAACCGTGCACATTAAAAATCTTCGAAAACTTAACCATAAAATAAGTGAATAAAATTGTTTGTAAACAGAAGGTGTATAACAGAAGTTTCCATTCATTCAAAATGAGTAACAACCATCGTGAGTGACAACCCTCCACACCACCCCTCAACCTCCCCCCTCACCCACACACCCTCTCCCTCAAAACCCTTCCCCCTCACCCGCACACCCTCCCCCCCGCGTCCTCCCCCCTGACCCTCCCCCTCCATCGTGCTCTCCCCCTCACTCTCCCCCTCCCTCACGCTTCCCCGCGCCCACCCCCTCACCCACACTTCCCTTCCCTCCCCCTCACACTCCCCCTCAGCCACCCCTCCCCTCGCCCTCCCCCTCACCCACGCATCCCCGCCCTACCCCTTAACCTCCACCTCCCTCACCCCCCCCCACGCCCTCCCCCTCCCCTTCCCTCAGCCCCCCCCCCCCCCCCCGCATCCTCCGCCTCCCCCTCCCCGCCCTTAGCCGGCGCCACCCCAGCGACCCAGGCCCCCGCCAGGGTGGCGTGGTCGAGGCCTGCGCCACCCCGCCCAACCGGCGGCCGAGCGCCCCCCCGCCCGACCGGTAGTTGGGCGATTCTTGGCTGCGCCACCCCGGCGGCCGAGCGATTCCGGGTGGGCCGCCAAGGTGGCGCAGGCCTTGGCCGCGACACCCTGGCGATCTGCCCCCACGCCTGACCGGCGGCTGGGCGATTCACGGGCCACCGGGGTGGCGTAGGCCTCGGTCGCGCCACTCGGATGGCCCGCCCCCCTACCCAATCGGCGACCGGGCGATTCCCGAAATCGCCCAGCCACCGGTCAGGCGAGGGGGCAGGCCGCCGGGATGGCGCAAGCCTTGGCCGTGGGGCACGGGGAGGGGGAGGGCACGGGGCGAGGGGGAGGGAGCAGGTGGGGGAGCGTGTGTGAGGGGGAGGGTGCGAGGGGGAGAGGGCGGGGGGGTGAGGGGGGAAGGGGAGGGGGAGGGGATGGTGAGGGAGGATGCGCGGGGGGGGAAGGGGGAGGGCGCGGGGGAGCGTGGGTGAGGGGGAGGGTTCGGGGGCGGAGGCAGGTGGAGGGCGTGGGTAGGGTGGCTGACGTGGAGGGGGCGCGGGGGGAGGCTGTGAAGGGGTGGGTGAGGGGGAGGTGTGCGAGTGAGGGGGTGGAGAGGATAGATTAGGGGGAGGGTGCGTGGGTGGGAAGGGCGGGTGGAGGGCGGGTGAGGGTGAGGAGGTGAGGGGGAGGGCATGCAGAGGGCGGCTGACGGGTAGGACATGCGGGTCAGGTGGTGGGGAGAGCGTGGGAGGGGACGGTGCATGAGAGGGAGGGCGTGCGGGTGAGGGGGCGTGGGTCGGTGGGTCGATGTGGGATGCGGTTGGGTGGGTGTCGGGGGATGAGGGTGAGGGGGACGGCGAGTGGGTGTGGGTGAGAGGATAGGGGTGGAGTGGGCGCGTGGAGGTGGAAGGGGGGTGCAGGTGGGGATGAGAGGGTTAGCGAATCATGTGGGGATGTGGGGGTGACGGGTTTAGGGGGTTGGTGGTAGGGGATGAGGGTGGCATTGAGGGGGCGGAATGTGGAGGGGGGGGTTAAGGGGGCAGGGGCGTGAGGTGTGGGTGAAGGGGTTGAGGGTGTTGGGAGGGGGAGTGCGAGGTAGGGGGCGAGTCAGGCTGGAGCACCCACCCCGGCAACTCGCCTGCCCCCCGCGGGGGTTGGGCAATTCTCGCCCACCCCGGCAGCTCGCCTTCCCGCCGCGGGGGTTGGGCGATTCTCAGGGGAGTTAAGGGGGCAAGGGTGCGGGGTGTGGGTGAAGGGGGTGAGGGTGTCGGAAGGGGGAGTGCGAGGTAGGGGGCGAGTTGAGCTGCAGCGCCCACCCTGGCAGCTCGCCTACCCGCCGCGGGGGTTGGGCGATTCTCGCCCAGCCCGGCAGCTCGCCTACCTGCCGCGGGGGTTGGGCGATTCTCGCCCACCCCGACAGCTCGCCTGCTCGCCGCGGGGGTTGGGCGATTCTCAGAATCGCCCAACCCCTGCGACAGGCGGGCGAGCCACCGGGTCGCCCCCACACCCCCTACCGCCCCCCCATGCCCTCACACCCCACCCGCTCGCCCAACCTCCCCGCCCACCCCGCGACACCACGGCGGCCCACCCACGGCTATTGGGCGATTGAGTTTGATCGGGTCCACCATGCTAACCACGGATGTAATTGTTATTTTGGCTCAGAAAAATTATTAAAAAAAACAAAAAACAAAAACAAAAACAAAAAAAAAAAACTTTTTCATTAAACTAATTTAATATGAAAATTATCAAGGAAAAAAATTTAACTTACCTTTCAATTGCGAGAATTCTTCGTTGATGGCAATGTCGCTGCTCCACAAATTCACGAGTCTTTCAACGATTTTTCAGAAAACCTGGATGTGATGTGAGTAATAGTGATAATGAAATTTTAATATATAAGTGAAATTATGGAGATGTTTTACTGTACGGTTAATGTGGGATAATTTGTTTTAAAATATTATAAAGCGAATATTGTAGAGTTGTTTTACAACGGGTTAAATGTGGAATTAATTTGTTTTAGAATATATTATAAAAATTTAAAAAAAAAAATCAATTGTTTAGTAAATATTATATACTTTAATTATTAAAATAATTAATGTAGAAGTTGTATTTTACAATTTTAATTTTAATGATTTATTTCATAAAAAAAATTAGTTTACATTTTTCAATAAATTGTAGAATAAAATAATGAAGGTAAATAAATCTAACAACTTTTTGGAAGGAAATATTTTCGTGAAAATTTTTGGAGAGAAATATTTTCGCGAAAATTTTTGGAGGGAAAATTTCGTTCTTTAAGCTATATAATATCTTTAGGAGACTCTCCATTTGTATCATTCAACATCTTCTATTTGAAAGGGATGGATTGTTCTGATAGTGAAGTTTCGATTTATACACCATCAACATCTTCATCGCGTAACAACTCTATTCATATTGATGAATATAGCGAGAATTCTTCTACTATGAATAGAAATTCAATTCTTCCACTTAGTCCTGATTCTAAGGACTATGAGAGCAGCACTAATGAAAGAGGGGATGGAGAATTTCAAATAAATAAAGAGTCACAGATTCCACTTAGTCCTACTTCTAAGGACTATGAAAGTAGCAATGATGAAGAGCATGATGGTGAAGTTCAAAAGAATGGAGTGTCACGATGTCCACTTAGTCCTAATTTTGAGGACTATGAGAGCAGCAGTTTTGAAGAGCATGATGTTGATATTCAAAAGAATAGAGTGTCACGGTGTCCACTTAGCCCTAATTCTGAGGACTAGGAGAGCAACAGTTTTGAATAGCATGATGGCGAATTTCAAAAGAATGGAGTGTCATGGTGTCCACTTAGTCCTAATTCTAAGAACTATGAGAGCAGCAGTGATGAAGAGCATGATAATGAATTTCAAAATAATGGAGTGTCAAAGTGTCCACTTAGTCCTAATTCTAAGGACTATGAAAGCAGTAGTGATGAAGAGCATGATGGTGAATTTCAAAAGTATGGAGTGTCACGGTGTCCAGTTAGTCCTAATTCTAAGGACTATGAGAGCAGCAGTGATAAAGAGGGATGATGAATTTCAAAAGATTGGAGTGTCACGGTGTCCACTTAGTCCTAATTCTAAGGACTATGAGGGCAACAGTTATGAAGAGCGTGATGATGAATTTCAAAAGAATGGAGTGTCAGTGTCCTCTTAGTCCTATTTCTAAGGACTATGAGAGCAGCAGTGATGAAGGACAGGATGATGCACTTAGTCCTAATTCTAATGAGTATAAAGGTAGCAGTGACAAAGGACAGGATGTAGCATCTTCAATAAGTAAACAGTCACATTTTCGACGTAGTCCTATTTCTATGGACTATGAGAGTAGCACTGACAATGCACATGAGGAAGAATATCCATTAAACATCGAGTCATATTTTCCATTCAGTCCGAATTCTAAGGACTACGACAGTATCACTGAAGAAGGGGAAGATGAAGAATATCCTCCAAGTCAATATTTGAAAAGCAGAGCTGATCATAGTGTGGATAAAATTCCTCTTAATGATGATGAAAATCCTTATACAAATAATGATCCAATGATGGAGATGTTGCCAAGAAATATTGTATCGAGGAGTAGGAGCAGACCTTTTCGTATCAATGCAAGTTGTTCTATTTATACAAGGGGTAGAGCAAAATATATGACGAGAAGAAGTTCTATCAGTGCTCTCATTTCAAGTGAATGTTGCCAAAAAGATTGCTTGAAACATATGGATTTCAAATTTGCATTAGAAAGCAAGAAGAGATATTTGTCAATGAATAAAAGCATGCAAAATTCATATTTAGTTGGGTGCATGCAATCTACATTGTCAGGTTATGATTATCATATTGGGACTTTATTTATCTGTAGAAAAGCTTTCAAAATGTTTCATTCGATTGGGAATTTTCGTCTCTCGAGAATTCAAGAAAATTTGGAAAAGGATCCCACATTTTATTCAAAGGTACGTCATAAAAGACAGTTTGGGCCATTATCAAATACTGCAATGTCATGAATGAAAGATTTCTTTTCAAAGCATGGAGAGTGTATGCCAAATAGAGAGACAATACATATTCCAGATAATTTTTCAAGACGAGAAATCTACAACTTATACAAAGAATATGCAGAAGGTGCTGAGGGACATGGCCGGTTTATTACATATCAATATTTTGTGAAAGTATGGAAGAAAGAATTCAACAATGTCTGTATTCCTAAGAAGACAAGGATGGGGATTTGCAGTACATGTGCTTCTCTTAAATAAAAAAGGGACAAATGTGAAGGGTCAGAAAGAGGTAAGCATTCATAACTTTAACTTTTAAAATTGTATAGTCATCAACTATGAAAACATATTTCTTAATGAATTTCTTTTATGTTGTGTAGATTTAATTGTCAAAGAACTTCAGGATCATCGTGAACAACAAACAAACGAAAGGAAGAAGTTGTACAAGCATCGAAAGAAGTGTTATGATAATCCAAATAAATATTTGGGTTTGATAATTGATGGTATGGACCAGAAGAAAACACTTTTACCACATTTTGTTCGCACACCCAAAAATTTACAAGAGGAAAATTATATTCAGTTTCACTTGGTCAGTTGTATGGTCTTCAATGGGAAAATGTTGCCAAGGGTGTACTTTACAGCTCCAAATATTCATAATGATGCAAATCTAACCATAACCATAATTCATGATGTGATTTATCATTGGTCTGGTAATCTTCCTGAAGTTTTGTATCTACAATTGGACAACACTTGCCATGAAAACAAAAATCAGGTTGTTTTTGGATATCTAAACATGCTTGTTGAATTGAGAATTTTTCAAAAGGTAAAGGTTGGTTTCCTTCTTTTTGGGCACACTCATGACCATATTGATCAGATGTTCAGTCGTTTTTCAGTCATATTGAGGAGGAAGCAAGTTGAGAGCTTGCCATCACTAATTGAATGTCTTAAGAAATCATACATGCCAGAACCTACTTGTGATGTGTTGGAAGAAACTGTTGACATGCGAAGGTTTATTCTGGGATCATATGGTGAGGGGAAATGCATTGAACAACTTAATGACATTAGCTTTCAACATCAATTTCGTATCAAAAAAATTGATGGGAAAACACTAATATGGGGCAAGAAGTATTCAACTACTACAGAATGGACACCATAATTAGGTTTGCAATTTTTGAAGTTCATTCCAAATCATCCAATATTTGCATCAAAAATATTGTTATTGCAATCAGTTGGTGAAGTTCAGAATGCACGTAGACAAAATAGAGATATAAATTATTATGATTGCCTAGAAGAAATTAAAAAATGTATTAAATATACATATGAGTACTTTGACATTGTTGATTCAGTTTGGTGGGAGTCATTTTTCAATAATCAAAGTGATGTCATTTCAACAACAACAAATGAAGATATACCTTCGAAAAATCCATTTATTTGGCCACAAAATGTGTCGAATGAACATGAGGAAATAAAAATTATTAAACAGCAACAATCTCAAGGTATTATTAATTCTTCACAGGCAGAGGAAAGAGAGATGTCTATTGGTTCCATAAGGTCTCGTGCACAACGTGAAGCCATGGAAGACCTTTACAGGGGTTCAGTACAGGATATTAAGGAGAGTTGCATGATTGCAGTGCTAACAGATGGAGATCCCAATGGCTATCCATTCTGGGTTGCTAAAGTTATAAAGGTCTTTACAAAAAATGAGGATGTTACAAGTGTTGAAGTACATTGGTATGCCACAAATACACACCCATTCAATAGTGTGTATAAGCCAGAGATGGTAGTTGACAAAAAAAATGGCGGAAAGAGAAAAAGAAAGGGTACAAATATAAATCGTCGCCGCACAGACATTTTAAAATTGGAGGATGTTGACATAGTTGTTTATGACTTCAATTTAACAAAGAGAGGAACTCTTTGCTTCAAGACGATAGAGATTCTGAAAAGGTTGTTACCAGAAGGAACAGTGTTGAGATGGGAGTCTGCTAAAACCAATGGTAGATCTAGAAGAATTTTGAAACCTAAAGTGTTGGGCATGCATGTGGACTCAGATGGGGCACTAGTTGATGAAAGAGAAGAATATGGAACATCTTCGTCAGCATCCAATCACTCATCTGAAGATGTGAATTCTGATGGTGTGCAAGAAAATATGAGTGATTTTGAATAATTGTTTAAGACAGTTTATATAACTGATGTATGCATCGTATCTTGAAATAAAATTAATGATTTCCATATGGTGTTAAATGAGAAGTTATGAGGCATTTTTATGTTGTCGGATTATATGTCTTAATTATAATAATTTTTATTGTTTAAAATATCTACAATGCAATATTAAATTAAAGATATAATGTATGTTTTATTCGATATACAAATAATGACTTTTGAATTCATTTAGTGATGTAATTTGTTCATAATGTCATAGTTTTTTAATTTTATAGTTGAAAAAAATTCAATTTCTTTTGTATCTAGCATGTTATGGTTGAAAACATGTTGAATTTATACTTAGGAAAAAAAATGATATTCTACCAAAAACATTAATATGTTTTTTTTCCTCATAAACAACTTTGTTTGGCACATAAAAATTTGGTTTTACTAGCATTTTTTAAAAAGTTTGAAAATTGACCCTAAAAAAAAAAACATTGTTCCAGTATCATCACTTTCGTTTTGAAGTTATATTTTGCATGAAAATTTCGTAGTAAATTTTGTAGTCACTGCCATTTTTAAAATATGTTCAAAATTGACCCCTAAAAAATAAAATCATCGTTCCAGTATACACACTTTTCATTTTTAGCATTGTTTTTGATGTTTTTTCGGGGTTTTTTTGCCAGAGTTCCCGTTTTGAGTTTATAGTTCCCGTTTCAAAGTTTACATAGTTAAGCTTATTAAAGATAAATTTCTCATTCCTGTCATTGATGAATTATTGGATGAATTGCATGGATCAATTTACTTCACCAAGTTGGATCTTCGTTCAGGATATCATCAAATCAGAATGAACATTGAAGACATTCCAAAAGCAGCGTTTAGAACTCATGAGGGTCATTATGAATTTTTGGTCATGCCTTTTGGCCTTACTAATGCACCTTCTACATCTCAAGGTTTGATTAATTCCATTTTCAAACCCTTCCTTAGAAAAATTGTGTTAGTATTTTTTGATGATATACTAATCTACTGCAAGTCTTTGAAGGATCATGTCCAACATGTTGACATGGTGCTCAAACTATTGGAGGAGAAACAATTATATGCAAAAATCTCCAAATGTTTCTTTGGAGTACAAGAGGTGGAATATCTGGGTCATATTGTATTTCATGAAGGTGTTAAGGTAGAACCTAGCAAAATTAAAACCATTAAGGAATGGAAAATCCCCACATCCATAAAGCATCTACGAGGATTTCTCGAGTTGACAGGGTATTATCGTAAGTTTGTTAAGAATTATGGGAGAATAGCAGCACCTCTAACAACATTATTGAAGAAATATGCATTCTCATGGACTCCAGAAGAAACAAGGCCTTTGAACATCTTAAAGAGGCAATGTGCTAAGCACCAGTCTTAGCTACACCGGACTTCACAAAAACCTTTATTGTGGAATGTGATGCCTCAGGAAATGGAATTGGTGTGTTTTAATGCAAGAAGAAAGACCCATTGCTTTCGAAAGTCATCAATCAAAGGAAACTATTTACACAAATCTATTTATGAGAAGGAAATGCTGGCAATACTACATGCACTTAAGAAATGGAAACCCTACCTAATGGGAAAACACTTCAAGGTAAAAAGAGATCATGATAGTCTTAAATACTTTTTAGAACAAAGATTATCTTCAGAAGAGAAGCAAAAATGGGTCACAAAGATGTTGGGCTATGACTTTGAAATCATCTACAAAAAAGGGAAGCAAAATGTTGTGGCAGATGTACTCTCAAGAAAGGATGAGGATGTGGAAGCATTTCTTTGCGCCATTTCTATTATCCAACTGGATTGGATAAACAAAACAAGGGATGAATGGAAGAATGACGAGGAAGTGTGGGCACTCATTCAAAATATACAACAAGATCCTAGTACATCTGATACATTTAGCTAGAAAAATGATTCGTTATGGTACAAGGATCGGTTATACCTATGTAAGAATTCCCAACTCAAACAAAAGATTCTTAGGGAATTGCACACCTCTCCCTTAGGAGGGCACTCAAAATTTCTAAAAACCTAATACAGGGTTAAGAAGGATTTTTTTTGGGATGCCCTTAAATCGGATATTCAAAAGTTTGTGGCAGAATGTTTGATTTGCCAACAAAATAAAGTTGAAACAATTAAGACCCCAGGACTATTACAACCTTTACTGATTCCAAGCCAACATTGGGAGGAGGTTTCAATGGATTTTATCACAGGTTTACCCAAATCCGAAGGAAAGAGTGTAATCATGGTGGTAGTTGACAGACTTACCAAGTATGCACATTTTTGTGCATTATCTCATCCATTTAAAGCGAGTACAGTTTCTACTTCATTTATGGAAACAATTCAAAAGCTACATGGAAACCCAAAGATTATTGTAAGCGACAGAGATCCCATTTTCACTAGAAATTTTTTAACATACTTATTTTCTTGTCTTGGTACTCAGTTAGTTCATAGCTCATCTTATCATCCTCAATCTGATGGACAAACTGAGATAGTAAACAAATGTTTGGAAGGATATCTTCGTTGCTTTGTATCTGATAAACAGACACAATGGTTCAAATGGTTGCCCCTCGCTGAATGGTGGTATAACACTTCCTTCCATACTGCAACAAAAATGACCCCATTTATGGCACTTTATGGATATCATCCACCATCCATCACATCATATTTAAGAGAAAATTCCAAGGTTCAAGTAGTGGAAGATCACATCGAGCATCAGCAACAAGTTCTCCAACTCTTAAAGGATAACCTCACCTCGGCGCAGAATAGAATGAAACAGCAGGCAGATCAACATCGCAACGAAAGAAGTTTTGATGTAGGTGATTGGGTATTCCTATGGCTACAACCATATAAACAAATGTCCCTCAAGCAAGCTAAGAAGGATAATAAATTATCACCAAAGTATTATGGTTCGTACAAGGTGTTGCAAAAGATAGGTACTATGGCATACAAATTGAAGCTTCCTGCAACTTCCCGAATGCACCCAGTTTTCCATGTCTCATGCTAAAGAAGGTTATAGGTGACAAGATTCCAGTTCAAACAATATTGCCAAAACTTGATGAGGAAGGAAAAATCGTATTGGAATCTGAAGTAGTCAAAGAAACAAGAACTCGACAGTTACGAAATCAATCAATTTCAGAGTATCTCATCAAGTGGAAGAACTTACCCGTTGAAGATTTCACATGGGAGGATGAGAATTTTATACAGAAGCATCCAAAACTACTTTAGCGTTGAGGACAACACTTTTTTGAAGAAGAGGGGCATGTTAGGTCCCTATAATACTATTGATTCCCCCATTGCTATTGTCATTGTATCCCTTATTGTTATTATTGTGCCCCATAGAATCCCACCATTGTTATTTTTGTGTCTTTATATTATTATTGTTAGGTCGGCTTGGTTATATTGTGACCCCTTAGACTCCTATATATAGAAAGGAAGTTTTGTCATTTGTATCATCCAATAATTGTTCATTTGTGTAATGTAAAGGAGGTTGCCCCCTCGAAGAGGCTGAATTCTAAGGCGTTGATCTATCTTTCTATCTTTTTGTGAGTTGGTTTCATAACATTTTTTCTTAAGTGGTGTAGACAATCTTCCAAAAAAATAATTCCTCGGTTCCTTGGACAAAGTCAATATTCTCCCCTATTATGGGACTTGTGGTCAAGGATCTAGGGCTAATGAATATTGCATTAAGTACAAGAATATAGTGGAGCTTGGTAAGTCGACAACCAACGTAGTGGATGAATGTCTTATTAAAAAAATTACAAGAATTGTGAAAGGTGTATGGCTTTTTCTTATTGGAATACAAATGTTGAAGGTTCTCAAATCTGGAAGATAATAAAGCAATTCTTCTTGCTTACTAAAGGCCACTTATCTTGGTATTCGAGAAGTAGGAGTCCTATTCAAATTTGAAATGACTATATAATGGCTTTTAAAGCTATGAAGATGCATAAAGGATCTTCATTGCCTCAAAAAGTGGCCTATATCAAATTTCAATCTCAAGATTCACATCTCTATGGAGTGAGGTGCCCCTTCATTCTAGAGGGGTTGGAAATCCCCTTCAGATGTCCCAATTCTTTTACAGAATGAAGACACTATGCAAAAAAATTTGCTCTGCTTCACACTCTCATATGCAAGTCACTCTTATCTGGGGAAGTTCAAAGCGCACATTGTGACCCCAAACAAATATGGTTTAATGCCTCTATTCCTAAAATCAAATTTTGGTTGATGGTTGATAACAAACTTCAAAAGGTGAGAATTTATCCAAACGAGGGATCTCCAATCCTTCTAGATTTATCTGTTGTATAAAGAAAATGAAGAATCTTCCCCCCATATTTTCATAGTGAAAGTACACAATGGTTTGGTTGTATCTCCTCCATAAGACATGATCCAAATTGTTCCAAGGTCTAGCATCATGAAGCCAAATATTGGGCTTATGGCATAAGGAATATCCAGGAACATTTGAGAAAAAAACCTCTTCTTAAGAAAATCTAGTAGATATTGATGAGGTTGGTATATTGGAAAGCATGGCTCTCCAAAACTAACATTATTTTCAACAACAAAGAAAAATCCCCAGTGAGAATTAAATCATTAAGAGTTACTGAAATAGGTCGAGGCCCAAAGGCTCTTAAGAAATGAACATCCCTCATCCATCAAGCAATTGCATATTACACTTACCTTGAAACCAAATCATTAGTCAGTGGGTTTGTCAAAATTGGAGATACATGTTAAAATTTGATGATACATCCCGGGGGAATCCAAACCCCAAATTAATTTTGATTCATGAGTACTGGAGAAAATATAATTTGAATGGAACATAGGCCAATCCACTAATGACCAAGGAAAAGCATAAGTGGCTATCAAAAAAGTTAAAAGGACTTCAATCACTGAAGGTACTAACCTCTAAAGTTATTGTTGAAGTTAAAGACTCTACCCTAATCATATCTTCTCTCCAAAGATTCATGCTTTCTTAGAAAACCTAAATTCAAATGCACTATGTTCAAATGCCTAAACGTCTCAAACTCCTTTGAGCCCCATAAATTGACCTGAGTAAGTTGAAGTTTTAATAGGAATGGAGATGCCATTGTCAAAAGGGCAATAAGTTTGTCCAATGGAAACACATTGTAGAATGCAAACTACAAAAGGAGAATCCAAAATCAAAATATGGATTATGGTCCCCTGAAACAAGATGCAGCTACTAGAGAAACCTAAATAATCCAAGAGAAGCAGAGGTCTCAAGCAAAAGGGAATTGATTCTCATGTCAAGTCCTCCACGAAAGCCAACTTTCTCCATGTTTTGGAGGCTTCTTGGCCCCTCCTATGGTACCCCTTGGCTCTCCAAAATGGCACCAATTATCCTTCAACTCAAAACATTCAACAACTTGGTCATGGGAAGATTCGAAAGGAGTTTCATTCGCATACGAGTTATAATGCATATACAAATTTGGAGACATATAAAATGCACCTTAATGGAGGTTGGGGGATTACATCATACTTCATTCAAGATACATGTTGCATGTACAATGTCCTTGTATGAGGACATGGAATTGAGTGGCTCCACCACGGTTGGATCAATGTTGCAAGTATCAGAGTTTTCCAAAAAAAATTGAGTTTATGCTTCGTTGATACTTCCACCATTATTTCCAATAAGACTCTTTCTAAACCCTCGACAATATATTCCCTAAAATGATATTTACAACCATTTGCGTTATATTTTAAATGAAAAATGAAGATCGACACTTGCGGCTCCACTAATATGGGTAATACTACAAATTACCCCTCTAATAATGGTGTAGGAAGGCAGACTCAACATAACAAAGGTTCTATAGCAACTTCTAAATACTCTCCCATGTGTCTGTTATCTACTTAGTATTATAGAAATGGTAAAGGTATTTTGTTTAGGAGCCATAATGGTGGGACTAGGATTTGATGCACCATGTGGACAAATGGAGCAAAGGTAAAGTAGCCCTTATCAAGTGTCTTTTCTAGTTGAAAGAGATAAAAGTCATATTAAGCGGCAAGCTTGAAGAGGTGAAGAGGATGACAAAACTTGCACTCAGAGGCGAAGGTTGGCTCTCAACAAACCACAAAATATCATTGATCAATTAATTCCTATATAGACGGAGCTCTCAACCAAATCTAAGTGCTAGAGGCCAAAATTACTCACTTTGAACATAGAATGGAGCCAAGAATGAACATAATGGATAAAACTTGTTTTCTAGAATAGTCACCATTTCTAGAGCAAATGTTGGAGAATGAGGGGAGGTCCCCTTAAGTAAAGATGAGAAACCATACAATATATCCCCAGGGAATAGGCAGATCCTAAGGGATGAGGAAGAACATAGATCTAAGAGCACCAATAGTTTCAATCAAAATGTAAGTGAAGTCATTTAGATTGATAGCAAGGAGAGTGAGTGACTTAAATGTCTTCTTTGTTCCTTTTGTTATCTTGTTTCATTTTGGATGTCTCAAAATGGTTTCAATCTATTAAATTTTTGTATGACTATTCAAAATCATCGCTGGAATTTCTAAAAATGGTTGAGTCAATCATTAATTTCTCTATTGCACTATCAAATAATGCCATAGTTTTATACATTTCATATCAGGGGGTTGTGATTATAAACAGGATAAATGGAAACCAGACTCTGGGCAACACCAGATTGACTGTAAATTTTTATAGTAAATGATAAAGATATTTCATTTATGTTTAATGAAAACATCTTATACTTGTTAAGAAAGAACTCGGGTTCCTCCATAAATTGAGAGATACCTATTTTGTAGCTTTGTTAATTCTAAGCAACTGGAATTTGACAAGCCTCCAAGGGTGCAACTCAATTGGTGATCATTTTGATAATGAAGTGTCATGTACCAAGAGATTTAAGGCTCAAAACCTCCCTAATTTACCCATGGTTGCAGAAGGGGCATACTTGGGCACCTTTAGGTTCTAGTGATAGTGGTTTGAATCAACCACGTGTCACACAAGTACAAAAATGACCCCATTGCCAATTCATCTAGTCATATATCAACAAAAACGAAAAGACTGGAATTTTACACAAATTTCAACTTAATAATGTTAGTGAAACTAGATACTTGTATAGTGGCTACAAAAAATTCTTTGATTTCCATTCTTCCTAAAAGAATTCACCCAAATTTTGTAGGATAAAAATATTTTACCTTAAAATTTGCCAAAATTCTAGAGACTATATAAAATCATTAGAAATTTGAATATTTTTACAAAAATACCATCAAGCATTTTACAGTTTGCATATTAAGAGCTAGTAAGATTCTCCAGGTTTCTAAACTTTAAGATAAATTTACATCCTCGAAATTTTCCCAAACTAGAAATATTTTTAAAATTTAATATACAAAAATTTGGAATAAATTGTTGACAGTTGAAAAAAAATATTACACATTCCTTGCCAATTCCTTATTATTGAAACACATCTGATTTATATGATTTGAATAATTATCATGATATTCTATATGTTACTAATATCATCTCATGTCAAACAATAGAATTTGCTTGATTACCCAAAATTTTAGTCTTCCATCAATAATTAGGAATAAAGAAGGAAAACCGGCATTCATAAATTTTCATCAGTTGGAGTTGGATGACTGCAGCTTTATGCACATAAAATAACAGTTCACGGGGATAATAGTCTAGTCCCACGAGACTAACCAACCGATATTCATCTCAACCCCGGACCTATCAAGTGCCAAGAGATCAAATCCCTTGGTGCAAAACTTTCGATTATCAAATAAATCAAGACTTATTCCGTAGAATTCAAAACTCACAATGCATGAAAATATGGATATGTAAAAATTCATTTTTTATTATTGTTAAAATATTTATATTTGCATTGTAACTTTGTTTCTATGCAAATAACATGTCTATGGTATTTTCATTTATATATAAATCTAATTCTCTATTTTTATCTCTCTATATACTAGTTTTTTTATATTATGAGTACATATCAGATCTTTATTCAATATATATTTTTTTTTTATTTTTTTTTTTATATATCTATATTCAACTAATATACAGTTTTTCTAATATTATTTGTTACAAGTGTTATATCTTTTTAAGTTGACATATGTTGACATCAGCATTGTCAACATGACAACATCTCTACCATACTGGATTGTAGAAGCACCTTTCAGCAAAACAACTTTCTTCCTAAAAAAAAATGAAATCATAGTCAAAAACTGTCTTCCACACACCCTCATTCCAAAATTGAAATTATTATACCCAATGAGTAATGTGTTACTTACGGACATCTAGCCTCCAGAAAAGCAAACTCAAAGCTTAAGCGGGTATCTGCTTAATATTACACTCATCGACTCACCAATGTCTCAGATTAGAGGAGATCACCATAACACCCCTTGCCACTCTCAAAATTGGTCCAATATCCATTTTGGAGAAGCAATTTTCATAGAATGATTCCAAAGAGAATGAATTTTCTTTCAAGTACTAGATATGTGAGACTGCATAAGTGCCAAGTGCAGACAATAATTCTCATGAAAACAGAACTAGAGTTTATATGTTGCGAAATAACTTTACATATTTCTCCCATAAGGAGAATAGAATAAGCGAATAAATATGTGGAGTGCCCCTGTAAAACTAAATTATTCAAAACCACCATTGAGGCACCATTGTTTAGTGCCCCTGTAAAACGAAATTATTCAAAACCACCATTGAGGCACCATAAAAATGATGTAATCAGTACCTCAGCAGCCATTGGAAGGAATGCTTCCGATGAAATATAATAGCATAGTTGAAACATGGAACAGTAAGTGATTAGTGGCTTGCAATGCTATCCGATGAATTAAGATAATATGACAGTGTGATCTCCAAGGGACAGACGTTTCTCTTTGATCAAACTTAAAACCCTGAATTGCACCCTAAATGAGCAAACCAAGCAATAAATTAATATAAGTGATCACTTTGATGCTCATTTCCACAGGAACCCTTCTTTTAGTGATCTAATGCAATTTAGAAGTCATTTGGATCTTGTCTTAATAAATTTAGGTCTTGAAGCCTTCCGCTCCATTTTCTCCCTTTTGCGACGAGTTTTTTCATCCTCTGGCTCCTCCTATAACAAAATCAGGCAGACCAAGTTATTTTCCATGTCTATTCACCATTCACATACATTGGTGGTTTAATGAATGCCAATTTCCAACTCACCGGGGAGCTCTGGAAGAATCCCTTGGAAACATCGAAAAGTTTATATGCAGCAAAAGCAGGGATCTGATTCACACATTAGTCTCAAGAAACTTAGAACAACATTGCATTGATTAAAACAGATATATTTCAGAAATTGTTGATGCAACTGGCAATCATTCATAATGTTCTATACATGTAGGATAAGGCTCATACTATGATCGATGCAGAAGCAATGACACCTAAAACATATTATGACTTATCGAGGTTCATATTGCAAATATCAAAAATCAAAGCAGACTCACAGCAATATAAAAATTATAAATTATGACTGGCGATTATTGTTTGACAACAGAGTTGAACACTACTTAATTCTAAGTTAGTAAAATTACGCAAAATTACGCAACGCTGGCTTATGGCAGTTATATAATACTGCATGTTAGAGTGTCGACAATCAAGGTCACTGTAAATGCCAAATATGATATGTAACAGTTCTGTTCTCCCAAGATCGCACATTCTCTGGTCTCCTCAACACACATTTCTCTCTGGAAGAGACTATCAGATAGTGTATTGAGTCTCACGTTTCAATGAGCTTACTTGGGGAGTCCTCTTCCTCCCCTCGTTCTGCTTCTACTTTTAGACCTGATGTGCTTTAATGCTAACATTTAATGTTTGACATCAGTTTTGTGTTCGTTTTTTTTATTACTATTATCTAGCTCTTTAGCTTCTTTGCTTTCCATGTTAGGAGTTCCTTTTGCACTCCTATGTTCTTAGATTGGTTTTACTTTTGAGTACCATTGACCTACTATTGCTGTCATTGGTTGGACATTAATAAAATTGTCTTACTTTATCTAGAAACATACATAAATGTGGCAAATCAGAATACACAGCAGAATATACAAAGACAAGAGGGCAGAATCAAGAAGATACTTATCTCAGTATGATGTCAGTCCTGTCATTCTCAAGAGCTATGGTTTCTAGGGTCTTCTTGCTAAGGTTCATAAACCCTAGGTTCTCTATTTACAGATTCTTAATGCAAACCCTATGTTGTACAACCTCTTTCCAATTTTGTATTCTAAAGGGTTAGATGAAAAACCCAGAAATACCACGCTTTATATGCAAGAGGATACTCCAAATGCTAGGGATCTATATATTAGCCTTCTTCAAGCAACCTTTCATGAGATTATATGCACATTATGACAAAAGAGCAATGCATACCTGTTTCAATCTTACCTTGTTCATTCTTGCAGAGATCTTTGGTTGTCAGCTTCCTTCATCAAGAGTGCTTTAATCCTTAGAAGTAACCCAAGGTTGCTATCACTGTCATGTCTTGGATATCTTGCATCACCGTGTTTGTAGAGCTTGGATGGTCCACAGAGAGGCATCTCGGATCGCTAGCTGAACTCGAATGGATTTGGAATTTTGAATAGACTTCAAGAGTAGGAAGAGGAGACCTTCTGATCTTTATTATCAGTCTTTGCATTACTGTTATGTCAGGGAAATGCTACTGTTATGTGAGCTAAAGGAACTCGCATTGTTGAAGGACTGTAGATTCGTATAAACCCCGCCTCAGGAATTCGGACCATCCACACTTGGATGCTTAACTTCAAGGCTTGCATTATATCTAAGAAGAGGACTTGTATAACCCAAAAGGATTTGCTTATGTTTATGTCAAAATTGCTTGCTTTAGTCTTTATGTCTCTTTGTATCATTGTTATGCCCAGAAGGTAAATTCGCAACACCGTATTATAGGTATTACATATCTCTGTCCATGGATCGGTATTATAGTTGAAGCCAAGGAGGGAACAATACTCTATGCATCACTAGATCACATCACTGTCCAAGTAGACTTGTATGACTGTCATGTCAAAATTGCATGTAAGGAGTAACTCGGATCAAGGAACAACTTAGATTACAGTCTCATATTACAGTGGTGTCTTGTGAGATGACTTGCATTAAAGTTGATTTGGATCACTGGGCAAAGTAGGAATTCAGATCCCTGCTTCATATCGGGTTAACCCAAGAAATCAGTTATACTTTAGAGGAGAACCACAGTCTAGTTAAGTAGATGGATTCGCATCAATCTTTGCTATGTGAGGAGAATAACTCGTAACATAGTCCAAAGGACTTGCGTTTCTGTTGTAACTTGTAACATAGTGAGGAACCTTGCATCACATTCAGAACATATGCCATTACAGAACCTCGCATTCAAGTCAAGAAGAGACTAGCAGCAAACTACAGGATTGTCATCTTAGGGTAATAGTCACAGGTTTGTAGCCTCAGAAATTTGTAGAAGCCTTCACATCACTGTTGTGTAAGGAGATGACTTGGATTTCAGTCTAAGGGATCACAATTTGAACCACAGAGTAATATATATTTGCATTACAGAGGAGCTGTCCGATATCACAGAAGGGCAAACTTGTATCACAGAAGTACAAACACTTATCATTCCTTGGATAATAGACCTCTCTCACTCTTTTTCTCTTTGTTGGATAGGAAATAACTTCTTCAAGAGATCCAGAATTCTTCCACAGATTTGAAGCCTCGTGAATCCATATTAGAAGCTTGCATACTACCACAGAAACCTTTACCAAAAGGTCAACGAACTTGTTTTGAAGATATGCCAACAAAACTGTCTTTTTCAATACCTCAGCTCTGATACCATGTCGAGAAATCAATAAACAGGGAATGATGAAAATATCTCTTACTTGATAATTACTTGTGAAATCAGTGTTGGCTTATTGTTATTATAATTGTGTTCTTTCTTTCATCAAGCAATTACCAAAATACAAAATATGAAGATCACAGAAACAATAGACTCAAGATATAGGCTCCAAGCCAGGGCTAAAACCCCAGAAGGGGAAAAACCCAGAAAGTCTTCTCTTCTTATAGAATCAGATCAAAGTGAGATATCCTAGACTCAAGACCACCACAAGAACCAAGTCAGCCCTCCTTACAATATTTCTTCCAACTGTTCATAAGCTCAGATCAGCATCTTCCAATTTGGCCTTCTCCAGGAATGTATCACAGCAGTATATAGTATCATATCACAGTAGTCTAGGTGCCTTGTTCATAAGCTCAGATCAGCATCTTCCAATTTGGCCTTCTACAGGAATGTATTACAGTAGTATACAGTATCATATCACAGTAGACTTGGTGCCTTTCCTCAGAATTTCAGATAGTATGTCTATTGCAGAAATCGAATAGCCTTCCACAGAAGCAATAACAGAACTTGCCTTCCACATGAGTAGAACTCGGATACTAGGAGCAGAATTCGAATACCTTTCAAAAAGCAGAACTTCAGATAGATTTCTCACTTTATTACTTCAGGAAAACTCCATCTACTTTCTTCAGAAAATGCTACAGAAGACGAATTGATTCTTGTCCTTTTGATGGATGACAAATGCCAATTTATAGTTGTCTGTTTATACAAAGAGTCACGTCTTTTAGGGCAGGCTGACTTGCCAATCTTGGAGGGCCGACTTGGTCTTGTTTTTGACTCCTTGACTACAATAAAAAATATTTTTTTTATTTTACAAAGGGCCCAAATGGGGCTTGACTTAAGAACATTACTTTGACTCATAAGAAATTCTCTTTTGACTCAACAAATCCTAGAAACATGAAGAAGATGCTTTTAGCTAGAAATAAGAATTAATAATAATATTCTTTTTGACTTTACAAGGAGTACATATTGACACAAATACAAATATGAAGACCGAACCTAGTTACATTTTTCAACACTCCCTCTTAACTAGGGAGGTATTCATAATTACATAACCGGTACAAGGATACTCTCAAATTGAAATATTCTCATAAGAAGAGTCGGATTGATAAGCCATCTTCAAGCATCAACATCATAACATGAGGTCTCTGTCATACTATTCGAAGAAAAAGTAGCTTGTTGAGATTCTGTTTGTGGCCAAAAGAAGGGCCGAAGCCCTGAAAGTAGGTTGAAAGGCCTCAAAACTATAAGCAGAGGGCCGAAAGGCCTCAAACTAAGTGCAGGAGGGCCAAGATATGAAAAATTCTAAACTGAAATTCTACTACAGCAACTGATTTATTTCACCTACTTATTCTTCACAATAACTTATTCACAAAATCCCTTCAACAAATATTAAAATAAATTCTACTGCAGTTATCACATAATTACACAGAGAAAATACATGCACAATAACCAATCACATCAACATAGTTGTTTTTGGACAATTGTCCCTAGAAAAACCCAATGCGGGAAAACCGGTGCAGTAGATGAGGGTTTTATTAATCTTCAGCGACAGTCGCTTTTACAAGGAATGATTTTATAGAGAAACTGAAAGAAAACACCTGAGACTTTCCCTTTGAATCTTTCTGACACTTTGGAAACCCTTCTCCCACTCCTGCGTCAGCCTGCGTGAGGGCTACATCTCTCCTCTGGACTACGTCTCTCTCTATGTTGTCTCTCACTATCCTTGTGTCACCTCCTCCTCAGTCACCGACTACTGTTGATGCCCTCCTCTTCCTCCACCCTGCAACTCTCCCTCTGAAATCGATCTCCTCTTGAGAATCGATTTCCCTTGAGATATTGAGTATCTACTGGTGTATCTCCAAATGATCCTCAAGTCTTCTCTTATACTTTTACTGTTGATGAATCAACAACCGAGATTAAGTCTTTAATCAACAGCTAAGATTAAAAAAGACTTGATCCTCGTCTTTTAGAAGCTTCTCGCCCTTATGTTTATTAATACCCATTAATATTTTTATTTTCCTAAGTTTAGACTTGGGAACCCATTAAAAACATTAATTACTTTAATAACTCCTCATCCGGGTGGAATTTCTCAAAACAATTTCTAGGTCTTGGAGATCTCATGTGCCTTAGCATCTCCTCCAAATTTCAAGGGTAGAGCACATCCAATGCTACCAAAAATAAACACTCCCTCTTAGCGAGGAATGTGCTCTAGCAATGCTTCACCATAGAAACATCACATTGATCTTCCGCATCGGTACCTGTGTTAATGCTTGGCTTGCTACCTCACATCCCCTGCACTGTTGCTTCTTGTACTGCTGCCCATGACACTGCCACTACCACTGCTACCTCTGTACTAGAGATCCCTCTCAACATGTTGCCCATAGCACTGCCACTGCTACATTTGTACTGCAGCTCCCTCTCAATATGCTGCATCATGCTGCCCATAGCACTGCTACTGCTAAGTATTGCACTACAACTCCCGACAGTGGACACTTATCCATTTCTGCTACTGAAATGGATTCTTCACCATCCCCATCTTCTCCCTCAAATAAACAAACTTTGTTCTTCCTAGGGCCTTGGTGAGGATGTTTACCACCTGTTCTCCTGTAGGAGTGTACCTCAACTGTACTGCTCCTCGTCGGACACAGTCTCTGACAAAGTAACACCTGATATCAATGTGCTTCGACCGATCATGAAATACTGGATTCTCAGAGAGCTTGATGCAACTCTGATTATCACACAAAATCCTCGACGCTTCCATCCTTCTCCTGAATAGATTCACAAGCAATTTCCTAAGCCATATGGCTTCGCACGAAACTGTGCTAGCTGCCATATATTCTACTCCAGCTGAGCTCAAAACCACGGATTTATGTTTCCTACTACACCAAGAGGTTATTCCTGATCCAGTGTTGAAACAGTACCCATTTGTACTTTTCCGATCTACTGAACTTCCAGCCCAATCTGCGTCAGTGAACCCACTCAGCCCGATGTCATTGCCTTGGGTGTACAATAGTCCATGCTTGATTGTTCCTTGTATATACCTAAGAACATGTTTGGCTACTGCCTAGTGCGCCCTCTTGGGTTCCATCATGCACTGACTGAGGGTGTTGACAGCGTACAAATGTCTGGCCTGGTATTGACCAAATACATCACGGACCCTGCAAGCTGCCTGTACAAGGTGGGATCAACGTCTTTATCTTTTGATGCATCAATCTTCTTCCAGTTGGTGATCATTGGAGTAGCCATAGGTATATAGTGTTGCAACCTGAATCTCTTCAAGGTCTTTGTAGCATATCTACCTTGTCCAAGGAAGATCTCACCCTTTTGTTGCCAAACTTCCAACCCCATGAAATAATGCATCTGTCCCAAATCCTTCATGTCGAATTGTGTGGCTAGGTTCTTCTTGCAGTGTTTGATGAGCTTGGATGATCCTGTCAGGAAAAGATTATCCACATATAACACTAGGATTAGAGGCTCATTCTTTACGACAAGATAGTAGAGATTAGGGTCTGCGTTACTCTTAACGAATTCCATCTTCTGCAAGTAGCCATCAATTCAATCGTACCATGCTCTAGGTGCCTATTTAAGCCCATACAAGGCTTTCTTTAATCTGCATACATGAGATTTCTTCTCATGAGTCTCAAAACCCTTTGGTTGTTCAATGTATACTTCCTCTTCTATTACCCCATTCAAAAATGTCGTCTTGACATCCATCTGGTGAATCTCCCACCCCATCTGTGCTACAAGATATATCACAGTTCTAATATAAGTATACCTGGCTACTAGGGCGAAGGTTTCTTCGTAGTCTATACCTTCCTTCTGAGCATACCCCTTAGCCACAAACCTGGCTTTGTATTTCTCCACATTGTCATCTGCAACATATTTGACCTTGTAGATCCATCTCGAACCTACCACTAACCTGTCTTGAGGCCTCGGTACCACTTCCCAGACATCATTGACCATTATAGAACTGTATTCCTCCACCATATACTTGATGTTGAACGGCCTCCTGAAAACTAGAAGGTTCCCCAACCTGAGCTACTAGGGCCTGGTATCTATCTGGTTGTCTTCGCTCCCTTTTATTATTCCTGGGTGCACCAATGAAGTCCTCTGCATCCCGTAGAATCTGTCAGAGTTCCCGGCTCGTTCTTCCACTAGAAGTGGGCACATCGATCAATTCTTCCTCTTCCTGAGATTCCTCCTGCTTTGAAGCTTTGTCTTCAGGAGAATTTCTGGTACTAGTTTCTGCTGGTCGAAGTGGTTGGACCAACGGATCATCTTTTGACTACTCCTCGGAAGGCATTTCTCGAGATTTCCTGAAAGCTCTGTCCTCCATGAACTTTACATCCTGCCGAACTACTACCTTCCTACTCCCTGGAAGATAGACTCTATATGCCTTAGCATTCTCGCTATATCCCACAAGATATCCTTTCTCAACAGTTTGATCTAATTTCTTTCTCTTTTCTTCGGGTACACGGCAATACGCTAAACTCCCAAATATCCTGAAATGACTAACTTCAGGTGTCTTCCTGATGAAGACCCTTTCTGGAGAGATTTTTCCCAATGCCCTATGTGGAGCCCTGTTCTAGATATATAAACTGTCGTGTTGCATGCTTCTGCCCACAGGAATTTGGGCATATCTTGATCATACGGCATTGCGCTAGCTGTGATCCAAATGCATCCTAAAAACCTCTAAGTCTTCACATAGTTAAAAACTATTGCATAAAGAAAACCTTTAAAAAGGGCGGAAAACACTATCGGCAGTGAAAAATAATGAGAAACAGTGGAAAACAATCTTATCGGCGGTCAAAAGGAGCAACGCACAGGAGCCGTCGGATCTGGTCGATCAACAGTCTAGATCTGATCGGCATATCGCAATCGGCAAAGGCAAGCAGAGGCTATCGGCGGAGACCATATAAATGTTGTGATAGCGATCAACGGGGTCAACGAGGACCGTCAATCAAGCATGCAAATCGATGGCCCAGGTTAACCCGCCATATCGCATCGGCAGAATACAACGGAGCGCTTACAACGGCCCAGGGGCTTATGCGATTGCGACAAGTCGCATCGCAATATCGCATCGGGGCAACACAAAGGAGCAGGACCAACGCATTCCACTGCGATAGCCAGACCCGACAAGATTATGGGTGATAGTTGATATATTTTCAAGTCAGAAAAAAGGGCTTTTTCAATGTAAATCGCATTTTCGTTAAATAAACGAAAAACAAAAGAAAATACGTCGATGCGATGAACAGGACCCGAAAGAGTTTGTTAATGCAAATATATATAATTTCCAGTCCGATATGAGCGGGATTTTCATGTTTTAATGTATTTTTAAATATAAAAGGAAACCACGAAACAAGTGGGATTTCGAGAGGACCGAAGGCAGTAAGAGGTTTTGGCCGGGCTCCGCCTGAGCCCATACATTGGCTGCCACATGTCCAAACCCTGGAGAGAGAAAACCACTCTTTTCAGGCAGTTAACTCCCATACGCATGGGCCGCCCGAAATAAACCACAGTCGTTGGATCTAGATCTTCCAAATCAACGGTGGAGATGCGATAAGCGACATAAAGGCGGACCCTATAAGAGTATAGAGCGAATTGAAGAATATTTGAAGTCCGATGAACAGTGTTTTGGCGGATTTTTTTTCCGTGTTTGATTGTATTTCTCTGTGTAAACAGAGAATGGCTAATTCGGGGATTTCAAAGGCCCAATGGACTCTTCCATTGCAGAACAGGTGGCCACCTCCCCTGAAGGCGTTTTTCCATGATTGCTAACGCTCAGAAGGGGGATTCGAGCGGACAGAGGCTGGGACCCAGAGAGCCCGAGAAGGAGAAATGAACAGACGGCACCGATTGGCTTTAAAGCCACAGAAGACGGAAGACAGAAACAAGTAGTGCTGAGACAGAGAGCAAACAGAGACAAAGAGTCAGTGAGGAGAGTCTGTGTACTCAGAAAGACTTGGGGAATCCAAGTAAAGCCTTGTTGTTTTATATCTGTTGTGTGAGACTCAAATTGAGCTCACTTTTGTAAAAACTCTACGTCCGAAGACATAATAGAGAGGTCACCACTAAAGGCTGGACCAGGAGATGTAGCCCAGGGGTGTTGGGTGAACTCCTTATTAAACTTGTTGTGTTTATGTGTGTTTGTCTATTATGTTCTTTTACTGCTTCATTGTCTATGTCTTTGCAATCTTATCGATCCACTGCACAAAGTAACATAGGCAAATCCACGCACATGAGTCTGTAATACCTTAATAATTGTCTAAGATCTCATTATCAGATCAAGCTGCTTCCACAATAGTCTTGTTTTTCCTTTCTTCTACCCCATTTTGCTCGGATTGTAGGGAGTTGTCGGTGAAGTCCTTGTCAACATACTCTCCACCATGTCTAAGTGCAACACTTTTATCTTCTTTCCTATCAGATTCTCCACTAGAGCCTTGAACTCTTTGAATCGACCAAAAACCTCATCCTTGGTTTTTAAAAAGTAGATCCAAGTCTTCTTGGAATGGTCATTGATGAAGGTGACGAAGTATTCGGCACCACTAAGAGCTTTTGTGGACATCGATCTGCAGATGTCTGAGTGTATCAATCCTAGCACACTCTTAGCTCTATTGTTAGTTCTGGAAAACGCTGCTTTGGCATACTTGCCTAGAGCGCACCCTCTGCATACATCATCTCATTCGATTCTCAGTTTTGGAACTCCTGATACTGTTTTCCTGAGAATTCTCAGAGCCCCATGGTGTAATTGTCCCATCCTCCTGTGCCATAGTTCATTCAAATCTTTGTTTCCATTCCTGCCTATCAGTGCCATTGGTGATTCTAGTTGTAATCTATACAGCCTTCCTTTTCCAACTCAGGTGTTTGACATATACTTTCTTCTTAATGAAGAAAACGTCATAGCCCTTGTTTTGAAGTTGAGATACGGAGAGTAAGTTCATTCCCAATCCTAGCACATGCAGCACATTGGTTGCTCGAAGCCGCACTCCTACTTCGGTTAGAAAGACTACAGTTCCTCTTCCTACTAGGGTACACTTTGCCTTATTTCCCATGGTGATCTGAAAATTCATTCATTCTTCTTGATAATCTGAAAAACATTCTCGAATTCCTGCCATATGCCAAGAAGCTCCACTGTCTATATACAAAACCTCAGAGGAGGAAAAGCTTGCTAGGAAAGCGACTTCTTCTTCCAATCTAGAAGCTAACATAGAAAAATCGTGATCTATCCCTTGTGCATTCTTTTGTAAATCGGCGTGAGTCCCTTTGAGTTGATGCCTCTGCATCATGCTCTTGACCCATAGTCGATTCTTCTCTCCTGTTGCCGGATCTCTGCTCTGATACCATGTGAAAATTTCTAAACTGAAATTCTACTACAACAACTAATTTATTTCACCTACTTATTCTTCACAATAAGTTATTTATTAAATCCTTTCAACAAATATTAAAATAAATTCTACTGCAATTATCACATAATTACACAGAAAATACATGCACAAGAACCAATCACATCAACACAGTGGTTTTTGGACAATTGTCCCTGGAAAAACCCAATGCGGGAAAACCAGTGCAGAAGATGAGGGTATTATTAATCTTCAGCAACAGTCGCTTTTACAAGGAATGATTTTACAAAGACACTGAAAGAAAAGCCCTGAGACTTTCCCTTTGAATCTTTCTGACACTTTCTGTCATCATTGCATTATTGTTGAGATTTTATATGTATAATTGCTCAATGATATATATGGCATACGATAAATTGATTAATTAATCATTAGAAAGTAATTATCAGATTAGAAGATCAGTTTCTATTACAGAAAATTCAACAATTTTGACTATTGTTTCTTTTCTTATTAGTTGTTGTATCTGGGTTTTAATCTAATAATCTTTCAAACAAGCAAGATCACACAAAAGCTAATGGATTGAGCCATCAAAGGGCTACATAGTTATGTGGAAGAGGAAATCTAGGGTGAAAACCCACTTTATATTTTTTGTTTACTGGTAGGTCTTTCCAAGAAGAGTTGGGTCATTCCAACAGAGAGCTTCAACCTAGAAGGGAGCTTGTGCTCCATCATACACTCAAATCAAAAGCCAGAGAATGCCACACTAGGGGGGCACTCCTAGTTGAATCTGAATAGTGGAAGAAATTATTAAGTCACAAATAGGGGCAATTTCTCTTGTAGCCCAAGACCACTTCCCTAACAAAGTGCAATGTCAACTTAAGCAGGTGTGTGTTTCATAACCCAGTAAGTGAAGTATATTTATTTGGTACATGATTTTTTTAACTGTCATATCATAAGCAACAAGCTTTTACCTTGGAATATTGAAAACAAAGTAAAATCTAAGCCAATATTAGACACATTGAATTTGTATTATTATTCGATATCTTTACCCCTGTGTATCTGGTGATTTTAGTGTAGATTTGGGCGTTTTACTGGTTGTAACTCAAGAAATCTGCAACAAATATCAAGGTTTTCAGCTCCTAACAAGTAAGTAAATCGTTTAGAACCTTGTACTTAGACTCTAGACATCGAATTTAAAACCTCCCTTTATGACATTCATGGACAACCTATTATCCACATCCTCTCCCCCCCTCCTCGTGCCACGTTTTTTCAGGAGGGGCATCAAAACAGCAGTCAGAGTTATGAGTACCAACAAAGCGACAGATGAGGAAGGGCTTCAAGTCAAATTCCTTAGACATGCCTTCCAAACTCTTGAGTCCTATATTGCTGATTAACTTAACCATATGGTGTGTGTTGACTCGTGACTGGTTCTTGAGCCACCACCACAAAGATGTGCAAAACATTGCACTCGATTACTCCTCTAAAGATAATAACAATATATTAAAAATGAAAACATATAAGCTTTCAAAGGTGGGGCACGCCAAAGCAATAAGGATTTGACATCATCTGATTGTTTTTTCATGATTTCATGCCTTCACATAGTAATTTGAAAAGGTTGTCGGTGACACAAGGAGTGGTATCTATAATGGTAGTATACAAGTATGTTTCAATGTGTTGGAGAATTTGAGAACCTGCCTTTACAGTCAATATTTCTGATATATAATGTCTCACAAAATAATCATATGAATACAGTGATTTTTAGTACTATAAGTAAACAGCGATGCACCTTCTCCTATTACTTATAGGTTGATCAACTCTAAATCACCGACACATAAGTAGCGGCTTTATAACAGTACAGAATTCTCATGTATTAAAATGATGTCAAAGGTCTTATGAAATAACAACGTTATGCAACAATATCATAGAATAAGGGTGATGGTATTATAGTTTGCAATGTTTCATGTTTGTGTTATGTAAAGCACCCAGACAAGGATTGTTATACATTGATGGTAAGGGTGTAAAGTACAGTGCATGATATGACACATTGATTGTAAGGGTGTAAAGTACAGTGCATATGACACCATTGCATTCTCTAGAAGAGTTTTGATATCTGTAAAGCATGGCATCATAGAAAGAAGCATATGATAGTAGAATTAGAATCTACATGATCAAATTACTTCGGAAGGAATCATCTAGCTTACAAGAATGGAAAGATTGACCATATTGCACATTATAGTTCATCCAAGCATTTTCTAACATAATGTTAGAGGTAGTCATCTTGCAAAGAAGGATCATCAAGATCCTCCAATAAGAACCATCATTCAGGAAGGTTCTTGGAAGAAGCATTATGACATGACTGGTATGTATTCCATCTAGTATGGAAACAGTAGTCTTGAAGGATGAAGGCATGCAGATAGTCAAATGACAGTTTGAACTTTGAAGTCTTTCTACTTTTAAGGAAGGAAAGCTTATCTTCGATAAAGATGGAAGCAAGATCATTCAAAGAAAGGATGGTTAGATGATTGTATGGAAGCAAAGGTATGCATGTCCTTAAGTAACTCTTCTCTAGAAGGTAGAATTCATGTCTACAAGAATCTTGCAGAAGAAGTTGATCATAAGAATGTGCTCGGTAAGACTTCCATGTAATTACTCAACACTTGGAAGGAGGAGTTTGGCATGCTTTGGAATGGTTAAGGCTCAAGACTCTTCCACAAAGCAACATGATTTAGACATGATGATATTGATCAACATCGAATATGGTTTCCTGAAGAAAGAAAGAGAGTTGATAATGACAACTCCAAGGAAGAATAAATTGCAGCTTGCTGGTCAGTTTGTTCCATGGGCACTTTGATTACAAGTGATTAGCATGGAGAAGGATCTTTGGTAAAAGATGAAGATAGACCATACAAAAGGATGTTGATCTCAAAAGTAAGCAAAATCCAAAGAGGCCATCATATTGAGGTAACTTCAATATTAAAAGTCTTGGTTTTGGTAATCTGGTCGATGTATGTTTTTGCTACTTGGAAGGATATTGCAGAAATGCATAATAGCAGTTGAGGTTAGTATACCTACAACTGTTAGTTTAGAACTCAATCCAATGAATACATGGATTGAGAGGATGGTTTTGGTAATCCTTGAAAGATTGTGTTGTCAAGATGTTTACATCATCTTGGAATTAAGATGTAGCAGTACAAAGAGATAACTCAATGTTCATAAGAATGATGAAGATCACTTTCATGTCTAAAGAAAGCTATGAGTAAGCTCTACTTTGACTGGCTAAATATAATGCTTTTGTTGATGACGACTACTGATATGAAAGGTTGATGGCCCGAATCCTATCACAGTTTGGCTCCATTACATTAAAGATCAATTGGTAAAGATGCGAAGAAGAGGAGGAGCCATGTAGCTACTTGAAGATCTCCATGAAGGACTAGTAGTTGATGTATTGATGAAGACACACTAGAAAGCTTCCCAATTGAAAGGAAGTAAAAGAATCTCCTCTATGCTTTAGAGGGAGTAAGAAGTCTCCTTAAATTTTTGAGGAGCAAGGATCTATTCCCCAATCAAGAGGGAATGAGGATCTCCTCTCTAGGTTAAGAGGGAGTGATGTTAAAGACATCATATTCTCCATGTGTCATGCACTAGACCAGGACTAACAGTCGTAAGTCTTAGTGAAGGCACTAGGAAGGAGAATGGAGGATTAGATAAGCATCTAAGATTAATACTCCTTGAGGATATAGAATCCAAGATAGGAAGTAGTCTTGTTGACTGATACTCTTTGAGGATTGGACAAATATCCAAGACAAGAGTGGTCGAAAAGCACTGATGTTCTTTGAGGTTCGAGAATCCGAGATAAGAATAGTCCTAGGACATACCTAGTGAACATTTGGATGGGATATGTACCTTGAGAGGTAGTGTGGTGTCTCACATAACACCTCCCAGCATTATGCTCTAATATAAATAAGAGCTTGTCAAGTCAAGTCAAGTTGACAATGTTGGGTATGTTGATGATGCTTAAAGATGGCTTACCAATCTGACTCTTCTTATGAGAACTCTTCAGTTTGAGAATATCCTTGTACCAGTTGTACAATTATGAATACCTCCCTAGTTAAGAGGGAGTGTTGGAAAATGTAACTAGTTTCGGTCTTCATAATTGTCATTTTACTCATGTCATTATGCATATCTTATGTTACAAGAAAAAGAAGAAAGAAAAAATATTATTTACAAGCATGGGTTTCATGTTCCATTTGTATTGGTCATCTAGTTCAAACATGCATTTCATGCTCCTAGGGTTTGTCTAGTCAAAAAAATATTTTTCTTGAGTCAAAAATGTCTTTGTCATTTGTATAAGACCCTATTGGGCAAGTTGTAACATGTAAAAGATATTATTTTGAGTCTAGAAAGTCAAAATAAGCCTCCAATCACAAGTCAGCCCTAACTATGAGAATTCGACCTTTCTCACCTAGAAGAGGCTATTCGACCTCATGAAAAATATATATATAAGGAGACTTCGACTCATTTGAAGACAACACATTCTCAAGTTCGATCTACAATAGAACATGAAGGAAATCAAAAGCGAGGAGACTAGAAGACAAGAAGAAAAAAACCTAGCAAAGAAAAGAGGCTGAAATCTTAACTTTTCTGCTCACACGTGCGAGGATTAAGGTTTTTGTTCTGCTGCAAGGGGCCAAGAGTTGCAGGACGAAGTTTCTAAAATCACTGCAGGTCCAAAGGTCTGAATTTGGGAGCAGAAATTTGAGTTTGAAGCAAGTTTAAATAAGGTTTGATTCTTGTTAACTAGAGTTGACTTTGACTTCTTGGAAGGGCATTGAAGGAGGGTTGACTTGGTGCTTGGAGGGGGTCTTGGTCAAAGTATTTGGGTCTTGGAATTCTCATTTGATCAAATTCTATAAGAAGAGAAGAGATTCTTTTGGGTTTTCCCCTTTGAGGTTTTTTTCCCTTGCTTGGAGCCTATATTTTGTGTCCTCTGTCTTTTATGATCTTTATGGTTTATGCTCTTGATAATTATTTAATGAAGAGAATTTAATAAAGAACACAGAGAAGCTAACTAAAGTTCACAAGTAATTCTTAGAGTTAAGGAGAATTGTTTAAATAGCTACCCTAATAGATTCTCCAACATTCGGAAGCATACGTAGAAGTATCTGAGGTATATCAACGAAGAAGTTGAAGCATATATCATCCATCATAGCAAAGAATCAAGGCTAAACTTGATGCGACTTATTGTGGACATCTCCTAATGAAGCCCGTACGGATATCTCAATGAAGTGGCCCATATCTTTGTAACATAGCTACTTGATTAACTATACTTCTATGAAATTCTCGAGGCTTGCAACAGTTCATTTAAGACACATGATTAGAAGTATGAAGCTTGGAAACAATGGTTCAACTCCCTATGAAAAAGGACTATGACCAAGTTTGAAATATCATCAAAATTCTGGGATACCTAGTGGAAAGAACCAAAGTTTTGTAAACAGAAACCAAACTATTAAAGTCTATATCTGACCTTGAGGATCATACCTTTTGTTAAAGAATTGAATGCCAAACCTAAAGATCCAATTGTAGTATGAACTATGATAAGAAAACTGAAGGTGCATAAATTTCATGTCTGTGGTAACACCTTTTATGACGTTCAAGCTTGTGGCTACATACTTTTGAGTTCACTATAAAACTACTACTATCCCTATGGATAAGGCATCCAGAGGACAGGAATATGAGACACATCTCTTGAAGACAGAATTCCTTTCTTTGATTCATATTCTAGTTTGAATATCGAGATGTTGGGAGCTCTACGGAAGAACTGTGATTTGAAGCTTATCCTTGTGACACCAGTACATGAAGCAATCATGCTACATAGATTTCATTCTTATACATAAAAGAAAGACATAATCCATCAATGAAGCCGACCTGAAGTCTGAAAGGAGTGATTTAAATAAGTTTGGAAGAGTAAGTTGCAAGTGACAGCTTTGTAGATATATGTGAAGACCTAAAGAACATTACTATGTGTTATATACAAAGGACAAAAGTTTGGGATACATATGAAGGTCACTTTTCTATGGTATATAGCTTATGGAAGTGACGGAACAATGTGTAAATCGACTAAAGACCAAGACTTTGTGAACTATGGAAGAAATGTGATAAGATATCTGAAGGTTAATGAAGATCATCTCTGTCTCTATGAAGGTCTAAGGTACCTCTATTGAAGGAAGTTAACAGGACTATATCTCTGCAAGGATAAGGTAAGCTTGAAGAAGGTACGTATAAATCTTGTTCATTTGTAGTAGTTTAATGATCTCTTGTAAGATGGCAATAAAAGGGCCTGTGTAGAGATCATTGACATGTTAGCATTTGAAGTATCTTCTTGCATATGTAGACTAGGTTTTATGATTAAAGAATGAAATTTAATGCATAAAAGGCTTGTCAATAATGTCTCTAGTGTTTTGTAACTAACTCTCTAGTATATTCGTGTTGAAATTTCTAAGTCTAACACGTCAGAAATTCTTCTTGCATTATCTGGTTTATTTCACCTACTTGTTTATTTCTTAACAAGTTATTTAACCATATAAATACTGAAAATAAACACAAATGCAGCCTCAACTCATCTACAGATCATCAACTGAAATAACAGACAAACACACAAGGGACACTGTTATTTTTGGACAATCGTCTTCGAAAAACCCAACTTGGGAAAACCGGTGTAGCAGTTCTAAGGGTTTTATTATTAAGCAGCTTTTTTGAGTACAACTAGGGTGCCAAACTGGCTCACCCAACAGCGATATCTATCTGGCAGTAATACCTCTCTTCGGAAGCAGATATTCAACAAATCTGCTCCACAAAAATTTCTCCAACGCTTCTTTGAGGTTCTGCGTCAGCCCTCCTGGCCTCTACATCACTCTGAAACCCTCTGCGTCAGCCTTCTGCTACTTTGCGTCATCTCTTTGGCCTTCTGCGTCACCCACACAGGTCCTGCTAGCCTTTGTGCAGTCTCTATGGCCCTTTGCATGGCTCCTACTAGCTCTGCGTAGCCTCCTCAATCACTGCGTTGGCCCTCCGGCACTATCTCTGCCTCTCTGCTATGCACTCACTGCCCCTCGCTGCAACTCAGATCACTTGTTCGAATTTTCTCAGCAAACCCCACTCCAGAAAATCGAACTGACTGATCAATCTTGGTGTATCTCCAACTGACCCTCAAGCCTCCTTTTATACTTTTCCTGTCGAGTCTTCAACGGCTGAGATTAAGTCTCTAATCAACAGCTAAGATTAGATTTGGCTTGATCCATGTCATTTAGAACATTCTCACCAAGTTGTATATTAATACCCATTAATATTTTAATATTCCTAAATTTAGACTTGAAAAACCATTAAAAATATTAATTATTTTAATATCTCTCTAACCGGGTGGAATTTCCCAAACCATTTCTGGGTCTTAGAGATCTCATGTGCTTTAGCCTCTCCACCAATTTTCATGGATAGAGCACATCTGATGCTACCCCAAATCAACAATTCACAGAATTTGCAATCTTTGAATGGCAAGTCTTGAAGACTTTGGCATCTAGGGTTTGTAAACCCTAGCAAAGTTTAGACTACGAAGAACCCTAGAAACAAAACTCCATCCAATTGTTTACGTTGTAAGAAGTAGATCTAACCCTTAATGATAATAACATCATACTAACGTGAAAACAAGGTTGGTGAACAAGTTCAAAATTAAGAGGGAGCTAACCCTTCTCAAAAGATAAGTACTCTACATCTCCTTGATTACTACTAATAATATTGTCTTTGTACTTTGTCTTTTTTTCTTTCATGGTCTTCTAATAAAGCTTGCAGGTCAAGACAAGAACTATTTAAACTTGACTAATAGATGGAAGAATTGAAAGAACTCAGCAAAGCACAAAGACTTCTTTGAATCCTAATAGATGTAATTGAAGAAGGAGAAAGCAGTTTAAAGTATGCATCAAAGAAGTCGATTAGATAAAGTTCACTTACCTCAGCTGGAAAGGAGGAGTTGTCAAATTCTGGATGGATACAACACTAATTGAAGTTTGAAAGAAAACCCAGGGAAGTTTGTGATCAAAAGAGAAGATGACTGATCTAGGGCAATATCTTGTAGCAAGAAGTTGAAGAGTTCTAATTCGTTTCAAGAACACAATGATTAGGTTGACAGTACTGATGTTGATAGAGATATTATTGATGATTGGGAGCTTATATGTTTTCTTGGAAAAGCATGAAGCAAAATTATGTTTCAATACAAAGAAAGAAGATGTGAAGGCTTGTGCAATCAATTGTAAAGAATTTTGGCTCCATAAGGTGTTTGATGAACTACTTGAAGACACATTAGATTTAAAGCTATCAGAGAACCAGGAAGGTCGAAGCTCGTTATGATGTGATGCAGACAGGAGCCAAGAAGCTACAATGGACCTCCACAATACGAAGCAGGTAGTCGATGTATTAATAAAGTTTCTAAGAACTATATGAGAGGGAGTGAGGGTGGACACCCATATTCTCCATGTGTCATGCACTATGGCCAGGACTATCAATCGTATGCCTAGTGAAGGCACTAGTAGGGAGAATGGTGGACTGGATAAGCATTTGGGACCGATATTATTTGAGGATGGGTAGTATCCAAGATAAGAAAAGTCCCAAGGACTGATATTCTTCGAGGATGGGTGGTATCCAAGGTAAGAATAGTCCAATGAGGGCATATCTGGTCAACATCCAAATGGGGTATGTGCCGAAAGAGGCAGTGGTGGTGTCCAAATTTATGCCTCCCAGCGTTGTGCTCTAATCTAGTGGAGAGATAGGGCTTGTTAGTCAAGGCCTTTCTATTTTGACAATGCCAGTTATGATGATGCTTATCAATCCAGATCTTATAGAAGTTCTCAACTTGAGAATATCCTAATAAGTCATTATGAATACCTCCCTGGTGGAGTGTTGAAATTGTAACTAGGTTCGGTCTTCATAATTATTGTACTTGTATCAACGTAAAAATAAAAAACAAAAATATTTATTATTACTTTTATTATCAATTATGTTCTTCATGTTGAAATGTAACTAGTGTCGGTCTTCATAATTGTATCATGACTTGATGTAACCTTCGTACTTGTCAAAAGAAAGAAAAAGAAATTATATTTTTGTAAAAAGAAAATTATTTATTTATAAATAGGTTTCTTGCCAATGGTTATATGTCCTAGGTCAGAGTACCCATTGAGTGCATTAGGGGTTATGAAGAAAAAGTCAAAGAGTCAAGGTCATGATGTAAAGTCCCTTGGAGGGTTCATGTATCAAGAAAATTGTTATTTTGTATATTAGAAATATTTAGATGCTCCAATAAATCAAGTCGGCCAGCAAGTTAAGAAGTCAACCTTATGAGGGCCTGAAGGCCTCATGTAAAGGCTATATAAAGATACCAATTTGACCTTCACTAGTAGCACAAGAAACTCACATAAGCAAGAGTTTGGGTCTGCGGCTAGAAGAAGGTGCGAAGGTGGAAAAAGGTCTTAAAGGCATGTGAAGAAGAAAAGTTTTGCTCTACATATGTAGTACCTAGGGTTACCTCTGGTTTGAGGATAAGGAGGTACTGCAATTCGTTCTCTTGAAGAGCCCTAATTTCGCTGTCCTTGGAGAACTTGTGGAGGAAGTCTGGCTGATTGATTGATGGAAGCAAAGGTCTAGGGTTTGGTCTTGGAAGTCTCCTTTGATTTGATTCTATAAGAAGAAGTTCTCATGAGTTTTCCCCTTGTGGAGGGGTTTTTCCTTGGCTTGGAGCCTATGTCTGATGTCTCTCTCTTATGGTTGTGATCCGCATTGTTTTGGCATTTATTTGATGATGAAGATAAACATAATAAACAAAGAATGAAGAACTAAATATCACAGATAAAACGTCATGTACGGAAAATGAAATAATAAACTGCCCTAATTTTAAATTTTCCAACATGGTATCAGAGCTAAGGCTTTGTACAGTGGGCAGAAAGAAGATCGTTTTCTCTAGGTCGAACTCATTTTTTTAGCACTTGGAGGGAGGACCTAAAGATAATCGAATAAGTCTCTCCAATCCGCATCTTCTGGCAGGTAGATCGAAGTTTTCTGGGTATGCATATTAGTCCTCTCCATAACAAGGCCACAGACTTCTCAAAGGAAGCGAGATTATTTAAAGGAGCATTATAGTTCTGTCTTAAGGGGCAGAAAGGCCTATTCTCAAGCAATGGGAAGGTCAATCTCATCAAAAGACAGATCGAAGTCCTTTGCATCGTACTTAGCATTATTTCAACTTTCAAGTGATAAGACTTTTGAATAGATATCACTTCAAAAGATCTAAAGGCCTAATGCATCAACCCTGAGCAGACTGAGCTCTTTGGCAAAGGAAGAGAGCCTCTGATCATTGATTTAAAGGACTGTCTCCACCATCTCAATCGAAATCACAGAAATATCTTCAGATCCGAGGTTCTTATCACCTTTGTGGGGTCTAATCATGTAAAGACCCCCTCTATGAACGTGAAAAGCAAGATCAAACTGGTTGAAGGGGTTACAAGCTTCGTTGAGGATCTAATTCAAGTAGAAAAAGAAAGATCTGATCCATAATCATTGTAATGAAGGGTTCGATCAGTTCTGGGCTTATTATACTTATTGGAGAACCAAAATCATAGATCACAGTCATCAATGAAGAGGGGTCAAATACTATATTTCTATACAGGCCTAGACCGAGTTTGAATCTGCATAATAGATCTCAAGCTACTGTCATCTTGCAAATTCGATCCTGTGGAGTCCGAGACTCTGTGGCACAACAGCGCAGTCTCCAAATATATAGATACTTATTCTCTGAAGCTTGAAACAGTGTGTTAAGGAAGCCAACCTACAGGTGGTCTTAATCAAGATGTATAACTGTGCCCCTTGAAATCAAAATTGTAATCCGAAACTCTGTGAAAAATCAAGTTTGAATTTTTTGTCATATCAAGGAACCAGCCTATTTTGATTCTGTGCATAAAGGAGACCTAGAATGAAGGCTCATCAAGCTTAATTGTCTATTTGCATAAAATAGAAGGGTCACACCTTTGTTCACAGTCTTGAACAAAAAACCGTGAAGGAATAAAGAACTGTGTATTCCACAAAGACGACATTAGCATATATACACAGCTTGATCTAGTCATATCAGATTGAAGTTGACCTGAGCAATGTTTACAGTGACAATATTGCTTTAATTAAGGGTCTATATTAAAACCCTAGTTCTAGGGTATAGACATCAGTGAAAAGGATATAAATTTGGTCACGATGGACGGAAAGGAAAGCTTCAAGTAGTGGTGAATCAATGCTCGATAGTTTTGTTTATTGACAATCATTGTGAAGTTGACACCTGGAAGAAAATCCTTAGAGAGGCAGTTAGCCGGATCGCAGGCAAAAGAACAGTAGCAGACTGTCCTTAGAGCAAGAAAAATATATAAGCAAGCACAGTAAAGGATATCCAGAATTGATGGAAACCATGGCATCCAAATTTTAAGGCCACTGCAGGTACAAGAGGTACAGAAAGAAGGAAGAGCAAATCCTCTATTTTGGCAAGCATCATGGAAGAAGGGAACTGTGAGGACCCTTGGATCCTCAAACACTCTAACAGATTCATAGAAAAGATATGGATGTCGAGTAAAGAAGAATGAATAGCAGCATATTCTCAAAATTGATTATAGCAGTCATCCCAATAGAAAGGAAGTAGCTCATAGCAACCTCATTGAGAGCATGGAAAGGTCAACTAAAATGGATAGAAGAAGGTTATCAGTATAGAGCTCGTCATACATCATTCAAGAGGAGCATTTGCAGGATGAGGATGATCAATATCCTCCATTGAATCTTCAAAGGAAGATTCACCTATTGAAAGAAGCAAGTGTCTCGCTGGGAATTCCACCTTGTGAGGGATTCATGGGATGATGGTATGATGACTAAGAAATGAAGCAGGTTAAGATGATTGAAGAACCTTCAATCAAGGAAGCTGAAGAAGGAAGATGACCAAAAGGAAGAAATGAGGTATGTATGCATGTATTTAATAAAACTGAGTCATGTCATATAGTTGTAGTTAGCATGGATAGATGCACTACCTCATAAGCATGATCAAGGAAAAGAATCTCCTCCTTTGAAAGGATGCATAAAGGCATGGATCACATAATAAAATCAAGATAATAAGTCTTCATAATGAATATGAGGTGGTTGATAAAATAAAGGAACTATGGATGGAAGTTCTTGGGGAGTAATATGTGAAGGAAAAAAGGAGAGATCATGAAAAGTGCAACTATGGTCACATAGAAAAGGAAATCAACATCTATTGGCTAGAAGGATTGACTGTGACATCTTCATGGAAAAGGTATGTAGACTCCGATGCAGTTTGGAAAAGAAAGAGACCATTGACATTAAATATTTTTTGGAGATGTGTCAATATGTATGCAGAATGTTGATGATGCAAATGAACAGATGTCATGATGAAAGGCCATCACAAAGGTAAAGTCAATTTGATGTTCATTTTTTATTTTTGAACAATATATGGATGGGTTAACGCAGGGCTACCTAAAGGAAGTGTTGGGGATGTCACCCACAACTGGTATTCATGGGGTAGGATTGAAGACCCTGAAGGAAACATGACGAAAAGAAGGTAGCAAGGTATGAACTTGAAGAAAGGCCAGATATGGACTAGTGGATCACTTTCCGATGAACAAAAGGATGACATGACTAAACATGGTTCATAGTGATGGATGATCTATGCCCTACGAAAAGGTCCCAAAGATGAAGGCTCTATAACAAAGAAGACGAAATTCATGGCATCGAAAGAGGGAGCCCGATAGACAGCTGGTTGTTCCATGATCTCCACCGAAAGGGCTGTTGGAAGCAAGTCCCTGGTTAGAAGGAGCATGGTCAAGTCCCTGATTAAAAGGGAGCTTGGGAACATTCCTGTGTAGGAATGGGTAAATCTTCCCTAATCGAGAGGGAAAGATAGATACATCATTCTTGTCTTCACTTGGGAAGAAAGAATGGAGGATTGGGTAAGCATCTGGCATCCGATACTCTTTGAGGATGAGGTAGGGCATACAAGAGAAGAGTAGTCATAGAGGATCGATATTCTTTGAGGGATGGGAATCCAAGATAAGAATAGCCCTGGAAGGGCATACCTTGTGAACACCCGGGTGGGGTATGTCTCTTGAGAGACAATGATGATGGTGTCTATCAGTCATTGGTCTCACCAACATTGTGCTCTAATCTTGTGGAGAGATAGAGTTGTTAGTCAAGGCCTTGCTATGTGACAATGTTGGGTGATATGATGCTAAAAAGATGGGTTACCAATCTGACTCTTCTTATGAGAACTTTTCAATGGAAGTATTGTCCTTGTACCTGTGGTTAATTATGAATACCTCCCTAGTTAAGAGGGAGTGTTGAAATGTAACTAGTGTCGATCTTCATAATTGTATCATGACTTGATGTAATCTTTGTACTTGTCAAAAGAAAGAAAAGGAAAATATATTTTTGTAAAAGGAAATTTATTTATTTATAAATGGGTTTCTTGCCCATGGTTATATGTCCTAGGTCAAAGCACCCATTGAGTGCTTTAGGGGTTATGAAGAAAAAGTCAAAGAGTCAAGGTCATGATGTAAAGTCCCTTGGAGGGCTCATGTATGAAGAAAATTGTTATTTTGTATTATTAGAACTATCTAGATGCTCCAATAAATCAAGTCGGCCAGCAAGTTAAGAAGTCAGCCTTATGAGGGCTTGAAGGCCTTATGTAAAGGCTATATAAAGATACCAATTTGACCTTCATTAGTAGAACAAGAAACTTGCATAACCAAGAGTTTGGGTCTGCGGCTAGAAGATGGTGTGAAGGTGGAAAAAGGTCTTTAAGGCATGCGAAGAAGAAAGGTTATGCTCTACATATGTAGTACCTAGGGTTACCTTTGGTTTGAGGATAAGGAGGTATTGCAATTGGTTCTCTTGAAGAGCCCTAATTTCGTTGTCCTTGGAGAACTTGTGGAGGAAAGTTTGGCTGATTGATTGATGGAAGCAAAGGTCTAGGGTTTGGTCTTCGAAGTCTCCTTTGATTTGATTCTATAAGAAGTTCTCATGGCTTTTCCCCTAGTGGAGGGGTTTTGCCCTAACTTGGAGCCTATGTCCGGTATCTCTCTCTTATGGTTGTGATTTGCATTGTTTTGGCATTTCTTTGATGATGAACATAAACATAATAAACAAAGAATGAAGAACTAAATATCACAAATAAATGTCATGTATGGAAAATGAAATAATAAATTGCCCTAATTTTAAATTTTCCAACACTTCATGCTTTATTTTGGTCAAAAGAAAAATCAAAAGGGCATGTTCTTCATGACCCTACAAAAAGAAAATTTGAATTTTTGTAAATGTCTTTTATCCCTTCAAGTTGCCAAGTCGGCCCTTAGATGGACAAGTCAGCCAACCCATAATTCATGTCTCTTCATATGGACGAACAACTATATATTGGCACCTGTGCTCCACATTTTGGCACTCAATTTCAGTGATCTTCTATGGAGAAAAAATTCGGATCTTCAAGAATATATGCAAGCTTCTTGTAGCATGGTTTCTAAAGCACAAAAAGGACGAACTTTTGTGATGTATCTCTCTGTAAATGTGAGCTTCTTGTGGCTATGACTCTATGACAAGTGCGAGCTTCCTGTGACTATATTTTCTGAACAATTCGGATGGCAGTATTTCTATGATAATTCGAGCTACCTGTGGTGAACAACTCGGGCTACCTATGGTGAACAATCCGGGTTCCCTATGACTACATCTCTGTGACATATCAGTGATAATAATGATGAGGCTATCTGTGATGTGGCAAGCATAAACTGATTGGTTGAACACCTTGTTGATGTATCATGACAACATGTGGAGGGTTGACTTGGCACTTGGAATCTTAGGTAGTTTGACTTAGATTTCTCCTATTGATGAAGGATCTTTAAGGAAAGGATTGACGAGTTTTCCCCTTGTGGGTCCTGGCTTGGAGCCTAATTTCTTGTGTCTCTTGTTCATGTTTATTGCATTTGTGTAATTGCTTCATGATTTAATGAATGAAGTAAAAACTAATTGGAAAACACATACATAATCAATCACAAGTTATTACCATGATAATAAATTCACCTTCTATATGAATTTCAACAGGAAAAACCACAATTTGTTCTTGTCATGATGCAAAGGCAAGCTCCTACTTCCTCTATTACATCAGCTTTTGGAGGCTCCAACCTCTCTGCTATTTTGCAAGCTATAACTTGCTAGGAAGCTCTTACTCCCTCTTTTACATTAATTTTCTACGAGCTTCTACCTACAGAAGGCTCCTACCTCAATTTATTTCTGCAAGATACTACTTGCTAGGAAGCTCCTACTCCCTCTTCAACAGGCTCCAACCTGCTCTTTTTCAGGCTACTACCTGAAAGGAGACAACAATCCCCTGGTAGATAAAAAATTTAACATGTTGACTTACCTGGTATTTAACTCTGCATACCTCCATCTCTTTGTCTTTGCCTTCTCTTCCTCAGTTCTGCTTCACATCAACTCTTCTTCTTTCTCTTTGTGCCAGGTAACTCACAACAACTCTTTCATCTCTCTCACACTCTCTAACCCTCTAACCAACCATTCATCCTTCCAAAAGCACATATTTTTATAAACACAACTTGTTCACTGTTTGTATTCCATATAGGAATATCAAGTGAAAATCTTGCCTCTTTGATTTCCACTTATTCGTTTCCAAATTCTTTCAACTTTTGAATATCAAAGCACATCAAATGAATTCCAAAATATTCAAACAACATACATTAACATAAGCCAACTTTAATGATTACAAAAGCCAAAGCCCAAAATTTTATTTATCCTTACTACAGAACACGGACATTGGTTACCCACTGCAAATATGGGTTGCGAATATTGGTAGTCCATTGTCAATCTAGGTTGTGGACGTTGGTAGCCAGACTCTAATCTACTTTCGTCCCCTAAATTAGGGAAAAATAAAAAATTATTTTCTCAGTTTTGTAATCTCTTGCATCACAACTTCTTAAGGCACCTTTGCAACACCTTTGTTTTGTAACACTCCAATCACCAAGCATTTCCAAGGCCATACTAAATTGATCTCTTGCATCCTCTTGCAACTATGTCATCGTCACCTCTGCAACACACCTCTGTCATCATTACCAGCTCAACAACATATCTTTGTCAACATCACCAGCTCAACAACATAGCCCTTAACATCACAATATATGCAAGCAATACATCACAACATATGAGCAAGCATTCACATCACAACATACCACTCAACAACATAGGAAACCCTCAACAAGCATACCTTCAACACCCTTTGCCATCAATGACAATTGCACCAACATGAACTTCATGTGACTTAAAGTGATGACATGGTCTTGGTTGATAATGACGTATTAATGAGGAGGGTTTTGCTTGACGATTGAACACCTTATTGATCAGATGAGCTATTGAGTGAGGAGCACCTTTCTAACCCATCCTCGGCATATTTTGATGGGGAAATGCACTTTTAGAGGATGACGTCACCCTTGGAGGCCTTTTGCTCACATGTTGGCTAAAAGGAAGCTTAATTTCATGTTTAATCAATGATATGGCTATCTTGAAGGTCATCTTGTGACCTACTTAACTTGTAATCACATATTTTGATATTTTAGGGCTTTTAGTCAATTATTGGACTAAATCGTCAAAGGATCTTAGCTCGAGTGGTTTGGTGAACAATTTGTCTAGCTACATCGGTTCAAGTCTCCAAAGACATGTTACTATTAATTTTTTATTGTTTTGGTAGCATTGGACAAGTGTTCACCAAGCATTTCCAAGGCCATACTAAATTGATCTCTTCCATCTTCTTGCAACTATGTCATCATCACCTCTGCAACATACCTCTGTCATCATTACCAACTCAACAACATACCTTTGTCAACATCACTAACTCAACAACATAGCCCTTAACATCACAACATATGCAAGCAATAGATCATTGCATCTGAGCAAGCATTCACATCACAACATACCTCTGTCAAGCAACACATACTCAAAAACATAGGAAACCTTCAACAAGCATACCTTCAACACCCTTTGCCATCAATGACAGTTGCACCAACATGCCCTTCATGCGACTTGGAGTGATGACATGGTCTTGGTTGATAATGACGTATTAATGAGGAGGGTTTTGCTTGATGATTGAACACCTTATTGATGAGATGGGCTATTGAGTAAGGAGCACCTTTCTAACCCATCCTCGGCATATTTTGATGGGGACATGCACTTTTAGAGGATGGCGTCACCCTTCGAGGCTTTTTGCTCACGTGTCGGCTAAAAGGAGGCTAAATTTCATGTTTAATCATTGATATGGCTATCTTGAAGGTTACCTTGTGACCTTCTTAACTTGTAATCACATATTTTGATATTTTAGGGCTTTTAGTCAATTATTGGACTAAACCGCCAAAGGATCTTAGCTCAAGCGATTTGGTGAACAATTTGTTTCCCTAGTTACATGTGTTCAAGTCTCCGAAGACGATACTATTAATTTTTTATTGTTTTGGTAGCATTGGACAGGTGTTCTAGTCTCGATGTGTTTAAGAGGCTAAGGAACACGAGATCTCCAAAACCTAGAAAAGGTTTTGCGAGATAAGCTTGCAAAACACCTTAATTAAATTAATTAGCCATCATTTAAATATTTCCTAAGTCTAACTTAGGAAAAGTGGTTAATTACAAGGAATTAATTAAGGAGATCAACTTATGCTCTAAAGACTTACAAAAAATCACACGGATCAAGCCTGAGATGATCTTAGTCGTTGATGAGGATCTAATCATGGTCATTGGTGCTCCAGCAAGAGATTATAAGAGCAAGTCGATGGGATGGAGAGAGACAAAAGAGGGGACTGAGTTACCTTGGTAGATCGAGCTATCCAATTGCAGTTATTCAGCAAGGAAGTGAATTCGAGCCAGAGAAGGAGAGCATCAGTGATGGAGGGAGCAGCAAAGTAGAATTCTAGAGAGTTTCCCAATAGTTTTCCAGTGTCAGAGAGGCGGGAAAAGGGAGGTCAAGATTATTCTGCAGAGAGGTTGAGAAGCCAATGCGAGCAGCAAGAAACCCTAGTGCAAGTTGTCGAAAAGAAATCATTTCAGTTGCTGGAGGCCGAGAAATTGATCCAAAAGGCAGACCGAATTTTTCCAGAGGTAAGGGAAGGCAAGACAGCTCACCAGGAGGCAGTGTGAATTATTTCCAGGCCAACAAGGCGCATTTCAAGAGGGCAATGAGAGCGGACCAGTAGGAGGCCAGTTGATTTGCAAAGGGAGAAAGTTCTCTCCCAAATATTTTTCCAGTTGGGCATCCAATTTATTGTACTCTCCAAATTGTTGCATAATAATAAAATAAACCCTTATCTACTACAATGGCTTTCCCTTTGGAATTTTTCCAAGGATGTTAGTCCAAAAATATTGGTGTCAATTTTTATTGTGTGTGCATCTATTTCTCAATTCCTGGTTTTTATTTTCCGCAACATATTTTTATGGTGAAGATTGCAATTGTGAATTATTCATTAATTATAGTAAACAATTAAACTGCTAATAGTTACAAGAATAATATCTAGTAATTGCAATCAAGGAATTTTCACATGGTATCAGAAGCATTGAAGATTAAATCAAAGGCTCAGAAGCGAGAGGAGCAAGATTGTGCAGTTTCAAAGGGAGATCTAAAGCACACGATTCAGATTTGTGCAGGCCAAGCCGGTCAATGCGAATTGTTGGGCAGGAAAATCAATTTCCAAAGTAGAGTGTAGGAAACGTTTGATTTGCCCTAAGCATAATCCAGCAGGTAGTGGATTTGTCGGGAAGCAATTCTGGTGAGCAGATCAGTTTATTCGTTGAGCAGATTTGGGCACAAAAGTTTTGCAGTGAGGGTTTTAGCTGCAGATCTGCGCAGGGGCAGGAAGAGAAAAGCACACTAAAGAGGAATTTCCAGGAGATCTAAGATTTGCAGTTGTAGAGGGTCGTAGCAGGAAGGTAATTTGCAAGTGCGAGTTTGCCAGACTAGCCAGTTCGAGTTGCAGAGATTACAATTCGTGTGCCAGTTCCAAGAGAAGGACATCTGGAAGGTTGAGCGAGTAGTCTCAGTAAGCAAATGAAGGCAAAGTATTAGTTGGAGGACATCTGGAGGCAGATCTGCACATTCCTCAAGGAGCGCGAGTAGCAAAAGAGAGGCCAAGCAAGGAAGAGAAGGAGATTTCCAATTTAAGTCTCTATTTATTTGAGTTTCACAAAGATGGCCACAACAGATCTCAAAGATCAAGATAGACTTGACACAGCCTTAAACTTTGGTGTCTGAAAGGCTAGGATGCAATTCCTTTTGGATGAGCATGGCCTGAAGGAGTCTATGACAGAAATCATAGTTGTATCGATAGATCTTATCCAATTCCACGAGTATAGGAAGGATATGGCCAAGGCGAAGAGAATGGTTCTCAATGGAGTTCGAGACCATATTGTCCCACATATTGCAGAAAAGAGTACAACAAAGGAAATGTGGGATGTCGTTGTAAAGCTATACCAAGATCCATTTGAGAATCGGAAAATGATTCTCAAGGAGAAGTTGAGGACCACAAAGATGCAAAAGGGTGAAGGTGTAACTCCCTATCTCACCAGAATTCAGAATGTCTGAGATGAGCTAGCAGTTGTAGGTGAGAAACTAGAAGACTCTAAATGGATTTACCAGAAAGTGGGCAACATTGGTTCAAGGAATCACTAGACGAGACAAACTGCCAGATTGGGAACATCTTTGGAGTGACTTCACATAGGAGGAGCTATGACTCAGTCTCGTCCAGGGTACCACCAGTCGCAGTAGCAAAGGGCCAAAGGTTGAGAAGGAGGAGAATGTAGCCTTTGCCAGTAAAGGAAAGGCGAAGAAGGGTCCCAGTCAAGGACAGAGCTCAAAGGGAGACGAAAAGAAGAAAAAGGACATGTTGCAGGTTAAATGCTTTAGATGTGGTGAGTTTGGTCACTGCGTCACCCAATGTCCCAAGAGAAAGAAGGACAAGAAGAGGGGTATGAAATAGCAACTTCGGTAGAGATAGATGAGTTGACCTCCATGTTGGAGGAGTTTGCATTGTTAGCGGCTATACCTCCAAATGGAGGAGGAGCACGAGGCTTTAGAGTTGCAGGATCGGGCAAGGTCTAAGGAGACAACATCGGACAAGTGTTCCCTTCCGATCATTATCTTGGCTATGGGGGCCCACAATTTTTAGTAGCAAGAGGATCGAGATGTCAGCGAGGCGAAATCATATCTTTAGGGACAGTGCAAAGCTAGTTGCAGTCAGATAATAGAGGGGCACAGAAATAGTTGGGCGCAGTCAGATACTCAATACACAGAGTAGAGCTAGTTGTAGTCAAAGACTCGAGGGAAGTTGAAGAAACCAGTTGCAAGGGCAGTATATCATTCTCAGTTGTAGTAGTCGCAGCAGCAGCATGAGATAAGATGTAGCACAAACAATGTTGGCAGCAGTGCAGGGAGGCACAATGCAGTGTCAGCAGCAACGCAAATGCAGTGTGGTTCAGCTACAGGGTTAGCAGATGAATCAGAGTATACGCAATAGCTTGGTGGATAGTGACAATATGTTACAGATGTCAGACACCAACAGCATGGTCCAACTACAATGGAGAGATGTTGGAGTGTAGAAGAACACCTTCCTCACTAGGAGGGAGTGTTAGTTTTTTATTGTTTCGGTAGCATCGAACACGTGTTCTAGTCTCAATTTGTGTCTAAGAGGCTAAGGAACACAAGATCTCCAAAACCCAGAAAATGTTTCGCGAGATAAGCTTAGGAAACGCCTTAATTAAATAAATTAGACATCATTTAAATATTTCCTAAGTCCAACTTAGGAAAAATGGTTAATTAAAGGGAATTAATTAAGGAGATCAACTCATGCTCCAGAGACTTCCAAAAATCACACAGGTCAAGTCTAAGATGATCTTATCTGTTGATGAGAATATAATCATGGTCGTTGGTGCTCCAGCGAGAGATTATAAGAGCAAGTCGATGGGAAGGAGAGAGACACAAGATGAGAGCGAGTTACCTTGGCAGATCGAGCTATCCAGTTGCAGTGAGTCAGCAAGGAAGTGAGTTCGAGCCAGAGAAGGAGAGCATCAGTGATTGAGGGAGCGGTAGAGGAGAATTCTAGGGAGTTTTCCGGTGTCGGAGAGGCAGGAAAAGGGAGGTCGAGATTATTCTACAAAGAGGCCAAGCAGCCAATGTGAGCAACGAGAAACCCTAGTGCGAGTTGTCGGAAAGAGGTTGTTTCAGTTGTCAAAGGCCGGGAAATTCATCCAAAAGGCAAAGTGAATTTTTCGAGAGGCATGGGAAGGCAAGACGAATCACCAGAAGTCAGCGAGCAGGCAATGCGAATTATTTCTAGGCCAGCAGTGCACATTTCCAGAGAGCAGTGCGAGCCGGCCAGTGGGATGCCAATTGATTTGCAGAGAGAGAACATTCTCTCCTAGTTATTTTGCCAATATATTCTCCAAAGGATTGCCAGTTGGGCATCCAGTTTATTGTACTCTTCCAAATTGTTGCATAATAATAAAATAAACCCTCATCTGTAGCACTGGGTTTCCCTTCGAAGTTTTTATGGAGACGTTAGTCCAAAAATATTAGTGTCAATTTTTATTGTGTGTGCATCTATTTGTCAATTCCTGGTTTTTATTTTGCGCAATGTATTTTTCTGGTGAAGATTGCAATTGTGAATTATTCATTAGTTACTGTAAACAATTAAATTGTTAACAATTAGGAGAATAATCTCTAGTAATTGCAATCAAGGAATTTTCACAGTAACTGTAAAAGGCAGAGTGAATTTTTCGAGAGGCATGGGAACGTAAGACAAATCACCAGAAGTCAGTGAACAGGGAGTGCGAATTATTTCTAGGCCAGCAGTGTGCATTTCCAGAGGGCAGTGCGAGCCAGCCAGTGAGATGCCAATTGATTTGCAGAGGGAGAACATTCTCTCCTAGTTATTTTGCCAGTATACTCTCCAAAGGATTGCCAGTTGGGCATCCAGTTTACTGTACCCTTCCAAATTGTTGCATAATAATAAAATAAACCCTGATCTGTTGCACTGGTTTTCCCTTCGAAGTTTTTTTGGAGACGTTAGTCCAAAAATATTGGTGTCATTTTTTATTGTGCGTGCATCTATTTGTCAATTCCTGGTTTTTATTTTGCGCAATGTATTTTTCTGGTGAAGATTGCAATTGTGAATTATTCGATAATTACTGTAAACAATTAAATTGTTAACAATTAGGAGAATAATCTACAGTAATTGCAATCAAGGAATTTTCATAGTAAGTGGCTCGTTTATGGCATTTATGAAATAGTTGCACCTGGTGTAACAGTGGCAGCCAATCTTTCAAAGTTACCAATTCCCCAAAAATTCTCATTCCAGTTTAAAAATAAAATTAAATAAAAAGATAAAAAAAAATAAAAATAAAAATAAAAATAAAAATAAAATATTGGACAAAATTGACTTAGTTACCCTCATATAAATAGAGGGAAGTCAATTAGGGATGATTCATGGTAACACACTGTTAAATTTGGCAACTAGGGCCAAACTCCACCTTGGACAGCTCATATGATGCAGTTGATATTTTTATTGGATTCCTCTCTCCTAGAGGTGTAGGATTGATCTAAATATCATCTCATTCTGATGTACAAATGGAATTATGAACATATTTGTTTATGGACAAATTGTCAAGGTCGACCAGCAAACTAACGTAGGCTCAAAAGCCCAACAGTGACGTCTATTCATCCTCAACGTTGCATATAAATAAAAGGAGCATCTTCCTCATTTGGATCACTCAACTTCACACACATCTCTCTCTCCTCACATGATTGGGTATGATTTCTGGGCAGCGTCTCCACACTGCGAAGAAGAAGATAGTCATTTTCTGTTTTGGGCATTGACCGAATTTCAAGAAGGGTTTTAACTGGCGTTGACCAGTCAGCATTGATCTGTTTCACTGTGTTTTTGTGAGGGAAATTTCTGTTTGGGCATGTTGCATTTATGGGCATAGAAATCGAGGCAATCTGTATTGTTTGACCAACGTTGACTACAAAATGGTTTGACTGTAGCGTTGACCAAGTTTGACTGAGTTTTTTGGAACTGTTTTGAGTTGATTCGGATCACTGTTGGAGGCCGAGTTGACTAGGTTTGACCGAGTTGTTTTGGAGGTCAAATTCAGCCTTGTTGACCAGCGTTGACTTTCTGGTTAGGGCTTTCTGTGGTTGCTATTTGACTAGACAGATTTCACTTTGATTGGGCAAGTGAATATTACATATTGTACTCTTTCTCTCTGCTGAACTTTTGAAGAATAATAAGAAGAATTGATCAAAGGGTTTCCCCACATTGGGGTTTGTCCCTGGCTGGCACCATATCTTGTGTCCTCTTGTCTTGGCTTGTCTTCTACTATTATTGTTTATGTTTTATCTGCATTTTACTATCATGTTAATGTGATTGCTAATCTAGAAATTGATATTGGGCTAATAAGAAAATTGAAGTAAATTGCTCTTAAGCATAGAACATACCATTGTTATCTAAAATTAACATGGTATCAGAGCTGAGGTGAAGACAAAGCCCAAGCAAGAGTGAAAAGAGCAATCACTAAGAAGAGAAATCATTGAGATTTGTTGGACAAGGACAAGAGTCAATGGCCTCCACATCCTACTTCAAATCTGATGACAAACTTCATGATAAGTTTGATTATCATGCATGGAACATGTCCCTTGATTTGACTTTAAAAGAGCAAGATGTTATGGACTATGTGCAGGGAAAGATTTATGAACCTCCTAATGCACCAATTGCTGCTAAGACAAAGTACAAGAAGGGTGAATTCAAAGCAAAGAAGATCATCAGGGATTCTATTCATAAGCATTTAGTTGCTTACATCTCCGATTTAAACACATCAAAGGGGATATATGACAGGTTGGTTGGCATGTTCAAAGCTAGCAATGCAAACCAAGTTCTCTTTCTCCAAAACAAGTTGAGGATTACTGGGATCAAAAATGATCTTCTTTCGATTGGAGAAGCTATTGCTGATAGAGAGCTCACTCTCATTGCCCTCGTGAGACTCCCTCGTGAATGACACTACTATTCTTAACAACAACAGGATTCCAAGTTTTGAAGAAATGTTGACCAGGTGTTCTCAAGAAGAAACAATGATGATGGAACTAGATATGCCTTCAAATAGGAATGATCCTATTGCATTCTTCGCTCATGCTAAAAAGAAGAACAATGCAGGTTCAAAGAAGTAATGTCAAGGAAGATCGGGTTTCAAGAATGGAAGGGAAGATGCTTCATTTGCAACAAGTTTGGCCACTATGATAGGGAGTGTCCTAATAGAAGGGATACACCTCATGATGATGACAACCACAACAACAACAATTTTAGGGTCAACAACAATCAAAGCAATGGGAGATTCAACAACAAAGGAAAAAGGAATGCTCTCGCTACTCAACATGGAAATGGTCGCCCTCCCAAGAGATCAAGAAACTCTAGGTATGATGAATCTAATGTTGTTGATAACAAGCAAAAAGAATTTTATCTTATATCTGCCCTCTCTACAGCATCTCCTCCAGTCACCCTGGGAAATTGGTTGATTGATAGTGGTGCCTCAAGGCACTTCACTGGATATAAGGAAGCTCTTTCAAATCTGATTGAAAAGGATACAAATTTGAAAATTATCCTTGGAGACAATGCCACCTATCCCGTGAAGAGAGTTGGGAATATTACTCTTCAATTGAATCAAGGTAACACCATTCATCTACAAGAAGTATTATATGTACCCAATCTCAAGAAGAACCTGGTATCTATCTCGGCAATGGAGGACAAAGGATTCAAGGTGGCATTCATCAATGGAAAGGTACGTGTGTGGAATAAAAATTTCAAAGATGCATTTACACTTGGATTCAGGGTTGATAGCCTATATCAAGTTGGAGGAAGTCCACTGGGAGCTATGTCTTGCAACACATCACTTCAATCCGAATTATGGCACCAAAGGTTTGCTCATTTACATTATAAGGCTCTACCCGATGTGAGGAAGATGGTGACAGGGGTGCCCGAATTTAAAGTAGAAAATGAAGGTGTTTGTCAGGGGTGTGCCGAAGGAAAGCATACAAGGGGACCATTCCCCTCCAGTGATAGCACGACTACTGACATATTGCAATTGGTTCATTCTGATCTATCTGGTATGATGCATGTGATCTCTTTGGGAGGATATTTATATTATGCTATCTTTATGGATGACTTCTCTCGCAAAACTTGGATATATTTCTTGAATAAGAAAGACGAAGTATTCTCATGGTTCCGTTTTTTCAAAGCTTTGGTCGAAAATCAAACCGGGAAAAAGATCAAAATATTGAGGACCAATAATGGAACAGAATATGAATCAAATGAGTTCAATAACTATTGTAGAGAAGTTGGCATTAAGAAGGAGACTACTACCGCATATACTTCCGAGCAAAATGGTGTCGCTGAAAGGAAGAATCGTTCTATCATAGAAGCCACTCGTGCCATGCTTCATGAACAAAGCCTTCCGAAGTTCTTATGGGTCGAAGTTGCAAACGCTGTCGTGTATATTCAAAATAGATGCCCTCATCAAGCATTGGACTCCAAAACTCCCGAAGAAGTTTTCACCGGTAAGAAACCTAATGTTTCTCACTTTAGAATTTTTGGTAGCCCTGTATATTTTCATGTGCCGAAAGAAAAGAGAAGCAAATTGGATGCTTCTGGGAAGAAAGGAACATTTGTGGGCTACAATGAAACTTCTAATGCATATAGAATCTATGTGCTTGGGCAAAGAGAAGTGGAGATAAGTCATAATGTCACCTTCGATGAAGATGCTACCCTTGACAAGATTAGTAACCTTCCTATTCCAAGGAAGGACAAAGAAGCATATTCAGGAAAGTAGGGAGAACCGTAGAACGGGTCGATGCCCGATGCTGAAGGACCAAAGGATCTCATTGATCCACCCCCTTAGGAGCCCTCCTCCTCAAAAAGGAGACCCTCGTGGCTTAGGGAAAGTCTCGAAGATGCCAAGAGACATGTTGCACCAAGGGGGACATTTCGTGAAAGTAAGAAGCCAAATAGGCGCCAAGGGTACTTAACTACCATGAGCACCATTGTTCAATCTGAGCCTTGCACATTCGAAGAAGCTGTGAAGCACCAAGTTTGGAAGGATGCTATGAACGAAGAGTATGAGGCGATTATGAAGAATGATGTATGGGATGTGTTCCTTAGACCCAAGGACAAATATGTTGTCACCTCAAAATGGCTCTACAAGATCAAGCATGGCGCTGATGGAAGTACTGAAGAGTTCAAAGCTAGATTTGTTGCTCGAGGCTTCTCTCAAAAGGAAGGTGTGGACTACGATGAGATATTTGCACCTATTGCCCGATATACCATCATTTGTTCGATTATAGCCCTTGCTGCCTCGCAAGGATGGAATCTACATCAGATGGATGTCAAGACCGCCTTCCTACATGGTTCAATTAAGGAAGAAGTCTATGTAGAACAACCCAAGGGGTTCGAAGTTCAAGATCGTCAGACACATGTATGCAGGTTGAAGAAAGCCCTCTATGGGTCAAAGCAAGATCCCCGAGTTTGGTATGAGAGGATCGACAGCTATCTGATGAAGCTGGGATTTACGAGAAGTGAAGCTGATCCGAACCTTTATTTTAAGGTTGAGAATGATAGACCTCTCATCTTGGTACTTTATGTGGACGATCTCTTTCTGACTGGTGCAGACCCTCTTATTCATCAATGTAAGAGGGAGTTGGCTTCCGAATTCGAGATGAAGGACCTAGGACCGATGCATTACTTCTTAGGGTTAGAGGTCTGGCAAAAGTGAGGTGAGATTTTCCTTTCTCAACGAAAATACATCGTGAAGCTACTTGAAAGATTTTGGATGGTGGACTACAAGTCTGTGACTACTCCGATGGAACTTAACTTCAAGAAGTTATGTGGAAGTGTTGTTGGGGCCGATTTGGGAAATCCTTCTGAGTATCGTCAACTCGTGGGGGCCCTGATGTTCTTGGTGAACTCCCGTTCGGACATATGTTTTGCAGTGAACACATTGAGTTAGTTTATGGTTGAGCCTCATCACATACATTGGATTGTTGCCAAGAATCTCTTGAGATATCTCCAGGGCACAATCACCTATGCACTGAGATACATTGTCGGGAATGTGAGGTTCCACTGTTATTCTGATGCTTATTGCGCTGGCAGTGTGGTGGATCGTAAGAGGACATCTAGATGTTGTTTCTCTCTAGGTTCTGCTTTGATATCATGGATGAGCAGGAAGCAGAAGTCGGTTGCCTTGAGCACCGCTGAGGCTGAATACATTGTCACTAGTATGGCCTCATGTGAAGCTATTTGGTTGAGGAAGCTCTTTAGTGCGCTATTTGGACATGTGTTGGATACCACCGTGATCTATTGCAACAACCAAAGTGGGATTCGTCTTTCTGAAAATCCCGTGTTTCATGAACGCTCCAAGCATATTGATATCAAGTACCACTTTATCCGGGATATGGTACAACGAGGAGCAATAAGGCTCTGCCATATTGGGACTGATGATCAGGTCGCAAATATTCTTACAAAGCCCCTACAGAAGGTCAAATTCTTAAGCTTCCGTGAACGACTTGGAGTCATGGAAAGACCCTCTTATGAGGGTCCCATATGAGATGGATGTTGAGCTCTGGGAGCTCCGGGGGGCTTGGGGTACTTCTTGGAGCGATGAGAGACCATAGGGTGAGTGGCACCTTCCCCTAGTGGTGCGCGATGTACAAGGTGAGTGGTTCACCTTCCCCTAGTGGTGCACGATGTACAGGGTGAGTGGTTCACCTTCCCCTGTGATACCCCATGTTGAGATATGCATAGGATGAGCACATCTAGATGTTGCTTCTCTCTAGGTTCTGTTTCGATATCATGGATGAGCAGGAAGCAGAAGTCGGTTGCCTTGAGCACTGCTGAGGCTGAATACATTGTTGCTAGTATGGCCTTTTGTGAAGCTGTTTGGTTGAGGAAGCTCTTTAGTGAGCTATTTGGACATGTGTTGGATACCACCGTGATCTATTGCAACAACCAAACTGGGATTCGTCTTTCTGAGAATCCTGTGTTTCATGACCGCTCCAAGCATATTGATATCAGGTACCACTTTATCCGGGATATGGTACAACGAGGAGCAATAAGACTCTGTCATATTGAGACTGATCATCAGGTCGCAGATATTCTTACGAAGCCTCTGGGGAAGGTCAAATTCTTAACCTTCCGTGAACGAATTTGAGATGGATGTTGAGATTTGGGAGCTCTGGGGGGCTTGGGGTACTTCTTGGAGCGATGAGAGACCATAGGGTGAGTGGTTCACCTTCCCCCCTGTGATACCCCATGTTGAGATATGCATAGGATGAGTGGTTCACCTTCTCCTATGGCATATGAGCAGGATGAGTGGTTCACCTTCCCCTGCTGGAACATCCTACCCATGAAGTCTGAGGACTCATGGGAAGTACCTCGCATCTAGCCAATGAGTAGGGAAATGAGGATAGGGACCATAGTACTACTGATGGACACATCGTGTACTACCATACTCCCTATGTTAGGATGTCTGATATTGGTTTGGGACAATGTTACTTGGGAGCGGGAGCGGAAGCGGGGAGCGGGAACGGAAGCGGGAGCGGGAGCGACCATTTTCAGAAGCTCCCGGTTTGGGAGCGAATCCCGGAGCGATTTTTTAAAAATATATATATTTTTTATATTTTTTAATTTTTGATACATATATGTCAACAAAAACATGTAGAATGATGAAATAGACATAAAAAACATAAAAAAACATAAATTGATCATTGAACCATATCACATCAATCATCTAGAAATTATAATCGTCATCAACCTTAGTAAAATTAAAATACATATTACAACTGCAACATATTGAGTCTTATAAATCATGATTCATCAAATTCAATATTAAAGTTTCAACTTCAAGCTTTCAGAATTGAAAATTCAATAACATTTATCATCATTGATCACCAAAGTAACAAGTTGTACTTGTAAGCCAAGTTTAACCATTACAAGAAGTAATATCGAAGATATTTCTAAGTCCTGACTCCTAACTTCTAACTGTTAACATGATATGAAATGTTAAAAATTTATAAAATGAAACATGAATAATGAGATGAAATGAAACAACTTTAGTGACTAGTCTTTCACAAAGCATCATATTCATAATTCACAATCATTACCAATGAGTTATAATTGCCAAGGCCCAACTTCAAACTTCAAATTTTCATTGTCACAGTGATATAATGTTTACAAAAAATATCATAATGTCATAATGATATGAAAGAGTCAAGAGTCAAGAGTCAAGGACTCAAAACTCAACACTGAACAGTTATGAAAACTAAAGTGACAAGTCTAATAGAAACTAAAAAAGACAAGTAAACTGTAAATCTACAAGTGGCCCTTGCCACGAGAGTCTCCAGGAGTATAAGTAGGTCGTGGTGGTCTTCTAGGAGTCTCCCGCCCAGACCGACGACCAGAACTAGAGCCTCCACGTGAGGGTGCCGATGGAGGTGGCGACAGCAATGGAACAAGACTCGGGCCCCGAGAACTGCTACTGGATGGTGGAGGTGGAGGTGCCATGGCTGCTTCAGCTTCATCCCGTACAAGCTCCTCTTCTAGTTCTTCCATATGTACAATGCCATCCTCCAAATTGTCGTCCTCAGGGTGATTGTCCCAAATTTTATATGTGGGATCTTCATTAGCCCGATCACAGTAATGGCTCAACAACCTCAAGTTGTAGTGCACATAAACCAAGCTTTCTGCTCGGTTTTCGTTGAGCCTGTTTCTTTTCACATTATGTATATAACTGTAGGTGCTCCAACACCTCTCTGCAGAAGAAGAATTTACAACCTGTGAAAGAACTTTTATTGCCAATTTTCGCAAAAGTCCGTGGCCGCCATATGTTTCCCACCATGTGAGAGAATCAAATTTATCTTTGTCATCCATTGCATGGAAGTTACCATACAAACCACTGCCAGTGAAGTATCTGCCTATTTCAAGGCGCACAGCTGCACATTCCTCCCTGTCAGGCACCAACTTTTCTAATGCTTCCAGATATCCTCTAGTTACCTCTCGATCTAAATGGGGTTTGGTCCTAACACCACCCCCTGCTGCAGGTTTGCCCAACCAAGAATCTGAGTAGTATTTTGGCGTAAGGATATACGCCAAGCAATGTAGTGGAAGGTTAAGCCTATTCCACCGTTCACACACACAATCGTGAATCAGTTTGTACAAGTCGGGATCTTTGTTATGAACAATGTCTTTTATTTCCCCCAACATGGTATCCATTTGCTCATACACCTCGCCAATCACTGGTTTGTCTGTATCTGCAAACCGAATCATGTTATAAATTGGCTTGGTGAAATCCAATACCTGTCTCACAGTTGTCCAAAACTGCCCATCAAGAGCGGCCTCCTCCACCGTTTCAAAACCTGCAATGTCAGCTACATTTGTAGCCCTTTCTTTTAACACCTGCCAATGTGGACTTGATACCATGCTAGCTAATGCCTCTCTTACCTTCAAAAGGCGCCTGAAGGTGAGGTAATAGCTACCAAATCTAGTCCTCGCAATCTTCAGCAACTCCAATCTCGAGTGACTGCGGAAAAGGCCATGGGTATTGCTATGATTTGTAATAAATTTTATCATTTTTTTTCCTTTCTTGTACAAATCACCAATCCATTGGTATTGTTCATTTTTGTTTTTGACAATATCATGCAACAGAAGGTTCAATGTGTGAACCAAACATCCAGACCAAAATATGTTCGGGTATTTATCCTCAATAATTGCTCCCGCTGCCTTACAATTAGGAGCATTATCAGTGATGACTTGGATGACATTGTATGGGCCAATACGCTCAATTGTTTCAAGCAATGCTTCTGCAATGTTGATAGCGGTCTTGAACTTGTCTGAGTAATCATGTGCAGCTAGAAAGATGGGACCACTAACAGACACAGCAAGAACACTTATCAATGGCTTGCCTTTTACATTTGTCCATCCATCAGATACAATGGACACCCCATTGTCAGTCCAAGAACTTGTCATTTTATTCAAAGAATGTGATATTTTTGCTTTTTCATGATCAAGGCCAACAGTTCTTGCCTTGTCATACCCAGGGCTCTTGTATCCTTTAGGGACATCATTTATGGCAGAAACCATTTCGTGCCAATAAGGTGAGCGTAGAACATTGAATGGTATCCCACATGCATAGAGGAACCTGTAAACTTTTGAATCCACATCATTCCTACACCCCTCATCAAGGAAATCTGATATGGTTCTACGGCGTAAAGATGATGACCCTGTGCCTCCATGTCCATATCCACTGCCTTGGGAGGATGCTGAAGGAGTTCTTTGTGAGCTTGGTTCAAAGAAACCCCTTGATCTTTTTGCTCTGTATTGGGCGTCCTCCTCTTCCTTTATGTATTTGGCTCTATCTGTTGTTGACACCTTGTCACAAGTTTTGATTCCTATTTGTTTCTCTCCATCCCATGGCCTTTTCCCGCAGAGGTGTCTTCTAGCACGGGTGTATGACCCTGTGTAGTCAGTGTTGCAATGGGGGCAATGAAATTTAGTGGTTCCACCCCCTCTCCCTGTTTCAGCCCTGTGAACATATTTCCACAATGGAGTTTGGTCTTGTTTAGTTTTTTGACCCTCATGTTCACCCTCCTCCACATCCTCCTCACTGGGGTTTTCACCCATTTGACTTCCTCCGGCTTCTTCATCCACCTCTTCAGTTTCAGGCCCCCTCCGTTTCCTACTCTCCACCACCATAATAACCAGAAAGGGGACCAGGAAGAGGCAAATGCCAATAAAAATGCTCAGGTCCATCGTGTTTGATGTTTGTAGGGTTTGAGTCTTGAATCTGCAAATTAATTTAGTTTATTGGGATTAATTCATTTAATTTATTAATTTAATTTAAATTAATGGTCTTTAAACTCAAACAGGTAAATGAAACTAACCAAATTAACTACCTAACCAGCTAAACTAACTAAATGATTAAGTTACTTACCTCTGCAAGCTTCCTCCTCGCTCCTTGGCACTTGCTCCTCGCTCCTCAGCTCTTGCTCCTTGCTCCTTTGCTCTTGCTCAGCTCTCAATCTCAAGCTCAATGAAGTTGAAATGAGTTTTTTTTGGCCCATTGGGCTTATAAACAAAAAAAAATTAGTTAAATTTTTTTGATTTTTCGGGTCCGGCGGAATTTTTTTCCGCCGAACCGCTCCCGGCCGGTTAAAAATCGCTCCCGGAGCGTTTTTTAATGCCCGGGAGCGATCAGGGAGCGATCGCTCCCCGATCGCTCCCGGGCATTAAAAAGCGCTCCGGGAGCTCGGGAGCGATCGCTCCCTGAAACGCTCCCTATCAGAGCAGGGAGCGTAAATTTTTTTAAGGGAGCGCGCGCTCCCGAGCGCGCTCCCGACCGCTCCCGAGCCGCTCCGGCCCGGAGCGCGCTTCGGGAGCGGGTTCGAGGGGGGGGGGGCGCTCCCCCGCAACACTGGTTTGGGATCAATGAAGACTGACTTCGGGTCAATGGAGAATGGTATGACACGTTCTCAATCATTTCTTCTTCATTATTTCTTCATGGTTCAGCGGAGCAGAGCAGAGATGGTACTGATTGTCAGATGGTTTGGCAGGTAGAGTTCTTCCTAGTTGAGAGGGAGTGTTAAATTTGGCAACTAGGGCCAAAGTCCACCTTGGACAGCTCATATGATGCAGTTGATATTTTTATTGGATTCCTCTCTCCGAGAGGTGTAGGATTGATCTAAAGATCATCTCATTCTGACATGTACAAATGGAATTATGAATTTATTTTGTTTATGGACAAATTGTCAAGATCGACCAGCAAACTAATGTAGGCTCAGAAGCCCAACAGTCACATCTATTCATCTTCAACATTGCATATAAATAGAAGGAACCTCTTCCTCATTTGGATCATTCAACTTCACACACCTCTCTCTCCTCACTGATTGGGTACGACTTTGGGAAGCCTCTCCACACGTGCAAAGAAGAAGATAGTCATTTTCTGTTTTGGGCATTGACCAAATTTCAGGAAAGGTTTTGACCAGCGTTGACCAGTCCGCATTGACCTGCTTGACTGCATTTTTGTGAGGGAAATTTCTGTTTGGGCAGGCCGCATTTCTGGGCACAGAAATTGTGGCAATCCATACTATTTGACCAGCGTTCACTGCATAAGGGTTTGACTGCAGCATTGACCAAGTTTGACTGAGTTTTTCGGAACTGTTTTGAGCTGATTTGGATGACTGTTGGAGGCCAAGTTGACTGGGTTTGACCGAGCTGTTTTGGAGGTCAAATTCTGCCCTGTTGACCAGCGTTGACTTTCTGGTGAGGGCTTTCTATGGTTGTTGTTTGGCTGGACCGATTTCACTTTGGTTGGGCAAGTGAATATTACATATTGTACTCTTTCTCTCTGCTGAAATTTTGAAGAATAATAAGAAGAATTGATCAAAGGGTTTCCCCACATTGGGGTTTGTCCCTGGCTGGCGCCATATCTTGTGTCCTCTTGTCTTGGCTTTTCTTATACTGTTATTGTTTATGTTCTATCTGCATTTTACCTTCATGTTAATGTGATTGCTCATCTGGAAATTGATATTGGGCTAATAAGAAAATTGAAATAAATTGCTCTTAAGCATAGAACATACCATTATTATCTAAAATTAACACACAATCACTCACAAATTTGACAGTGTGCACTAGTAGTCTCTTTTCTCTTGGTTGCCATGGAGCATTGATGGAGCAAATTGTCTTAGCAAGGATGCCATGATTGTAAAGAACTTTCTCTTGGATGATTATTATGATTCTATGGTGATTTTGTGCAAGTTTATTGTAAGTATCTTCTTCCATTTTATGATTGTCGTAGAAATATGGTTTCACTGAAATTTTCACTATATGTGTTGAATCTTTTATAGTTCTAGCAGCTCCTATTGCAAGACTATCATCTAGTTTCCATCAAAGAACCTTAGTATAGCTTCCTTGTCTTTTTATCTCCAATTGATTGAAAGTTGCAATGTTTTTTATGAAAATAAATCTCATTGTAGCCTTTTCTCTCTCATAACTCATTCCAATAGGTCTTCTTCCATAGACCTTGCCCTTTGACTCCATTAGCCCCTTGATTGGGAAAGTCACTAGTCCACTAGTGTCAATCATCTTAAAATAAAATTTAAAACCCTAGAATTTATTTTTATATTTTCTAAGATATATTAGGGTTAAGTTACAACAAAATCTATATTTAATAGCATAAAACACCTTCGACCTCATAGTCTTAGGATTGGACTTTGCATACATTAAATCGGAAAAGTACAAATATCATTTTTATGCATTTTTCAGCCATAAATTAAAGCTGACGTCTAGGTCTTTTACTGTTATCTTATGCATTTTCAACCATTGAAATTTATTGTAGTCTATTTCCTTGTCTATTCATTAAATAGTCTTTGTTTATTTATTGTTTGTTGTCAATTTTAGGCTACTTTTGTATTGATGTTGTAAATTTTGCATGCTATAAATAGTGCTGCTAGAAAAGCATAATTTAGAACAGTGATTGGTAATTTAAAGGTAGCATGTGTTTCGGAACCTACATAAGCCTCTCCAGGACTATTTAAACCCTCTAGATTTAGCCATAGGACCCCTTGAACTCGTTACCTTGGAATTACATCTCATCTCACCCTAAGCCTTATTGAACATTATCCTTGGGGTGATTTTGTGGAACCTTTGAAGTTTGGAGGGTATTTAGCTTGGCGGTACTTAGGTTATTTAATCTCTACGATCTCCTGGGGAAGCTTCCCTTTTGGGGATAATATCCACCCACAAAACAGCAGGGAAACAGTTGCTAAGGTGACTGATGAATGATCTCATTGTTGCCCTTAACCTAGAGTGCATAGTGAGGCTTTGCACTAAGGTGCTGAATTTTGCAATGACATGACTCATAGTGTTACGAACTCCTGCATTAAACTTCATACAAACTTGATTGAAAAGTTTATTAAAAGTGAATATTTTTATACAGAAAAATATTTTTAAGTGATATGCATTCTTTGCAGTGCAGCAGTTCATCAAACCAGACTTCATTTAATAACTAATCGACAAATAACAGTACATTTAAGAAAAGATTGTTGTCTAAAGATAAAAACCTCAGAACTAAAAATGAACATGACATAACCGGAATTTAATGCTAACTCAAATTCTGTGGTTGCCCAGTACTTACCACTAAATATATATACCAAAATTTATCAGAGACAATAGACCACAATTGAACAAAACTTGTAATGTAGATTACATCATGTAGATACCTGTAAAAGCAGAATACATCAATCAATATCTAACAGAATACAAGTGATCAGAACTAAGTGTTCCATTTAAATAAGTCAACCATACATAGCAAAAGATAAAATTGTCCCTACAGTCTAAGAGATATAATAATCTATGGTGCTAATCTAAAGCAATTGAGATCCCAAATGTAAAACATGCCAAAAATGCCTATTGCTTACAGGGGATGCATTATCTTACACACAAAAAATCCCGTTAAAATCTATTCAACAAACATGGAAGTTTCCTCAGATATTTCTAAACTCGAAAGCGTTTCCATGAAATTTCAAACCAGTTGTCAGGCTGTTACAAACTTTCATTCCAAAGTAGGTTATGTTGTTGCCTGCGTAGGGCTACTTTTGTGCATTTAATTAAAAAAAATCTTTTAGATTCCATTTCTAAAGCTTCATCAGAATATTCTGGCGGCTTTAATGTAAAATGCAGGTATTAGGTAAGCTATGGTCCACAGTCTTATATCCCATCTAGTAACTCAGTCAGAATGCTATGTATTACTTTGGGTGCCCATCTTGCTGTGGCTCCCGTAGTAAAATTAATATAAAAATTGGCAATTGACAAGCTTTTGAATATTAATTTTGCTTAATATGACAAGATGGTATTAAATCTATACATACCCACAGACGCCACCAGTACTCATATCAAATCCCCCATCGAAAAGATCTCCATTTTCATCATAAGATGGTTGTGCCATGTTAGATAGCTGGAGGTAAGGAAATCCATAAGCTGCGGATGTTGCAAGCAGACCTAAAACATGTTTCCAGGTGAATGAAGAATGCAAGATCAACACCCTCACCAAGATGTAAACAGCCTGTAAGAACAAGTAAAACCAATGATTAAAAGTTATAAATTTGACAAGCTGAAAAGAAGCATATTCTAATTATATCGAAATTACTGGAATATTGATCAAAGCAACCTGTGCTCTGACAATCATGACAATACCAAAAAAAATTGTGAGATTGAAATGAACTCAACAACAGATCCTGGTTAAACAAGACAAATATACTAGTCTTCTCCAAGATGTACACCGAGATGGATATAGCCTCCCATACAAGTTGGACATTGCTACACTCTACCTTGGTGGAAGAGTTGGACTTAAAAAGCGTTTCTCAAGTCTTTATGAGATGCTCTCCTATGAAGGTGCATATGCTCCTCAACAGAAGAGAGCATGCAACAAAGAAACTTGACTTTGTATGACTCATTCCTCAAGTTTTTTCAATCATCATTGATTCAGACCACAATGGTTTAACCATATTATAATGACTTTGGCAATGTGACTCCATGATCTGAGATCTTTATTATGGATCCCATAATTCAATTTAATTATCTAGTATGGGTAACTACATTGTTTGTTTTTTGTCAGCTTGCAGATGTTCTATATTGGGCATCGCAGGAATGCATGTCTCTTTGATTTTCAACCTCGCGCTGATGCACAGGTTGCAAATCCTTCTTTGCTACAGGGTTTCCAATATATTCCATGTAAAGATTATGTGAAATAGGTATGATCCCTATAAGACCCATGGGTAGGGCCTGACCGATGCTTGGCCTTGTACATTAGAGAGACAGTTAGCTTCAGTCATTGCCAGCTTCAAAGCCCTTCTGCGACAGTGACATGGATTACATGATTCTTTGATCCAATGGCAAGCATTACTAGGAATCAGGACCAAATTCCCAGCAGACACCACCCAGTGTGATAACCACAGATCTGTTTGACACTGTACCTCAACCCATGCCACACAGATATCATAGTGTGTTGTGACAAGAATTTAGAGGAGGCTCATATGCACTTGGCATCAACATCAACACATGGCATTATCCCAGAGATGTATGTGTTGACTTTTTGTGTAGCATCAAGAGGTATGACCGTATGCCAAACAGGCCTACTAATTCGGCTAAAGAAAATTATGAAAATTAAAATTAAAATTGTAAATTTTAGTGTTCATGTAGACTTCCAAATCATCAAGTTGGCCCCACCATGAAAGTGTGTGAACCTTGGTCAAAACAGACTCATTTGACAAATATAAAAACACAAGTCAATCTCCACATTTGAACCAATTCGCATCACATCACACTTCTTCTACTCTTCTGTTCACACATATGAAGTCAAGGAGGACAAAAATTGAAGGTTGGCCTAGTCTTTGAAGCTGCCATTTGACCGAGTTCTGATCTGTTCTGGCTGAGCAAAGTTCTGGCCTTGTTGACCAAAAATCTGAGCAAGTTTGACCAAAACAAGGGATTGTTTGACCACCCAATTAACCTCAGTACGAACGTTGATCGCAGAAGTGCTGACCACAGGCAGAAGTTGAGCACAGGACGAAATTGATCTCAGGCTGAATTTTGACAGCTGACTAACATTGACTTTTCAGCTCTTTTTGGAGGGTTTGACCAGCCTGGACTAGCTGGTATTTGACCAGGTTTAACTGATATCTTGGACTTGGTATTTGGCACAGATTTCTAGGATTGTAATTATTTTTGAAGAACAATTTCTCCTTAGAAGAAAAGTTTGCTGGGTTTTTCCCAAGGTTGGGTTTTCCCAAAGTAAATTTGTTGCCTCTTTGTTGCTTAGCTGTCTCTTTATGATCCTACTGTTATCATTGTATTATTGTTAAGATTTTTTATGTATAATTGCTTTAATGATACATGTTGATGTGACATAAGTTAACTGGATCAAACAATCATTGGAAAGTAATTATCAGATTAGAAAATCAGTTTCTAATACAGAAAATCAACAGTATGACTAGCTTCTTTAATACAACCAGGTATTCCTAGACCATGAACGCTAGGAATGTCTCTGTTTTTTCTTTGAGATCTTTCTCAAGTGCCAGTAGGAGGATCTTTAGGACACCAAGATTACTCCCTAAGTCACCCCCTCCCCCTCCCCCATTAGCCAGGGCTCAAGCCACTCACTTGAGCACATTATTTGGCAGTCCCTTAGTGTTGACATCTCTACTACAGGTATGACTAGCTTCTTTAATACAACCAGGTATTCCTAGACCATGGACACTGGGAATGTCTCTGTTTTAACTTTTTTCTTTGAGATCTTTCTCAAGTAACAGTAGGGGTATCTTGAGGGCACCTCCCTAAGTCCCCCCATTAGCCAAGGCCCAGGACACTCACTTGAGGACATTATTTGGCAGTCTCTTAGTGTTGACATCTCTACTACAGGTATAGACGATGAGAGTAATTAGATTTTCTTTACTTTGTCATTTCTGGGAGATGAATTATGCACTCTCTTTATAGTTAGTACATACAAGTCATATTGACCTATTTTGGTCATTTATGGACATCAATAAAATTTCAATTTCTTTTGGGGCACCATAAGCAAACTACTGACATTTCATCATCCATTCCTATTCTTCCAGAAAACGTTGTCCGATCCTTTTGGTGAGTGCCCCATGTCACTGGGACCACTATGAATGAAATCATAAACAGATAAACAGTTCTCATCACAAATTTGTAAGCAGGCAGTGTGGACTTCCCAAGCAACTGTGGGCACATAGGTGCCTAATAAGCATGGCGTTATTGAGTCCTGAGTTTTGCCAACTCAAAAAGCTAAACCTAAATCTAATTTACTCATTTGATCCTTCAAGCTAAAATCCTTGTTTATGTCCAAAGTAGCATTTTGAGTTCATTTCATGTTTTTCATAAGAAAACAAGTAACAGCTACTCTACTACGAACAAGAAGGCCATGATACCACAGTAAACTTGAGCTCTCCAAGGTAACAAAAGAGCATTGAGACCAAGTGCTACCTTTGCAAAGACTACAAGCTACTTTTTTCTAGGGGCAAATGGAACTCTAACCAACTCAAGCTTGTTGCTTCTTTTGCCTCTTGTTGCCTCTTTTGTAGAACACGTAATCCTACAGTTTCCAACCAAAAACTATATCAAATCGAGTGCAAGTTGGCTAAAAGCACCCATACAGTACAGTAAGTGTTCACAACAGATAAATTCATAGAATTGAACAATCTAACAACAAAAGTCCTAGATCACAGACAACATAAATGAAGGCAGCACTGTAATAAAAAAAATGCGACAGATCAATATGAGAAGCAATTTTTGTTCTATAAATATTCATATACAAGGTTAATGTTTGTGTTGCCTGAATCCGAATTAATTTCTTTTCGGCAAAAAGCTGCTTGTGGGTTGTTTATAACCGGACTGACAAGTTTAATTCTTCCATGGCCTGAACCCAACTTTTTATTTGGGTATAAGAACTTATTTTGGGGAATTTTTCCCACATAGGTTAACTTTCAGGCTGCCCAATTCAATTTCTATTTCCATAGAACGCTGATTTGCGGGTTTCCTATAACCCGACTAGTTTGTTTTCTGTCAATTGTTCAAAATTATTCACTGGATCCAAAAGCAACAACCAAACTGAACTCGCTCCGTTAATCCCGAACAACTGGAAACACAAATAAAATCGCAGAAAATGGAGCTTTAAAGGAAAATTTTGAGCTTACATTGCAGATGATAATTAAGCGTAGCAGCATGGTTATGTGGCGCTTATTCTCATCTTTCCTCTTCTTAGCGCCCTGGTTGGCCATCGTTGGTTTGTTTGTAATGCAGACGATACAAGACCTCGGAACCTACTGAATCCAAACCTTACGAAAAAAAACGATGAAATCAATGATGGTTTGGTAAGTAATTTGTTTATGATATCAGTGATGATTTGGTAAGTAATTTGGAACTGTGCGCAATTTTTTTCCAATTTTTCAAAAAACGTTTGTTCAACCTCTTAAATTTCCATTTAGTTGCAACGAATTCGCTGGATTTTATAGCAATAGCTTAGAAGAATTTTTGCTATCACCGCAAATTAACGTAAAGTTATTAATAATTTATTTATTTTTTTTTATGTTATAAAAGAAATAAATATATATATGAAATGGGTTTTTCACTGGAATTTCGCTTAGAGATTATCATTTTTTATTGTTTAAAATAAATTTTTGAATGAATAAATGGATGATTTAGCACTCTCAAAAATTTTAGAAGCATTTATTTTTTGCAAATTAAATAGTCATTTCATATATATAACAATTTTATGAATTATTAATTTAGTTTTAATTTTGAAGTTTATATAGGCACTTTGATAAAAAATTATAACATTTTTTTCTTTCTAGCACAACTTATCTATATATTAAAGCATTTTTTAAATGAGGCTTTGTGGCTACAGTTTTGGTGGGACTATAGTCTTGTGGGCAATGTATAGAGGAAGACATGGTGGATTTCTCAAATGATTCACTAGAGGGCTAGCAACTTTAGTCCGACTAAGTGGAAAATTTTTGCAAATATGAATCACCCACAACTCGATCAATTTCGACAAGGTCTTAGTTGTTGGAAGAAGAGACAATAGTGATTCTTGGAAAGTTGGCAAGAGTCCACACAAGTAACCAAAAATTGGACATGGTTTCTTTGTGTGGTATGATGTCAAGATCCATTGCATCATGCACATTATACAATCATGTTGGAACAAGATGGAGCCTAGGAAGTACATTTTGAAAGATTTGGTGGATCATGGAGTTTATTCCTTGAGCATGGATTGGATAGGGCAATTACCTCTAACACAAAGGAATTTACCCCATGCATTTAACTTGATTGTACCTCTAGGTCATATTTGTAGCTTGCTCATACATTAAATTAGTGTTAGAGATGGTGATGTGGAAGAATTATTATCCCAAGGCTTCATCAAAGGAATGTTATCAAAGGAACAATGAGCAGAACCTCCCCATTCGAATCCAAGGCTTCTAATCGGGGATGATTGGAACCAAGAGGACTAGGGAAGCCAAGGAAACAACATAAATGAGTTAAGCAAAGGTAAGGGGTTGTAAATTTGCAATTGGGAGATAATAATAAAAATTACATGAGATAATGGAATTAGAGTACTTAGTCATTATAGGTCATTTCCTAAGCGAAACGATGGGAGGGGAAACCCTAAAACTTTGGATGTTGGAAAATTTCAAAGCTTTGATAGGGTACCCTCTTCACATCATGGTTCTAGTTAACGGATGTTTAGTTGGATATTCAAAATAGCAACAAATATAGACATGTGTTTACAAACAAATGGAAATGGAGCTCTTAATCTCTATTTCTCAAGAAATTGCACTTGAATTTTGATGCTTAATCATCCCACTTGGACTATTTCCAATTTGGCTTAGGTTGCATGGGCTTCCCTAATTCTATGGTTAGGGGAGGTTTTTAAGAAAATTGGAAATGCATGAGGACTATTCTTTGAAGTTAACAACTCTATTTATGCCTTTAGATACATGGGAATGGTTATAATTATTGTTAGATTATAACTATCTAAAGGCTTGGTTGACTCCATCATAATCCAAAAATGTCTTGTGATTGTTTATTTATCCCTTGACTACGAAGGAATTCATTTTAAATGCATTTGATGCCATGAATATGGAAACCTGGCAAAGGAATGTCATCTACCAAATAAAACGAAAGTAGGGGTACATAAGGATCATCAATGTGAAAAGGGTATGGTTTGATCTCCAATGAAGGAGGTTCCCTTTTAAGGAAAATTGAAAACTTCACCAAAGGAATTTTCCTTGCCAATATCTTTAGCAAGGGAGGACAAAGATCAACAAGAGGTGCACCCCTCAGAACAAAAGAGAAAGAACAAGCAATTGGATGACTTAGGTAAGAACAATTCTCCTCCTCCCTTTGATAGTGGAATTTTTTTTTTAAACTTCGCTTTTAGGTCTTGGGAGGTTGTTTAGGCAGCAAATCTAAGGCTTGGGACAATGAGCTTTTCCCTAGCCTTTCAAAGATTTATGTCCCCAAGCCCCCTACTCTCATTCCATGGGATGGATTGGTATAGGTTCAATATAGCAAGCTTCCTTATAGGAAATTCTAAATTTCATTTGGTAAGATAGTCGAATTGGATGTTCATAGTGATTCACAAGTTTCTTAGGCTTTTAAATATAACCTCTTATGAAGAGCTAGGAGAGCACCCCTTTTTTCAAGTCGGATTGCAAGAGGTTTGGGGTTTATGGATGAGAAAGACTACAAATCAATTCAATGGGGTAGAAAAGCATTATTATCCCTAGGTGAAAAGTAAAAAAAACTATGAAATTAAAAGTAAAAGACAATTGTCATTGATTGGGGTCCTTATAGTACATGCCCCAAATACATTTCCAAATGATTTTCCCAATTCTCAATTATAAAAGACTAACCAATTCCTCAAAAAAATTAATTATAAAAAAATTAATTGAGATTCACAATTCAGATATCATTTTCTTACCAGAATTGATGATAGATGAGGATAAAATAGTTCAACACTTATCCAAACTTTTAAGATGGTGAGACTTGTTGATCAACATTCATAATCAATAGTGCATTTTTAAGCCTACAATATCCTTAGTTTCATTTTTCAAAAAATTAAGAAATGTGAATCATTTATTTTAGATATTCACCATTATCATCCACTTGGGAAGATTATCCTTTCTTTTCTTTGAAACATCCCTTATATAGTCATTTACCGTGATCTCCTTCTCAATACTTAACCGATTTTCAACTTTTGGGAAGTGGGATGTGAAGCACTCTATTTGACATGCTAACTCTACCACTCATTCCTCCAAGACTTGGAACAATTAATTTTCACAAAAAAATGGGTCATCGAGTTCATACCATCAAATCAATCTAGGCATTAAACACAACACAGTTTTCGTGGAAGGCTGGTAATTGTTTTGACGTGAAACATTATGGCAGGTTGGTGATGTATTAAGTAACATTTAATATTACTTTCCTCGTTAACTAGGATTAAAGGTATATTGTTGATGATTGTTTGAAATTAGCGCAACAAAGGTTGGCAAGCTAGAAAAGAGAGACTTATTATGGAGACACTACCAATATACTTAGATGAGAGAGCATAGATTTTTATTAGTCTGAGTATATAAACGGTATTCTAGCTTGTCATAGGAGAGGAATAATTAGAATAAAATCTAGGTTTCTAGAGGTGTTAATAGACTACATGCCTTAAGCTTTAAATTAACGTTGTCTCTTTTGTGCAGCGAAATTTGATAGAACAGAGAGGGTGATCCATCTCAAAGAAATTGGTAGGAATCTACTCCATCTTACACCAAGCCTCTTCAAAAATATGTTGTGACTCCTAACCCCAAATAAAGTCTTCAAAACTTCTAAGGCTAATGCTTTTATGAAGAACCAAAAAACGGGAATAGAGCTCCTAAAGAGATTCCTAAAAGAGTCGACTACAAAATTATTGGACTCTATACAAGTGCAAGTAAGTTCATTAGTTGACACCTATAAAGAGCTTGCATGGCTTTTTTCAACGATTGTTGGATGGAATTCTATTACTTATGTTCCCCAATATACCATGCACTTTATTTTCTATTCGATCGAGGAGGAAGCTATATTCGACTTGGCCCACCTTATTTTTAATGTGATTTCCTACTTATTGGGGAATTTTCATAAATCAAAGAGGCTTTTCATGACCTCATACTTACTTTATGCATTGTTTTATAAAAAGATGTTCAAAGATTTGTCTGTCGTAAATATTGATGAGGAGCATTTATAATTTTGGTACCCGGTGCTATGGAAGCACAAGACTCCCTTTTTCTTTTATCAAGTTCAAAATTCTTTCATAATAGAGTTTAAGGAGATGATATCTAATCCAATCATGGATAGATTCTCTCAGAAGGCTCTATCCTTTCTTTCAAAGAAGGTATTTTAAAGTCTCAAGAAAAATCCTCATACATCGAGCTTTTGAGCTTTAAAGGAAAATCTATACTTATGCCTTATTATGTGCTAGATAACTTCTTCGTCACAAAGGTGTGTTGTCAAATTAAATCATGGGCACACTTTTTCAATGAAAGAATGAAGAAGTAATTCAGTCTAACTCCTATTGGAATTCAAGACTTTATTGTAAATACCATTATCCATCTAGACAAAATTACATCTTATTTTGACACGTTCAAAGTAAGACAAGCTTATGCCTACAAAGGTTTTAACCCACAAGGAATATTCTTGGCCCACATTCTTTCAATCAGATGTAGTTCCATTTTTATCAAATTTCAACAATTAGAAGGAGTGGTGACAATCAAAATTTGGATGAAGAGTGCAATGAAAAACACCCAACCCTTGATGACATCAACATCTTAGTCAACATTAATGAGAAACAAAAGTAGATGGGTGTTGATGTTGGTTCTCCCTGCAATTCACAAAGAAGCTCTCCAATATCATGAAGCCAAATTTAGTTAAACATTAGTGAGCAAGAGAAAGATGTAGCAAAAAATATTGGAGATGGAGGAGACAAAGACCTTTCAAACAAATTACCTTAAAATTCTCATACTATCTCTACAAGCTCTAAGAGGAAAAGAGAAGCAATTGGAAAAGTAGCTCAAGAATTTCAAGAGGTGGAGATTAACTCCTGAAATATGGAAATTAATGTTGTTACTCCAATCCTTGGTTGGGTTGAAAAACAAATTATTGGTAGTAGATTGCTATATGAAGAACTTGCTTATCAGGACCTATTATTTTGAAGAGAAGTTGTCACGATGCATAATGTTGAGTTTGATAAGAAATCTAGAAATCTGCAAATTAGAAAGATAACTCTGAAAAAACAATTAAGGTAATAAAAGAGTGGGATTTTGACATTGATATCTCAAGCACTAAGGCCTCAAGGGCCTTGAAATGTCATCAAGCCATATGAAATGCCCTCAAGTATTCAATTAATAAACAAGAAAGATAAAATATTACCTAAAAGAAACAAATGAATGACTTAGAAGAAATCTTGTGCCGTAAACCATTGTTTGTTGAACCCCTATCTATAATGGTACCCATTAAAGAATTGTTACGAGTCTAGCTCAAAAATGAAAGGAACATCAAGTATATTAGTTGGAATTTAGAAAGTATGTTGTTGAGAACATCAATGAAAGGCTTTCTTTGGTCATGGAATTTTGAGAATTGGCTTAAGAATCACATATTATTATTGCCAGAATATCATCCTAGAATGAAATCTTGTAAAAGGATTTGGAAGATGATGAGATATTTATTAAATATGTTATAAGTATCTTCATTACTATAGTTCCTTACTTGAATGACATGAAAAGGAGAGAATAAAACTTGCCTTCGAAGGCAAGACTAAAACATTTGAAATCATGTTGGATGGAGAGAGTCAACTCCCTAAGGCAAATGATACCTGATTGTGAAGTTGTTTGTAAGAGGATTGAAATATTCTTTAAATTAATCTGTCACATAGGAAATGGATGGCCCAAACGTGATAGGATGTCATATTAACTAAGGAAAAGATGAAAGAAAAGCTTGATGAACATAAAACATCGTAGATGACAAATTTGAAACCACCATTGAATTCCAACAATAAGATATTTAAAAGTGATTAAATCATTAATAATAATGGATACCAAGAAACTATGACATATCAGCGTGGATTTGAACTGAAGGAGGTCGATGATGAGTTCTTTGCCATCTAAGTTAAACATGAGATAATTATGGCACTACTATGGAATTCATTGAACAATGGATAAAGAACATAACACAAAGGATAGTTAATGAATAACATTCAACCCATCAGGAAAGTGACTACGACAGTTGGCGAGTATTCCAAGAGGCAAACATTTAAAATGATACTTTATGATATTTAGAAGAGAGAGAAACCCCTCTCCAGAACAGTGAGTAAAGCAATCCTCTGCATTGAGTCTTCTTTGCAATCTTCTTTGTTAGTTGTCAACCAACCTTTCATACCAAAGTCATTGATTGTTTAAATTTGATTACTATTACTTCTCTTTTATTATTAATATTTTCTGAAATATTACATATCAAATCCATATTAAACATTGAAAGAATTACAAATCTCCCTCATACATTGAATTAGAAAGAAGTTATTAATGGAATAAGACCGATCTAGCGGACTCGATGAATTATAAATTACAACTCTGAAAACATATCGTGTCTGGGACTTATCGCAATCGAAAATCATCGCATTTCGCTATCGACAATCACTTCTGGAACTATATCGCAAATCACAATCATTTTTGCAATTGCAATTTGCGATAAATCACATTGCAATTGGGCTTTGCTAGGGGCCGATTCTAATCATTATGCGATATGTGATTCGCATCGCAACCTGCTATGCGCCGGGGGCCGATTCTTCAGTACTTGTCCACCTCCGATATGTGATTTGTGGGGCCCAATAGCAACCTGCCACTTGGTGCCTCTTGATTCACAGGGACCTTTGCCATGTCATCAAGTCATCCCTGAACTTTGACTTGCTCTAACTTCTACATACGAGCTCGAATTTGAGTGTCATTCACACTGTTGGATTCAGAATGACGAGCTCTTTGATTTGAAGCTAAGATTATCAGTATTATAACACTTTTATTTTTTTGGCAAATTTTGAGCTCCTGATCACTCTTCCCCACTAAAAAACTTTTGGTCTCCAAAAGTTTAAATAATCTGCAACTGCTCTGTACTTTGTCTGCACCGCAAGTGTCCTATAGGTCATCCTTCCTTCTCCTTCACCTTTGTTCTTTAGAGCCATAAGCGATGAGCCGACACCTGTCCATGTCACTATGGCCATCCACAACAACATCCTTCCCAAGAAGAATTCCAAGAATATGAGCACCTTGGAATTGCTTATCTGCAAAATCCTTATCAAGGATAAGATCCTAAAAGACTTTTCCAAATGAACCCAAACAAGCTTCACATAGTGAATACTTGTATAACTTGAGTGATACACACATTTGGAACATACTAAATGTGTTGCAACTACTCATACAACAATTTTAAAAAAAAATTCTTTTTCTTTTTTTACAAAATGGAATAAACTTGACTCCTAAATTTTCCATTCAAATTGACTATCAACAAGCCAAACTAGCATTGTAATTGCTTAAAGAAAACATTGTTGCATATAAGTGATTTATTTATGAACATCACTTTTACAAATTACCCAACTATGGGGATATGAAACTAGTGCAAAATAGAATTTACAAACTTCACTTGGACAAATAGTCCACCCATTTCTTACCCAACCAAGTAAATGAACCCTCTATTTGAACTTTCTCTTCTTCTGAAGCTACTTCAGGGATGGTCGCATCTTGCACCACTTTTTCTTTTGTCACTCCCTCTCCTGGTGCTTGCGTGATTTGCTTGCCCTTACCAGGATGAAGTTGTGGAAACAATTTCCAACACTTCTTGACCCAATGCCCACTGATATTGCAATGAGTACAAAGTTCTTTTGAGCTCCTCTCAGTTCACTTTCCTTTATCCTTGGATGAGATTTTCTCCTTTTGGTCTCAATTCCAGTAGACATAAACATCTTCCTGATGATTTCTTTCCTTTTATCGCACTTATCTACACAATGGTTAGATGAAAGGCAAAAGGTGCATGGAAACATTTTCCTCAACATGTTATTCAAATTTGCATGTTGTTTTCCATCATGAACAACATTCGAATTAACAGAAAGATTATACATTTATTTTTTGTCCTTTGGCTTACGCTGCCTGCATGAGGAACTTGCATGGTAAGAAGAATATAGCTTCCCTTCTTCTTCAACATCTTCATCTCTCTTTGGAGACGTTTTGCACTATAAGTCCTCCTTACGCTTGAGTAACCAAGCGAGAACCATTTATGGAGGCAACTCCCAACATCTTGCCTCCTCGTGTCCTTTCTTACGACAAAAGGAACACGATATCCATGAACTATCGCTAGAAGACAACTCTTCTTTTGCAACATAGCCTAAGCCTTCGTATTTAGGCCTCTCCTTGGTTGTAATTGGATTTGTAATGCCTTGCTGGTTTATGCCAAGGCCTCCTCCCTTGTAACCCATCTTGGTCAAGAGCTTGGATCCAATGCCTTTACTGTGTTTTTCAAAGGCTGCAAATGAATTTACGTCAATACTTTCACATAAGGAAGAAGCATGTAAATTCTTACCATTTGCTTCATATTTCAATTGACACATGAAGATGTTTTTGATTTCCCTTTTGATTCGATATGTGTCCTCTTGGACTCTTCGACTCTCTTCTTTCAGCTCCTTGGATTTGGGTGCTAATAGGACCTCGTCTTCCACATCATGTGGACAAAAGGTACAAACTTGTCCATCTACCTTCTCGGAGGGACTTTCTACACTAGCATCTTGCATAATAGTTGTAGAAAAACATGAAGATTGTGGAGAAGATGGTGGTTTATCACCATTCTTGTTACCTTCTTCCCTTGGAGAACATTCTCCTCTTGGAGGTCTAGAGCTTTCACCTTGCAATTTGGTATTCCTCTCTTCATAGAGGACTTTCACCATTTCTGCCATGTCTAAGAAAGCCTTTCTAAAAGCCTTCACATCCTCTGACATTCTTGCAGGCTCTCCTCCTTGGGACATGCTTTGCTTGAAGCTTCTACTGCAATTTGAGGTAGAACTTGGTGGTAGAGATTGTAACAATCTTGCTCTCCTTTCCAAAACCTTCTCCTCAATGAGCTTCAAAACACATTCACTTGCAAACAATAGTCAATTCCTCCTTGCACAAAGCAAACCATAGCTCTGATACCAACTTGATCTGAATTGGGACAGATTAGTAATGTTGTGCTAATTCCCCTCATCATAATATAAAAATGTGCTTGAGGTTTGAATCCAAAATAACAAGTAAAAGCATGAATTTTATGTGTTTTTACTTAAGTTAGTTTCATGAAGAAAACTTAAAACATGAAACCAAAACACTGAATGGAAGCATGTATCAAACAATAATGCACCATCCATTTAGAAAGGAGTTCACCCCTCCTGAGCTACATCTCCTTGGATCAGCTCTAAAGGCATGACCCCTTCTCATTATGCTCAATATCAAGAAAAGAAGAGTACATAAGCTGCTGAAATGGAATGGCTAGTTTCTCCTTCAAAGAAACAGCTTCCTACAAAAGTTCTCACTCCATATACATGTTAACCTACAGTTAAACATGTAAATCTTTAGCAAACACAGGCATCTTACACCAAGAACCCATACTCCACCTTCCAAGAACATAAACAATACGACAATACACTTGAAGTACTTAAACAATTCTCTTTCTCCATACACATATAGAGCAAAGAAGAAATAAAGCTACAACATTGTTGTAATAGCTGGTGCAGAAAGCACATAGAGGCTGGAAGACCCCTGCAAGATCATCTCCACCTTCATACTCCTCCATAAACTTAATCAACACTCTGGCTGACCAGAGCACCCATAGGCTTCACTTTGCAAAAAGCCTATTCATAAGTGTTCCTTTTCTCTTGAAACTTGTTCCAATGAGTTCAGAATGCCCAAAAATGGCAATCTAGCCTCTTTTTGCAACCCATTTGGTCGAAAATTGCCTTACTTATGACTTCTGCCAGTCTCTCAACAATTTTCTCCTCCAAATCTGGCTTACTGCCAGTTAAATTCAATATCTGCAGTTAAAACTGGCAATTCCACCGAAATCAGCGGTTCCACTAAAACTAGCAGTTCCGCCATCATTCCCGCCTATCTCGCGGTTAAGGGTCGATTGATCACATGAGGAGTGGTGGTCTGGCGATTAAGGCTTCGGTTCCGCAACCCTGTCGGATATCGCAATCGCAATCGGCTATCGGTGGAGAGATGGATGTCAACACTCCTTCAGAAACTGCGATTATCGATCTAGCGGACCTGAAGAGTTATAAATTACAACTCTAAAAACATATCATGTCCAAGACTTATTGCAATCGAAACTCATCACATCTCGCTATCGGCGATCATTGCCGGAACCATATCGCAAATCACAATCATTTTCGGCGATTGCAATATGTGATAAATTTCATTGCAACCGGGCTTCATCGGGAGCTGATTTTAATCGTTATGCGATATGCGATTGTGATCACATCGCAACCTGCTCTGTGGCGGGGGCCAATTCTTCAGTACTTGTCCACCTCCAATATGCGATTTGCTGGGGCCAATGGCAACCTGCCACTTGGCTCCTCCTAATTTCATGGGACCTTTTCCATGTCATCCAGTCAACCTTGAACTTTGAATTACTCTAACTTATGCATACGAGATCGGATTTGAGTGTCATTCACACTGTTGGATTTAGAATGACGAGCTCTTCGATATGAAGATAATCTTATCGGGATTCTAATACTTTGATTTTTTTGGCAAATTTTGAGCTCCTAATCAATGCATTATTTGTTAGAATTGACTAACCTAACCATTACAAAGTGAAGTATGAAAACTCCAAGAAGAACAAGCCAATAGGGGAATCACAAATTTATTGGAATGAGAATCAAATGTATTGAGCTTAAATAACCTAATATAAAATGTAATGGTTTTGTTGGAATTAGCCACTATTACAAATAATAGGTATATATGGAAATCCAAGATAATGATTTGACTCTGACACTAAAGATTCGAAGGGCAAAGATGTATATGAAGACTCCACACTTGTGACTATTGTTTGGTGGTAATTAATTCCATTAATTTCCCTACTTGGGAAGGGTAAATTTGAGAAGGAACCCAGTCAATGTGGTTGAAAATTGGGATAGGTCAAGCCAAAGAATGATTGAGAATACAATTTTGTTTGATAGAATAACTAGTTAAAGTAGTGGTGATACTTTGTGTGACGAGCTTCTACTTGTGTCATGGAAAGTGGAGATCCACACATATATGTTGTATATTTTTCTCATGTGTGTCAAGGATTGGTGAATGGACTACATGGACCCATTGTTGTTTGTGTGTCTTATAGTGAATGCTATTTTTTTGTTGTGTTACTAGTGGATTGCTTGCTTGGTCTCTACAAATTGAGCATTGGATGTCTTGGTGTAACCAAGTTGAGCATTTGATGTCTTGGCGTGTCCAAGATAAGAGTCATATGACCTAAGTTGCAATTAGTTGAAGCTAGTAGGTTTGGTCCAAGGGATGTTGGTGACAATTCTTGTGGAATTCTTGTGATAACAGAAAGAGAACAAATGATGGTGGATAATGAAGGTAATTTTTGTTATTTTTATGAAATAAAAGCAGATTTGACCATATGGTAATGTGATTCACACTTGCTAATTGTAGCAAGTCTACAATGTCATGTTTTGCTAGGATGTATTGGTCCTTGAAAAGTTTTAAGTTTGTACATGGTGTCACCATGAGATAGGGTATGTTAATTGTATTTACTTATAGGTATCTATATAGCATGTTAAGGGAATATTGCTATAATATTTGGATAGCCATGCATACCTATGTGTTGCAGAAATTTCTACAAATGTAACTCTGATATCATGTAGAAATTAATGTGTAGATTCGAAACTGCTCATGAAATTTACTAAATCACAAGACTCGAAGCTACTCTACTGATCTACGGAAGTTAATTCACCATATAGAACACAAATCATAGACATGAAAAAGGAAGCACCACACATACATAGTTTTATCTAGGGGAAATAAACTGCTCAAAACCCCTTACTATCTGTATTGCATTAATCAAAGAATAGAGAAGAAAAACAATGCTTGCTCAAGCTTGAGCAACCTCTGCAAGTGTATAGTCTTTCCTTCTGTCTGACTGACTGAATCTAGCCAACACTTAGCCAATTTTCAATTCCTCCAAGCTCATATTTCCTTGCGTTGTTCCTTGAGTAATTAGGCCCCTATTTTTAGGAAATTCCTCCAAAATTCTTACGCAATTCCTAGTATTAGTCACGTGACCAATACAATAAACTATACACTCAATATAGTATATAAATAATTATACATTGCCTTGGAATCTCCACCATAGCTAGGTAAATCGAATTCTCTGCATGCATGAGCTAATTTAGGCTGATTGATTAGTTATCTGGATGATCACTGAGTGTGGTTGAAGTTCCACTTCCACAACTTGACCTTCCACTAGTTCCTCCAATAATTAGAACTAGTCTAACTAACCATAACTCAGTTTAACTGAATTAAATAGTTACAACTAAAATTAACTCAACCTGGGCTCCTAAAATTTAGGAACCCACTACACACAATTGAACTTCATGCCCTTAACTCGAATTAACTGAGCTAGACTCCTATTTTTTAGGAATTAACACAGGTAAACTAAACTTCAACTCATTAACTCAAATTAACTGAGCTAGACTCTTATTTTCTAGGAATTAACACAGGTAAACTAAACTTCAACTCATTAACTCGAATTGACTGTTCTTAACTAAGTGAGAAGTGCTATGTCACTTTAATTAACTCCTCCAAGTTGTCTGTTGATGTGTAATTTCAAATTTCCTCAATTTAATTAAGGCAAAATCAAATTGAGACTTTTCTTGCCGCATTTTCAACATTTATCATGTGTACCAAATGATTTGTAGCATAAAAACCTTTGTTATAGAGCTCTTAAGTGCTTGGAGGGGTGAGCCATGTGTTGGATGGATGCTTTATGAGTGGACCTTGTTGGTTGTAGATTATGGGAGATTTCAGCAAAGAGTGGGTGCATCAATTGCACTAGTTAACTCTTAGAAATTGATGACACAATTGTTTGTACAACTATGGGGAGTTCATGAAGAAGTTGAATGAACCATGTACGTGAAGGAACATCTATTAGATCAAAAGTTGAAGTAATTGATTACCCATGCATTTCTATGTATGGTTGTTCCTTTATATGGGCCTCTCAATAGTTTGGTGATGTGTGTATATGATTGAGGTATCAGGTGAAAGTACCAAATCAAACTAGATATAGATTTTGTTGATCAAGATGTTCTTTGATTCATAGTGAAACATTTGTTGCAGATGACTCAATGATGTTAAAGACCTGACTTGACAAAGGCAAAGGCAAGTAGTCATTAAGGGGGAGTGTTGGAATATGTAGCTCCTACTTGTATTATGTGTGATCATATTTTTGTTTGTTATAATTATTGGTCATTATTGCGTAGAGTTCATCTCTACGTAAGATTCTATTTCTAAGGTTTTAGGAGCTTTTTAGATCTAGTTGGATTTGAGAGATTCTCTACAACTAGTTGACTCCTAGATTGGTGTGTGGTTGAAGTATTTTCTCAAACAATTGTTCATGTGATTGAGATATTTTTCATATATTTATATGTGTCACATCATTTGATGTCAATATAAAGTGCTAAACACAATTTTGGTGTGTAATAATGTTTACTCTCCCATTTCCTTAAATCAATCATCATGGCCCATCTTTGATGGAGTAAGCTAATATTGTAGTGAATTTACCCTCTTTCTAACCACAACTCTATTAAGAATATGGAACAAATTTAGGTATGAGTAGAGTTCTACTATGATCCAAGGCCCATGCATGGTTGAACAATGCACTTGAGGGTTTTTCTTAATTTTGAATCAATCCAAATCATCAAACATTTGATTAACATTCTAAATTGATGGGAACTAAAAATTCATGTATTATTGGATTCTAACAACTAGAGGGAAGCTACAAGATTAGACAACTCCATCTCTCATGAGTGTCGTACACTAGTGACCAATTTCTCATGAACTTGAATAGTTCGCTCAACACTCATTGCATCATGTGATCCTCACAAGGGTGAAAAAGTAGAATTAAACAAACAAAATGAATCTCATGATATCATTTGTCACATGTGCTAGTTGTACTCAATCATTGAGACTTGTTAGAAAGGTTGCTCATCCCACCATGACTCAACCTCCTGTGCACTTAGCAATGAAGTTTTTCTAAGCCAATCTTTCCTAGCTTGCTACCCATTTGTAAAACCTTAAATAAAGTGTTTCGCCTTATGAACCATTCATTTAGAGCTCCCTTCTCTATGTTTATATGCATGGGAGGTTTATGTGGTGAACATTTTATAGTTTTCAAAATTAACTAAGTAGAGGATTTAAAGTCATAAAAGTGAATTCACTATCAACAATCTCCCATCAGTGTCACTAATGATCAAGAGCTTGAATCGTCCACTTAGCAATTATTTCATCATATGATGCTCAAAAGGGTGAAGAAGTGGGATTAAAACTAGCATAATGAATTGTATAACCTTAACAATAATCTCTATAACTTGCTACTGGCAATCACAAATTCTTAAGAAGTTCACTCATCCATCCTATTGTAACTTTACATCAAGCATACTTAGCCATAGAGTTTTTCCCAAGTCCACTTAGCATACTACCCCCTTTGCAAAACATGAATAAGTTATTTGCCTCATCCACCATTCATCCAAAGTGTCATTCTCTATTATACTTTTGTTTTCTATCTGTGATTTTTATTGTTGTAAAGAGAATGGGTTCTAAGTACATTGGTTAATGTGTGTTTTGAACTATGTGTAGCATAGTTTATATATGTGGTATTAATCAATAATATGTCATAAGAACATCATTATTAAGTAATAAGTGTGATAGTATAGGATACAATTACATTGGTTATGGTGGGTGGAATATTGACAATTAATAATGTCATTAGGAAGTAATAATTAATAATCCATAATTACGATATTGCATTACTAGGTAGTAGTAATGATCTACGAGATGAAATATTATCTTTCAAGATTAATTCTATGGAGTATTTATATTCAAGTCATTCATTGTCACATCTCTCATGAGTGTTAATCACTAAGATCAATTTCTTAGGAGCTTGAATATCCTATTTAGCACTTATTGCTTCAAGTGACACTTGCATGAGTGATGAATTGGGATTGGAATTAGAGAAATGAGTTGCACTATGTAAATAATCACTCCTGGGATGTGTAACTTGTAATGAGGACTTCCCAAGAAGGTCATCCACCCTAGTATAAATTTAGCTTAAGCACATTTAACCATAACTCACTTGGTTTGTGACCCCATTTGCAAAGGAGCAAGTGTTGTGCCTTATGAACCTTTCATCCAAAGCTTCCTTCACTTTGTTTAAGCATGTCAGGGATTAGCTACAAAGAACATAATGAAATATCATTTTTCAAGATTAACAACATGGAACATTTAATATTCCAGTCATTCACCATGACCCATATCTCATGGAGTAAGCTAGTCAATAACAAATTGACACTCTTTTCAACCACAAATATCATAAGAATACAATAAAAATTTCAAGTAAGACTAGAGTTTTAAAGTGATTCAATGCTTTTGTAAGGTGGAACAATGCCTTCGGGGTTTTACCAATTTTGAATTGACACGAATCATCAAATGTTTGATCAAAGTTCTAGATTGATGATAGCTCTCTAACTTCTTGTATTATCGTATTCCAATAACTAGAGAGAAATAAGTTTCTACAATATTAGATAACTCCATCTCCCATCAGTGTCATTCATAACTCCATCTCCCATCAATGTCATTCATTAATGACCAATCCCTCATGAATTTGGAGTCTAAGTACCACTCATTGCATCATGTGATTCTCATAGGGGTGAAAAACTAATATTGAATAAACAAAATGAATCACACAACATCATTTGTCACTTCTACAAGTTGCACTTAATAACCAAGACTTCTTAGGAAGGTTACTCATCCCACTATGAAGCTATCTCACATGCACTTAACCATAGATTTTTTCTTCATAGTCAAACTTTCTTAGCTTGTTACACCATTTGCAAATCCTCAAAGCAAGTGTTGTGCCTTACAAACCATTTATTTAGGGACCCCTTCTCCATGTTTATACATGTGGGAGGTTTATGTGGTGAACATTATGAAATATCATATTTCAATACTAACTTGGTGGACAATTTAATATTCAAGTCATAAAAGTGAATTCACTATGACCAATCTCCCATTAACAACACTTATTAATGCAACATTACACCAAGCATAATTAACCATAACTTTTCCCCATAGTTAAGTCCACTTAGCTTACCACTCGATTTGCCAAATATTAATAAATATTGTACCTCATCAACCACTCATCCAAATTTCCCTTTTTTTTTATTTATTTAAACAAGTCAAAGCAGACTTTCTTAATCCATCATCATGAAATATCCATCTTTAAAAATTATCATGTAAATTTATAATATTTTCAATTATCCAACGTTTCATTTTAATGGCTCATAACTACCAAAATCCCAAAGGCCTGCCACTATATCCATATAAGTTCACTCTAATGAAGAAAGTACACATAAACCATATAGATTGGGATTTTTTCTTTGAAAGAATTTAAACAAAATATCTATTTTCTTTTGTAAATATACTCCTTTCTATTAGACTAATACCATATTATATACATCAAAATCCTTTTTCCATGGTATACTAGATTGGAAACCATATTAATGGAAAAATTTAATGTCTTTTGTCCCAAATGTCCATATACTAACCAGATACATACAAAAGGTCTACTAACCAAGACTTCATTATGCAAGACATTATGCCATAGTACGGGTAAATTCCAAGTGAAGTAGAAAAGCCATAAGTTAATTGAAACCATCAAGGGGAGGTGGAAATGTAGGTAGTGTCTGGAATGGATGGATTGATTAGAGGTGTAAGATTTCAATTTTTTTAGAGCTAATCCTCAGTGGAAGTTAGTTCTTCATGTTCTTTCATCCCTAGCGACGTTTCTCGATCTTTGTTTATTAGATCAATAAGTATCAGTATCCAGTCCTCCCATAGGTGGTTGTTCTAGATTGTTGAAAGATGAAGGTGAATGTCATTGCATCCCGAGTTGGCTAGAAGGTATGATACCTTATTTCTTGTTCTCTTGACCGAAGAGGAATAATGATTGGAATCATATGGATCAAATAGTTAATATGTGTGATATATTTTTCCAATCTCTAGTTGTATCATTTTTTTTTCTTTTTCCTAGAGAAGCTCCATTAATAAATTTCTCTACTCTTGAGACGATCGGTTGAGAATCACCCTCCACAATTAACCCAGAGAAGCCTTGTGATGATGCGATAACGAGGCAAGTCACTAGAGTTGCAAATTCGGTTGCATTGTTACTTGAATGTCCCATACTATCTATGAATAGAAACATTGGTTCCCCATCGTTGTCATGAAATATTCCTCGAAGACCAACAAAACATGGATTTCCCTAAATGCCTCATCAAAATTAATTTTAAGGAATTCAGTTGGAGGAGGTCTCCAAGACGTTGGAGGACTAGAAGATGGGCTTCTTGGAGGCAAAGGATTAACAAAAGGAAACATAAACAACTAGAGATTATGCAAAATTGTGGCATCCAAACCTTCAACTTTAGAATTTGATAATGACCAAGGGTGGAGTAGTACTATTTCATGGACATTATGTAATTCTTTTGCCTAGATTACCTCCCCTTCCAATGATTGGTTATTAAAGATATGATTGTTCCTCTCCTTCCATATGTTTCATAACAAAAACCCTGGAATGAGGGCCAAGCTCTATTTACAATAGGATTCTTTGTCATAGAGTATCTCCACCCTTCAATAATTTCTATGATGCCATTCCTATTCCTATCTAGTTGTTCAAATAAGTTGAAGAGTTAAGACCACAAAGTTTCAGAAAAAACACAAGGATTCAACAAATGCTCATGTCCTTTACATCTGATCTATATAGAAAACAGAGGGAAGGGCCTTGAAATCCTTTGTGAATGATTTTATCGCATGAAAGGGATATTTTATGCTCTAACATTCAAAGAAAATGGTAACTTTGGGCCATAAGTTTTGAGCCTAAACCTATTTCCAGATCGGCTGATGAGGAAGATTGCGTGACTTACAACTAGTTGATATGCCTCTTTGATTGTGAACACACCCTTCTATTTATAGCCCCATTGTAGTTTATCTTGTCCCTTAGAGAGTGGGATCTTTAATTTTTTAAGTTTTTGGAGTTTGAGGCCAATTTCCCTTATTTTTCCATTCTCTCCACAAGGTGTGCTTTGCTATCTAGTTCCAGTAATTTGTTATTATCAAGAGACCTTTGGATTTCATAATCTCTTCTATAGCAAGAAATTCTGCCCTACCACCAAGATTTGGATATTATTGCTATGAATTTGTCCAAAACAAGGCATGCTTTCCCTCTCAGACTTTTGAGAAACATTGTTGTTGTATGATGAATTGTTTTCCAGAAAAAAATCAAACTTTTTATTAAGCCAATAAAAAGTTATAGTTGTAGATGCATTAAGCATTCCTGAAAATTGTGAGTCCACAATGAAGTAGAAAAAACACAACGATACTGAGTAGAAGAAAAAAAGCATAAGTGCTACTCAGAATCCACAAGTAAAAAACCATAAGTCCATATCTCGGCCTCCCCATTATTGGAGAAAACAATCCTTACATAAAAACTATTTTTTTAATAACAATTGTAGCCAGTATATCCATAGATAAATAAAAGTACCAGTGGTGTCAAAATATCAAAAACCAGTCGAGCTAATATGAAGCATAAAAAAAGATAAAGTAAAATGTAACTGTCAGAGCTCAATGGAAATATGCATGGATCATATGTTGTAAGGTTGTTGATCTGACACATGGATCCTCCCCTCCTCCAATTCTATTATGCACCAATTGCCCAAAACCTGTTGTAGACCCTCCTTAGAAAGGAGGTCTACCTCTGCGTTCCACTCCCTGTATATGTGGCAAACCGATATAGAATCAAAACCCATTTTAAGTTGTAATATTTCTTCTATGAGTGGAATCAAAATGTGGTTTTGACATCTCCGAACTTCATTAAACCAATTTATACACTTAAAGAGTCACCGAAAATTTGAACTGAACCAATCTCAATTTGTTGAAGCCAACACAATAAACATTTCAAAGATTGGAGTTCTACGAAGTTGTTTGATCCCGAACCAAGGGCAACTGAAGCTTTTAATAGTTTGTGTTCATTAATGTGTATTACCAACCCCACATCTATTCTGAGCATCAGAGGTGGCATGGAAATATGCCCAAGGGATACGAGGTCTGATTTGTTCTTCTCTAATGATTTGAGGAGCCTGACTTGGAGAAGGCAGGGGTATTAAAGCAAAAATAGAGGCACACTCTGCTGCAATAGGTGAAGGTGAGAAAGGGGTATCCCAAAAAATGCCTTTGTTTTTTTCCAACCAAATGCCCCATGTGATGATCGGAGGAATATTTCTCAAGTTTTCATCATGTGATGTGTTCCACCAATTTTTCCAAGCTTCCAAAATACTTACCCCCTTCCAAATAAGTATCAAAACCCCAGTAAACTCAGCATTACCTCCCAAATTTTGATAATGAAAGGACAACTTAAGAACAAATGACAAATTGATTCTTCTGAATTTTTACATAATATACACTAACCAAGCCCATGTTTGTTCATTTTCTGCGGGTTGTCCCATGTGGGCACTTTGTTCTTAAGGAGTCACTAGAAGAACAATATTGACTTCGTTGGGCATTCCAATTTCCAAAGTGGTTTACACCACCAAGTATGCACCCCATGTGCTCTCCTAACCATTTGATATCTATAACCATATTTTGGAGAGTATTGACCTGTAGGTGCATGAACCCATCAAAGTGCATCTAGACGATCCCTTATCTTGACATTTGCATGATGCAATTCTCTGATATAGATCTGCCAATCATCTCCCCATTGGGGCTATAAGTGGAGATCTTCAGCAATTTTCCAGCCATGATGCCAATTCATTGATAATTTTGCTTTCACTATATGATTCAGGAAAATGATACCTTGGTTGTTGAGAAAATTCATTAGCTCCCTAGGAAGAACATATCCATCACTACATCCCACCCACGGGTCAATACCTACTCTAAGATTTTCTCCATTCCCTACATACCAAGCAAGTCCATCTTCAATAATACCAAAAGGATATACAGTGCCCTTCCAGATTGTTGATGTGTTTAAGGTTTTCTTATCCATCTTACACATTCATTCAACTATAGGAAACAAGTCAATATATTTTCTTTTCACCACTATAGTCCATAGATTATCCATTGATAATAAGCGGCACCCATATTTTGCTACCAAAGAAGATGTGAAAGATGGAAGGTCTTTTATGTTGGGTTGTGCTATATTCTTTCCACGACTAGCCCACGTAGTTAACTGGGGGGTTAGAAGGTGGGCGGAGCCCCCCCCTTTGTTGCGCCGATTGCATAGCGGGGCGGGTCACAGGGGGTTTGAGGGGTGCATGTAACCCCACTCTATGTTTTTGGACCCTATATTAGGTTGGGCGGACCTACCTATGGTTTTGTGCATGATTTTTTGCACATGGTTTTGGACACAATGGTTTTCGGTCCATGGTTTTGGACGTGATGGTTTTCGGTCCATGGTATTGGATGCTTCGACATGTATAAATATGTATTGTAACATTGAAAGGAATATAATGAAAAATCAAGCTGGTAGTCCCGGTATTGGGATCCAGGGGAGAATCTATGTGTATATGTGTTTTATGTGTTATGCTCTCGCATTGTTTATTTTCTATGTTTTAGAATTCGTATGCAGGTAATTTCTGTACGGGGTTAAAACCTACATTTGGTATTAGAGTTGTTTTGGCTTCAAGGGGATGCCTTTGTTGCTAAGGGGTTTCGCTCGGACCTATGGTAGACCCTATTCAGTGGGAGATCTGCGAGATCGATTCTGGTGGTGAAAGAAGATGGCGAGTAGTGGAAAGATAGAGATCGAGAAATTTAATGGTCAGAGTTTTGAGTTGTGGAAACTCAAGATGGAGGATCTATTGGTGGATAAAGATCAGTGGATCGCGGTAGATCTGGGTACTAAATCAACGGGAGTGTCCGATGAAGAATGGAAGAAGTTGGATCAGAAGGCAAAGAGCACAATACGATTATGTATCTCAGATTCAGTATTGCTGAATATATCAGGGGAAGCTACGACGAAGGCTTTATGGGACAAGTTAGGTACTTTGTACCAATCCAAGTCTTTGGTGAATAAACTGTTCCTGTGGAAAAAGCTGTATAAGCAAAGGATGAAATATGGAGACTTGGTGACAGAGCATCTGAACGCATTTAATATTGTGGTAAGTCAGTTATTATTTGTTGATATTAAAATTTCAGATGAAGATAAGTGCATCAGTTTGTTGTGTTCTCTACCAGATTTGTGGGATAGTCTGGTTATTGAATAGGTAGCAATACAACTTGATGCGGGAGCATGTAACTCAGAGAGGAAAAATCTTCCAAATTATTTCAAAAAAAAAATAAAAAATCTACAGGCAAGGGAGTGGGGTCCTTTAGCCTGCAATTTCTATGCTTTCTTAATTAAAAATAGAATAAATTCTAGCAATAAATCATGCTATTTGTAACAGAGCTTTTCAAGCTTTAAATCATCCTGTAAAGCATGCTTTTCTTTGTATCGGATAAGGACCGAGAGGGCCTATCCTCAGTTATAAATAAAGAGGCAGCGAAGCCCTCATCAGACAGAGGAGAGGGGCGAGTGCCATAGTATTATTTTGAAAAATTTGTTCTCTCAGCGTCTCTTATTAATGACTCTGTAGTATGCATACACAGATTATTGGATAGTGCGACGGTGTTGAAGAGTTTCCATTTCCACACGCTGCAAATAATGTGTATTAATCATTGGAATTAATTTCCTTTCATTTTATGTTTATATAGGCCTTGATTTTACAATTGCGCATGCGTCTCTGTTATCCCAAGAACTCTTGCGAATTCTATTAAGTGACTGTAGCGGATTTGGAAATTTATAACTGTAAGTTCTTACCTCGTGGTTCCGAGACCATATAGGCATCGAGAGGTCCTTTAAAACGGTAGTCGTGTGTTCAGTTTACAAGGCTTTTCTGTTGGGAAGGAGCCATAGCGTGACAAAGGGCGAGTTCTGAAATTGGGAGCCGAATTAATATAAATTGCAATATATCCATATCGCTGAGTCCGTCGTTTCGGAGGTGAGAAATTGTTAAATTGAGTCAACCACCGAATAGCGGAATCACCGAAGTATTAAACGCTGCATAGAAGTATATCGGTTCCGGAGGGACGAAGAACATTGTTTGGGCGATGCGACTTATGTATATATTGACCCGAAACTAGCATAGAGGCGGAGATATATATAGCCGTCGGTGCGATATATACCCGAGCCTTGTCCATGGTAAGGCCTCACCTTTAATCATCGCCGATGCGATCTCGCATCAGGCCAAGGAGCAAAGGGAAACATAACTGTTATATATAATTATGTGTGCGTAAGCGGTTTGGGTTTATGTGGATTGCTTGCGATAGTGGGAATATGTGAGCTGAGGTGTAAACACTATATAACGTGGCACATATATATATTGTGTTGCGTAAGTCCGCCAATTGGACATTTCTTTTAAGAGCTCCCGAAAAAGCCACTGTTTGTTAATAAGCCTGATAGTGAGTTTTTTTTTAAGAATGAAACATCAGTTTAATGACTGATGCGCCCAGAGCAGAAGAAAGGGAAGTTGATGGAAATATTGAAGAGCTTGCTGACAGATTAGGGAGATTGTCTCTAAGACCTGCACCCTCGCCATCACAACTACCTTGCAGTTTGATGAAATAGTCTCATCCTTGCTGACGAAGGAGATGAGACGGAAAAATATGGAGAGCTAGAATGGTGATGCCTTGTTTGTACAAGGATGGTCCCAGAACAGAAACAAAAATAAGTCATCGAGTGGGAGATCTAAATCTCCAGGAAAACCTGTAAAGGTGGTGTGTTGGAAATGCGGAAAGGAAGGGCACTACAAAAGGGACTGTAAATCTAAAGCTCCTGATAAAGGAAAGGGATTTGATGATGCTCCTTCTGCAGAGGAAAAAACCACCTCAGATGAAGGTGGGGATGTGTACTTGGCTTCTTCAAGTACACATGTAGATCATGAGGCATGGTTGATTGACTAAGGTGCATCCTTTCACTTCACTCCCCACAGAGAGTGGTTCTGCGAGTATGAGAAATACGATGGTGGTGATGTCTTCTTAGGGGATGATAGGAAGGCTAGAATCATTGGTCGTGGAAAAGTAAAGTTGAAGTTGCATGGTGGAAGGGTTAGAACACTTCCGGGTGTTCTGCATATCCTGCATTGGCTAGAAATTTGATTTCTGTAAGCAAGCTGGATGATGCAAGTGTAAAAACAATGTTCGAGAAGGACACTTGAAAGATGGTTCGGGGAGCATTGGTATTGATGCGGGGAGTTCGGATTGAAACTCTATACAAGCTGCAAGGTAGCACTATTGTTGATGGGTGCAACAACTCTGTGGTTCCTGAAAGTGGAGCAGAAAATCTAGTGGTCTTTGGAGAGAAAACCATGCTGTGGCATCAAAGGCTTGGACATATTGGAGATAAGGGCCTTCGAATACTTCATGGTAAAGGTATGGTAGAAGTTATTAGTAATAGCTCTTTGGATTTTGATTTCTGTGAAAATTGTGTATATGGGAAGCAGAATCGGGTGAGTTTCCCATCTGGTGGTAAGAGGGCGAAACAAATATTAGAACTTGTGCACAATGATGTGTTTGGACCTATGAAGGTTCCATCACTGGGTAAGTCTATGTACTGTGTATCATTTATGGATGAATTCTCAAGGAATACATGGATATATTTCCTTAAGAAGAAATCTGAAGTCTTTGGCAAATTTAAAGAATTTAAGGCTCTGGTGGAAAACCAGACAAAGAAGAAGATAAAGCTGTTGAGGACAGATAACGGGGGAGAGTTTTGCAACAAAGAATTTGAAGAATTCTATAAGAAGTGTGGTATAGCACGGTAGAAGACTACTCCATACACACCTGAGCAAAATGGAGTTGCAGAAAGAATGAACAAGATGTTGATGGAAAGGGCAAGAAGCATGCTTAGTGGTGTCGGGTTAGGACAGGAATTTTGGGCAGAGGCAGTGGAGACAACATGTTACCTGGTCAACAGATCACCTTCATTAGCGTTGGAGGATAAGACTCCACAAGAGGTATGGACTGGTAAGAAACCCTCTATTTCACATCTAAGGGTATTTGGATGTGATGCATATGTACATATTCCAAAGGATAAATGAACCAAGTTGGATAGTAAATCTGAAAAGTGCATCTTTATTGGGTATAAGGATGGTTTAAAGGGTTATAAACTTTGGAACCCAGTAACAAGGAAGGTTGTGTACAACCGAGATGTGGTGTTCAGAGAGGTAAAAGATGTTATTAAACATGAAGTCCAACCAAAGGTACCTGAGAAGATAGAGTTTGAGATTAAGGAGGAAGAATCAGACTCTACAGCAGAGGAGGAATCAGAAGATGAAGAGCCACAAACTCTGGGTGTGAGAAGATCAGTTCAAGAAAGAAGGTAGCCGAAAAGGTATAGTCTATCTGCTTTTTGTTCAAATTTTGCTTTATATGTTACTGATGATGATCCCAGAACTGTGAAGGAAGCAGTAGAGTCAGAGGATGGCAAACTTTGGAAAAAGGCCATGGTTGATGAAATGGGATCTTTGCACAAAAATGAGGCTTGGGATCGGGTGGAGTTGCCAGCTGGAAGGAAACCCATTGGCAGCAAATGGGTGTTCAAGAAGAAGACAAATGCAGAAGGAAAGGTGGAGAAATACAAAGCTCGGTTGGTAGCAAAAGGTTATTCCCAAGTGCCAAGAATTGATTTTGGTGATATTTTTTCTCTTGTTGCTAAGGTAGCTTCTATTAGATTACTTTTATCTGTTGTTGTTGCTTTTGATTTTGAGGTAGAATAGATGGATGTGAAGACAACGTTTCTTCACAGGGATCTGGAAGAGGAGATTTACATGAAGCAACCTGAAGGTTTTGCGGTGAAGGGTAAGAAAGAACTGGTATGCAAGTTAAAGAAGATTATGTATGGGTTAAAACAATCACCAAGGATGTGGTATCAAAAGTTTGATACATTTATATGGGGACTTGGCTTCACCAGAAGCAAAGCAGATCACTGTGTGTATTTTAAATTAATTGGTGACCGTGTTATTTATCTGGTCTTGTATGTGGATGATATGTTGCTGGTTGGAAATGACAAAGAAATTATCCAGGATTTGAAGACCCAATTATCCTCCAAATTTGACATGAAAGATCTTGGTGCTGCAAATTATATTTTGGGCATGGAAATTAAAAGAGACCGGGAAAAGAGGAAGCTCTAGTTAAACTAGAGGAAGTATGTCGAGACAATATTGCAGAGGTTTAATATGCAGGATAGTAAACCGGTGAAGGTTCCTATTCCTGTAGGTGTGAGGTTATCTGCTGAACAATGTCCCAAGACACAAGAAGAGGAAGAGGACATGTCCCGTGTTCCATATGCAAGTGCAGTCAGTAGCCTGATGTATGCAATGGTCTGTACTAGACTAGACATTGGACATGTAGTGGGAGTAGTGAGCAGGTTTATGTCAAAACCAAGTAAGGAGCACTGGACAACAATGAAGCGGGTTTTCAGGTATTTGCGTGGCACTAGTGATTATGATTTATGCTACCAATGAAGACCAGGATTAGACAAAGTGTTGGATATTCGTGGCTTTGTTGATGCAGACTGGGCTGGAGATCTGGATCAGAGAAGATCTACAAGTGGGTATGTGTTTAACCTATTTGGAGGTGCAATGAGTTGGATGAGTAGGAAACAATCTGTAGTGGCACTATCAACTACAGAGGCAGAATACATGGCAGCCACTCATGCAAGCAAGGAAGTAGTTTGGTTGTAGAGATCGTGTTCAAGTATGGGGTTAGTACAGGGAGCTATAAGGATAGACTGTCACAACCAAAGTGCAATTTTCTTGGCAAAGAACCCTGCATATCATTCAAAGACAAAGCACATTAATGTTCAATATTTCTTTGTGAGGGATATGATAGAAGACAAAAAGGTGTTGCTGGTAAAGGTGGACACTTTGAAGAATACTACAGATGCATTGACAAAATCTGTGAGCTCTGAGAAGTTCTATTGGTGTAGAGAAACAATGGGCGTTGCAGGGTTGGATAAATGACTAAGCTCTCTTGTGGCCCCCTGTGGAAAGAAAACAACAAGTGGGAGAATGTTGGGTTGTGTTATATTCTTTCCACGACTAGCCCACGTAGTTAACCGGGGGGTTAGAAGGGGGGCGGAGCCCCCCCCCCCCCCCTTCATTGCGCCGATTGCGTAGTGGGGCGGGTCACAAGGGGTTTGAGGGGTGCAAGTAACCCCATTCTATGGGGTCCGGGGCAGCGCCCTGGAAAATTTTGTTTTTGGACCCTATATTAGGTTGGGCGGACCTACCTATGGTTTTGTGCATGATTTTTCGCACATGGTTTTGGACACGATGGTTTTCGGTCCATGGTTTTAGACGCGATGGTTTTCGCTCCATGGTATTGGATGCTTTGGCGTGTGTAAATATGTATTGCAACATTGAAAGGAATATAATGAAAAATCAAGCTGGTAGTCCCGGTTTTGGGATCCAGGGGAGAATCTATGTGTATATGTGTTTTATGTGTTATTCTCTCACATTGTTTATTTTCTATGTTTTGGAATCCGTTTGCAGGTAATTTCTGTACGGGGTTAAAACCTACACTTTATTCCCCAAACACCCCATGCCTTTGGGAGGGTTATTTTGTCCCATGCTACCCATGGAAGGACTACATCCTCCTTCGAACTAGCCCTTAAAAATCAACCACATAGTTTTCTAATATGGGAGAGAATGCCTTTTGGTACCCAAGTGAGAGCTATCGAGTAAACTGGAATAGAAATGAGATCCAGTTTGATTAATACCAGTATACCAGCTCTTGAAAGCCACTTGAAGCTCCAATGTTTAATATGTTTTTCAATTTTGGCAAACAACCATTTCCAATCATGCTTTCTGTAGGAATTTGGCTTTAGATGGAACCCCGATATTTAAAACTATCCATCATAGGTTTTTCTTCAAAAGGGAGAACCGAGAGTACTCTATTGACCTTAGGCCTCAAGAGGCCTTCATGAACTATCGAGGATTTCTTAGCATTGATACACATCCTGGTGGCTTTGAGAAATAGATCAAGAGAATGTTTTAGCTACTATATATCACCTCTAGATCCATCACTGAACAAAAGGATGTCGTCAAGAATCAATTGACTTAATCATTTTGCCACAAGTAAGAAGAGTAGTGGAGACAGAGGGCACCCCTGTCTGAGCCCTCTCTGACTGTGTAAAAAAGGGGATACATCACCATTGATAAGGAAAACAAAACTCACATTTGATATCAGTCCCATGAACTTGTTGATGAAGCCAATATTGAAGCCCAAATGAGTATGCAAAAGGCACATATAAAACCAGTTGATTCTGTCATAGGCCTTCGAGAGATCAAATTTAACTATCAAACCTTTTATTTTTCTCCTCTTGATGTTATGCATAGATTATTGAGAAACCCCTATGGCTTCATGGATCTATCTGCCATCGTGAAAACCAAATTGTTCCCTAGAAGTATTTCTAGAAAGAATTGGTTTCAGTGGGATAGTAATGATTTTAGCAATAATTTTATAGAAACAGTTATAGCATGAGATGGGCCTGAAGTCCTCAAAATTTGTAGGATCAATTGTTTTAGGGATTAAAGCCAGAAAGGTAGAGTTGAAAGGTTGATAAACATAGCCTCTGAGCCTGGATTCCTCCACCACCCCAGTAAGTTCATCCCCTATAAGCTCAAAGAAGTGTTGAAATAAATCATTTTTCCAGCCATCAGGTCTTGGACTCTTGTCTTTCTACATTGATTTAATTACCCCTTCGACTTCACCTTTTTAAATAGGAACGTGAACATATCCTCTCTTCCTCCTCTGCGTATCTAGAGAACAATTGAGCCACCCGAATGACTTCTGCAGTTATAGCTTCTTCTGGAGCTCTAAACAAGCCTTTAAAGTGATCTCTTCCCAGAGTCGCCAGCTCATCAAAATATTTTGTTGTTCCCCCATTTGCCTATTTCATTTCCCAAATAGTGTTAATATTTTTCCTGCCCTTTGCATAATTTCGAAAGAACTTAGAGTTTTCGTCCCCAACATCTAGCCAAATAGATCTTCTTTTGAGACTCCACTATTCTTATATGTTATTAAGAATCTTTCTTTTTGAGGTTCCAACTGTTTTATCCTCTCCATTTTCTCCTTTGTCTCGTATCCATCCCCCTCCTGGCTTTCCATGGATTCAAGTGGTTCATAAATACATTTTAACTCAGCTTCTTTCTTAATCTTTTTTTCTTTTTCCCAAATGATTATTTCTTGTTTCATTCTTTTAAGATTTTCCATAAAGATCTAAGCTAAGGAAGAACCCCGATCATGGAACAGAGGCCTCCAAGTGGCTTTGACTAAATTATTATAGTTAAGATCTTTGAGCGAGGCAAGATTAAATTTAAAGGGTGAACCAGGCTTCCTATTGGTCCCTTTTAGCTCTAGTATGATAGGAAAGTGGTCTGAATCACCTCCCGATCCAACCCATTGCCTAAAAAAGGGTATTTGATTAACAAGGTCCTCCTTTGTCAAAAAACGATCTAATCTCTTAGCCACTCTTTCTTCACCTGAGTGCCTATTTCTCCAGGTAGGTCTAGAGTTGATCAAATTTACATAAATAAGCTTTCCCATCATGAGTTTGTTCACAAATAAATTAGTGAGGGGATCTTCTTGAGCCAAAGGCCCCCATGTCTCAGACATTCCCAATGAAAAATTGAAACCCCCCCCACCAAATTAGAGGATTTCATGAAATATTTAGAGAACAGGGTATTCCAGAAAGAGGCCCTGTCCAAACAGGAGTTGTAGATGTTGAGGAGGGAGAGCTTCGTGCATAATTATGAAGAATAAACCTCAGCCCCCAAAACCAGATCAGATCCCCATGTTGAAAATAACAACAAGAAATGATAAAAATAGAATCCAGAATATTCCAATTTTAATTTGTCCTTGAATTAAAATCCTAATTTAGTCTCACCAGCAGCTTCAAAAATAATTAATTAATTCATTATGGATTAATTAGTTGGAGAAATTCAGGTTAGAAGTCTTTCTGAAGTCATGCAACAATTATCCCTTAAATTAAGGAGATTATCCCTTAATTAAGGAGATAAGATTGAGTTATATTTGAGTTGTAATTAGTAAGCTCAGTTTATCGAGTTAAGTCCAGTTAGATTAGTTCCAATCTGTGTGAGTTCAGTCAGTTAATGCATGCATGCATCAAATTAGTGTACTCCAGTCTCAAGATCACTGGAGATTCTCTCATCATTAACTCATGCATGTCTAATCTGTGAGACCCAATTGAGATTAAAGGCAGGGACAGTGTACTATCAGTTGCATGAGTTTTCCTATAAAGGAAACTCATCCAGGCAGAAGGAACAAGGTTCCTTGAGGAATGCACAGTTTTACAGGGTGTGAGATCAGTGTGAGAGATCAATGTTACACTTGGTAACATGAGGATCACCCAGAGCAACTGTGCAAGGAAATAGGAGCTTGGAGGGCAGAGGAGAAGGCTTGTGAGAAGGTTTGATTGCCTGTGAGCATCCAGGAGGATTGTAATGAGAGCTAAGGCTTTGTATTATTTTGATATATTTCCACCTTGTATGATAATATAGATAGTGAGGTTTTTAGCTGAGGCTTTCCCCTGAGTATTTTCTGTGTTTCATGTGTATTGATTCTTCTTCTCATGGTTATATGTGTTCAGCTTTGATTCAAATCGATCTTTAAGCTTTCGCAAGTTTGATAGTAGAAGTAGATTATAGTATTTTGCTTTGGTATATTGCATTATCGAGTTAATCTACAGTCAGATTTTCTACATAGATCTCAGAGGTAGATTTGTAGAGAGAATTTGCAGGAAATTCTACACCCCAGGAATTTAACAACTTAATACTATCTCTAAGGCCAAGGGCTATGCCCCCGGATCTTCCCTTTGCATCGGTTGTCACAAAAGGCCAACCCGACAACAATTTACAAAGAGAAGTCATCACAATCTATCCATTCCCAAGGGTTTCTTGAAGCATGATAATGTTAAGACTGTAGTTTTTGAATAATTCTTTTAAATCTAGCTTCTTACAGGTGCTAACAAGCCCTGTACAATTGAAGGACATAGCAATCATTTGGTAATCACCATAGAGGGTTGCACTACTCTAAGCGCCCCTTTGAGGGATAATTGTTTTCCATCGACCATATCAAATTTTTCTTTTAGTTGTACCTTAGATAAGTTTTATTTCCTACCTCGAGTCTTACGAGGCACTAAAGGTTCCTAGAACCCCCCCCAACCCTCCTACAATAGCTAAAGAGAGTTTCCTCTTGTCCCAAGGATGTAGGTTGTAATGAGGAATCCCTGAGGATGGAGAAGGGAGGGTAAAACACTCAGGGCTAGACGGGGAAGGAACAAACAAATTAAGAGTCAGAATAGAGGTGATGATACTATCCAAAGAAAAATACAAGCTACAACTATGAGATGCTTCAGACTGGAACGACTTAGAGGTACCAGGCCTAGGGAGAACATCTAATAATGAGTGTAGAGAATCAGATAATGAGGAGAGGGGATGATAAAAAATACCCATCATCTGGGGAGCAAGTCCGGTGAATTTAACCTCATCCTGAGACTCCCATTGTTGTTTGAAATTCATCATAATTTGGATCCCAGGCCTCTTAGTCTATTTTTCTAGGACCTCCATAGGCTTGGGATCCCCATCATGTTGTTTGTGAATCTCCACCGCCTGTACATTAACCTTCTCTTCGGCATATGCCCGAGCATCTTAACCTGGCTCACCCCTTTTTCGTCTTCTTCTTCGGAAGACCAAGGGATAATCACATGCCAGATGCCCATGTTTATGGCAACGATGACATCAAAAAGGAAGCTGCTCGTAGTCGATAATCTAGGAGTACAAATACCCATGAAGTTGAAGCTAAAATTTTTCAGCCAAACCCTCTCTTGGATCTAGTCTTACCAAAATTTGGACCACATTCCTTCTCTTTGTCTACAAAAAAGACATATCAACTTCAAGAAAAATTCTCAATTTATTACCTATGGCCTTAAAAACGTCCTCCGTCTAAAGCTGCAGGGACAAAGCTAGAAGTCGAATCCAAACATGTATCTCTTCTAATTTTTCTCTCTGTGCGTCAAAAAGGGGAGTCCATTTCTTGAATAAGATCGGCAGTATCCCGAAGCACAAGTTTCGCTCCAACATCCATTCAAGAGTCTCACCCTTGTTGAATCTAACCATGAACCATCCCCTTGCCAATGTGATCACTTCTACTTGTATATCCAGAGCCCCACACCATGCCTTAAAAATCCATTCAGATATATACTTTGTTGAATAATGCCTTCCCTTTGCTCTTCCAACTAGAATTATTTCATGGGCTTCCATAGCCTTATCAATCTGTATGTTGACCCCAAGAACAAGATTTGGGCATTTCACTTTTTTCTTAATGACTCTCCCCTTATTTCTCTTGAAGCCAATGGTCTAGCCATTCTCGACTAATATTGAGTTAGAGTGCCCTTCCCGAGCATGGGTCGCTTCCTCAATATTCAACACTAATCGATCCTCTACCGACACATTCTGGAAGAAGAACTCCCCAAGAGCTATAAACTTCCCCTCCACTTCTGGGCTAATATTCAAAGTCCTCGCCCCTGCCCCCAGAGGGCCAAGACCCAGAACCTTTTCATCCTCGAAACCCTGAAAATCTGACGAGGGACCGTAATTTTCGTTCCTTCACAGGGTCCACAGAAAAATTTTGAACTTCTCCTTCCTTCAACCCCCAGTTTTCTGGGACAAAACCCTCCCTTGTCGCACCAACAAGGCTATGAAATTGATGGGGATCATGTGTCTCATCCTCCCTCCGTATTAGAGCTAATTTGCATGTGAGGGTTTTGTTCACTCTTTGGGCCAAGCCAAGTTCATTTGACTGAGGATCCTTAACCAGGCAAGACTTGAGTCCCTCATTCCCCCATAGACCACTGCTTTTGACTATGTCTTCCAGGCCTCCCAAAAAATTGACAGATTCTGGAAAAACTGAGGGAGTTTTAGGACTTACCAAGAGCTTCGTCAACACCCCTACAACTAGATCCACCAGTTCCGTTGTTGTCGTCTGACCTTCTTGAGTACCGATGTTAGAAACCCAACATTCCACAGGTGAAGAGATGGGTTTTCCTTCCTCCAGGTACCTTAAACTGCCTCCAAAGTTCCAATCTAATACCGTTAATCCCATTTTTCCAACTAGGGATCTAGCTTGAAGTTTTACCTTGTCCAAATTTTGTTGAATTGGCTCCAAACCTCAAACAGATAGGATGTCTTCTTGCTCGAGCTCCAGATCAACACAATCCCTCGGGTTGACCATTTCCTCTGCCTGACGGTGAAAGTAAAAATGTAACCGCTCCTACAGTTGTTCTCCCCTGGTAAAGGCACGTGCTGCTGAGGATTAACCAAGAAAAATGACTGAGTAAACTTCCTTGCCTTGAAGTGTCATGGTTTAGACTCCTTCGATTTCCAAAAGGCGTCGGTTCCCATGTGCGTCCACTTGCTGCCAATTATGGGCTAGGTGTTGATCAGGCCCTGCCATTGGATGACATCTATGTGGATAAGTCTGCCTCCCTTCATCGATTCCAATGCATGCACCAACTCAAACCCTAACCTCCATTGAATCACAAGCCCTAAATTGTATCAAAAAAGAAAATATAAAGTTTTTAGCTTTGTAATTATTGTTAGGATTTGAGACTTTATTTCTAGTTAATGCAATTACTCTATTCCTATACGAGTGTGTTGATGATTTGATTTGTTGAATTGAGTTTTCAAACCTCATGCTCACAAGGAGGGCTTCCTGACGAATTGTGAGATAATATAGTATTTCTTGATTTCGTTCCTTCTTTGGTAGTTCTTTCAATCTTGTTGAATGATGAATTTATTATTAGTGCTAGCCAAATTCCATATTGAATAACCTTGAATAAATATTTGAGCTCTCAAATGTTATTTTCGTGATTGAGAGGGGTGATATTTCCTGCTCCAAAGCTCTGTACATAACTCCTAGCCATCTTGGATCCACCTCCACCATAATTTTTCCCCCAAATCATTCATAATTTCTTGTTCATGAAGACCAAGACCTCGAATCATTTTGGGAAGACATAATTTATCCTAGGCTACAAGGGCCCATTTTATTTCCCACATAGCTCCTCCCCAAAGAAAGCATCTATAGATAATACTAATGGATCTGAGGATTCCTTTGGGTGTCACCAATGCAGAGAGAAGACACACCTAAAGGGTTTGCAAGATTGATTTTAATATGACTAATCTACCACCAAAATTGAGAGATTTGAAGATCCAACAATCTAGTTTTTTTGATATTTTTTGGACCAATTCCTTCCAGTGAATAGTTCTAATGGACTTGTCTACCAAAGGTGGCCCCATATATTAAGTAGAGAGAGGATTTCATTGAAAACCAATAATATGGCTAGGTTCCCTACACTGCTAAGTTAGTATTAAATAAGTAAATTTGAGAAGTACTTGCATAATGGATGTACCTTAGGCCTCCATGAAGTTCTCTAAGATTTGTTTCATAGCTCTAACTTCTCTTATTGTAGGAACCCCCATTAGCATCATATCATCAAAAAATTGTTGAGGGGAGGTGGAAAGATCATCACCATAGAGTTAATCCTTTTAGCTTGCCTTATGTTACTGCTTCCTTTATGGTGCAACTAAACCCTCAAGGAGCAAGAATAAATAAGAATGGCAAGAGAGGGTCACCTTGTCAAATTCCACGTGAAGACTTGAATGTTGAGGAAGGAGATACATTGAGCATCACTAAGAAGAAAGGGTTTGCAACCATAGATCCTACCTAGTTAATCCAACTATTGGAAAAACCAAAGGTTGTGAGAACATTGAAGAGATAATCCCAACTAAAGTTTGTTGAAGGCCTTAGACAGGTTAAGCTTAATTAACATTATTTCCTTTTCAGATTTTTCAATGAATGGAGAACCTCACGGCTACTACTATTTCGTCCAAGATCTTTCTGCCCTCCACATAATCGATATACTCCATTAAAATTAGATCTGGCAGGAGTGACTTTACATGATTTGTGATTACTTTCAAAATAATCTTGTATATCACATTACATAATGTTATTGGTTTGAAGCTACCAAGGTCGTGGGACTTATTAGACTTGGGTGCAACTGTTAATATTGTTGAATTCAAGGCTAGAAATAAGGAGAATGAATTGCAAGATTCCTCCACCAAGTCATGGATTTCTTCACCAAGGAAGTACCAACAAGCTTGGAAAGAACCTGTGGTGAACCCGTCTAGACCCAATGCTTTTTTTTTTGGCATGGGCATTACCGCCTCTTCATATTCGACACAAAATACCTCTCACATTAAGGTAGCATCATGATCTAGTTGAACTAGCGCTGGGATTTTTTCCATGATCTTATGAATTGGTCTCCATAACCTTTGATTTGGTTCAACTAATCTGACCAAGTTTTGGTCCATCTCTTTGTGATCTGTGAGTTTTTTCCTTGCTTCATCTTTGAGTGAAAATATCCTGTCAAGATGTTGGTGTTTGATTATCAATTTATGAAAAAACTTTGTGTTCTTCTCCCCTTCTCTAAGCCAGTGGATTGTTAATTTTTTCCTCCATAATATTTACTCCTATTACCTTTTGTTCTTTATTTTTGTGAGGAGATTTCCTCTTTTTGTAGGAATATCCTCAGTTCTTCCCTCCAAAATTATTTGTTGTTGAACCTCTTGCATATGTACCTCTTGTTGTAGCATTTTTTGGTTTTGATAAGTTAGAATAAATTAGTCCAAAAAATGTTAAGCTAGGATATGGACAAAAAGAATACTGAATAAAAATGTTAGGAAATATTTTGATAAATATGTCCATATCAAATAAAATGTTAGAATAGATGCCCAAAAAAATGAAGGCAAAAATAAAATGTTAGGTTAGAGAGAAAAGAAAAAAGCAATAAACTCTTAAAGTGTGCAAGTCCAAGTGCCACTACTTTTTACTTTATTATGCAAAATAATGGTTGTGTGCAGCTGGTCATAAATGTCACAACCCTTGATAGTCAAATAGTTTAATCTTCACTAGTTCATGCTTTAAATTTCATGTTTATAGTTAGAGAATAAAGATCTAGCCAAACTATTTAATCTTGGCAGATCAGTAGTTAGGTAGAGAATAATAAGGAGCTCATCAGTTTAATCTGAGCCCTTGAATGTTATAAGGTTAGAATTAGATAGTTTGTTTTTCAAAAGAAAAAGGAAAGAAAATGGTCTAATAGCCTAAATGCACCCAATTAAGTGAAGTAAAAAATGTTAGGATAAGTAAAGGGTAGGTAGAAGAAAAGTTGCACAAATACAACGTTGATTGAAGCATAAGCACATTTATCATGCTTGATCATGTGTTTCAGTGTGCAGGAGCAGTTATGAAAGTGAAAGGATGTTCACTAGCTGATTTGATTAACTTCCCTTCATTTCATTTCATCCCCCACTATATACTTACTAATTTCCTCATTATCCTGTTATTTCCTAAGAAAATACCCTTTCCCTTCATTTTCACCCTTGCCCCTTGGTTTCACACATTTTCCTAGCAATTTACCCTCCAAAGTCATTTCCTACCCAAAAAGCGCCTTTTTCCTAGTGTTAAACCCATTCCCCTTTGAAAAAATCACTTTCCCCTTGTAAATTCCCTAAAAATCCATAAACCCCCCCTTGTCCTAAGTTTTTATTCCCCCCTCCGCTTTATTTAACTTTAACTCCGAGAAAAACCCTTTTAACCCATAAAACCCTTTATCCTAAAAGTTTTATTAAACCCCGCATTACTTAACAAAACTCCGCAAATTCACTTTTTCCCGACTAAACCTGTTTAACCCACCACCCTTGGTAGGGTTAAATAAACCCCGCCACGGTTAACTCCGATCCCACTCCTAAACCCATCGCGATATGTTTAATCACCGCTTTATTCAATAAATTAATTACAAATCACTTGTGATTATTCCTTGGGCCCCGCTAATCTCCACCGATTGCCCTCCGTGCAGCTTTATCGCGCAATAGCCATTAGATCTTTCACCCCCAGATCTAACGACGCGCATCCATATCGCACGCTCCCGATCTTCGACCTTTACCCGCCTGAGAGCACGCGAGATTCATGGTTTTGCTCGGGCCCCTTGTGGTTACGTGGCAGCTCTACGTTAACTCACGTGCCCTCGGAGAAAAACCACTTCACGGCCAAAAGTGGTGCAATGAGTAATGAAACCACCTCCCCACGTAGGCCTAAACCACTCACTGTTCACAATTATGAATTTCCACGCCAAAGTTAACCATTAACCGTTTAAACGCGAAAACCCTCGTTTTCACTCTTTTCGCTTGTTTTCAGTGAAACCTGTTTAACCCTGCTTGCGCCACCCTTAGCCTCTGCAACAAAATTGGGCCTCCAATTACCTTCCAAACATTGCCAGAACTCCGTCAATACACTATCATGTTCCCTGAAGCCATTACGGCCCTCCTTGTCAGCCTGTGTTTTTCTTAACAATTGTTGTATTTTGTAGGCGATTAGCAGAAGGCCAGAAGTTGAGATAAACAATGTGATACTGATTTAAAAACCTGTTTGTTCCAGATTCTCGAGAAATGAATTCAAATGATTTTCCTGTACAAGTAGAAGTTTTTTTTAAACCACAGACAGAGCAGAAAGAAACAATTTACAGAGTAAATGCTAAAACAAACAATTTACATAGTAAATGTTAAAACAGAGGAGGATCAGATAAAAGTGTATCAGATGAAAGGTCATATGTGAATATGACATCCATCGTGAAGACCAAATAGCCAAGCAACTTAAAGGGCAAAATATCACAGTCTGAAAGACAACAGAACCTAAATAACAGGAACAATCAGCCAACTTCAACAATTTTCAGCTTTTTCAGTGATAGTCACGAACAGAGCAACATCAAAATAGTGCCAGATCAACTAGCAGTCTTTATTTTGATTTTATAATAATCTGTTTTTGTAAAAACAGTTCAGGATATTTTCTTAGTTCTACTGTTGTGTAAATAACTCTCTTCACGAGTCATTATGGGTTGCACTCTTGAAGAAAGGTTGCACCCCTGAAGAAGAGTGACATCCTTGAAGAAAGGTTGCACCCTTGATGAAGCATTTCTAAACACTTGATGTACTTGAATTTTCTAGAACCTTAATACAAAGCAAAGGATTCTGAATTCTGTTTTACACATTTTGTGTTTCCTGTACGTTTTTCCAGTAACACTCATTATGTTTTTCTTCATATTCTTATGTCTTACAGAGATAATTAGGTAGGAATAATTGTGTTTCAATCTATTCCTATAAGCTTCTGAAGTGATAATCTATAAAGAGAATGAATTAATGGACTGTCTATTTAATTAATTCCCTCTGAATCAATAAATCATCAACATCTTTTGTAAGCTTAAGCATATTCTCTTGAACCTTCTGAACATTGTTTAAAGGTTTTCATACTTATGATTATCTAATTTTCAGTCTGAAAATTGTGATAATCATATTCTTTTTTGTTTCTGCTCACCACTATTCAAGTTATTTCACTGTGTGAAATTTTATAGCAACCCTCTGTTTTGGTATTAATATTATTCAAAAGGTTAGGTATTATAGTGTTACATCTGTTTCATTCATTGGTCCTCCAAATTAAAACAAAACCCCAAAACAATTATCTTAGATGCTCTCACTTGATAGCTTGCCATTATCAACTCAGAGGTACAACATCAATCTAGCGCCGTTGTCAGGGATTCGAATTCCATTAAGTTTTCCTGGGGCAACGATATTCATTCTATTCCTTTAAGGTGATTAAAGGTCTAGAAAGGTTAAAATCCTTCACCTAGCGACTCCACTAGCCCAAACTGGCACCTTTTAAGCACACTAGATCTCATTCAGAATCTGACTTAGTTAATCCTCTGTCAGATCCTGAAAAACTTATGAGAAAAGCCAGTTCTAAAAGGAGACATCAACCATCTTCTTCTTCCTCTTCAGCCTTGCAGTCTGAAGATTTAGTATCATTTGATCCTTTTAGTAATATTCCATCCAATCCTGATTTGACACAAATACCTCCTAGGGTTTCTGAACTATTAGATAGGGGAGTTGATTTAGATTCAACTTTCCTCATTCATTCTTTTGAAAAGCATCCAGAACCCCCACTACCACCAGGATCACCTAAAACTAAGTCTGACTTGGGTGTTCATTTACCTGAATACAAACCCACATATTTCATATCCCCTACCACTTATTCATTTCCTTCCACTTCTGAACGACTTGAAGCTTCTACTTCTGAACAACCTGAAGAGACCATCTCTGTATATTCAAATCCACTCTTTGAAACAAAAGAGGGTATTCATTCACAGGTCCCAAATTTAGTTCTTAAGACTCCTTTAAAGTTATTCAAGAGATCCCCTCCTTCTTCACCTCCACATAGGCACACACCCCCTCAATCACCTTCTTCTACCTCTTCTTCCACTTCTTCTTCTTCATCCACACAAACGCCTCATACACCACTTTATACTATGGCATTCCAACCTATTGTATAGGCTAGATATGCAACTTTAGTCTTACCTGCTAACCTTGATGCATTCCCAGATGGGTACTTGAAATACCTTCCTAGGTATTATGGAGAAACTCGTCCCACAACTGAGGATCATCTTCAAGCTTTTCTGGACTTTGCAGACAACATGAATATCGAACAAGAAGATGTTTACATGAGATTGTTTGTACAATCACTTGAAGGAAATGTAAGAATCTGGTTTAGGCAATTACCTGTAAATTCCATTAGAAATTGGGAAGAGCTTACAAACATATTTAAAAATCAGTGGGGTGTAAAGAAAGATCCTATTTACTTTCTAACTGAGTTTGAAGAACTTAAAAGAAACTTTGGTGAACCTGTATTAGATTTTATCAAAAGGTTCAATAAACTTTATCATAAGATGCCCCCTGATTGTAAACCCCTTGTAGCAGCAGCTAAGTCTAGGTTTTCTAAAGCCTTTGACGATGATTTTGTTGTAATGCTAAGAGAGAGAACTTCAAGAACTCTTGAAGATATGCAAACAAATTCTACAGATGTGGAAGCAAATAGGGCTGCTTCGACTTCCTTGAAAACTAAGGAGGAAAAGGCCCAAAGAAAACTCAAATCTATTCAAGAAGCCTCTAGTTCCTCTAGTTCTTCTAAGACTAAAACAGAAGATTCTAAAATAGATGAAATAACTTCTCTTCTTAGAAATCTATCTAATAGAATTTCCAAGATTGAGACTCAACCTAGGACAATTCAACAAGCAATTACTAGACCCCAAAATCAAAATCAAGGTTAGTATAGAAGGAATCCACAATTACAAATTCTTTAGAGACCTATTAATGATCAACAGGTTCCCACTCCTTTACTAATAGATGACCAACAACTTGATGAAAATACTATGACTATTACTGAAGATATCAATAAAATGGATACTTCTTCTAATCAAACAGTTATGATTCCTCTCTCACAACAAAATCAGGTTCAAGAAGATCAAGAATCCTCACAGGTTTCTAAATACCATGCCTTCTCTAAATTTTTAATTGCAGAGTTGAACAAAAGATAAGATCTTAGGCCTAGACCCAGCCCTGGAAGATCTCCTAAGGAGACTCCAATAATTGAAGCTCTTACCAAAGTTGTTGAAACTCAAACAACTATTATTCGACCTTAAAATCAGTCAACTGATACTACTCAAAATGATAAAAATGCTTTGACTACATTTAATGTTGAAAAAGAGTTAAAATCCCAATTCCACTTTCAGAACTTTCCAAAAACCCTGGGTATAAAAATCAAGTCTCCAAATGGATACAAAAAACACCTCGTTTGATGCTGAAAGTGATATCATTAGTTTGCAGGATGAAAAACCAGCAGTTGTCTTTGGTCCTAGCTTAGATGTGATAGATGAAATAGTGCCTCCTTTCTATGTAACTCTTAAGACAAATGATTCCATGTTATATAATTGTATGCTTGATTCTGGAGCATCACATAACCTCATGCGAAAAACTATCATGGACCATTTGAAACTTGACATAACTAGATCCTATCATGATTTGTACACCTTTGATTCTAAAAGGGTTCCCTTCTTAGGATTGATTAAGGATTTAGTAGTCACCCTTGCCCAAATTCCAATGAAAAGTGTAGTGCTTGATATAGTTGTCACATATATCCCTCCCAAATTTGGAATGCTCCTTTCTAGGTCTTGCTGTGCCAAATTAGGGGGAACTCTTCATATGGATATGTCTTATGCCACTATTCCAGTTTATGGGGGAGAAAAACTAAGGTTATATAGAGAGGTAAGATTTGTGCACACTGTTTGCAAAACAGACCAACCAAGGAAACATCCCATTTATGCAATTCATTAGGATTTTGGTTGCTTTCAATTCTCTTCAAACCAAATACATGAAACTCAAGTTAAAATAGAAGATGTAATTTAAAGCCTTGTACCAAATCAAACTGATGTATGGAAACTATTTTTTGATGGTTCTTGTACAAAAGACGGAGCAAGAGATGGGGTAGTTTTAATTTCATCAGAAAAAAGAAAATATCACCCAATCATGCAAACTCGACTTCGAAGTTACAAATATTGTGGCTGAATATGAAGTTTTCCTTTTAGGACTGCGATTAGCCAAAAGCTTAAAGGTTCAAAAATTAAGTGTTTTTACTGATTCAGAACTTATTCTCAAACAAGTGAGAAATATTTGCCAGACTAAGCATCCTAGACTTAGGTCTTATCGAAATGAAGTTTGGGATTCAGTCGAAAACTTCTTTGATGCTTTTAATTTGACTTATATTCCAAGAAATCAGAATATTCATGCAGATGCCTTAGCTGTTTCTGCTAGTTCATTTAAAATTCCTGATCAAACCAATGTACTCTATCAAATACAAGTCAAGTACAGACCATCCATCCCAGACAATCTAAAACACTGGTAGATATTTGAAGATGATGAACATTTGAAATCTTTTCTGCAGGTTATAGATGATTTTTCAGTTCTACAAATTGATGAAGATAGAACAGAAATAATTGAAAATACAAATGGAAATGATACTTCAATTTTCAATTCAAAAATTCCGATCATGACATTATTCAATTATCTAACAATTTTATTCCCAAAGGCCTCATTCCTTTAGAAAAATTGTTTGATCAAAATGATGTCCTCTGAAACCCTCAGTCCATTTCTTCACAAGATGACATAGAAGAAATTAATATTGGAACAAATGATGATATTGAAAACATCAAAATCTGTGCATCTCTAGACCCTGAGATCAAAGCTCAATATCTTAAGTTACTTCAAAATTACAAGGATGTTTTTGCATGGACCTATGCTGATCTAAAAACCTATGATACTTCATTAATACAACATAAGATTCCTTAAAAGCCAGAAGCAATTCCTTATCAATAGAAACTTAGGAGGATCAATCCAACTCTTCTACCAACTGTAGAAATGGAAATTAAGAAAATTCTAGATGCCCAGATCATTCTCCCTCTTAGATATTCTAATTGGGTTGCAAATTTAGTTCTTGTTAGAAAGAAGAATGGAGAAATTAGACTCAGTGTGGACTTTAGAAATTTGAACAAAGCACCATTAAAGGATAACTATCCTTTGCCCAAAATGGATCAGTTACTTCAAATGGTTTTAGGAACACAAAGAATTTCTATGCTTGATGGTTTTTCAGGCTATAATCAGGTAAATGTTGATTCAGTAGATAGAGAGAAGACAACCTTTACTACACCCTCGGGTACATTCATGTATGCTAGAATGCCATTTGGCTTAAATAATGTTGGACCAACATTTCAGAGAGATATGGATGTAGCTTTTGTGGGTCAGGTAAATAAATTTGTGGTCATTTATCTTGATGACATAACTATTTTTTCTAAATCTGATTAGAAACATCTAAAGCACTTGATGAAGATTTTTAATAGGTGTTGAAAATTCGGAATATCATTGAATCCTAAAAAGTCTCTATTTTCTATCAAAGAAGGAAAACTGCTGGGCCATATAATTTCAAAAGAAGGAGTAGTGATTGATCCCAAGCGTGTGTCTACCATTGAAACATTGACCTTACCTAGAAACAAGAAGGAGATTCAAGCTTTTCTAGGCAAGATTAATTTTTTAAGGAGATTCATCCCAAATTATGCTGAGATTGTAAAAGATATAACTGACATGCTTCGAAAAGACCATGAAGTTAAATGGAATGTCTCTTCTAGGCATGCATTTGATCAGATCAAGAAAGCTATCTCTGAAGCTCCCACCTTGGCCAGCCCTGATTACACTAAACCATTCAATATCTTTTCCTTTACCTCAGAAACAACCCTTGCTGCTGTTCTACTACAAAAGAATGAAGATTCCCATGACCAACCCATAGCCTTTTTTAGTAAGGTTATGAGAGATGTCGAGCTTAAGTATGACATAATTGAGAAGTAAGCTAATGCCCTTATTCAAGCCCTGAAGTCATTCATGATGTATGTCCTACATTCTCCTATTACTGCTTATGTTCCTAACAGTGTTGTGAAAATCATTTTAACTCAACCAGACACTGATGGAAAGAGAGGTAGATGGATCACTCAAATACTGGAGTTTGATCTAACTATCAAAACTACAAATCTAGTAAAAGGCCAAGGATTAGCTAAGCTTCTAGCTAAATCCAACTGTAAAGTGCTCGGAATCAATTTTGTTTTAGAGATACAAGGGAAGAATCCACAAGAACCTTCTCAAACTTCAGATAAGAAGAATACACAAGAACCTTCTGTCCTTACAAAAGGGGAAAATCCACAAGAACCTTCCCTTCATCCCGAAGAAAAGAATCCACAAGAACCTTTACCTTTAGATCAAATCCACCCTTTATACATTGATGACAAATTTATGTTGTCAGATTGGTACCAAGACATTGTAAATTTCTTGATCCATTTTGAATGTCCAACATCATTTTCCAAAATCCAGTGTAAAACTCTCAAACTGAAAGCAGTCAAGTACTGTATCATAAATGCAAATTTGTACTGGAAAGACCCACTAAATATTTTGTTATTATGTTTAACAGAATCAAAAACTGAAGGAATCATTGACCAGTTTCATACAATATTTTGTGGAGGACATTATGCTTGGAGAGCAAGAACATATAAGATATTAAGGGGAGGATTTTATTGGCCCACATTGTTCTTACAAGTAGGAGCAAAGGTCATAAGTTGTGTTCCTTGTAAAATGTTTGATGGTAAGCAAAAATGAGCAGCTCTTCCACTGGTGCCATCAATAGTCTCAGAACCTTTTCTCCAATGGGGATTAGATTTTGTTGGAGAGATTCATCTCACTTCAAGTAATTAGCATAGATGGATCCTCACTGCAACAGACTACTTCACTAAATGGGTGGAAGTAATTCCAGTGAGAAATGCTACTGATTCAGTAGTAATCAAATTTATTGAAGAGAAAATCTTATCTAGATTTGGTTGCCCAACTCAAATTGTCACTGATAATGCAACAACTTTTTCTAGTGTTAAAATGATTGAGTTTTTCTAGAAATATCAGATTTCGTTACATCATTCAACCCCATATTACCCACAAGGTAATGACCTTGCAAAATCATCCAATAAAAGTCTGGTAAAGGTAATAAAAAAGACTCTAGCAGATCATAAAAGGCGCTGGGACTCTCATTTAATTTATGCAGTATGGGCAAACAGAATTACTCCAAAGAGATCTACTGGAAAATATCCTTTCCAGTTAGTTTATGGGAAAGATGTAATCTTCCCTATCAATTTGGCCTTCCCTATTTTAAAATTCCTACAAGATTCAACAGATGAACCTGATAATTTTTCAAGGAGAATAAATTAGATTATTGAACTAAATGAAAACAGAGATGAAGTTCAATACAAATTGAAAAAGTATCAGAATAAGATGGAGAGTCTGTTTGACAGAGCCAGGGAAAGGGACTTCAAGGAAGGTGATCTAGTTCTAAGATGGGATTCCAGGAGAGAAGAAAAGGGAAAACATTACAAGTTTGACAACGTGTGGTTTGGACCTTTAGAAATTGCTGAAGTAAAGGGAAACAACACTTTTGTGCTACAAAATCTTGAGGGGCTATATTCCACTTATCCTGTAAATGGAAGGTTTCTCAAACATTACATTCAGTACTAAGAAGTTGAAGTAGATTTCATTACTACCATTGTAAAAACTCCGGTTTCTTTTACTTTTCAAGCTATCAGTGTGATTTTTTACAACAAAAGACTCCATAGCCTGAGGAGAAGGCACATGGATCTGCAGGTTCTCTGCATTCTACAGGAGAAAGCAGTCCCCAGATGGAGCCAATGTTGTAGCATTTTTTGGTTTTGATAAGTTAGAATAAATTAGTCCAAAAAATGAAAATATTTTTCAAAAAATGTTAAGCTAGGATATGGACAAAAAGAATACTGAATAAAAATGTTAGGAAATATTTTGATAAATATGTCCATATCAAATAAAATGTTAGAATAGATGCCCTAAAAAATGAAGGCAAAAATAAAATGTTAGGTTAGAGAGAAAAGAAAAAAGCAATAAACTCTAAAAGTGTGCAAGTCCAAGTGCCACTACTTTTTACTTTATTATGCAAAATAATGGTTGTGTGCAGCTTTTCATAAATTCCACAACCCATGATGGTCAAATAGTTTAATCTTGACTACCTCATGCTTTAAATTTCATGTTTATAGTTAGAGAATAAAGATCTAGCCTTACTGTTTAATCTTGGAAGATCGGTAGTTAGGTAGAGAATAATAAGGAGCTCATCAATTTAATCTGAGCCCTTGGATGTTATAAGGTTAGAATTAGATAGTTTGCTTTTCAAAAGAAACAGGAAAGAAAAGGGTCTGCTAGTCTAAATTCACCCAATTAAGTGAAGTAAAAAATGTTAGGATAAGTAAAGGGTAGGTAGAAGAAAAGTTGCAGAAGTACAAAGTTGATTGAAGCATAAGCACATTTATCATACTTGATCATGTGTTTCAGTGTGCAGGAGCAGTTATGAAAGTGAAAGGATGTTCACTAGCTGATTTGATTAACTTCCCCTCATTTCATTTCATCCCCCACTATATACTTACTAATTTCCTCATTATCCCATTATTTCCTAAGAAAATACCCTTTCCCTTCATTTTCACCCTTGCCCCTTGGTTTCACACATTTTCCTAGCAATTTACCCTCCAAAGTCATTTCCTACCTAAAAACCCCTTTTTCCTAGTGTGAAACCCATTCCCCTTTGAAAAAATCACTTTCCCCTTGTAAATTCTCTAAAAACCCATAAAACCCCCCTTGTCCTAAGTTTTTATTCCCCACTCCGCTTTATTTAACTTTAACTTCGACAAAAACCCTTTTAACCCATAAAACCCTTTATCCTAAATTATTAAACCCCGCATTACTTAACAAAACTCCACAAATTCAATTTTTCCTGACTAAACCCGTTTAACCCACCACCCTTGGTAGGGTTAAATAAACCCCGCCCGGTTAACCCCGGTCCCACTCCTAAACCCATTGCGATATGTTTAATCACCACTTTATTCAATAAATTAATTACAAATCACTTGTGTTTATTCCTAGGGCCCCGCTAATCTCCACCGATTGCCCTCCGTGCAACTTTATCGCGCGATAACTGTTAGATCTATCAAACCTAGATCTAACAGCACGCATCCATATCGTGCGCTCCCGATCTCTGACCTTTACTTACCCGAGAGCACGCGAGATTCGTGGTTTTGCTCGGGCCCCTTGTGGTTACGTGGTAGCTCTACGTTAACTCGTGTGCCCTCGGAGAAAAACCACCTCATGGCCAAAAGCAGTGCGATGAGTAATGAAACCACCTCCCCACGTAGGCTGAAACCACTCGCTGTTCACAATTATGAATTTCCGCGCCAAAGTTAATTGTTAACCGTTTAAATGCAAAAACCCTCGTTTTCACTCTTTTCACTCATTTTTCAGTGAAACCTGTTTAACCCTGCCTGCGCCACCCTGAGCCTCTGCAACCAAATTGGGCCTCCGATTACCTTCCAAACATTGCCAGGACTCCATCCATACACTATCATGTTCCCTGAAGCCATTGCAGCCCTCCCTGTTAGCCTATGTTTTTCTTAACAATTGTTGTATTTTGCAGGTGATTAGGAGAAGGCCAGAAGTTCGGATAAACATTTTGATACTGATTTAAAAATCTGTTTGTTCCAGATTCTCGAGAAATGAATTCAAATGATTTTCCTGTACAAGCATAAGTTTTGTTTAAACCACAGAGAGAGCGAAAAGAAACAATTTACACAGTAAATGTTAAAACAAAGGAGGATTAGATAAAATTCTATCAGATGAAAGGTCATAAGTGAATATGACGTCCAACACGAAGACCAAACAACCAAGCATCTTAAAGGGAAAAATATCAAAGTCTAAAAGATAGCAGAACCTAAATAACAAGAACAATCAGCCAACTTCAACAATTTTTAGCTTTTTCAGTGATAGTCACGAACAAAACAACATCAAAATAGTGCAAGATCAACTAGCAGTCTTTATTTTGATTTTATAATAGTCTGTTTTTGTAAAAGCAGTTTAGGATATTTTCTTAGTTCTACTGTTGTATAAATAACTCTCTTCACGAGTTATTATGGGTTGCACTCTTGAAGAAAGGTTGCACCCTTGAAGAAGAGTGGCATCCTTGAAGAAAGGTTGCACCCTTGAAGAAGAGTGGCATCCTTGAAGAAAGGTTGCACCCTTGATGAAGCATTTCTAAACACTTGATGTACTTGAATTTTCTGGAACCTTAATACAAAGAAAAGGATTCTGAATTCTGTTTTACACAGTTTGTGTTTCCTGTAAGTTTTTCCAGTAACACTCATTATGTTTTTCTTCATATTCTTATGTCTTACAGAGATAACCAGGTAGGAATAATTGTGTTTCAATCTATTCCTATAAGCTTCTGAAGTGATAATCTATAAAGAGAATGAATTAATGGACTGCCTGTTTAATTAATTCCCTTTGAATCAATAAATCATCAACGTCTGTTGTAAGCTTAAGCATATTCTCTTGAACCTTCTGAACATTGTTTAAAGGTTTTCATACTTATGATTATTTAATTTCTAGTTTCAAAACTGTGATAATCATATTATTTTTTGTTTCTGCTCACCACTATTCAAGCTATTTCACTGTGTGAAATTTTATAGCAGCCCTCTGTTTTGGTATTAATATTATTCAAAAGGTTAGGCATTATAGTGTTACATCTGTTTCATTCATTGGTCCTCCAAATTAAAACAAAACCCCAAAACAATTATCTTAGATGCTCTGGCTTGATAGCTGACCATTATCAACTTAGAGGTACAACATCAATCTGGCGCCGTTGCTGGGGATTCGAATTCCATTAAGTTTTCCTGGGGCAACGATATTCATTCTATTCCTTTAAGGTGATTAAAGGTCTAGAAAGGTTAAAATCCTTCACCTGGCGACTCCACTAGCCCAAATTGGCACCTTTTAAGCACACTAGATCTCATTCAGAATCTGACTTAGTTAATCCTCTGTCAGATCCTGAAAAACTTCTGAGAAAAGCCAGTTCTAAAAGGAGACATCAACCATCTTCTTCTTCCTCTTCAGCCTTGCAGTCTAAATATTTAGTATCATTTGATCCTTTTAGTAATATTCCATTCGATCCTGATTTGACACAAATACCTCCTAGGGTTTCTGAACTATTAGATAGGGGAGTTGATTTAGATTCAGATTTCCTCATTCATTCTTTTGAAAAGCATCCAGAACCCCCACTACCACCAGGATCACCTAAAACTGAGTCTGACTTGGGTGTTCATTTACATGAATACAAACCCACAGATTTCATATCCCCTACCACTTATTCATTTCCTTCCACTTCTGAACGGCTTGAAGCTTCTACTTCTGAACAACCTGAAGAGACCATCTTTATATATTCAAATCCACTCTTTGGAACAAAAGAGGGTATTCATTCACAGGTCCCGAAGTTAGTTCTTAAGACTCCTTTAAAGTTATTCAGGAGATCCCCTCCTTCACCTCGACATAGGCACACACCCCCTCAATCACCTTCTTCTACCTCTTCTTCCACTTCTTCTTCTTCTTCTTCTTCATCCACACAAACACCTCATACACCACTTTATACTATGTCATTCATACCTATTGTACAGGCTAGATATGCAACTTTAGTCTTACCTGCTAACCTCGATGCATTCCTAGTTGGGTACTTGAAATACCTTCCCAGGTATAATGGAGAAATTGGTCCCACAACTGAGGACCATCTTCAAGCTTTTCTAGACTTTGCAGACAACATGAATATCGAACAAGAAAATGTTTACATGAGATTGTTTGTATAGTCACTTGAAGGAAATGTAAGAATCTGGTTTAGGCAATTACTTGTAAATTCCATTAGAAATTGGGAAGAGCTTACAAACATATTTAAAAATCAATGGGGTGTAAAGAAAGATCCTCTTTACTTTCTGACTGAGTTTGAAGAACTTAAAAGAAACTTTGGTGAACCTGTATCAGATTTTATCAAAAGGTTCAATAAACTTTATTAGAAGATGCCCCTGATTGTAAACCCCCTGTAGCGGCAGCTAAGTCTAGGTTTTCTAAAGCCTTTGACGATGATTTTGCCTGTCCGTTAGGAAAATGTCAATAAACTTGAATATTAAGGCGTGATTGTTCATATGTTGGATATAGCTCTCAATTTTGTCTGATTTTACTTCATATTTCAGATCCTTGATTTCCTAAGGGAGACATCTCCCTTGCATACAATTTTGCTAATTCACCCCTAGTGGAAGATCATATTTGTTTATGTCTGCATGATAGGGTGCTTTCAACTGATGGCTTAAACGAGAACCTCCATCGCCTATGACCACATTCTTGAAGGAGGGGTTTGCACTACATCCGAGGCACTTACCATGGCTTCTCTCACGTTGCACCAAATGGAATAAGTGCCAGACCAATGCAACAACATCATGAAGGAAAACAATAATGAATTTAAAGTCTGCAAAAAAACCCTACTTTGTTCACCAAAAAAAACCTTGACAACTCACAACCCTATATAGATTAAACTCTCTTTAAATTAGATTTTAATTTTAAACAAAATAATTAAATATCTATATTATTAATATTAAAAGTTAAATAATTGCTTTTCATATTGATCGCACATGCCATTTGAATGGAATTGATTTCTAGTGCTAATAAAAAGGATTTAAGGATTTAAGTATGAAACAAGAATGATTGAAATAACATAACAAAGTAAAGTAATACTATGTAGAGAAATTTAGATTGGTGGAAATATAAATTATGGTTCTAAAGTATGTTTAAAATATCGTAAGAAAGATTTCAAAGATGACATATTTAATAGACAAATTCTTAAGAAAACAACCAAGCATGATAACTAATCCATTCTCGTCGTTGCTGGTATATTAGTTAAATGTTATTTATTATAAAATCCGAGAGAAGTTTATAAACCTTATTAATTTAGATTGATTTTAATTTTAGATTTACATTGATTAATATTTTTCTACACATAAAGCTTATATTAAAATAAATCTATAATATTTTAATATAGTATAAATTTATGGTTTTAATATAGGTGATTATAATATATATATTTATGAAATGTTTTTTTTATCAGAATGACAATATAATTTCAATCATGATTGTGATTTTTTGTTGTTTAAACATATTTTTGAATATATAAATGGATTTAACACCTTGAAAAACCCATAGGTCACTCAAATTCTACAAATTAAACAACTTAACCTCAAGTTTTTAAAAATTTCTATCAAATTTTAATTAAAATTAACCAGAAAAATATTCTAAAAAAATGTGATTTCATCTATATATATATATATATATATGAAGAATATATATGTTCTGGTTCATTACATCAAAGTTCATCATGTCACTTGCGAGAATTGAACCTAGGGGAAGAGGATCGCAATCATTCCTCCCAACCACCCAAAATAAACCCAATTAACATCGAAAAAATATATATAAAACATTTTCTTTATGTTATTAAGAAATTTAAAAAAATGTATAATTTATTTTTTAAGATTTGAATCTCTTAATATTTAAAATAGACAAATATCTATTTTCATTTTTATTTATAGCTCCAACCAAAATAAATAAATAAATAAATATATCTATATATATATATAATTATTTAATTTCCTTACGGTCTATACACACTGCAAACCATAACTACATAACTTAAATGCATCTAAAAAGATTTCTTTGCTTATAAACATTAAATCACATGTTCATGTATCATACTAGTTTTAAATCTTAAGGGGGTTTTATATAGCCATTGTACATGCAAATTATTCTTTACAGACTGAATTGTAATGGGAAAATATTAACTACAATATTGTCATGAGTTATGAAGTTCTTTTTCTTAGTTCTTTCCGTGAAGGTTTCATCAACAATGAGGATGTAATATCAACATTCTTGTTGTTGGTTTCAAATGGTTTTATTCACTATCTACACAGATAAGAACATAAGAATATTGCATAACACTTTTGCACAAACCCAAAATGCCAAGAGATTTGGTAAAAAGTTAACGTGAGAAAAGACCAAAGGTAATGGTGTTACAAGTCTTATTAAGACCTTCACGATGATAATCTATATCAATATTCCTAGTTTATAGATGAATATTTTCTTAGGAACATAATGACAATATTCTTTGTATTGTACAATGCATCCACATTCCATCCATCTTTCCATATATCTACTCTTTGCTTTTCGACCCCAAAACTTTGTTCAACTACTTACTATAGTGAAAAAATATGTGAAATCAGTTTTTTATCTACAAAAAATAATCCAAATTCATCATCTGTTTCGTAGCTCCTTGGAACATGTAGACTTGGTTCCTCCCTTGGTGAGACACAATATTTTTTTCTTATTTATTTTCTTAATCTCTTATATTCTTATCTTTTTTAGAATATGGAGGAATGCAATTGATAAATGTCCCTATTCCTATAGGTGTAAAATTATCTATAAATCAATGTCACAAGGCATTGGAAGAGGAAGAGGACATGTCCCATGTTCCATATGTTAGTGTGGTTAGCATTTTGATGTATGTAATGGTCTATACTAGACTGGATGCCGCATATGCATTGGGAGTATTGAGCATGTATATGTCAAAACTAGGGAAGAGCACTGGGCAATAGAAAATAGGGTTTTCAGGTATTTGTGTGGCATAATTGGTTATATATTGATGCCAGAGCATCAACCTATCCTCTAAGAAATCAGTGAAAATGACTTCTAGAAGACGAAAATGCGAAAAGCACAATTATCAAAAGGCAAGGGATTTATTAATTTGCTATTTAAAAGCACGAAAAATCAAATCCTTGAGGGATATTAGGATTTTTTTACACAATCTTAGGAGAAAATAATGGATCTGAAATGATCCACAATGATGTATTGTATTTTCTATGAAGTGTAAGCCTTAAATGATGAAAGGGGGCAAGTCATGATGTAGTCAAGCCGAATAACGACCAAGGCCATAGAGGTTGTGCGTATTGTATTAGAGCACAAATGTTAATGAAGTGATATAATTATGTGCATTCTGATTTGTTCATGTGCTTTAATCCTATGCATTCAACCCTATTAATTCATAAGTTTGAATGTATGTGAATGGTGAATGGAGTTCCTATGAACTTCGTTGTAAACTAAAGCCTGAAAAAAGCTGAGTTTTTAGAAGCACGATTCTGCCAAGTGATTGGGTTATTATAGAGTGAGTGCGAGAAGTGTGTTGAGGAGTGAGGAGGTCCATTCTCGATCAATGAATGGATCAATGATGACCTATGAGGAATGGGTGTTGCATGCAGATTAGTGGGTGCCAAGCATGAGGAAGCTATAGTGTTTCTAAATTTAACTCCGATCGTTGGATAACCCTGATCAACAATATTAACCTTTTGAATGTTCTGTGCATATTCACTCTTTCAATTTAAGTTCCGAGCATACACCGATTATGGTCAAGGAGAATAGACTGAATTATGCTAATGCATGCAGTTGTGATGATTAGTGTGAGAATTAAAGTAGCACTGGACAAGGTCAAACCTTGCATAAATTTTTGAGGGCTCTTAATCACTATCGAGAGATTATGGGGTAGAGATAACGTGGGATCTGAGATCTCCATTGATATAAAGAAGAATATCATGGGTCCATAACCCACAAGTCCAAGATTGAAACCAAAGAAACTTGAAAACGATAGACCCTAGAATTCGTTTTCGCCAAGTGGTATCAGAGCGCTAAATATTATTGTGTGTAGTGTGGAGGAGAATAAGTGAAACAAGGTACATGTTGATTGAAGATCTAGTAAGAGATTTGTATTCTCCATGCAAGTGACAACAAAGGAAGGTGAGAAGATTTGTAGCAGCCTAGAGCAAGGAGTTCTCAAATGGTTCTAGATGAAAGAACCAAGAAGATGCTAAAAGCCCAAACTTAGGAGAAATTTTAGTGACATATCGTGTAGCAAGGTGGATACCTGTTACCATAGAGGCATGTTACAACTCACGAGTTGAAGTTGTTACGAGAAGACCAGAAAACATATGACTAGGAGATCATAATTTTTTGTACCTTGGGAGTTTGATGTAGGAGCATTGATCTATCCTTTGAGAAATCAACGAAAATGACTTCTAGAAGGTGAAAACGTGGAAAGCACAATTGTCAAAAGGCAAGGGATTTGTTAATATGCCATTTAAAAGCATGGAAAATTAGATCCATGAGGGATCTTAGGATTTTTTTATGAGATCTTAGGAGAAAATAATGGATCTAAAATGATCAACAACGATGTATCATATTTTCTATAAATTGTAAGCCTTCGAATAATGAAAGGGGCTAAGTCATGATTTAGTCAAGACAAAGAGCGATAAGGGTCATAGAGGCCGTGCATATTATAGTCGAGCTCAAATGATAATGAAGTGATATAACTATGTGTATTTTAATTTGTTCGTGTGCTTTAATCCTATGCGTGAAATCCTATTAAGTCATAAGTTTGAATGTATGTGAATGGTGAATGAAGTTCCTATGAACTTTGTTGTAAATTAAAGCCTGACAGAGCTCGAGTTTTGAGAGGCACGATTCTGCTAATAGATTGGGTTATTACAGAGAGCGCGTGTATTGTGTTGAGTAGTGAGGAGGTCCATTGTCAATCACTGAAAGGATCGATGGTGATATGTGAGGAATTGATGCTGCATGCACACTAGTGGGTGCTAAGCGTGAGGAAACTGTAGTGTTTCTAGATTGAACTCTCATCATTGGGTCGACTTGATCAATGGTGTTAACCATTTAAGTTTCTCATTCCCAGTCACTCTTGTAATTTAAGTTCTATGCATACGTTGTGTGGAAATTTTTGAATCTAGAACATCAAAAATCCCTACTGCATTATCTGGTTTATTATCTCCTACTTGTTCTTTCCATTAACAATTTATTTATTAATATAAATACCAAAATAAATGCAAATGCAACCTTCACACATATACAGATCAACAACCGAAATAATTGAGACAACACAAGGGACACCATTATTTTTAGACAATTATCCTTAGAAAAACCCAATGCGGGAAAACTGGTGCAGCAGATATGAGGGTTTTATTATTATGTAGTTTTTTGAATACAACTAGGGTTCCAGAAATGACTCACCCTTCAGAGATTTTCCTTGGCAGAAGTACCTTTCTCTAGAGACAAATATTCCGGCTGATCAACAACCGGATGATGAGCCCCACAGTGAATTCGATTGTTCCTTAGCTGGACAGCAAAAGATGCTCCAAGCTTCTCTCTGGAACTATGCCACCCTATGCAGCTCTGCATCTGCCTCTCATCTCTCAGTCTGCTCCACGAAAACACCACAACACAACTCTTTCAGCACAGCGTCAGCTCTGCTAGCCTCTGCGTCTACCTGCGTCAGCTCTTCTTCTTGTGCGTTAGCCTCTTGGCCCTCTGCGTCCTCTGGTTGGCCCTCTCAGCCTCTGCGTCAGTGTTATATGCCTCTATGTCAACTTTGGCTGCCTCTGCGTCAACTCTCCTTGGCTCTGCAATGTCTCTCTGGCACTATCTTTGCCTCTTTGCTATGTATTCTCGGCCTCCCGCTAAACTGCCCCTCACTGCAACAGATCACTGGTTCGATTCTGTCAGCAAACCTCGCCCTAAAAAATCGAACTGACTAATCAATTTGGTGTATCTCCAACTGACCCTCAAGTCTCCTCTTATACTTTTCTTTTTGACGTTTCAATGACCGAGATTAAGTCCCTAATCAATTACTAAGTTTAGATCTGGCTTGATCCTCATCACTTAGAACTTTCTCACCTATTTTATATTAATACACATTAATATTTTAATTTTCTTAAGTTTAGACTTAGGAACTCATTAAAAATATTAATTATTTTAATATCTCTTCATTTGGGTGGAATTTCTTCAAACGTTTCTGGGTCTTGGAGATCTCATGTGTCTTAGCCTCTCCACCAAATTTCATGGCTAGAGCACACTCGATGTTAGCAAAAGTCAACATCCCCTCTTAGCAAGGAATGTGGTCTAGTAATGCTTCACCATAGAAACATCACAATGATCTTCCGCATCGGTACCTGTGTTGATGCTTGGCCCATTGCCTCACTTCCCCTGCACTGCTGCTTCCTATACTTCTACCTATGACACTGCCATTGCCACTGCTACATATGTACTACAACTCCCTCTCAACATAATGCATCATGCTGCCCATAACACTGCCATTGCTAATTGTTGCACTGCAACTCAGTTACCGAGAAGTAGGTAATTGACTTCCCCTAAATACTGACACCTCGGTTAGTCTAGAAGCCTCGTGATGCTGAAGCTGCCTCTGCTGCTATCTTGTGCTCCCTTTGCTACCACTGTGCTGCTGCAAACACCTATGTGCCTCTCACGCTACTGCAACCTCCACTGTACTGCCTCAGATTTTTGCACTCTAGCCCTACCTTGCTGCTCCACCACACTTTGTTCCACCTGACATCTATCATGATGCTATTGTCATTAAGGGCTCCTGTAGCTGTATGTGATCCAAGATTTTTGGCACCTCAAGGATCCTACCCCTACATGTATTCCTCTTGACTACAACTCTATGTCTCCCCACCTCTTTTCTAGAGGCGCATGAGCACTCATGGCATAATCGTCATCAGTCTCGACATCCTTCTCCGCCTTAGCTAGAGCTGCCTTTGAATCAGAAGCTTCTCCCTTGCCTTTCTTCCCGGGGCACTGAGATGAATAATGTCCCAACTCCCCAGAATTGAAGCGCTTGACAATGGAGATGTCCTTCTTCTTCCTCTTCCCTTGCTGTCCCTCAGATGATAAAGCCACATCCTCCTCCTCCTCTTTCTTGACTCGAAATCCCTTACCATTACTCCCCGCCTTGGTCATCCTCCTGATATCTTCTTGTCGAAGAGTTTCCCATGTCTCCTCTCGACTGGGGAGAGTCTGTCTGCCCAAAATTCTTTGGACAAATGTCTCCCCATCCTCAGAAACTGCATTCAGAGCAGTCCTGACCATAAACTCTAGATCCGGTGTAGACCCCACAGAAGTAAGTTGGTCCTGAATTTGTTGTAACCTGAGGAGGAAGGGATTTATCTCCTCTCCCTTCTGCATCTGATATGACCTCATCTAATTCTCTAATAGCATCTTTCGCTGCTCGGAAGAGCCCTAGTATAAGGTTGTCAAGGTGTCCCACATCTCCTTTGATGTGTTCTTCTCAGCAAAATGTGGTATGAAATGATATTTGACCCCATCTAGGATCATGCACGTCGCCCTCGCCATTGCCTCCTCATACTTCTCATTCTCAGCTGGGTCAACTGGGATAACCACTACTTTCAAGGCAAAGTCCTTGATGCGATGTTGATCCGGGACTGCTATGATCTTGGCCTTCTAGATGAAAAAGTTGGAAGCTCGTCCAACCTGTCCTGATACCTCAGTCCATTCACTGCCATTTCAACTCCTCTTCTAGAATCCCTCTGAGGTTTGACTCCCCTCCTGGAAATATTCTGGCCAGCTGTCGAACCACTCCTCTCCAATCCTCCTTGCAACTGCAACTCAGATCTCGATTCCTTCGCTAGAAATCCGTCGAGGTAGTGATTCCCTCTACCTTGGTTTTGTATCCTTAGACACTGTTCTATATCAAAAGAACACTGTTCTCGTTTATTATATCCTACTTGTTATTTCCATTAACAAGTTATTTATTAATATAAATATCGAAATAAACACAAATGCAACAACCTTCACACATATACAGATCAACAACTGAAATAACTGAGACAACACAAGGCACACCGTTATTTTTGGACAATCGTCCCTAGAAAAATCCAATGCGGGAAACCATGTAGTAGATATGAGGGTTTTATTATTATGCAGTTTTCTGAATACAACTAGGGTGCTAGAAATGGCTCACCCTTTAGAGATTTTCCTTGGTCGAAGTACCTTGCTCTGGAGACAAATATTTCGGCTGATCAGCAACCGAATGATGAGCCCCACAATGACTTCGACTGTTCCTTAGATGGACAATGAAAGTTGCTCCAAGCTTCTCTCTGGAATTGCGTCACCCTCTACGGCTCTACATCTGCCTCTCATCTCTTAGTCTGCCCCATGAAAACACCATAGCGCAACTCTTTCTACCCCAACGTAAGCTTTTCTAGTCTCTTCGTCTGCTTGCGTCAGCTATTCTTCTTTTGTGTCAGCCTCTTGGCCCTCTACGTCCTCTGCGTTGGCCCTCTCAGCCTTTGCGTTAGTCCTGGCCAACTTTGCGTCAACTCTGGATGCCTCTACGTCAACTCTCATTGGCTCTGCGTTGTCTCTCCGACACTATCTCTGCCTCTCTACTGTGTATTCTCAATCTCCTGCCAAAATTCCCCACTGTAACAAATCACTGGTTTGATTCTCTCAACAAACCTCGCCCCAAAAAATCGAACTGACTGAAAAATTTGGTGTATCTCCAACTGACCCTCAAGCCTCCTCTTATACTTTTCCTGTTGACGATTCAACTGCCGAGATTAAGTCTGTAATCAATGGTTAAGATTAGATCTGGCTTGATCCTCATCACTTAGAACTTTCTCATCCATTTTATATTAATACACATTAATATTTTAATTTTCCTAAGTTTAGACTTAGGAACTCATTAAAAATATTAATTATTTTAATATCTCTTCATCCGGGTGGAATTTCTCCAAATGATTTCTGGGTCATGGAGATCTCATGTGCCTCGGCCTCTCCACCAAATTTCATGGCTAGAGCACATCCGATGCTACTAAAAATAAGCGCATCGATTATGGTCAAGGAAAATAGATTGAATTAAACCAATGTGTGTAGTTGTGATTGAAAGTGTAGGAATTAAAGAGACGTTGGACAAAGTCAAACCCTGCATAATATTTTGAGGGCTCTCAGTCACTACCGAGAGATTATAGGGTAGAGATAGTGTGGGATATGGGAGCACCATTGTTATAAATAAGAATATTGTGGGCCCATAACCCACATGTCCATGACAAAAACCAAAGAAACTTGAAAATGATAGACCCTAGAAATCGTTTTCATCATATATTGTGTTACAAAGGGATACCAAGACTAGACAGAGTTTTGGACATACATGGCTTTGTTGATGCATACTAGATTGGATATTTGGATCTCAAAAGATCTATAGGTGGGTATGTGTTAACCTATTTGGAGGAGCAATCAATTGGATGAGCAAGAGATAATTTGTAGTGACACTTTTAACTATAGGAGTTGAACACACGGCATCCACTCATTCTAGCAAGGAAGTAGTATGATTATAAAAAGTGTGTTTAGGTATCGAGTTAGCACAACAAGCTGTAAGAATATATTGTGGTAGCTAGAGTGCCATTTTCATGGTGACGAACCTAGCTTAATCATTCTAAGACAAAGAATATTGATATATAATATCACTTTGTGAGAGACATGGTTGAAGACAAGAAGGAGCTACTAGTGAAGGTGAACACCTTGAAGAATGTTACATATTCACTAGCAAAGTCTATGAGAACTAAGAAGTTCTCTTCGTGTAGAGAAACAATGGAAATTATTGCCTTATATTGTTAATCATGTACTCTTGTGCCCCCTTGTGAGCAAATAAAACAAGTGGGAGAATGTTGGATATGTGTTATACTCTTTGCAAGATTAGCTCCATGTGTAATTTGTATGCACCAAGCATAATGGGGAGTGGGGGGTTGTGGGGGGCGGGGTGGGGGGGGGTGGGGTGGGGTGGGGGGGCAGGGGCAGTGGAGCTCCCCCACCTCCCCCCAAGAATATTTTTTTTGTAGTTTTTTACATATGTTTTTGACAATTTTTGGCACATGGTTTTTGCTTTTAACACTTTTGTGATACATGGTGGTTCAATGCATGGTTTTGTATTTTTGTTCAAAAAGCTACAATTGTATTCTAATCTAGGTTAATGCATTTAGTCTTCATGTGTACACAAGATATACATAATGCATTGTAATATTGTAAAGATATAATACACTGAAAAATCTTTTTGATTTTCTCAATTTTCAATTTTCAAAGTAAAATCTATGTTAAATATGTGTATATCATTACATGTTTTTTTTTAACCAAAAATATGCTTGCAATTATTAACTGTATAGAAATAAAATGAACAATATCTATATAACACTATAATAATTAAACTCAAACTAACATTTTAATCTATATATATATATATTTGTAAGCTTTGTAGGACCTTTCTATTCATTTTTTGTCAAAAGAAAAAGGCCAAGTTACAACCAAAGTCTATTTGGTTAGGTGGCCTCAACCCGCCTAGAGGGAAACTAGGTTTGTTGGCCACATAACGACATGATAAGCCATCCAAAACCAAAATAATATAAGTCTGTCAAGCCAAGCCAGACAAGTCTGATTGTCCTTATATTTCCGAACATCTAGATAACTGCAAACATATTGAAAATATTGAAATTGTTGCATACAAGTAAAGTGAAAATAAGAGTTAATACACCAAACTAATCATCATCAGCTGAATCAACAGGAGCAAGATCCTTTGCACATGACCCTGGAAGTTCTATTTGTGGGATGCACAAGATACGCTATTTGATGCGGTTGAGGCGACCATTCTGCTACTGGAGTTGAAATTGAATTTTCTGGAAATCCTTACTGTAATCTGGGAATGTTTGAGAGGACGAGGTGAAGCCAAAAGGGATATGATCCAAATATTTGACCAGTAGGTTCTTCATTATCCAGTAGAAGTGAACAATTTGTTTATATTGAGAGGTTCTTCTGTGAGAGTGCCCTGGGTCAGACTCCAGGGTTTGCCAATCATCCAAATCGATGTCCAATATACCAACTTTCTGGTTCAACTCCTCTTCCCATTGTTCTATAAGTTGGCGGACCTGGGAAGAGTTTCCATCATGATAGGAAGTAGCATCTTCATTAATAACGCGAGAGATTGAATTACGCCCACGAGTTTTACTTGTCAAATTGATCAGTTTACAAAATGCAGTGGCATCTTTAAGCTGTTTCCCATGACTGCGAGAACCCTAGGTGGTCTTTCCTTTCCCAGAGGCAACACGGGCCATGATGCAACGATGGTGGAGAAAACTGAAATCAAACGTATTGAACCCTGTTAATCGACCCAAGGAGAGCCTATACCCAGGAGCAATATGCTTCTAGGGATCGCACTGAACCAAGGAGCCTGCCAAGGTAACCAAATGTGAGAGCCACAACCTATACAAAAGCCAACTCTATCTCCTTTTTCATACTGGAAACCTGAAATAGAAATAGACCTAGAGCGCATAAAATTGAATCCGACTCTGCCCAGAATGTCTGAGGGTATAAGTATAAACAAAACCACATACATACCAAAACCTTGAAAATTTAGGGCTGAAACCAAAGATGTTCAAAATATAAGCAAAGCCAGTGCACCAGGACAAAAACATAAAGACCGGGAGTGGCCTATCGAACTTACCCAACAAATGCCCATACGCGCCAACGAAATTCCAAAGAGCACAAACACTGGAGTACAGAAAATGAAATACCTTCATACAATTATGAAACTGCACTATACGAGTCCTGGTATTGGTCCTCCAAAACCATCGAATTAAATGCATATCCATTCTTCCCGGAAACCAGCAGAAAAATATAAGGAGCCATAATAGCAGGGTTACAGATGTTGAGATTGAAAACATACCTGAGAAAGGATGCCTGTACCCACTGTAAGTGAACAGATGGCCAACGAAAGACCTCAAAGGACGCCTCCCGCAAGCTTCCATGATGCTTAGACCAGACCATATTCAAGCAAGAATTGCAAACAAGGAACTTACATAACTTACTAGTGAAAAAGCCGAGAGCTTGCTTTCATATTATATTGTTGCCACCTTCAGGAGTGGCATTAATTGAGGCCATGCACGAGGCCACAGCTCCATGTGCCTTGTGCATGTGGAGGGTGGTGTCGGATCTCCTCGGGATCCTCATAGTATACATTGATCGTTGGCGGGACCTAATCGATCTAACTCACACCCCGATCGAGGAATTTTAAAATATATTTTAAACAACACATGAAATTTAAAAATTAATAGAGACAAACTCGTATTTAAATGTTCTAAAGTTTGTAGCGAATGCAAAAGATGGTGAAAGACTAATAATTATTTCATAAGTAAATGATTTAAAGTTGGTAGCAAATGTAAAATATGGTGAAAAACTAATAATTAGTAAATAAGTAAATGGTTCAAATGGGAAGCTAATATGAAGGGTTTGATATGAACCAACCTAGATCCATCTTAACCCTGGATCTATTAAGTGCCAAGAGGGATCAAATCTCTCGAGGTGCAAACCTTTCCTCAAGTCTACCACTAAAAAAATAGGTTTGCACCCGAGAGATTTGATCCCTCTCTGTGCTTGGTAAATCCGAGTTAATATGGATCTAGGCTCATTTCAGTTATGCATGGCCACACAAAATTTGTCGAACATATGATTTTTATAATCATTTTAGATATGTTAAATATAGAAAAGATTAATTTGATGAGTTCCTTATCTTCTACATCTCATGAACATTGGACTTGTTTCCGCCTCGCTTGCAAACCTAGGTTAGTGTGGGAAAAATTCTCAACCCCACAAGGTGTGTTCTTGGCGAAAAACTCAGAGAAGGGGTTGTCACCTAATCCCAACTCTCTCCGTTAAAGCTCTCTCCTAGTTAATTTAAAGGGGGTGGTCCCTAAGGAAGGTTAATAAAGTGAAATGTGAGGTTCTGGGAGACTAAGGTTAATGGAATCACTTATCAAAGATAATTTGATTTCAAGATGTAAACAAACATATAAATATATGAGCAATATTTCAATGATGTATTCAAAGGATAAAGAATATAGACTAGTTCTTAAATAAATAATTGCTCAAAGTAAATGACAAGTACTTTCTCAAATGAAAATTCAAAATAGATTGATAAACAATCTTGCAAAACCAATGTTAGATCAAGATGAGCTAATAAAATATTACTCGCAAAAATTTAAATGGGGATTGTACTTGTAAAGGAAATGATCAAATAACAATAGATAATGACATCAAATAATGATAAGGCAATTCAAAATCAAAATAGCAAATACATTCTTTTGGTTTGTTTGTCAAGTTGTCTGTGATCCTCCAGGCTTGACCTGTGGCTTGAGGAGTCGCAACCCAGAGGAATTTAAGTCATGAAAGTCACTTGAGGATTGCACCTGGCCTGGGCCACACCAGCCCTTAGCTGATTGGATTTTTTAGCACGTCTCTTCCACCTAACACAGGGCACAACCACCCCCTGTGAGGTTTGATCTTGGGTCGCCTTGCTAACGAGGTCCATCCTCAACTGGTTGTGCTAGTGGGACTTGACAAAATAACAAGTACATTGAATGAACAATATTGCAAGTAAAAATTAAAATTCTCACAAGATGACTAAATTAGAATGATGTGCAACCTATCTATGTAGAATGCAATTATCTTGGTAAATTTAATCTATATGCATATCCTAAAGTTAAAAATTATCCTTTCAAGCTCTTTCCAAGGGGTAAATATTGGGGTGACTTGCAAGGAAGAGGGGGTAAGGATGCACCTAGTCCTTCATTAATGATACCCTTCCCCTAATCCTTACAAATCATGTGTGCCATTGTTCCTACAAGGGGAGAAAGTGACCTTTATAACTACAGGGTCACACACTTTACCTTACTCTGTACCAAATGGAAGAAATTTTCAAGGAAAACTTGTTCCTATATTGTCTATAAAACCAAGCTTATGCTTGGAGGTAAGTTTTAGAGTTACAAATTAATACTAAAATGCCTAAATGATATTTTTGAGTTAATGTTATTGCTTATGAAGAAAATGGTATCAATATCTTTAGTGGAAAGTGAAAGTGAATATTAGATCAATGTAGCTTCACAAGTTCCAGATAGATTGTTGCAAGTAAATGAAATAGATACCAAATTGCTTCAGATGGAGTGACATAAGAATGCTTTAACAATAATCAAAATGCCACATAAAAACAAGTTAACAACAAGATACTGAAGGAATGTAGTCAAGAGACTTGTGAAACAACGTAGATGAATAAGTAAACTAGTCTAAGCTTGTCAAATAAATTCAAGGTACTTGCTTGCAAAAAAGAAATATTACATATGTTGTAGTAGATTGCACAATACAAGTATTCAAGAAGTGGAAATGGCAAACTAAACCAATCTTAATTTATGCAAAATGAAAGTAGATATGAGTGTTATGTTAAGAGACTAATCATGCATGAATGAGATTAACAAAATAGAATTAAAGAAACTAACCTAAAGAGATTAGTCCACCCATAAGCAAAGATACTCCCTCTAAGTGGGGAGAAGGGATACCATGGGAAAATTCCCAAGCTCCCTCACAAGAAAATTAATATTTTATTAAAGAGAAAATTACAATGATGAGCCCTCTTTGTGTGTGAGAGAAATGATTCAAGATTTACGGACTTTTTTCTAATAAAATTCAACTTCTAAGCACTTGGATCCTTCCTTTGGGAAATAGGAACACATTTTTACAAAGGGAGATGGCTACAAGATGCCAATGATCCTTTCTTATAAACTTGGAAACTTATGACATAATTCTGTCCCAAAAATTGCAGCCTTTAATAACCAAGAACAAATGTGCAAGGAGGAGAGGGTAAGCCTCCCTCATGCCCATGATTAGCCAAGGATAAGTGGTAGCCTTTGGGATCTTTTGGGCAACAATAAATGGGGCTACAAACAATCACTAGTAGGGCTGCAAACAACCACAAATAAGGCTGAAAATTCTATGCCAATAGGTCTTGCAAAAGTGTGTTAGATGTCTCAAATATATGCTCCTTCAAGTTGCCATAAAATGAGTTAGTAGGGCTGCAAAAAAAATCAAAAGTTAGTTGAAAAATTAATCAATAAGATTCAATATATATACAATATAATATACAAGGGCTAAGCTAAAGAGTATGAGTAAATTCTCCTTTTTTATTAGCCTTCATTAAGCTCTTGAATAACAAATTATAACAATGAAGCACATTTTTTTTTGAGAGAATGAATTAAATTTGAAATAACTTGACTTGTATATAAGCTATGGCTAGCACCCCTACAAAAATTCATAAAATTAGACTATGAATCTAAATCAAATAGGAGTTCCTCTATGATCATATCAAGAGTGGGTTGGCCTCTCCAAAGACCTCCCCTGACACATGATCGTTGATCCAACAAAAGATTTCCTGTCTACAAAACTCAGCCAAAGATTAGCTCCAGATATGGATTAAGAAAATATGCAATGAAAAGGAGGCCTACATAATTATGTGAAATCATCTCGGACTATCTAAATCTAGAGCAAATTTTTAAACCATGTATAGATGCAAGATATATCTACACTCATACATCTCTAACGAATATGGAAGCATAAAACATGTAGCACATATAAAAGGAAATAAACACAATTGATCAACAAGGATCCATACCATGCTCAAGGAGGAGGAAAATCCAATTTGTGAACCCCAAAGTCTTTATTGATATTGAAAGTGTACAAAATAGGAGAGCTTTCACAAGCACAAGAGCTTGTATCAAGAATAGAATGAGAGCCCGATGGGTCTGTTCATACAAATTTTGGAGGCAATCCCAATGAGAGATCAAATGACAAGTGGAGAGGTGAAAATCTTGAGGCAAAAAATGAATTTCCAAGTGGCACCAAAACTGTCCAAGTGTAAAAATGATGGCGATGACTACTAAGAAATGCTACCTGACTGGTTGTGCATATCTCCCTTGAGAATCAACGTTCATCCTTTGATAACCTGTATGTGTCTCACTTCTGCCACATGTAATTAGAATGGTAAGGTGAGGGAGAAAAGCTCCACTAAATCTGTTGTGTAATACCATGTAACTTGACACACAAATATGATCAAATTGGCTCTACGTGCTTGCTATAGGTGATTGGCAGTGTTGAGAACAATTTGTTGCGCGTAATTGATGAACTGAACTATTGTAGCATACAAGTGTAAGGTGACGTGCAATGTAGTGAAGATTATTGGAGACACATTCCACATTTATCTCAATCAAATCTTTGTTAACTAATAATTCCTCAAGTCTGCGTGGAAGATCCTTTTACTGGTTGTGTTGACCTTTGACTATCCAGCGTGCACCTTTTAATTTGGCATGTGCATAAATATTTTCATACTATGCATACACCATGGAGAGTTAGTGGGGTCCATTCCCCACTCATTTTATTAAAGTCCCAACTTTAATTACACCACATTTGAATTAAATCAGATTTGATCTTCAAACTTTTTCGTTGTGCCTTATGAACCACATGACCCTCTTTGACTTACTTATTTGGAATTTTGACTTTGACTTGAGTTGTGCTTTATGTGGTGGGACCCACATGGCTTCCATATCACCAATGATTCTCCACTTAATTTTCATGTCAAATTTTGACTTATTTTGACTTTGGGAAAATTTATAATTTTTTCCAATTATAAAGTTTTTTGAATTTTTCGCCACTAACATTAGAAAAAGTGGTTTTTGAGGGACTATAAGTCGGTTTAGGACCCTCAAAGTGGTCCTAGGAGAATGATAGGTCTTTGAGGACAAATTTCGAGTAGTCATACGCCCCATACATTTCCCAAGATCACTTTTTTACATCATTACATAGAAAATAATTAAAAAATCTCGTTTTGCGAGAAATTTTTAATTATTAAAATATCCTACTTAGACCTAGGAAAATTCCGAGAAATTTCAGATATGACCTAGCATGGTAATATACATTGAATCTAGACACTAAGATGCGTTAGGGGCTCAACCTTCAAGCCATCACCCTGACTTTGGGGTATGCGGTTAGTGAAAAAACCTAGAAAATTATTCGCCGCAAAAAAGTGAGAATAATTAACTATGTAAAAAAAATACTCCAAGGTGTACTTGCTTGTTGATCATGTCCCAGCACCCTAGGCCTATTAGATGGATTTATTCATGATCAGGTGATCAATATTAAACTCAAAATGAAAGTGCCTAGAAAGTCTTGAAACCAACGCCAAATCAAAGTGCTCGTCGTCTGAATCCAATGATGTTCGTTTCAACTCAATTCGACACCGTATGCTCAAGTTATTGCGTGTTGATTGTTTGGCGAAACAACTAAAATTTGAGCAGGGTAGTTGACTGGGATTTTGTACCGTTGAGTCAACAGGGTGACTGTGCAGAGTACGACCCAATGATAGGCTAACACATGGCAGGTTCTGGTTCGTTGGTTAATGGTCGAATTCGATTAGTGGTTGCTTGTTTTAAGTGGACCTATGAATCGGAGCCACGTGGCCAAATGGGAGGCCACTATGTGGCATCTCGGTATTGGTAGAAAAATTTGTTATCGACCAAACTGCCTCCACAAGAATTGAACACAAGACCTCATACTGGACAACACAACGCCTTATTGTTGTGCTAAGGGTGGTTCTTAATAAACTATGAAGGCACATTTGTATTTAAAGTTTAACCGAATTTGCAATGCGGGTTGGGGTGGGGGCAAAGACTTGGCCCTCGGTCACCCCACTCCCACAGGATTGCAGGCAAGGGGAGCCAAGGGCACGGACTTAGCCCAGGCCCACGGTTCCAACACCTATGTCACTGGGCCAGCGCCAAACAAAACGATGACGAAAGCATTGGGGATAGCCCACAGATATGGGCATTACATGGGACAATAGCAAAGGGCTTGGCAGAGGGCATGAAGGCTAGGCCCCAACCTAAGATATACAACCCTTGATGGACCACAGGCGCGGAGTTTGGGTGTTAGGTGGAGGAGTTTGTGACAGGGGGCCAACTCTGAGGTCATATGGCCTTCAACGTGAACGCACACTAACATTTAAGGGCTCTGATGGTTAGGATAGGATGTTGGCCTGACCCCTTGGAAAATTGGCACCACATGTGACCTCACCCCCGTGTTAAGGGGCTTAACCAGCGGAGACGGGCGTTAAAGCCCAACCCTCATCCCTATGTGGCCCAATTGGCCTTGTTTTTCGGATTAAGGGGTTCGAGGCTAAATTAACTATCCAATAGAATGCATCGACGGGTAGCGCTCTGTTAGCGAATTCGGGGTGGATTTGTAGGACCGATAGACAAAAGGTCAAATTTATAGGTTGGTTAACAATGAAGTTCATGAGAGAGCTTGGGAGCTCATATCTTTTTGAGTTTTTATCCAAATTGAGCTCAAAAAGAGTGCACTTAGGGGTTTTTGGATGTTCTGAATCCCTTGATAACCTCAAATTTTTTATTAGAGCACATACACATAGTATTTTTTGCAGGTTTGAGACTAAAGGTGTATGGATTAGTTAGGGTTTGTAAGTGGTTCTAGAAGGTATTTGAGCATGGAGAAGACCTTGTAGCGGTATTCTCACCTTCAGAAGTCTGCTGCAACAACTGTAGCCAACAAGGTTCAGTTCAGGTTCAACTTCTCTTAACATGAAGTTTTGTTTATGTGCTTCAATTTGTAATTGAAGTGTTCACATACTCTTTTTAACTCATTTCAGTTGAAGTATGTCATCTTTGTGGGAGATGCTTTGAGTTGCCGTTTTTTGTGAGAGTTATTTGTAGAAGAACATTACCTTGTAGGGGTAATAGCCACATGTTTACCTGCAGCAAAAAGTTTATGTACTTCATTTGATACTGAATATATGAGTGGTATAGTCATGTTGATAGGCCCGAAGATGTAGCCCAGTAGGGGTGAACTCTGTTAACAAACATTTTGTCTCGCTCTTCATTATGCATGCATGGATTATGTGTTGTTATGTTTATTATGTTAAGTTACATATGAAGACTAATTCATGAATTGAAGAGATATTGGAAACCTATTTGTTTCAATACCAAGTTTTACCTTGCAAAGCGTCGACACGATCCTAATTTTTTTTGTTTCATTTTATTTTGGAAAAGAGGAAGAAATCACCTAATCCAATTTCAGAACAGTTTGGTATTGAAGCACCAATTGACGAAGTTGCAAGAATGGGAAACAAAAAGAGTCTTCAAGATCTAGAGGAGCAAAATTTGGCTCTTTGGATGGAGAACATAGAATTGAGAAGGGTGTTATAGATAATTGAAGAGGAGAAGAGACACATGCGCTTTGTATTGTAGCAAGTGATTGATGAGAAAGTTGCAGAAACCTCAAGAATGAGGCCAGTATGTGATCATGGTTCAAATAATGGTTTGGGACCATATGTGGAAGATTTTGCATGTGTATTTTGCAAACATCTTCAAGAATCACACCATATGCCAGTGGATAAGAGTGGGTGGCTAGAGTCATCTACAAGTTGTCCATCATCGTCATCATCAAAAACTGAAAGGATGAATGACAATTTTAAGGAGGTAATTAGCATCTCAAGTACCACTCCTTCCATTTATATGCATAACAACTCTTTTGCAATGTTCGAGCAACATACCAAAGGCATAGGTATGAAGTTGATTTCCAAGATGGGATATGAAGGTGGAGGCCTTGACATAAATGGCCAAGGTATTACCAATCGAATTATGGTTGAGGAGAGACCGAAGTATATTGGATTGGGATATGGTTAAAGGGAGTTCAGAGAATGCTCCAAACAACTTGAGGTACATCAACCATATGAGCATGAGATGTTATCATCTTGTGACAACCGTCAAAGCTGCAACTCTAGAGATAGGTATAACTCTCAAGAGTGTTTTCCAATGCATGGAAATTTTGAATACTTATGGAATAAGTACCCTTGTACATTTTGTGATGCACTTGATGATTGCGTGGTTGTATGTGAGCAACGTATGATCATGGTTAAAAGAATGAACCAAATTTTAGGCATCAAGCATAATGAATTTGTTTCGCATGAGAGAAGTTCTATGTCAAAAAACAAGAGGAAGTTCTTCTGTACTCATTGCAAGGTGCATGGACATGACACTGAACGATGTTGGAAGTTACATCCAGAGCTTCGTTCAAAGAAAGGTAAAGAGATTATGCTACACAAGGCAAGAGAAACAACAGGTGGAAAAGAGGATTCTTAGCAATCCTAAGCAACCTTCAAGACAAAGATGATGCAAGAAGAGAACCCATAAGCTTAGGAGAGGCAAAGTTTGGATAGAGTTATTGTAAAAGTTGTTTTGTAAAATTTTGTAAATACTTGTTGTCATTACCTGTTTAGGTACTTTTGTAAAGTGAACATTCATTGTCACGATGTTCAACAAGTAGATGTTTTTCATTGATGTATCTATTGGCTTGTTATAGTCCACATGTTCAAGGACTTTTGTGAATGTACGTATACAAGTTGTCATATGTTCACTGATACAAGTATTCGATCTGAAACTTGTGTGAATTGAATATTTGTTTTCAAGATTGTATAAGATGACTCTGTATTGTAGGAAAAGTCAATCATATCATGAATTTTTTTACAACAGTGTACTTTTTATGTACAAGCTCAGCTTGAAGACGTTGAAGCAATTTTATTTTTCTTCTAAATCCCAAGATGGAGTCAAGTTTGTGTTCAACAATTTAAACTTCAAGATGAAGTGTTTTTGGAGCCGTGTAAAGATGAGAGTAGAGAGAATGTTCATATTCCATTAATCAATATTTTGTTCCTGCAACAATGATAAGAATGATGGCTCAATTCTTAATAGGACAACAGGTCTTTATGAAGATGAAAAGTGAAGTGCCTTGATTGGGGCTTGAAGGGTACCAATTGAACATTTTGCATTTGGATTGAGTTTTTGTGTATTTTTGAGTTCCAACCTCTTTATATCGAATAAAGAAGTAAAATTTTGGAGTCTAGAAGTTCCTAGTGGGGAGGTGTGATCAAGTGATCAATTTTAAGCTAAAAAATTAAAGTGCACAAAAAGTCTTTAAACTAACGCCAAATCAAATAGCTTGTAGTTCTGAATCCAACCACATTCATTTCACCTCAATTCGACACTATATGATCAAATTATTGCGTGGTGACCATTTGGTGAAATAACTAAAATTTAAGCAGGGCATTTGACTAAGCAACTGACTGGGATTCCGTACTACTGAGTCAACAAGGTGATTCTGTAGAGTATGGCCCAATGACAAGCTAACACGTGCTAGGTTTTGGTTCGTTGGTTGATGGTTGAATTTGATTGGTGGTTGCTTGTTTGAAGTGGACCTATGAATGGGAGCCACATGGCCCAATGGGAGGCCGACATGTGGCATCTCGGTATTGGTAAATTTTTTTGTATATGCTAAAATCCCTCCACAGGAATCGAACATGAGACCTCATACTGGACAACATAGTGCCTTACCGTCATTCGAAGGGTGGTTCTTAATAAACTATGGAGGAACATTTGTATTTAAAGTTTAATCAGTGTTGCAATATGGGATGGGGCTGGGGCTAATGCCTGTCCCCCAATCACCCCACGCCACGGGACCATAGGAAGGGAAAGCCAAGGGCGCAGGCTTAGACCTGAGCCATGATTCCGACACCCACATGACCGGACCAACGCTAAACAGAACGGGGGTGAAAGCATTGGGACTAGCCCACGAATGTGGGCGTTACATGGGACCATAGTGAAGGGCTTGAAGGAGGGCACGTGTAGGTTTTAACCCTGTACAAAAATTACCTGCATACGAATTATAAAACACAGAAAATAAACAATGTGAGAGCATAACACATAAAACACATATACACAGAGATTTTCCCCTGGATCCAAAAACTGGGACTACTAGCTTGATTTTTCATTATGTTCCTTTCAATGTTACAATACATATTTATACATGCCGAAGCATCCAATACCATGGACCAAAAACCATCGCGTCCAAAACCATGGACCGAAAACCATCGCGTCCAAAACCATGGACCTAAAGCCATCGCGTCCAAAACCATGGACTGAAAACCATTGCGTCCAAAACCATGTCCGAAAAATCATGCACAAAAACATAGGTAGGTCCGCCCAACCTAATATAGGGTCCAAAAAAAAAATTTCTGGGGTGCTACCCTGGACCCCATAGAGTGGGTTTACCTGTACCCCTCGAACCCCCTATGACTCCCCTCGCTACGCAATCAGCGCAACGAAGGGGGGGCTTCGCCCCCGTTCTAACCCCCTGGTTAACTACCTGGGCTAGTCGTGGAAAGAATATAACACAACCCAACAACGCAAAGGCTAGGCCCCAACCTAGGCCATATGGCCCTTGACGTGACCACACACGTGAAGTTTGGGCATTAGGCGAAGGAGCTTGTGGTAGGGGGCCAACCCTGAGGTCATATGGCCTTTAACGTGACTGCACGCCAACATTTAAGGGCTCTGACGGTTAGGGCAGGCTGTTGGCCCGACCCTTGGACACTTGGCATCCCATGTGACCTCATCCCCATGTTAAGGGGGTTAACCAGTGAACGCGGGTGTTAAGACCCAAGCCTCGACCCTATGTGGCCCATTTGGCCTTGTTTTTTGGATTAAGGGGTCTGAGGCTAAATTAACTATCCAATAGAATGCACCAGCATGTAGCGCAATTGTCGCTGTGTTAGTGATTTTCAGGGCAGATTTATAGGACTGATAGACAAAATGTCGAATTTGTAGGATGATTAATAGTGAAGTTCATGAGAGAGGTTGGGAGCTCATAGTTTTTTGAGTTTTTATCCAAATTGAGCTCAGAAAGAATTCACTTAGGGGTTTTTAGATGTTCTGAATCCATTGGTAACCTCTAATTTCTAATTTGATCACATCTACAAAATATTTTTGTAGGTTTGAGACTAAATGTTTATGGATTAATTAGGGTTTGTAAGTAGTTCTGGAAGGTATTTGGCATGGAGAAAACCTTGTAGGGGTATTCTCACGTTCAGAATTCTACTGCAGAAACTGTAACCAACAGGGTTCACTTAAGTTGAAGTATGCCATCTTTGTAGGAGATGCTTTGAGTTGCTACTGTTTGTGAGATTTATTTGTAGGAGAACATTACCTTGTAGTGGTAATAGCCACATGTTTATCTACAACAAAAAGTTTATGTACTTCATTTGATACTAAATAAATGAGTGGTCTAGTCATGTTGATAGGCCCGAAAATGTAACCTAGGAGGGGTGAACTCCGTCAACAGAACTTTTGTATTTCTATTCATTATTCCTGCATGGATTATATGCTATTATGTTCATTATGTTAAGTTACATATGGAGACTAATTCATGACTTGAAGAGATATTGGAAACCTGTTTGTTTCAAGACCCAATTTTACCTTGAAAAGCGTCGACACAGTCCTAATTTTTTTGTTTTAACAAAAGTTGAGTTGTTTCTGGAAATGCCTTCAGATAGATGGAGGATGCTAGAGTAGATAAAGATTTAAACAACTACATATCTAAAAGGAGACAAATTTTATTGGATTCAAATAAAAGCACAAAAAAAAGTTGTGCATATGAACAAGAACCTGTGCCTTTTGATATTGGTGACAATATTGAAGTCTTATGTCAAGATAGTGGCAACAAAGGTTGTTGGTTTAGATGCACAATGACAAGAAAGCTACCTCATCAATTAAAGGTTTGGTACAAAGATATTTTGAATGAAGATGAGAATGGAAATTTAGAGGTTTGGTATTTGATCCAATTATCAACTATTTGTTCAATCTGGAGAACAATTGTCCAAAAATTGATAATGATTTGCAAACTGAGCCTTCTGTTTTTTGTTTTGTTTTGTAATTGTAATTGCAGGAGTGGATTCTGTCTTCAAGAATAGCCACTCCAGATAAATTAGGTATGAGAATTATTGGGTGTCCTACTATTTGTCCTTGCCCACCTCAGAGTATGCATAATGGATTTGAAGTTGGAACTGTAGTAGATGCATGGTGGAATGATGGCTGGTGGGAAGGAGTTGTAGTTATGATCAAGGAACCCTATGATGAAGTACAAATATTTTTCCCTGATTCTTCTCTTTGTTGTTTTATAATATAATTCCTATGATATATACATATAATTCTAGGTTATTTTGAATTTCTGGTGGACTACCTCTTTGAGAATTTGTAACATAGCTTGTTTATCTTTCAGGTGAAAGTGTTTATTCAACATTCCATAAATGTGATTTGAACCTTTCCAAAGAGTGGGTCCACAATCGGTGGGTTGATATGGAAAAGAATGTAGATCTAGCAGTGACAATAATTTTGTATGATTCCATTCGATGTCGTGATACTGGGTTACATTCTCCAACCTTAAGTAACAATTTATTTGGATACAAAGCCTCACATGAATCGGGGGATCATGTTCACTCATCCAATAGAAAGTTACATATTTTTTCCCAGGTTATATGGAGATAATTTAGAAACTTGGAAATATGTGAAAACACTGAAGATGGTAATAATGATACTGTGCCAATGGTCGAGAAAGGGGGACTAGATAAAGTTGCAAGTGGACATGATGATTTTATGAATGTTTCAAAATTTAATAACATGAATTTGCATGACTGTAATTATAATATGGATGCATTCCAGAATTGGACTAATTTCACAAGGTAGGATGTGAGTAGCTCTTTAGACTAGATAAACCAACTGTTGAATATAATTAAATTAGATAGTAATGAGACAGAGGCTTGTAACACTGCTAATGACGAGCCATGTAGTGACTTTGACTTAAGATGGGAGTCATCAAGGAAACAATAACGTGTTGGAGACTTTGCTTTCTTATCAAGATCCCCAACATCTTGTGGAAAGGAGGAATCAAAATGGTTTAATGGTAATAAGTTGGTTGATACAGATGGAATAAAGAATGAAAATGAATCCCTTTTGGGTAGAAACACTAAAGATTTGGAAAATGGACAAGAAGGGCCTATGGAAGGAAAAAAATTGAAGCAAGGTCATGAGAATCTCAAGCCCATGCACGAGGCTTCTATCAAAGAAAGTCTGTTCATAATTTCAATGCCCGTTGCTAACTTTGTGATGTCAAGATGATGGGTTGTTTGGATGGCAACTTTCCAATTTCATTTGATTAGTTGGTTTGTTTGGTCCAGTGCAAACTGGCAAGGTTGGTAGGGCAGGTAATCTTTGGGAGTGTCTATAGAATATTTTGAAGTCAAGTCTAGAATTGCATTGTAAGTTTTGATTCATGTTTTGTACTTGAACTTTGTTGGTAACTAATAATGACCCATATGATAGGGCCAACAAAAAATAAGAAAAAAGTATTAATGGAAAATATATCTTTGCAACCTCTCCTAGTGGATATAAAAGAGGAAATGTCCTCCTTTGAATGGATTTATTTTCAGCATATTCTTAGAGAGCTAAACTCCTAGGTTGACGAGCTATCTAACAAAGCTCTCTCTTCCTAATCCGAGACTCTTAGAAGTTGTGGATGTGGTTATTTAGAATTCCATGGATTTTTTTTTCTTTAATCCCTCCCCATCCCTTCTGTTCTGCTTAGTATATATTTGTTTTGTAATGATCATTGTATGCTTTGGGGGCTTATGTTTACCTACAATTTCTACATGTATAGCTGTAAAGTGTTGAAACGTCTGATGTATGAGGTCTTAGTTTTTTGAGACTATATGTTTTGTTTTATTGAATGAATTAGTGAGGGTAGTCAGTGTAGTCAGGACCTTATTTAGTTAGGGAAGTTGTGCAGGAGAAAAGGGGGAACCATCATGACCCTCTCGAGCCCCAACTTGGGTCAACGCTTGCATAGTCAGGCCCCTCAACGTACGAAACCCCTAAAGAGATACCCAACCTCTAAGCCCTTCGAAACAGACGACCTCTGACCTCTAGTGAGACATTAAAAACCCATATATTTCAACTACTGTTGTGTATATATTCGGAGGGTCAAAACAATCTGAAACACTATCGATGTTCCCCTGAACCTTTTGGTGCAAATGCTAGTATAATATCTAATTGCACATTTTATATCACAAATTTAAAATATGTAATTCCATGTTTTATATCTTATATTAATATAACTATTTAATGTATGATTAGTAAAGGAAGTTTTCACATTAATAACTTGGTTATTATAAAATGAAATTTTAATTATGTCATAATGGATGCTTTTGATACATGGAAATCTCTATTTTTTGTAATTTTGTATAAACTGCTTGTTCCTGTTTGGGTTGTTTTACTAAAAAATGAGGAGGCCCAGGAACAGTCTTTAGCTCTATTGGGTTTGAACAGTATTCAATATTTACATTCAACCCAAAAGAACTACTCTATGTTTACCTATTGGACATACAATACATTGAATGCTTAAATGCATCTACAAATGTAACTTTTTATTGCCTTAATAGAAAGTTCAATTTTTTCCTTGGGAAAAAAATAATGGATGCTTTTGTATTACAACATATGATAACCTTCCTCTAAATGTTTCCAATAATGCAAGCCTATTGTTTATGATGGTGAGTCCTCAAACATGTTTATGGCACGAGGAAAAATAATCATGCAAACAACACAAATAATCAACAAATGAAACTCATCTGACTGAACAAGCATAACTTGAATTGTTTATGAAAGTGGCCATGTTATATTCAAGAGAAAAACAAATGAAAAATTCCTAGTTCAAATCCAGATTTCTTAGACCAGGCTTGGCATTTTTTTTGGGAGAAGAAATAATTTCTATTTTGAAAACATACCTCAACACCCCTCAATATGTGGACATCATGCAATTGATTATTATCCCTGCCACTGGCAGGATATAACACAATTGGTTTTCCTTGACCCTTCAATTAATCGTTGGTTGACCAAAAATTAAACAGGCAATTTCCAAACTAAACATTAGAGAACATATTATATATATATATATATATATATATATATATATATATATATATATATATATATATATATATATATATATATGTTATGATTGGTCGAGATATCTTGAGTTTTATTTTGCAGTCACATACAATTTACTGAGCAGGGTATATTGCTGCTAGATTGTGAGTTTGTGGGGGAATTGAGGTAATGTAATGTACGATGGTGTGACAATTCAATAAATTCCTTGATTTTTGTGCTCCACACATTATTGCAGGTCCATATGATATATATGTGTTCCAATTTCTACCAAGAAACACATTGTTCTCATACTAGAAGTTAGACCCGACTATGGTGGGTCTTCCTCTACCGCATGACCTTTACTCACAATCCAACGAACACACATTACTTTGATTATGGACTATTTTACGGGCCCACAGTCCATGTAGTTGGGAGTTCCTTCTATCCACCAAGATGTTTTTCCCAAACTATAAGTCAGAGCTGACTATGGTTGGGCTTCCTCATTGTTAGGACCTTTATTCTAGGTGAACGGGTACCGACGTCATAGTCGTATTTGGTCGGACCCGACCTCTATTGCAATTTATATTATTATTAATTATTTTTTATAATTTTATTAACATGGCAACGACTCAGTGGCCCACATCACAATGCAACATTGTACCAAACATCGTTCATCTTCCACGTGGAAGTGACTTAGTGGGCCAGGTGGCAGTAGTCATCTCAAAGGCTAGTTGGGGTCGGCCCTATCCATCAACGCATGCCGTTTGTTATTTTTGGGTTGGACCACCAACCTCTGACTTAGTCATGGTTGGTCTGTTCATTGGTACATCAACCTGCTTGAGGATGGCACAATCCTAACACTGACTAAATTTAAAATATTAATATATAATAGTTTGATATATATATATATATATAGAAACGACTTAACCTAGGTGGTAGTATATATATACCACATGGAATTGACTCAGCCCAGGTGGCAGTATATATATATATATATATATATATATATATATATACCACGTGGCAAGACTCAACCCAAGTGGTAGTATAACATTGTAACAACACCGTTTATCTTCCATGTGGCAGAAAATCAGTGGCCCAGGTGGCAGTAGTCAGCTAAAAGGCCAGTCGAGGTCGACCCTATCCATAAGTGTGAAAACCCCTGGCCTATATATATATATATATATATATATATATATATACCACGTGGAAACGAATCAACCTAGGTGGTAGTATATATATACCACGTGGCAACAACTCAACCCAGGTGGTAGTATATATATATACGGTCACGTGGGTCTTTGAGTTGATGCCATGTATGTATATATATACATATATGTATATATATACATACATATGTATATATATATATATATATATATACATATGTATATATATATATATATATACATATATGTATATATATGTATATCTATATACATATGTATAGATATATATACATATGTATATATATATACATATGTATATATACATATATGTATATATATATGTATATATATATGTATATTTTTTTCCCGTAGAAAAAGTCGTAATTTATATTCATATTGAAATAAATTACATTTTGTAGATGCTTAGAGCATATGCAGATAGCTGTCCATGAATAGGACAAGTACACTCGTAAAAAGAATAAAAAAAGTTTTCAATTACATCAAAGCCTATACTTTTCTGCCCTTCTTCTTCTCCACCCTACGCCAACCCTGCGAGTCGGAAGGGGGAACAATGATGGCCTGTGAGTATTCCTGCGTGTTCACTGGTGGTTCTTTGTCGGATTCTGATCCTTCTGATCCATGGGTTCTTTTGTTTCCACTAGCTTCCGGCCGTGGCGTTTCCTGCTGCCGAACATGGTCCTCCATTTGTGGGTCTGGTGCTTTTTCTTCATGTGTGCCATTCTGTTCCATATTTATATCTGGTTCCTCTTGATTCACTTTATGCTCTGGCTGATTGTCCTCTTCTTCCAGTGGTTCTGTATTCTGCCACCCATTTGGCTTTTTTGGCTGTTTCTTGTTTCCTTTTGTATTCTTTCTGGCCAGTGGGCAAGAATTTTGAAGGTGTCTTGTTTGCCAGCAGCTGCGGCATCTGAATGCTGTGTTTTCATAGTCTAGGGGCTGTATCCTCTCGGTGTTATTATAGTTTAATGATATTTTATCAGGCAGCCCCTGACTCAAGTCCACTTCAACGCAAATTCTGGCAAATGTGTATATCCCTCTGCTATATCTGTCTTCATCAACTTTTAGGAGTTTCCCGAAGGAATTCCCAATGGCATATAATACTATGGGGTGCCAGAGATGTAATGGGAGGTTGTGAAGCCTCACCCAAACAGGTGTTGTTGTGATTTTCATAGTATTTGGGTTGAATTCAGCAAACCAAGGGGTAACAAAGAGACCTGCACTACCCCAAAACCAAGGCCCCTCATTGACGATGCTGTCCCTTTCTTCCTCTGTGTGGAAGTGAACAATGAAAAAACCTTTTGAACATAGGTATATATTACATTCTGGTGTCCAGCGGGAATGTATCCATTGGTGTAAAGCATCTGATTTTGGCCAGAAACCATTAAATATACATATTACAGCATGTTTTGTGAAATCAGAGTGTATTGCAGTTACCTCTGGTATATTAACTTGGAGCATTGCATGTTCCAGTTTTTGTTCTACTATATGTGGCCCAGGTTGTTCTGGTGGTAACATTGGTTTGTCCTGCATTTTTCCTTTCCCCTTTACTACATCACGAAAGGAGCCTGAGGTCTTTGAGCCAGATCCGTTGCAGCCTCCACGCAGTCTTAGGTTAAGGTATATGGTTGTATCCTGATAGATCCCATATTCCTGTAGAGTAAGATAGTCCTGTAAGCTACGCCCTGCACATATCAGGTTCTGGTGTCTTGTGGGTATTCCAGGTTTTGTATTTTGTTTTTTAGCTCTTGTATGTTTGAATTCTTTCTGAGTCGCATGCAACAGTGGCTGCCCCCTGTTTGTTTGATAAAGATCTGGATCCAATCTTTACCCTGGCAGTCCCCTGTTTTTTTTATTTTGTCCATCCCATGGGGTTTCCAGATCTGGCTGTCCTTTGGCAATGGCTCCCAGGCAGAGCCCCATGGTATGTAGGTACTCAGATCTACATCATATATTAACAGAACAGCATTCTGATATTCTATAAAATGGGTTTTTCCTTCATACCTTAAATACAAGCTGCGTTTTTCCATCCTGAAGGCTCCGTTTCTACTGAAGAACGCTCCCTCACTCAAAACGCTTGTGCCGATCCTAGGGTAATCGACAATCATCGACTTCTGGGTGTAACCCATACTTGTCAGATCATGGCAAACAGGGGGATCGATCAGATCTGGGTTGATTTGTGCAGGTGGATGCAGAGGCGCAAGATCGGCGTGAAATATAGCCCCTACGTGCGCTATCATCCCCTGCTGTTTTCTGATAATGGTAGACACAAAAACGCTTCTCCTAACCCTCTGTGCTATGGCCGCCCTGACGGCACCCCCGCTGGAAGCTCCATCAACAACAGCATCCACATTTTCCAGAGCTCCAGTCTCTGATGCCTTCAATGCTCTTGGTGTGTTTGGGCGTTTCTTGGTAGTATAGTCCCGTAATCCTGGTCTGGTACACATCTCTTCAGCTCCGAAATGGCAGACCAGAGGCCGGACGGCTGCCAGTGCCGGGGCAGCATCGACGGAAGAGCTAGGGTTCATGTTCAGAACCGGTTCCTGGATCGATTCCCACAATTGAAAATTAATATCTACAAATATATATCTATATATATATATATATATATATATATATATATATATATATATATATATATATACATATATGTATTTTCCACTTTATCCTTCCTCTAAAAAACACACATAAGCCATTGATCAAGTGCTCATGTCCTAAGTGTCGTAAAATGCTCAAAATTCAAAGTGCTCAGAACTAGTTCAAAGTTGAACGACTGGAAAGTGCTCGTCTTTCCGATTCCGGCGCCACAAACAGTTCGAAAAACGGTCGCCATATGAGGAAGTTATGGCAAAAACAAGAATTTGTCCATAACATTAGAAATTTTAATTTTTCAAAAAAAATTAAAAAAGGAATATTCCGTAGAATATTCTTTGGAATATTCTAGGAAATATTCCCTTTTCAGCAACCAATCACAGGCTGCCACGTGGCAGGCCCGGAGGCCGCCACGTGGCCCCCAGATGACGTCAGCAAGCAATGGGCGCATATTCAAAATTTTTGTGAGTTCAGAGTTTTGAACCCACGACCTATGGGTCAACAGTCAAGCGCCTTACCATTAGCCCATGGTCTTGGTTGTTGTTAGAAGGGCGAAAGAAATTTAATATAAAATTTAAACTGCAGTGGGGCGGAAACCAAAGGGGGCTAGCCCCTAAGGGCCAGCCCCCCTTTCATATGATCGCGACCTAGAACCAAGGGCTTAAGCCCCAACCGCCCAAGGTTGATGTGAATCATGAGTCATTTGACAATTGTGATCCAAAACTTAAATCATATCTATATGATGTAGTTGATGCATATCATGAGATGTTTCAGGAGCCAACAGGTTTGCCTCCTAAGAGGGAGATTCAGCATGAAATCCATTTGCATCCAGATTGTCCTCTTCCAAACATAGGCATGTACCGCATGTCTATTATGGAGAATGCTGAAATAAAGAAGCAAATCAAGGACTCGTTGGACAAGGGTTTCATAAGGCCAAGTACTTCGCCATGTGGGTCACCGATTGTATTGATTTCTAAGAAAGATGGCACTTGGCGTATGTGTGTTGATTTCAGGGCCTTGAACAAGATAACGGTAAATAATCGTTACCCACTCCCAAGGATAGATGATTTGCTAGATCAGCTGAAAGATGCTCGATATTTCACTAAGCTAGACTTGCGCAGTGGATATCATCAAGTAAGAATTGAAGAAAGTGACATTTGGAAGACAACCTTTAAAACCAAACAAGGACTCTTTGAGTGGCTTGTGATGCCGTTTGGTTTGTGCAATGCACCTGCAACTTTCATGCGGGTAATGGATGATGTCTTGCGTCCTTTTCTTGATGATTTCGTTATTGTCTACTTAGATGACATCTTAATTTTCAGCAAGTTTAGAGAAGATCATGTCATGCATGTTAGGAAAGTACTTGATGTTTTGAAGAAGAATCAGTTATTTCTTAAAATGTCAAAGTGTGAATTTGGAAAGACTTCTTTGGTTTATTTGGGACACATAGTAGGAGGAGGTGCTTTGAGAATTGATCCTGCTAAGATTGAGGCTATTGTGAAGTGGCCTACTCCCAAATCCATAACAGAGGTAAGAAGTTTTTTGGGTGCAACTCAATATTGGAGGAAGTTTATCTCTAACTTCTCTTCTATAGCAGCTCCTATGCATGCAGTTACAAGTGTGAAGCATGTTTTCCAATGGGGAGGCAAGCAGCAAAAAGCTTTCGAATCTTTGAAAGAGAAGATTAGTTCAACTCCAGTCCTTGCATTACCGGATTTGAGACAACCATTTGAGATACAAACTGATGCTAGTGATTATGCTATGGGTGCAGTTCTTCTATAGCATGGTAAGCCTATTGCTTTTCATTCTGAAACTTTTAATGGTGCTGTTGTAAATTATCCTACATATGATAAGGAGTTGTATGCGTTGGTACAAAACGTCAAGAAGTGGAAACACTATTTGATGGGCAAAGAAACTGTTATACATACCGACCATCAGCCCTTACAGTACTTGCAATCACAAAGCAAGTTACAACAGTCACGACACTTCAGATGGATGGGCTTCTTGCAACAGTTCCATTTGGTAATAAGGTACAAGAAAGGTACTTTGAATAAGGTTGCTGATATGCTTTCAAGGCCTATTATTGGTGCTGTTACTTTACTTAAGAATGCTTCCATTGTACATGATAGTTACATAGAACAATATGCATCTGATGAAGACTTTAAAGATGTGTATGCTAACTTGAGTAAAGGGAATCATGTAGAGGAAAATGACTATCACATGCATAACAATTTGCTGTTTCATTTGGGCAAGTTGTGTATACCACAGGGGGAGAGAATAAATGTCATAAGAGAAGCTCATTCTTCTCTTATTGCTGGCCATTTTGGTGTGAGCAAAACCGTTGCACATCTACAGAGGTATTGCTATTGGCCTCGCATGGTAGATTCTGTTTCAAGGTTCATAAGAGGTTGTTCATTATGTGCTACAAGCAAGCCTAGCAATAGGAAGCTTGGTTTGTATACTCCTTTGTCGGTACCTTCTAGACCATGGGAGAGCATCTCTATGGATTTTGTAGGAGGTTTGCCAAAATCTTGAAAGCAGCATGATTATTTATATGTAGTAGTTGATCGTTTCAGCAAAATGTGTATACTTATGCCTTGTAAGAAAACTATAACTGCTGAACAAACTGCTGAATTATTTTTTCATCATGTATGGATTCACTTTGGTTTGCCTACTTCCATTATTAGTGACAGGGACTCCAGATTTGTGGGGAATTTTTGGTCCAACCTATGGGAGATGATGGACACAAAGTTAAAGAAAAGTACTGCTTTCCATCCACAAATAGATGGACAAGCCGAAGTTGTGAACAGAACCATTGTGCACCTCTTGAGAGGTTATTGCAGCAAGCATCCCAAGCTTTGGGATGAACATTTGCACTACATACAACATGCTTACAATCGTGCCAAGCACTCTTCCACAAACACCTCACCGTTTGAAGCTTGTTTTGGTTACTTGCCAAAATCACCTCTTGATTTCATTCTTGAGAAAGATGTTGCCATTGAGGGACATAGTGATATTGACAAAGCTCGTTCATTCATTGAAAGAATTCAGCAAATACATCAGCAAATTCAAGAACAACTTGAGAAGAGTCAAGGCAAGTACAAGGAAAGGCACGACAAGCATAGAGTCGATCACAAGTTTCAAGAAGGGGATGAGGTATGGCTGTACATTAGTAAGGAAAGGATGCAAGGAGAAGGTAAAAAGCTGAAGCATATTCGTTATGGTCCATTCAAAATCCTCAAGAAGGTTGGAAATAATGCTTTTCAATTAGATTTGCCTTCCTACATGCAAATGTATTCTGTTGTCAATGTGGAGAACTTACGTTTGTATGAACCTCCTTTGATTGCTGATCATGAAAATGCTGTTCAGCTGCCATCTATAGAAGACTTCTCACCAGAATTCTTAGATGAGCTGAAAGAAGATACAATCCTTGACAGAAGGACACACACTTCAAGAAGGGGCAGTGTAGATTATGTTCGGGTTGGTTTAAAAGGCAGCAAACTGAACAAGGCAAAGTGGATGGAGGTGGACAGAGTGAGGGAGCTGTACCCTCACCTATTTGTTATAGACATTTTTGTGCCTTACAGCTACAAGCATGAAATGTCCATAATCTAAGGGATCCAAAGTCCCTAAACATGTTGTTCCTACCCCTAGAGGAACAAGGCTAACAAACCACAACAATTCACAAAAGTTCTCCACCAGAAACTGCTCAAAAACAAGTCAATTGAGGATCAATTCAGTGGCTCCACTAGCTGTCTGCGCTGAAATGCAAAGTCAACACTGGCTACCTGCACTACAACACAGGTAGAAGCACTACCAGGGTGCGCTAAGCGGGAGTTGACAAATGGCAAGTTCATTCCAAGAGGTGTCAAGACCCAGGAAGCTTCCAGAATCTTCCTCAATGACACTTGCCTCAGTGAATTCGACTCGTGACGAGTAAGAGGTTCTCAATCTCCAAGTGGAAGCAAGAACCTCCAAGTGGAATCAAGAACTGACGGAGGGAGAGGACACTAGTCAGATCTCAAGCTGACTCATCCTCTCTCCAAACATCTATATATGGATCTCTCCTCCATGAGATCTAGAGGTTGGAATTTTGTTATTGCAAAGAATTGCTGTTGGTTTGAGATTGGAATCATTGGGTGCTTAATGCTTTGAAGGGAGGTGAAGATAGGAATTCTATTTGCTGGGAAGGAGATGCTGGATTGGAGCCCTCTGGGTTGTATCTCTTCCTGAACCTTGTTATTCATCAATAAAGCTATCTTGGTTTCTCCTATATACTGATGTATCTTTGATGTATGATTGCATTAGTATGTTTAGTTTATTTCTAATCCTGAACTAGTTATGAATATGAATCTATGTCTTGTGTAGTGTTCTCTTCTTGTGATCTTGCAGAGACCTGTTGAAGCTGGGCGAGCGAGAAGGCAAGTAGCTGGGAACTCTCAAAGAGAAGAGAAGCCGGAGCGAGGGACAAATGAAAGACACCGGTTAGTCCATCCATCTCTCTTCATTCTTAATTCATAAAGGAAGAATACTAGAATAGATGTCTCTGTTTGTTGCTAAGGCACTGTCGCACCTTAGGTGGATAGGATCGTCCTGCATAGGCATTTTTCCCCACAACAAATTGGCGACTCTGCTGGGGAGATTTGTTTAGTCATTTTATTTGTGTCTCTATCATTGTTTGTTTCATAGACTCAACAGCAACAATCGAACTGCATCTGCTATTCTCAGATGCAAAGTAGACAGTTGCTGCTTTGATCCAATCACTGGATTTGTCTATGATCTGAACAATGGACTCACAAATGATTTGATGATCCTTTGTGATAGATCTTAGTACTCCCTCAAAGCATCCCTTTGATTGTACCTTGCTTGTTGCTTTTATTTGGCCTGAAACCGTTGATTAATCAGCAAACTGTGACCCAGAACCCAGTGAGAAACTCTCATTTCTCCTTCAGCGCAGACCCTGGGAAGAGGTTCTGCATTTCAACGTAGGTCCCGTGAAGGCTACCTGCGCTGAATGTGAAAACCCCTGTGTTGAGGGTGCGCTGATCCAGTTAGGCCTTGTGCAGCTGGGGTTCTCTGCTCTGTTTTGCCTTGTTTTGATCTCTGATTTTTGCAGCCTGTAACCAGCATAGGTACCAGTCTGATAACTCCTTTTCTCTGCTTAAATTCCGCCTCCTTTTGTACAAAAAGACTGTGAGTGTTTTTATGTGTTTGTGGCGTCATTTACAGTTTTCCTTTGCATGAGTGAAATAATCATCTTGTAGCCCTTGATTCAGATCTGTTGATTGTGATCTTAGGAGAGAGTTCATTGGCTGTTTACAGTTGATTATACATTTACCTTTGCTTTTGGTTTGAGTTTGTCTCTTTTAAGTGTCGAAAAAAGTCTTGATTTCGAAAGTCGTAAAGTGTTGTATTCTCTTCTACCCTTTCTGATTTCGAAAAAGTAAACTTGTTTGTATTTGTCATTTAAAAGCAAATTCAAAGTTGTACAAAAAGCTTTCTTTGTAGGCATCAATACTAAGAAAGCGGAAAACAAACACCTGCATTGTGCATTTGCATTTTGATATTTTGCATGCTTGATTTAGGAAAAGTGCATTAGAGTGTGCTGATTGCTCTTTGAGAAAAGATGGTGTCTTTCTTTTCCCTTTGTAGCTAGGATTTTCAAAGTTGAAAAGATATAAAGCTTGCTTATCATCTTTAGACTGCATTTAGGAATTGTACCATACATCTCGTGGTGATCCAGAAAGGCAAACTTCTAAAAAGATCAACCTAAAATAAACTGAATGAACTTAACAACGCTTTGCAACATAACGCACAACATAGAGGTCTAGGCTAGAGACGTGTTCCGGCGTCGTAAAGCCTGGTGACTGTCGATCTCGTTGATGGTGGGTGATTCCTCCTGAGGGACGATAGCACCAGTACAGATTGTGCTCCCACGTACCGTCACGTATATATTGGGAGACCCCTATAGGAATAAAACCTTTATCCTTAGGAAGCCATGTCGGCCGCCCTACTGATCGCAATGCACTGAACACAACATTCAGGAAGATCGACCGCCCGTACCCTAAAAAGTATTCTGCGGTTTTGCGAAAGGTTTGGCACACCCTCTGCCTAGAACTCCAGAGAAGTTCCTTTTGGCCTTTTTCAGACTCTATAACGGAAAAAGTCCATCCGAGCATTTGTCACTTCGGGCTCGTTAAAACATCGAAGGAGACTAGAGTCATCTTTAGCTTTTTCTCGACTCTTTAAAAGTGAAAAAGCAAGTTGTGTCTAGAGCGTCTAAAAAGTCATTCAATTCGGAAACACATTTTCCCCTTTTTTGTATTTTGGTTGATCGAGTAATCCGCAATCATGGAAGAAAGTCAATTGAAACCCCGCCGTTCGCGGAGGCTTACGAGTCAACCGTCTTTGTCTCTGGAATTGAAAACAGTACGGACAAAGTGAACTCGTTTAACCGGTTCGAAATCTCCTATCAAAGTTAGAACAAGTGTTCAAACAACATCTGAGATTCCGGTTACTCCAAAAATTTCTGGAAACCCTGCCTCTATAGAAGAAGTTCAACAGCCACAGAGGGACAGTGACACTGATCCTAGTCTGAGAGCAAATACTTGCGTTACTGAACCAGTTCCATCTGAGACCGGTTCAGAGAGTCTTGCTCCTCAAACAACTGTCGCTGTCGAATCAACCCCTTCTTCGGCCCCAGAAATATTTTACGGACCTGACGGTCTTCCTCTTCCACCTGGTTTGATTGCGATAAAAGAAATTGTAGAAGATCCGCAAGCAAGTACTCCAACACATTTTGGAGTAGGGGTCACTCTATTTCCTTTTACATCAGAAGTTAGTCTATCACCAGTGGAAATTCCTGTAGAATCGCTAGGCAATCTATTGGATAGACTCAAAATGTCAGAACAACCATCAACATCTAGGACTGTGTCGAATGACACAGCGACAATAGAACTCCCTGTCGTCACTCCGCCAATGTTTGCTGGCGTACCATCTGTCCCGACTAGCTCACAACCGCTAGAAGGAGTCCACCCAGGGACTATTTCGACAGTGTGGTCCGTTCCAGTTTGTTCCTCCGGAATAATATCCGGCAACTCTTATGTTGAGACTCGCCAGATTGATCCCTTTGGAGGTCAATTTGGGCAATCCAGTCCCCAAGGACAAACAATCCCCTTGAGCTCAGGATTTCTACCGTATGGGGGGCAGTATGCCCTTTCATTACCCCCTTTGGGAGGATATCCATATGGGAGTTCTCAACAGTATTCAGGTTATACTAGAATTACGACAAGTGGTTGGGTACCTATGCTACCCCAACAACCAAGAGTTGTGTATTCTATGCAACAATGTGTACCTATGTCGAACATCCCGACAACACCCACTATTGTAACAGTGTCACAAGTTCAATCGATGCCTGTTGTGTGTCAACCGTAGATTTCTCAGGTTGTAATGCAACAGCCCCTTGACCCTGTGACACAACCACAATCGCCAACTGGTGGGGCGACACAGGTCCAAACGGGTACAATTACCCCACATCTTGGTCCGGTGGTTAGTATAGCGCAGCAGAACATGGCTTCACAACCATGGCTGGTGCAATACCAACAACCACAATTCCAGCAAGTGTACCAAGGTTCTGAGCAACAGATCTTTGCGAATAGTGGACAACCGTACATTCAAAACGGTCAAAACCAACCGTTTTACAGTGGTCAAGTCCACCAACCGTATCAGTCATACCAGCGTCAATTACATTATGCTGGTATGCAAAGGCCAACTGCTCAGGCGATTCCATCTTACCCTGGGTATGCTTCACCTAACCTGAATCAACAGTTACCATTCGTGGCAACTTTAGAGTTACCCGATCTACACCGGTTAACAAACGATCCAATTGCTTACGCCCCTTGGTGGCCAGCGATTCCTCACAAACTTCCATCGGACATTCCTAAATTTAATGGAAATCCAGGTGAAGACCCATCGAATCAGGTGATGAATTTTCATCTGTGGTGTTCATCAAAACACCCTAAACGATGATTCGATAAGGCTTCGCCTTTTCCAGAGGATGTTAACGGGTCCAGTGGCAAAATGGTATATTGAATTACCTAGAGCCTCGTTCGACAATTTCAGCTCCCTAGCCACGACTTTCTTAACACATTTTCAATTACCAATAAGGTATGAAACGGGAACGGAAATATTAACCAACTTCAAACAGACTACGGCCACTCATATATCCGATCACATACATGAGTGGCGTCGTCGTCGTAGGATGGTGAAAACATACGTTCCCGATCAGCTATTAGCTGAATGGTTTATCAAGTCGTTACTTCCTGCCATAACGAAAGATGTGGCCAAGGGGGGAGTCGTAACGGAGGAGCAAGTTATTGCTCGTGCACAATATCTAGACTTAGTCTACACTCAGTCTGGCACGCTCTACGACAAAATACCTGACGCCCCTAGACCGGAATTCTCAATTCCTCCTCCTCCTAAATCAAATAGTGACTCTCATGCTGGCGATGGTGCGATTGGCACGACAAACGCGAAATCGACAAAGGCTTCGTCTAAGAAAGCCCGTAAGACTTCAGATCAAAATGCAAAAGAAGAAATTCTTGCTTCGGAAGTAAATGCCGTATCAGCAGATAAAGGCAAAGAAACCAAACAACCAGGAAGCAAGAAGAAACAAAACAAAGGGAAGAAGAAGAAACAAGGTGAGTCATCTCCCGGAAAAACTTCTTCAAACCCTCCTGGGAAAGGGAAACCAAGAAGTCCATGTCTTATATGTGACGAGGATCATTGGACAACCGATTGTCCATACAAAGCTGAGCTAAAAAGGTTCTTCAAAAGTTTGCAAACCTCAGCTGTGTTAACTGATCCGTTTCCAAATCCAGATCAAAATCTGGTTGATAGTGGAAATGCTTCCCCGTCGCAAGTGCTAATGTTGTCGATCTCCAAGCAACAGAATGATGCTTTGATTTCCACAAGGAACAAAGATTACGGGAATCCGCAGCTGTCGAACGACAAAGGTAAAGATCAACCAAGTAGTTCGACAACAACTTCGACCGAAGTTGTACCACCCATCATTCCTGAATTAACAATAAAACCGCCAAAGGGAGTAGTACACAAGTCGACATTTAATCCTCGCGCCAGAGCGGCGCAGCATTATAACATAGTGGAAGATTTGGCCCAATCGCCATCCGCTATGTCGACTCTTGAAGTACTACAAAATTGTCCATCCCAAAGGCAGGCTTTGTTATCGGCTATTGGTGGGGTTGATCCTAAGGATTCCAATCTTGTATCCTTCGACCACAAAGATACGATGCTCAGTTACCAGCTCAACTAGCTTTCCTTATTCAAGTGAAAGCCCTCAACAAAACTGTTCACCGAACAATTATTGATGAGGGAGCATCTACATGTATTATGTCGATAAGTTGCTGGAAAACTTTAGGATCTCCAACCTTGTCGCGATCTTCGACGACATTAAAAGCATTCGACGGAAGGACATATACCCCATACGGTATCCTAAATAACTTGAAGGTTGAACTAGGGGGAAAAACAGTAGAAATAGATGTTGAGGTCATCGATGGGAATCTTGATTACAACATCCTATTGGGAAGACCGTGGATATATGCCATGGCAGCTGTAGTGTCGACTTATTTTAGGAAGATCGCATTCCCTTTTCAAGGAGGGATTATGATCGTCGACCAACAAGACTTCCTCCCTAATGGTTCACAAGTTATAGGAAGCATTCCCATGATCCATGGAAGCAACCATTCGCTTCAGAATATCGGAGTAGGCCTACTGAAAGACCCCACATTGATGGGAATTTTCGCACTTCCACCTCCAATCTATATAGGAGAAGTAGCGTTGGTAGGAGCCTGCAACATGATATCTTCCACGAAGATCTCAGAAGACGATATCGACATGGATCATGCAATGGTTTTTCCCCCAAGCCCAATAGAAATATTGTAGCAATCAATGTTTCGGGCATGGGAGGCGAACCCAAATCAACGCTCATCAAGCGTTTGGGTAGATAGGTCTAGAGAATATGGTACCCCATTAGATCCTTGGTCAAAAGTGCATGAGACTGACGAAGGAATCCTACAATCAATGTTGATTGAGGGGGCACCGTGGAATGATTGCCTCCATCCTTCCCTTCTTCCAGATTATGAAGAAGATACTCAACATGACCTTTATCACCCTTCAATTTTTGAATTCCTATCAAATACTGTAAATACGGTGGATTCCGAGCGAAACTTATCCAATATTGAAGAGACTATAGCCATAAATATCTCGACTAAAACAAATGTTGTAGAGAATATTTATGTCGGCAAAGGATGTTCTCCTTCAGAACTGGAAATATATAACGCTCTTTTTCGCGAGTTCAGAGATGTCTTTGCTTGGTCATATGATGAAATGCCAGGCATTGACTCGAGTATCGTTGAACACGAAATTAAGATGTATCCTGATGTTAAACCAGTAAGACAACGGCTTCGGCAGGTGCACCCCAAGAAAGCCGCTGCCATTAAAGCAGAAGTTGAAAAGCTTCTCCATGCTTGTTTCATCTACCCGGTTCCTCTAACCGATTGGGTATCGAATATTGTCCCTGTTATGAAGAAACAAGGGACAATTAGAGTGTGTGTCGATTATAGGGATGTAAACCAAGCTTGTCCAAAAGACAACTACCCTACACCCTTCATCGACCAGATAATTGATGAATGCGCCGGATGTGAAATCTTTTCATTCATGGACGGATTTTCCGGGTATAATCAAATAAATATCCGCCCACAGGACCAGTCAAAGACTGCATTCATTTGTCCGTGTGGCACATTCGCTTATCGAAAATTACCCTTTGGTTTAAAGAACGCAGGGGTGATGTTTCAGAGGGCAATGAATTATGCCTTCCATGACATCAAGAACATCGTTCAACCATACCTCGACGACCTTTCGGCTCATTCGCGAAAGCGGACTGATCATCCGCAGCATTTAAGAGCGATATTTCTACGTTGCCGACACTACAAGATAAGACTCAATCCGCACAAATGTGTATTTTGCGTCGGTTCTGGTCATTTACTTGGCTTTGTAGTCTCTGAGGATGGGATTCGTCTCGACCCTTGCAAGGTTCAGGCAATCATTAATTTGCCTCCACCTTCAAATTTGCTTCAGATACAGAAACTCCAAGGGAAAGCGAACTTTCTGAGGAGGTTCATTCCAAATTACGCAGAACTTGCTAAAGGTTATACTCGTCTTTTGAAAAAGGATGTAGCTTTTGTATGGGATCAGGTGGCGCAAGCTTCCTTTGATTCTCTGAAAGATTCTCTAGTAAAAGCATCATTAATGTATGCCCCGGACTATCAAAGAGATTTTAACCTGTATCTGGCTGCAGCTGATACGACCATTGCGATGGTTTTAATTCAAGAAGACGATGGAATTGAACATCCTATATATTATTTAAGTAAAAACTTGAATGATACAGAAAGCAAATATTCTTATGTTGAAAAACTAGCGCTTGCAGCTGTTCAAGCGATTCAAAGATTTCGACATTATGTCCTCTTTCGGAAAACTACCATTTTATCAGATTGCAACCCCATGAATTATATATTGTCGCGATAATTGTTGGGGGGAAAATATTCAAAATGGATAGCGATCCTTCAAGAGTTTGATCTGGAATTTGTAAAATCCAAATCAAAGAAAGCTCTAGTTTTCGCAGAATTATTGTGCGATCTCCCATCGTCGTCCAACGATGAAACATCCAAAGAATCAATCGTGGACGAGAATTTGTTTCTGATATCTACAAGCAATGAGTGGTATGGAGATATCATAATTTATCTCCAAACCCAAAAGTTCAGGCCTAACACCTCTCACTCTGAACAGAAACGTATACGATACCAAGCAAAATACTACATGATCGTCGGTGATACTCTTTACCGTCGTGGTATCGATACAGTTATGAGGAGGTGCCTCACCCATGAGGAGGCCGAAAAAGCCCTGAATGAGTGTCATTCGGGCACGTGTGGGGGGCATCAATCTGGATATGCAACATCACAAAAAATCTTACGAGCAGGATACTTCTGGCCAACCATGTTCAAAGATTGCATAACCGCAGTCAGAAGTTGCCATGCTTGTCAAATTTTTTATAGCAAAACCAGAAGACCACCCGCACCTTTACAGCCAATAGTTGCTGTTGGGCCCTTCACCAAATGGGGCATCGATTTCATGACATGTAACCCCACCTCGACCGGGGGGCATGGGTATATCATAGTCGCCGTTGACTGTTTTACCAAATGGGCCGAGGCGATGCCTACATTAGATAACACTGGTGAAACAGCTGCCCTTTTCTTTTTCAATCATGTAGTCGCCAGGTTCGGCGTACCACAAGCTATAGTTACAGATCATGGATCGCATTTTCGCAATCACATGATGGTCGAATTAGCTGCCAAGCTAGGGCTATCTCACGACAGCTCTACCCCGTATTATCCGCAAGCCAACGGACAAGTTGAAGCGATCAACAAGGTCCTGAAGCGTATGTTGCAAAGGATGATCGGAGTTCACAAAAGAAGGTGGCACCTGATCCTGTACTCAGCCTTGTGGGCTTACCGAACATCGGTAAGGAATGAGACTGGGTTCACACCTTTCCAACTGGTGTATGGCCTGGAAGCAGTCTTACCAGTCCAGTGCGAAATTTCGTCTCTTAAACTCGAAATTGATCTCCTCCCCGGAACTTCAGAAGAAGAGGCTGGTTTCTTGGAATTAATCCAATTGGATGAAACCCGTTGTGACGCCGCTTTAGCTAACGAAGCCCATAAGAAACGAGTCAAGGCGCAGTTCGACAAGAATGTCAAACCCCGTGTCTTCTCAGAAGGTGACTTGGTCTTGCTTTACGACCAAGAATCCGACAAATTGGGAGCAGGTAAATTTAATTCTTTATGGATGGGCCCCTATATTGTTAAATGAGTGTTAGCAAAAGGAGCCTACGAGTTAATGGATTATGACAGAATTCCATTGGCGCAACCTCGTAATGGGTTGTACCTCAAGCGTTACTATGCTTAAATAGTGACCAATATGCATGCACCTCGATTTGCGTGATTATGCTGGGGGCATGCAAACATAAGATCGAGCAGTTTTAGCACACAGTTCATGCTCGTTAAAAAATAAACGCAAGAATCGAGCAGTTTTAGCACACAGTTCATGCTCGTTAAAAAATAAACGCAAGATCCGAGCAGTTTTAGCACATAGTTCATGCTCGTTAAAAAATAAACATAAGATCGAGCAAGTGTTTTCCCGCGTTTAAGCTCGTTAAAAAATGAACTAACCCGGTAAATAACCACTGTGAATGTAATTTATCAGCCATTAAAGCCTTGGTCGTGTTTGCACCATCACCTCCACTTTTCATTTGGCCGATCGTTCACCTCCATATGATTGTTTACCCATTTTGAGGAACAACTTCGAAGAGTGATTTCACTAGCCGTCCTTGTAACACGGCCGTGATTGGAAAATTCCAACCTGTACCTGGAATCAGCTGCTAACCCGTTTCATCACTCGTTCCTCAAAAGACGAGTCTTCTTTAAGCTCTTTTCAACTGACTCGTAAAATATGAAAAGATTGCCGAGTTTTGGCCTTCCAGCTCGTTAAAGCGACCGGAAGTGCTATCCCTCCTCTAGATTTTAATCTTTTTGGACCTGAGGGATTATTGCACAAAAGATCGAGCGCTTGTTTTGTTCGGCTCGTTAAAACTATCGAAAACTCATCCCTTCTGTATTGTTTTATACTTTTTCGGACTAAAGGGATTAGATGACGAAAAAGGGCTTTTGGAGTTAACTTTATGTACCTTTTCAGACTCTCTAAAAATGAAAAGGACCGAGTTATCCTTGTCGTTAGACTCGTTAAAATCATTAAATAGCGACAAACTTGTCTTTAGACGAGAACGAGTTTCACTATCGGTAGGCTCGTTAAAACATAGCGATGGGCTTGCCCGAAGGGCAAGTTATAGAACAAGCATATGTTATCCTCCTCAAGCTTGACAAAAATAAAGAGGTACTGGTCAGCAATGACTGGGGAAAAATTGGGAGAAATTCAAGAAAACTTTGATGGTAGCAAGTCTCTCTTGAACATGACACTTTTCCTCCGTACCACAATCGGGTTGGGTTGTTTCATTCACCGGTCACATCACCATGGTCTCGCCATACCATCCATATTTGGGGTAATGCTACCGATCCATCGCATCAGTGTCGCCATATGTTCAAGAGAAGTCGTTCAGAGAAGTCAACCGTGTCCCATCCACTGCCGTACATTATCCTTCATCCTTTCATGACCGCCACCCTGAATCATATGTCACAAATCGTTTTCACCTCCATTAAAATCATTAGCTCCGTTCCGTGTCATTGATGTGGGATTCATTAAGGCCCTCCTTTGACGGATCGCTTCTTGTCGACATCAGCTCATTATCCAAGAAGTTGATCTAGGAACAACCCCTTCAGTACTTTGAAGCTTGCATGCCTCAATGGCAAGTTTCTCACTTCCGGCGACAGGTATACATCAATGACCTTCGACCGAAAGATTTTGCGTGGTGTTCGACGCCAAGTCCTTTATTCACACCACGTAAATTGTACTGCAGTACCTTGAGGGTCATTATCATTATCGGTGATTCCTCTCGCGCTTGTTAACAGTTTACCTCATTGACCAGTGATCAAGCGATGTCTTTCCATGTTCGACTTCAGAACATTTCTCACATGGATCGACTTGTACTTAGAGTGAAGATCGAACGAGTTTGAAGACCCCGGATCTAGTTTCATCCATCCGGGCTGCGATATATATTCAGGAAAGATAAAGACATTGACATGTACATCATTGCAGCAGATAATCATCCTACCCAAAGGATGATAATTTCATCAAAATTATCAGTCTATCATCAGACGATTGTCTGTTCTATGTACAAAAAAATGAATTTATAAAGCTGAGCATGGGAATGCCTGCCTCAGCTAGATCATGAAAGCAGTATGAAAAATAATGTATTGTATTGTATCTTATTACAGGTCTCCTCCCAGCATTGGATGAACTTCGGATCCTCCTGATAAAGCATTTCACCCGATAAACGACCTCATACTTTAGGGGGCAACTGTTATAGACATTTTTGTGCCTTACAGCTACAAGCATGAAATGTCCATAATCTAAGGGATCCAAAGTCCCTAAACATGTTGTTCCTACCCCTAGAGGAACAAGGCTAACAAACCACAGCAATTCACAGAAGTTCTCCACCAGAAACTGCTCAAAAACAAGTCAATTCAGGATCAATTCAGTGGCTCCACTAGCTGTCTGCGCTGAAATGCAAAGTCAACACTGGCTACCTACACTGCAACGCAGGTAGAAGCACTACCAGGGTGCGCTGAGCGGGAGTTGACAAATGGCAAGTTCATTCCAAGAGGTGTCAAGACCCAGGAAGCTTCCAGAATCTTCCTCAATGACACTTGCCTCAGTGAATTCGACTCGTGACGAGTAAGAGGTTCTCAATCTCCAAGTGGAAGCAAGAACCTCCAAGTGGAATCAAGAACTGACAGAGGGAGAGGACACTAGTCAGATCTCAAGCTGACTCATCCTCTCTCCAAACATCTATATATGGATCTCTCCTCCATGAGATCTAGAGGCTGGAATTTTGTTATTGCAAAGAATTGCTGTTGGTTTGAGATTGGAATCATTGGGTGCTTAATGCTTTGAAGGGAGGTGAAGATAGGAATTCAATTTGCTGGGAAGGAGATGCTGGATTGGAGCCCTCTGGGTTGTATCTCTTCCTGAACCTTGTTATTGATCAATAAAGCTATCTTGGTTTCTCCTATATACTGATGTATCTTTGATGTATGATTGCATTAGTATGTTTAGTTTATTTCTAATCCTGAACTAGTTATGAATATGAATCTATGTCTTGTGTAGTGTTCTCTTCTTGTGATCTTGCAGAGACCTGTCATAGAGTGTTAGATGACTTGCCTTACTTGATAGGTGTAGTCATCTTGACATTTATGTGATACCTTACTTGGAAGAAGAATTATGTATTGTATTCTTGATGTTATATGGTGGTCGTTATGCTTGTGTTGATGCAATAGTTGAAGACCTAATATTTAAGGATTTGAACCCTAGGTTGGACATAATACTTGAATAAAAATGCTATAGTTGTTTTGTAAAATTTGAACACGTGTGATGTAAATTGGCTAGATTTTATAACCCTTAGAAAAGAAAAGAGTGCTAATTTGAGACCTAAAGCATCGTGAAATGATTTTATTGAAAAATTTAGAGCTTGATGTGAAGTCATGTTAAGCACATAAAATCCCTTATAATCCCTATAAATTGAGTTATTATGTTTATATTATTATGTAGGTCAGAACCTTTCATTGTACCCTTTCATTATAATTGTACCATTTGTCTCTTATATATTTACCAAGGAGACCTAGTCTTAGGATCATCCCATCTTTCCTTTTGTATTGGATTCATTTTAAAGGGATGTTTCTCCCTTGAAATGGATTGTATTAATTGGGTTTTTATCATTTTTTCTTGGATCATTACATTTGGTATTAGAGCCTTTTATCCTAGGGTTTTTCTTCTTCAATCAAGGAATCATGGAATTTTGACTATGACATTTTTATGAGAATTTCGAGATAACTAAATTTAAAAGAGACTCAGAATATTAAAGTACACATGGTCAAAATTTCATATTCTGATTTTTTATACTTTTAGAGTTATAGCCCATGGAAGTTAGTTTTTGTAATTATTTCTAAAACCAATTTCAAACAAGCCATCTTGGATTTTGCATTAAAAATATGTCTCTAGGAATCTTTATACAACTAAATCTTAAGGAGACTAAAGAGAGATACCAAGGTACGAGTGGTCAAAATTTCATATCTTGATTCACTATACTTTTAGAGATATACTTGTGGAACATAGGGATTGTGACTAGTCCTAAAATCAAATTTTAAATGGGTCATCTTGGTAGGCTCATTGTAACTTTGTCCCATAGGATTTTAGAACTATGAAACTTTTAAGGATTAGAGGAAATATATTGAAGTACCTTTAGTAAAAATTTCATAATCATAATTGAAAAATTGGACCCATGGCATGCTATACAAGTTCGCTCTTGGGAAGAGGTAAAAAATAAGCAAGTTTTGGGAAAATCACCATAACTTTCACTTGGCACATCAAATTTTGATCAAAACTATGAAATTATAGAGAATAAGTACCATATCACTACATGATGAAATTTATAGTTAGAAGGGTTTAATTTTCATATTTATATCAAGTCAATGATAAGTCATCCAAACAATCTCGAAATCAGGGTTTGAAAGGTATATAACTTACAAGTGGCATAAATTTTGATTATTGGTTATTCAAAATGTGGGATAAAGATGACTATTATTATTTTCTCATATGGAAAAGGGGTTTAGACAAATACTATCATTATTCTTCATAAAAAATCAAACATTATATCTAAAAAAAATGTGAAGACTTAGAATACAAGTTATTGTAATTAAAGAAAAAAGCTGATGAAATGAATGGTAGTATGTTGAAACAAGTGGATTTATAAAATTCTCATGAAAACATTAAAACATAAATGATTGATGAAATAGAAAAAGAAGATAAATGAAAATAAAGAAGAAATACAAAAATCCATGACTAAAAATAAGGAAGAAATATGAAAAATACAAACCATTCTATTATAAAATCTCCCTAAAATGGATATGGAGATCCAAGGAAATCATGAATGTAAGGAGAAGAATAGTGTTGAGATTCAATCACATACTAGGATTACTTTATCACAATTAGAGAGCACAAATATTGAAGCACAAAATCATGTTTTTAGTCATGGATTTTTGTATACAATTTATATTTTAGATTAAACCCCGAGACTTAAGGAACCTCAAGGTCGAAGTGAAATTTATGATTTTGTATCATTAAGCATGATGATGATTCACACAACCACTGCGCCCCCCCCCCCCCCCCTCAACTCCTTCAATATTTTCCTTCTCTCTCAAATGTGAAATTTGTTTTGCAACCCTCTAAAAACTCTTCAATTTTGGCTTTCTTAGCCTTCATAATGTAAGTTTTATGTTCATATGTTATTTCATTGTTTATAATGTATCATTTTTTAGATATTTTTATCATATAAAAATTATGGTTGTCACACGTCCAATCTCCTATCATAGTTGTCACACATGTAATCCCATGTGACAAGGGCCATAAACAATCCCATGTGACAGGGTCATAAATAATATCATGTGAAAAATGTCTTGTACAATTTCATATGAAAATGATCACATGTTGGACTACATCAATTTTCCCTTGCATAGTAGAATAAAAATAAAAAAACAAAGCAACCTACTAGAACTTTGGTAGACTTAGATTCCTTTGTCCTATGAATTGCTTGAACTCTATTATTGAATTTCATGTACTATCTTCCTCTACTTGTGCTTCCACTTGGCCAAACATGTGTGTACTTTACATTTATTGTATGGAAATCCTCTCTTCCAATATTTTCACTATTTCTTTTGGGTTCTTATTTGGGATATGTTTCTATCAATTTATGTCCATGTTTTCTTCTTCTACATATAGTTTACCTTCATCGTATGATTACAAATATGCAACATTTAAAACTAGAGAAATATATAATTTTATAGGTTGCTTCACTTGGTCCCTGTCATTGTATTTCTCACAACGTTTCTTAGGACTTATCGTCTTGTATTTTAGTTTATTGTAAATGTCCTTCAGAAAAACCCCCCTTTACAAAATTACTTTTTCAAAATCACAAACTTTAGATTTGTTTAATATAAGGAAATTAGCTCCTTGTTGATTGTACTCCATGTTATATTTTTCCATTTCTCTATGGATCCATGTATATATTTGTTGCATTGAGAATTGGAGGATTCACCAGTTGGTAAAACAGGTTGATCAATTCTTCCCAACAAGGTTCAATTCCAAAAAGAGTTTGGTATGTTCCATTCCATGAAAAGATTAAAGGATGTTATGTTAGGCTTGGTTTGGAATTAGCCATACAATGTAACACAATATTTCATTTCTTGATGGGGTGGATGCTCAACACATAAGTTTATGGAAGCATCTTCTAATAATTTTCTAGTGTTGTTGCATTTGATTTGTGAATATCTCAACATCATCATTGTGTCTCATTTCCATTGATAAAGCAATTAGATTTGTAACTTTAGGATTTGTGCCATGCACTACTTTGAGTGGAGTAAATATTGTGGTTATATTTACTAAAATATTGAAAGAAAATCCTCTATGTTTTAATTTTTTTTTCTACTATTTTGGTTTGTTTCCAAGAAAACTTCTCAAAAAATTACAATGAATTCAATTCACTAATTTTGTTTATCCATCTTCCTAAGAATAATAGGTTGAAATATACTAACTTTGTTCCCATTTTCTTCTATAATGCCTTATGAACAATAACTAAAAATTCTTTCTATTGGCCACTATCTCGGAATATTATGTCACCCTACAACCTCTTTAAAGGATAGGTTTGCCACATTTATGATATCATTACTTTTATAACACACAAAAAAGGGTCTATGTTTGAAACTTTGTCTAGAACCACACATATCACATCATATCCTTGTTGAGATTAAGGAAATCCAAGTAAAAAATGCATGGAAAGATCTTCTTAGAAAACCGTTGGAACTCACAAGGGTATACATAGTGTAATGTTTTGACCATCTTTTTTCGATTTGAAAAACCCCCATATCTATAGAATTTCATTTGCATCCTTCTTCATGCTTGGCCAATAACATTACTCTTTTAACAATGCTTATCTTGTCTCACCTAACATGCCCACTGAGTTTGTGATTATAATTTGTTAATATGATTTCTCCCATGGAGCTTTTCAAAGTACATAGTTGCTTATTTTTGAATAAGTATCCATTATGCAAAACGAAATTAAGGAATGTTGTTTTATCTTACATTTTGCATACTTGCACAATTTACCCAAAGCATCATCATCTTCATATATCTATCTTATTGTCACAAATCTATAGTCACATTACTTATTGTACCAAGTAAGGGCGCTCTCATGCTCAATGCATTTGTTATTCTTAATTTCTTCTTTACAAAAGAGAATTGACTCTTAAAAATAACATTGGCCTCACATGTCTAATGATTTAAAATTATTGGTGTATTAATGAAATTCAAAGCTTAATGATTTGTATACAACACAAATTCCTTAAGCAACAAACAAAGTTACTAATGCTTTAGTGCTTAAATGTTGACAAAAATGGTTGATCTTATTTTGAGTATATTTCCATGCCCTCATTCAATCTCCATTAAAGAATACTAAATTTCCACTTTTCTAACTCAAGGTTTCTCTGATAGATACAAAACTTGCATCACAATGAACTTGAAAAAATTTACTAAAATTTGGAAAATCATGTACTCACTTTTTTATGTTGGTTTTAATGCTCAATTTAATTTGGAAGCTTTACTCAAAACTCATGGCATGTTTTTTTCAAGTTTGGACGATGTGAAATTCATCATTGGAGCCAAAGAAGGCCATATTTACATGGTCTTAGTTGCGTGGTGGTCTAATTGTTAGTAGGTGTCAAAGTCATCTAAGAATGTCTTGGCTTGTTGGTGCCTTGTGCAAATGATTTGAAATTTTCAAGAACATCTATTATTTTTAAAAGGCTTATGTGGTCTAGGAATATAAAGATAACCTATGTGAGTCACATGATCTTATTTCACCTAAAAAGCTACTCTCAAAGAAAAAACAAATCCATATTGTAATTTGTTGTCATTTGATATGTATTTTTAGTGAAATTTTTCTTTAATATGTAGAATACTCTAGACACAGCTCAATTTGAAAATGAAAAGCATGATATTTCCTTTACATGGTGTAACAAAGTTTCTATAATGTATATCTATCTTCATAGATTCATGTCCAAATTGAGAATTATTCTCTAGATTTCAAGCATCTTGGTCAATCCCTAAATTTCTAGGGTAGATCTCATGTGCTATTTAAGTCATGTCCCACCTAAGCATCCCATATCTCAATCATTAACATCCTTTTTAATGGAATTTTTGAGTCATCAAAACCCTATGATTGAGTAGGTATGCAGTTGTGTGAGTGGAAGTAACATATGCGTTGTTGAACATGTTGATGATATGACAATGTGCAATGTCCAACATTAGCTAATATGATACCATGTGGCCAGATAAACCATTTTTCAAGGTAATCAAACCATTTTATTAAAATGATGGATAAGCAACTCTAGTTGTTGATAAACCTAATAAGGCGACTCACTAGTGCAAGCCCAAATATCATGCCCTAATTATTGTTGAAATTTGATGACATACTTTGCATGTCAACAAAAATCAACATGACAAGTAAAAAATTAGAATGCACTATATTTATAATATATAATATATTTCTTTCCTCGGATGGGGTGATAGGGAGGGGACAAGTGGGGGGCGAACAACCGTCATCCACCAAAGATAACAATTGGTAGATGTGATACAATGCCCTCGCCACAGTAACAATCGTTCATCACACATGAATACCATCACATCTATACTTCAAACAATGAGCTCAAGTATTCATCAATGTGGGTGGTGTTTAATGTCACAGGGATGGTTCATCAAATCCATGATTAATGCTACTAGAGGAGGCTTGCAAGTGCAATTTATGGAGTCATTATAATCACATGAATTTATATGAAATTATCATCACAAAATCCAGAGGATGCCAGGCCTATATACCAGGGCGATAATGCATGATCTAGCGGACAATTTGTGGAACAAGTTTTGAAGAAATTGGGAGATACGACCACTCATGGTCTTTGGTTCCCGCTTCCAATGTTTATGGCAGATTGGTGGTAAGAACCTTCCTAAATAATTTCCTTTGTCATCAACGTTGGCTTCCCCTTGTTGTTTCTCTATTAAGTATACCTTTCTCCTACCTTTTTTGTCGCTTTCCTATTCTATTAGTTAGCCTTCTCCTTGGCCCGATCCTTCGAGTAACTATCTTCTCCCCTCTTTAGTCTCTATCAATCCTATATTCTAGATTTTCTTTAGCCCTTTTGCTTGCTCACATATGAAAAATCCCCCCTAAAGCTCATCATTTGTTTAGGATTCTCATCTCCCCCTTTGCACCCCTTCTAGTCCCAATATCTAACCTTGTCTCCTTTTTACTTGGAAGCCTATCTCTGCAACAAGTTATAGTCTTGGGTAATTGTTAATTGGTCACCATGCCTATAAAACTTTCACAAGATCGATGTGGAGTGACATACTATAGGAAAATGAATAATTCACACACCCAGTAACATGCATAATCCTCTTCTAGTCACTACATGGCCAACATGCCACCGCAGGTGCAAGAAGAAATTTCCAACGCATTTGTGGGACAAAGAGGCTACCTCTTAGACATAGAGATAGCCAACAAAATTGCAAATTGGGTTCGAGAAATTAGACACACTAGAGGGAGACTCAACTAGTGTATGCACACCATTGACACATATTAGCACCTCAATATGTTGTTGGGATGAGTCTTGGTGGATCAGAACAAAGCGTGAGAAGAAATACTATTGGTACTTGATGAAATTAAACTTACGGTGCAAGGAATAGACAAATGGCTATAGTGTATCAAGTCTCATTCGGGTCTTCCACAAGATCCAAGTTGTTCACCAGGGAGCAACAAAGAACTAATCATTATGGAAAAATCAAAATCCCCCAAAACTAAATGACAACATTAACACACTCTCAATTTGCTCGTTTTCATTTCTAGTATTTCAGTTTCAGCCACTAAATGTTATAAAAGGACTCGATCCTTAGGATAGAAGTCTTTTAGTTTCAAACATTCAAGGCATGTTCAACTTTTGAATGCTTAAACAACTCAGGTTTTTCCATTGGTCTGGTTTCCCTGGCAACAAATCAAAGCAAGCCATAGTATGTATTTTTATTTAGATCTAAATAATGAAATATCTTCCTAAAAAAGGAAAAAATATGTAATCTATTTCTTGTCAATGTATACTATATACATAATGTTTTTTCTTATATTTTTTAAATACGCATTTCTAAAATACTTTATATAATATTTCAATAACAAAAAATTAATAAAAACATACAAACACTCATTAATTTTCTAACTATAATCCAAATCATGTTCGTGCAATAACTTAACTTGTACTTAAATGTTATAATGGTTATAATTATTGTTCATATATTTCGAAGCAATCTTAAATGTTTATTATAAATTTTGCTTACTTATATTGAAAGTGAAATTTCACATTTGACCTTATACATCAATCATTTTTATGGGATATTTGCACCAAGAGGCACTATACAACTCTGTAGGAAGGAGATGTTGTCACATAACATTACATTAAAAATAATAAAATATTACTTACATTAACAAATTAAAAATAGTAATAACAAAAAGTAAAAATCAATGTCCGCAATAAACAAATACTTCAATTTCCACCTTAATTTTACATCAACATTATATAGAGAGATAAAGTAATTGAAAGTTAAAAAAAATTACAATTTAGTATGAGGAGATATGTAATACCATATGTAATACCTTAATTTTACTTCAACTTTATATAGAGAAATAAAGTAATTAAAAGTAAAAAAATTAAATTTTAATATGAGGGAGATATACAATTATGTCACTGCTTAATATGAAGTTTACAGATAACATGTAAAAATAATAATATTGATATTACATAATATGCAATTCATTCTATGTTTAGTAGACATGTAATATTTAAAACAAAAATATATTAATAACAAAAACATAATTTAGTTTGAGACATGAATTAAATATTTCCATATAAATATTAAATAACATAGTCTTATATCAACTTTATAGAGAGTGTTATCACTCAGAAATTTTTCTTGGCTGTAACGGATAACTTCCTAAGGTAACCTTTTCAAATTAATCTTACAAATTGATTGCTAGCCCCTCCAATCTAGAGAGGGCTCTCTTTGACAACCTAATCACTAAGCTTAGCAACTGGCTGTGTCTTCAAACAATGGCTAGGTATTCAATAGGGTTGTGTTGAAATAGGGTTTGGTTGGCATGAAACAATTAATCCATTGGGAAATGGGGTCAACAAATTAGGCTTTAAATTCAATTACCAAGATCTTGACTGTATGAATCAAGATGAACCAAGGCAATGTAGATGAAAAACTGTAGACATATCAAACATCATCTGAATGGTAGTAGAAGGAGATAACAATCCATTATAGTAGGGCATGAAACATGAATACTGCAAGCTTTAGAAGAAATTGTGTGGGTGTTTAAGCCATATGAACCAGAGTATTACACTAATGAATTCTGTCACATAATCTCATTTAAACATCAGAAGATAAGATATAAATTGGCATCACATGGAATGGGAAATTATCACAGAAGAGAACAAACTGAGTACACCATCAAAAGAATCTGTGTATCATTGATCATAGTATTCTAGTCATCTTGTCACTTGAAAAAAAAAACTAAATAATTTGATCACACACAACAAAAAGAACACTTTGTTTCAAAGTCCAACCTTTTTTCCTTCTTTCTCATATATTATATAGGAAAATTACATAAAGTTTCAAGATCCACAAAGTCTAGAAATATAACTGTCAAATTTTACAAAATCTCATAATATAATTTACAAAATGTAATTCAAATCCTATTATTCTAGTCATTCAAACCTATCTTGACATGTAAACATAAACCAAAGCATCTATGAAAATCTAGCACGAGTTTTTTGCTACTTTTTTGGAAAGGATGATGAGTCACCTAGCTAGAATATGGGATTTGGAACTGTTCATTGATTTTTTGGATTGTGCACCATCATGCTATGCATAGATCTTCCATGTAGCTATCCATGAGATACATTGAATCTGAAAACAATCTCCTCAAGTCATGCAACTGATTTTACATATGTATCCTTCTTTTTAGGCATCTTTTTCTTGTTGACTATGTGACCAAAATCAAAAGAACCTGATATACATGCCTACAATTTGCAAAAAACCTTGATGATATATGCATTTGGTCCTAGAGTATGCTAGTTCAAATTTCAAAAATATCTGGTTAAGTCTGATATGGTAATTTGGTCAAAATTAGGGTTTTTACAACAAAATTTACGTTCCCCTGTTTTATGGCTTCATATACTGCTTTGTCAAAAAAGGTAGACTTTATCATTCTTCCATGGCTTCTTCAACTTGAGAAAGGATGCTCAACTTTTCTTAACTGGCTTTTGACCTTGTAACCCTTTTTATACTCTCCTGAATGCTTTTTCTAATTGTTAGGGTTTCCCTTTCCTTTCCTTTTATAGACTCTAATTTTCTCTTTCTTGTAGATTTCCTCTTACCCTTTGAAGACTCTACATCCTCCTCATTAATTATTACTAATTCCTTGAGCTTAAGGTTGAATTTTGTTTTCAAGTTCAACCTCAACTTATTGGTTGGCCAAGTATGAGGTTTTCTAAGGTAGTAAGCCCTATCCTCTGTTTCTCTGCTAACATCCTTTACTTCCATCTGCTCTGCCTCTTCATATTTTTGTATATGTTTTTTCTGTCCTCTAGTTTTTCTTTTATAAACTCTAATTTCTTTTTCCCTAATAGGGTTTTTTGTAGGTTCTTGTACATGTATTTGATGACTAGATTTGAAGTTTGTTGCTAGAACTAGGGTTTCGACATAATAGTTTTAGCTCTAACCTTTCTCTGTTTTCTGGGTGCAGGGTTCATCAAATTTCTTCCTCTCAACTATTCTACTTGTTTATTAAATTCATGGATGTACAATATTTTAATTAAGCCATGATGGCATATATCATGAGGTAATAATTTACCTCTAGTTCTAGCCTTAGTAGTCATCTTAAGCAAGCTTTCATGCAGAAAATAAGGCAAGCTCATTCCACCAAATCCTGTTAGGTGATATAAAAACCTCATATGATATAAATAGACTTTGGAACACCCGCCTTCACATGCGAAAATAAAATTCACAATCCTTAAAGCACTAGAACACTCATGCTTTAACATATTCTGAGGGACTCCCACGCTCTAATTAGGGTTTTGACAACTTTCCTTCAAGAAGAAATTCAAATTTGCATTCAACACCATCTGTTTTTGAACCACTTTTCTCCTTCAGTAGGCAACACCGTGGCTTCTTCAATTGACTCCTCAGTGACTGCAAACTCCATATTCCTTATTCGTGCTTTGCTGCCATCGAAGGAATGAATGAAATCATGACACCAACTTAAGTTATGAGCATTAAACCGATGGAAAATTTGCACCCATTCTGCGTTTTTGAACAAAGGTAACAATTCATCGTAAACCTCAAGCTATAGGCCATTTGGTTCATACCGCTTTACATAGCCATATTTCCCCATTCTTCAATTGTTCTCAATTGCAAGTATCTGCTCTTAACTATGATTATCTTCAATCCCCTGGTCACACGTTGTACACACCTTTTAAAGCTTTCTTGTGCACTGCAATCTGGCCACCTGGAAACGCTGTAAACTACAATTTTTTACAAAAGACTGAAACTTTAGAGTTTGATTTTAAAACCATCTTCAAGGCTTGGAAACTGCCCCAAACATCATTAGGTATTAACCTAAGTTAAATCACTTCAAAAATAGCTTGGGTGCTTGAAATGTTTCACAAGGCGGTTAGAAAACATTCAACTTTACATTTCTTGTGGGCACTACGAAAATATTTTGTAGCGCTACCTATCTACATTTTTTTTTCCTGCGTAAAGGCTACTTCTATTAAAAAAGAGAAAATATATGTACAAAGAGGTCAAGACCTCAGAGGGGGCCTGAAGCCTGCCCTCAACTAGATATTCTGATACACATAAACCCCTTTGACAACCCTTCCGGGATTGAGAGACCTTGAAGCATATTTTATAAGTCCCTTACAGACAAAAGTGTAAACCAGAGCTGTGTTTAACACTACAGTACTATCGACGACTATGGCTTTGCTGATAAACATTCTGCCCTGATAGCCATATGCAAAATTAGACCAAAACAATGGCTTGCTGAGCCATGACCTGATACATTTCATAGGACTATAATGGCGCGCATCGATACAAAACCAAGAGCTGAAGCAAAACAGAGTTGGCATTATCCAGAGAAGCATAACAGAAAAAAGAAACAGACCAGAAGAGAGATTGCCATCAGTAGGCATTGTACCAAATTCATTAAACATGTTTCTGAGAGTCGAGAGCATCCCTTTCCACCTGGCTAGGAGAGCCTATCCATGTGACGACCGCGTTGTCTGCATCTCCCATGTCACCGCCACCTGGAGGAGTTTCCAAATTCAGAATGCTACTGGGAGGATGCTTCGGCTCACCTGAAAGCACATTGCGTTGTGTAGAGTCCACCAGAGGCTGAGGAGCTTCAGGCACATTACCTTCTTCCTGCATGTTGTCACCATTGAACACGACACCAGCCACCTCTCCCTGAAGAATGCTATCATCCTGACACTGAGATGTAGTGGTGTGGGCCGAGCTGCTAGGCTTATCCTCCTCCTCAGCAAGGATTACTGTAATACTGGCTGACAAAACGGGCTTATTGAGCCTACTATGGAATTTGAAGCGGGTTGTTTGGAAGGAGTTGTGCGGGAGGGGCCTGCCATGACCAGAAGGCGGAGAGGACGGGGAGGCAGAGGCTAGAGGGACAATGTTCTGGGGAGCAGATTGAGAAGCGCGGCCTCGATTGCCAGTGGTGCCTCCACGACGAGAAACTCCACGAGGTTAGCAGTGGGGAAGGTTCCAGGCAAAACCCCGGAAACAATAAACGCCGCAGTCCAAACTGAATTACATAAAACAGAAGCTACGAGGACTCAAAATGAGCCCATACTCACTGAAATTTTTAAGGAACAACATGCAATTTTGGCAGAAGCAGCTACCAAAACAGTGGATGTACTTTCTCATGACTTAGCCATTTAGACAGAGATGGTACCCTCCTACAACACTGCTACCCAGACAGAGGCTTGGGCCTCCCACAACAAAGAAACACAAACAATAGGCATCCATTCTCACAACAGGAGTACATAGATAAATACTCAAGCCAAAGATATCATAACAAGCAGCGACCCTAGTATAGTGAATCTTCGATAAGATTTAACCAAGGCTCGACATATCATAGAACGGCTTGAGCTGGAAATTGTCTCGCAACAAAAATACCAGGAATTACAGAAGCAACTTCGGGACATGAATACATCAGAAAGTGAGACCTTCGATAAATACCGAAAGGCAGAGGAAATAATTGAGAAAATGAAGCTCAGATTAGAGAAGGTCATGAGTCAAATGTATACTATTTTCTCACTGTACACTGATGTATTGGCATGCAGATCCCCTGCCAACAATTATGCCTTATTTTTTCTAGAAAGATACTTGCAGCTGAAAATCAAAGCCGTCAGGGCTGGAAAACCTATATAATTAAAAACAATTGAGGATTTCATAAACTGTTGCAAACATCATGGGGTAAAAGTTCAGAGATTGCTATGTGAATTTTATTTACATAATTTTGTATTAGAGGAAGAAACTAAAAAGAACCCCAGTCCTTTTGTGGGGGATGTGCAATTTCAAGATTTTATTTCATTCGCTGTTAATCAACTAAAATGGTTCAAGGCTCATAACACGTTCCAGAGGCAGGAAAATGGACTGGACCTTTGGGTCAGAGGTGAACCAAAACACCCGTTACAAATGCTGGCCAATCACAAAAGTTTGATGAAGAGGGAAGGAGTAATCAAAATTCTGGGGCCTATTCAGAAAGAAATTGTCCAAAAGGGAGTAGAATACTTCCTCTCCATTCAGGAAATCTCCTTGGTTGCAGCCAAGTTTAGATGGACAATTTCCAATAACAAACTATAGAATAGAGAGCCATTTAATTATACAAATTTTAAACTAGCTGCAGAACACTTTATCACTTATAGTAATCTCATCTTAAGAGAAGTTCCTTATTGGTATCCTGATGAAGGGTACAAGGGTATATATGAACTACCTGAAGGACAGACAGGGCACATCTTTGAGCTCGTGGTCAAGAATCATGGTTTCAGATCGCTTTACGACATTCCTTCTCCAGCTTATTCCTTGACTACTCTGCATACAAACTACATGGTTTTCATGAGGACATGAAAAAGGGTAAGTAGGGGAGTATGTTGGGTCATGGAAAAGGTATGCATTTACTATTAACTTATTATCCTTTTCCTTTATTCTTATCCTTTCTATATCTCAATGCGCTAATCTATTAAGGAATTACGGTAAGAAATACATAAATTATCTGCAGTTACGCTTTGGCTAATTATTACCTTCCTTTCTGCAGGAAAACAACAAAAGGGACAAATGCTGTTCCCTGTGAAGAAACAACAAACATCGACAGGCTAAGGAAGGAACGCGGCGGTTGCAGATACGTCCAAAAGAAAATCAACAAGATTAGCGCAAGAAAGGAAATAATGTCTGAAGATGGAAAACTGTTGCGAATCCCTCAGGATCGAGAGATCCTGAGGGATCACGTTTATCACTTATCTTTGTACCCTTTCCGATTATAAAAGAGATGTTTTTGTAAGAATAAAGGGAGAGGAATTTCTGTATTATTGTAATTGTAATTGTATTCATAGACTCTCACTATTGAGAATAACACGAATATATTGTAATGCTAATTCATTTTGATGATTAATATATAGGTAAAGTTGTTGTTCCCTCGCGTTTCCTGAAGTAACTTAGTAGTGTTTCGCTGACGGCTAAGGGCCCGACCACTAGTGGATTCAACTACTCTTCATGTGTCATACATTTCCAATTCGCACAAGTGTGATGGTTTGATAGTATTCTCGCTTTCTGTGATTTTATCGCTGCGCTGTTTATCATTTTCCAGTATTGATAGAATCTCTTTATTTTATATAGACTACAGGATTGCCATTGATTTAGTTTGCTTTCATTTTAGATTAAGTTTCTTAGATAAATATTCTGCTTGAAATAATCAACTGTAAAGAGTATTAACTATTGCTGTTGAAGCTCTCATATTGATATTCATTCGTTATTTAGATTAATTACTAAAGATTGGGTTTGATTTAGATTAAATCAGTTAAAGAGGGATGAGTTATCACTACTGTACTCTCAACTGATGTTGCTGTTACTTTGATGAAAGTAATATCTGATTTCAGGATTGAGTTTCCTTTAATTGTAATTGGAATTTACTAGATGCATCCATTTACTCTTGTATTTAAAAGATCTATACTGCAATTTAGAAACATTACTCTCTGAGTTCAATAGCAGCCACATACTGTGTACACTCTTGAAATAAGAAGATTTGCCCGGATTGATAATTAATGTGAGGATAATTAGGAGTTTGAAAAGGGCACCTTTTATCGACCAACAATGGTATCAGAGCTGAGGTGCTAAAGTCAAATGAATGGCAGCAAAAGAGACATACAAGGATTTGTCTTCAAGGATATCAAAGCAGGTTGAAAGGATTAAAGGAGAAAGTATACAACAAACAGGTCAACAATAGTCATGCAGTATCAACTTCAGCAATTACAGTGATGCACTCAACTCATGCTTAGTTTGATGGAGTATATCAATGATCCTCACTTCTTGATCACTGAAATTTCTCCATGTCATAAAAGATATATATATATATATATATCTATATATATATATATATATATATATATATATATATATATATATATATATATATATATATATATATATATATATATATTGCAGAAGTAATCCAAGGAATACCTCTCACAATCCATGATTACATCACTGTCTCAGTATAGTCATTACATCAAAGCAGTTTTGGTGATGAGACAATCCATCTATACAGTGCCACCCATAGTTTAGTTATGTTATTCATTGACAAGTTTAGGCTCTCAATACATTGCCTCTCTACACAACGCACATAGACATCACTGTGCAGTTCCATACCAATATACTTGTCACAGGCTCGAATTCTGTCTATGATTATGATCTCAATAGCACGGTGCTCGAATCATAACATAGTATCACTAACATGTCAACAATATGTTGAAGTCAAAGTAACTTAAAATGAATTGGGAAGGCAATGAAGCAGTCTCGGTGATGTCAAGACCATTGATGTCATGGTGCTTGAATTCTCCCATGGAAGTTGTGCTAAAAGGATACTAATGATGGTCATCTCAAGCAAAAGAAGCATCAAGGTGAAGATCTCCTCTTCACACACCAAGTAAGTATCTTTCAATTTTATAATTAGATTTGGTTAAATGATTTCATGATTGCAAGGGGATTTATGAATCCGTTAGATAATTGAAAGTCCTTGCATAGAATAAGGAGAATTGTCATAATCCTCATAGAAAAGAGAAATCATTGATATCTATGAAAAGGTCTATGAAGTTCAATTATTGTTTGAATCCATCAAGAGATTCATATGATATCACTCAAAAGTCCTCTCATACCTAAATAGTAGAAGAGGGGACATAAAGAGAGATATATGAAATGCTAGATATACTCTTGGAAATTAAAGTAGAGAAGGTCACTTAAACCTATACAATAGTAAAGGTATCAAAGAATGAAGGAATAAATTCATGAATATCTAGGAAAGATGATAAGAAGGTAGCCATCATTGATGAGTAAGGTAACAAATATCAATGAACAAAGAAGGTTACCTCACTCGAAAATTTGTTCTCTATGCTAGATATAGAAAAACAAGTTGCAGCCTATAGTATTAAAGGATAAAATAATTCAAGCTTGTGCAGAAAGGAAAGGCAAGGTTGGTTCTCAAGCAAAGAAAAAAATAAGTATAGTTAAGATTCAATGCTATAGAAAGATTTTGGAAGCTCATATCACTAAAAGATGGAGGAAGCTGAAGAAAAGGGCTAAGGAAAGAGGGAGTAATAAATATCTCCTATGGGTAAGATAGCATAAGCTCCTAAATCTTGTGTGATAAGATATGACAATGATAATAAGATGCATCATGGCATCATTAGAAATAAGAGCTCATAACATTTCCATAAGGATCATGAAGGACAAAAATCCATGGAAGATAACATGTAGGATATATAGCTATTGAGAACTTTAGTGTACATTGAAGGAAAGAAAGGAGTCATCTAAGGCTCATCATACATCAAGTAAAAAAGGAAACATCTTCCAGTTGGGGATATACAAGATCCTAAAAAAAATGATTCTCTGATAGAATCCTCATTATAGGGCTCACTAATCTAGAGAGGAAGCAAGTGTTTCAACAAGAACTCCAACTTATGGAATCCATGAGATGATGATATGACATGAAGCAAATCAAGGTATTGAGGATCTTTTCAATCGAGGAAGCTGCTGGAAGAAGCCTCGATGAATTGAAGGTAAAATAAGGTATATATGCTTGTGTTTAATATTATAATGTCATGTCATATGGTTGTAGGTAATATGGATCTTTGCGAGTGTGGAAAAAGTCTGCAAAAAATCGGGATTAAATCCTAAAATTGCGATTTTTTCAACAAAACGATTTAATCCTCTGATTTTTTGCGTACTTTTTCAGAAACAAAAAAATCCCGATTTATTCGTTATATGCCCGATTTTATCGGGAGTCGACCCAAAAAGTCTGCTGTCTTGAGAGTTGAGACTCAGACAAGACTCAAGATTCAGGAGTTGATTCACTATTTTGATATGTGATGTAGCACTAGACTTCATATACATATTATATATTAGCTTTCTTTACATGTTTATGTGGAAATGCATTTATTTGATGTTGTGGATACTCTAGATGTTAAAAAAAATTAAAAAAATGAATATTTTTGTGTTTTTTTTTAATTTTGCCGACTTTTTAAAAAAACTCTTGACTTTAACGAGTTTTTCAACTTTTGGACCCTTGCCGAATTAATCTCGACTTCGAATTTTTCCACATTGATCTTTGCTTCTATCTTAAGAAGCATGATTAAGAGAAAAATGATCTCTTCCTTTGAAAAGATGCAGGAAGGCATAAGTCACACTAGATAAAATCAACATAATATGTCCTCACATGAATTATGAGGTGATTGACTACAATAAATAAACTCTGGTTGAAAACTAGGAAATGTGTGAGGAAGGAAGAGATCATGAGATATGCAACCATGATGAAGGCAACCAACATCTAAAAGATCAAGAAGATTTGACTAGGGAATCTCCTAGAAAAATATGAAGACTCTGATGAAAATTTGAAAAGAATGAGAACCCTTGATAATGGATATCCTTAGGAGATGTGTCAACATGTATGCTAGATGCTGATACCTACATAAATATGTCATGATGAAGATCCATCTCGTAAGGTATGATTTGATGTAATATGATGTTTTGATTTCTTGAATAATATCTAGATAATGCAGGGCTAATCGAAGAAGACTTGTAAGTACAAGTGCAACCAACATTCATGCGATGAATGGAAACTCCTGAAAGAAGTATCGAGAGAAAATAAGTAGCCATATGAAGAAGGTTCCAGATATGTACAAAGAAGGCCACTTTCCATGAAGAAAGGAATGACATGACATAATAAGAAGGAAAGTGATCCATGATCTTGCCCCTGAGGCACAGACTGTCTCTGCCTGGTCCAAAATTCTCTCTTCTGTCTGATCCTTGACGAATCATGATCTTCCCCATGATGTGAAAAATGTAGGCATTATGTGGGAAGTTGTCTCCTCGTTCCGGGTAAACCCTTCTATTTTTCAAATTTATATAAAATCTCCAGAAGGGCTTTCCCTATCGATCAGGGTTAGTGTAGCAGACAATGTTCTTTTCATGAAACAAACCATAATGCAGAAAGCTGGATATCCACCAAACATGCAAAATTTAATTTATGGAGGCAGAGCCTTACAAGATTATAGGCCACTGTAGAATTATGATATTCAACCGGCATCCACCATTATCCTCAACTTGAGATTAAGGCGGGGGGGGAGGGGTAGGGACTATCAAACATCCCTCTATGGCTGGAAAGAGTTCTGGGAGTAATGCATTGAAATACTTAGAAGACAATAAGAACCAAATGAATGGAGGCCCCTCATTTAAAAATATTCTCCATGGGAAAAGAACATCGACAAAAAAAAAAAAAACAACAGGAAGGTTCAGCCTCTAGCCCATACATAGTCGAGCTAATGAACTCAACCCCAGAACTAAATATAAATGATATTAAAGCGGATGTGAGTTGCGCCTCTTTCGAAACACAAGCCATTATCTGTCGATTTAACTGTTTCTGGCCAAAACCAGAGGAACTTTTTCATTGGATTTTGAGCAACTGGTCCCTCAATTATGAAATACATATTTGATCAAAGGTTTTTTTTATTGTAAAACTCCCTTCTCCTGCTGCCAAAGACTGTATTCTGTAGGAGGGGCCATGGTTCTAGGGATTGACAGGTCTTTTCATCACCCCATGGTTCCCAGCTTTCGATGCAAACACCATGGTCATCTCCAGAATGCCGGTGTGGATTCGCCTGCACAATCTCCCTCTTCATTTCTGGAATGAACACATTCTCTCTGGTATCGGGAACAACATTGGGAAATATCTCAAAATGGATTCCCAAAGGTTGGATGAAAGGATCTATATGTTTGCCAGGATTTGTGTGAAAGTGGACCTCAACGAAGGTTTTCCGGACTGTATTTAGCTAATCCACAAGAAGATGAATTGGACTCAGAACCTAGACTATGAAAACATAACTTTCAAATGTAGAATCTGCAGACAAATAGGGCATCTTCAAAATATATGCCCGGAAGCCAAAAAAAACAACGCTAGAAGGAAGAAAAATGGGAAGCAACCAAAAGGATGGAACTTCTTTCCATCCCAATAGGAAATGGAGGAGGACGAAGCTAAGATGGATCTCCCATTTCCTGGGAACAACTAGACATCACAAGCACCAGAAAAATAGGACGATTTCACTCAGGTACCTAGGGAAACTCAGGACAACCAGGCACCAAAATCCTAGGGGGAACAAGAACCCATGGAATCACAACCAATAGTTATGTCAGAATCAATGGAACCAAGCGGGTACAAGCAGATACACTCATCAAACACTTCAGACTCAGATAAAGACATCCTCAGACCTAATGAGTCTCGGCTCGCTCTTGTCACTACCACTCAGCCGCAGGGGGGTTGGCACAAGGTTGAGAAGAAAAAAGGGAGGAAAACGTAGTTTTTCGCCCATTGTATATTAGTTTGTTTTTATTTTTGACGCTCATGCTTACCATCGGCCATCAACTTGGTGATGTTTGGTTACACACGAGTACAACATGTAATTTTATTTTTATATATTAATAAAATTACACTTTTTTCCTTGGAAAAAGAGAAGGAAAGTGATTAATGGTTGTTTCCCTACAAGGAAGAATCTCAACTAAATTTCATGACATCAAGGAGAGAACTTGATCAAGTAGCTAAAGGACCCAAAAAAGAAAAAGTTGCTGATATATAGAAGAATCGCTAGATAAGAGGGAGCTCTGACAAGTCCCTGATCAAGAGGGAGCTTGAATTACGATCACCCCTGATTACAAAGGAGTGACAATTGTGTTTTTCCATGTCACATGTCATGCACTAGACTAGGACTAACAACCGTAAGTCTAGATGAAGGTCATGAATGGAAATGTAGACACATCATTCTTGTCTTCCCCTAGGAAGAAATAATGGAGGGTTGGGTAATCATCTAGCATCTGATACTCTTTGAAGATGTGTAGGGCATCCAAGATAAGAGTAGGCAAGAGGACCGATATTCTTTGAGGGCTGGGAACCCAAGATAAGAATAGTCCTAGAAGGTCATATTCAGTGAACACCCGGGTGGGTATGTACCTTAATAGACAATGATGAAGGTGTCTATAAATCATTGGTCTTTCCAACAATATATCTCATGGTCTCGTAAAGAGATGGAGCTGTTAGTACATGCCTTACAATATGACAACACTGATTGATATCATGCTATACAGATTGGATTACCAATCTGATTCTTGTTATGAAAAATTATTCAGATTGAGAATAACTAAGTACCATTGTAAATACCTCCCTATTTAAGAGGGAGTGTTGAAGAAAAGGGTAACTATGTTCGTTATTTGTCAATGTAATTTTGATCTTTGTACTTGTCAAGAAAATAATTATTATTTTTATAATTAATATGCATTCCATAGGTCTAGGAAAGTCAAAGAGTCAAGAATATATCGAAGAGATCTACTTGATCCTCTCTGTCACATCGGCTTGGAAATTGAATTAAAAGACTGTCAAGTCAACTCATAAAATATGACACACCAGGTCAGTGGTCATGTCGGCTTATTTATGGAACCTAAATACTATATATAAGCGTGGAAAGTATCCACATTACAGGCATAAAAACATTGCATATGTCTCTGAAGTTTTGGTGGTGACTACAGTAGGTAATCACAGTCTCAAAGATCTTGCATACCTCTCAAAAATTGTGGTCAAGTTCAATATTACAAGAATCTCGAATGAAGGAATATTACAGTGTCTAGATTGGAGTAAGATACCATGACTTTCGGATGGGTATGACATAGGATACACTCTCTCACAGTCTCGGCATAACTGTGATCTTGGTGCAAGAAGAATATAGTTTTAATCTCAACGAAGACATGATTAAGAGAGACTTAGTCACATTCTTGACATAACCATTATGATAAGAACTTCAATGATCCTACAGTAATGTTCTCTGTCTTGACATACATTCTAAGTAAAAAATATACTCTCATGGGAGTAATCATGTAAACATTGTCACGATCTCGATGAAGAAAAGGCCATTATAAATATCTAGTTGACATGGTTATGATCTCAATAAAAGTGCAAAAATCGTCTAGATGAAGGTGCAAAAATGGTACTTCTGTAATGATGACCTCAGTGAAGCAACAACGATGAAGATTATTTCAATAGTGACAAAGAAGAGGATTGGTGTCTTGGTCTTGGAGTGGCATAGATAGTCAAGGGTCATGGTTTTGGTGTTCATCAATTGGAATCTCTATAAGAAGAATTATGTGTGGGTTTTCCTCTCCAAGAGGGAGAGGTTTTGGCCCTGGCAGAATGCCAAAATCTTGTGTTCTTGTCTTTGGTTTTAATATCTATTTGATGAAACAAGAAACACACACTCAAATAATGTCAAAGAGAAGATTGTGCTAATAAGAAAACTAAAAAGGTCTCACAAATATCTATCAAGTCAAGAAGAATCTCATTAACTACATGTGCCCTAGATTCTTCAACATGGTATCAGAGCTAAGGTGCTGAAGTCAAATGAAGGGAAACAAAAGAGACATACAAGGATTTGTCTTCAAGGATATCAAAGCAGGTTGAAAGGATTAAAGGAGAAAGTATACAACAAGAAGGTCAACAACAATCATGGAGTATCAACTTCAGTAATTACAGTCATGCACTCAACTCATGCTCAGTTTGATGGAGTATATCAGTGATCCTCACTTCTTGATCATTGAACTTTCTCCATGCCATAAAATATAGTCTCAAGTGTGTGTATATATATATATATATTGTAGAATTAATCCAAGGAATACCTCTGATAATCCATGATTACATCACTGTCTCAATATAGTCATTATATCAAAGTTGTTTCAGTGATGAGACATTCCATCTATAAAATGCCACCCACAATTTAGTTATGTTATTCATTGACAAGTTTGGGCTCTCAATACATTGCCTCTCTACACAACGTACATGGACATCTCTGTGTAGTGCCATACCAATATACTTGTCACAGTCTCGAATTCTGTCTATGATTATGATGTCAATAGCATGGTGCTCGGATTGGAACATAATATCACTAACATGTCAACAATATGTTGAAATCAAAAGTACTTCAAAATGAATTGGGAAGGTCATGAAGCAGTCTCTGTGATGTCAAGACCACTGATGTCATGGTGCTAGAAGGCCTCCAAGAAAGTCTTGTTGAAAGGATACTAATGATGGGTAGCTCAAGAAAAAGAAGCATTAAGGTGAACATCTCCTCTTCACACACCAAGTAAGTATCTTTCAATTTTATAATCAGATTTGGTTAAATGATTTCATGATTGCAAGCGGATTTATAAATCAGTTAGATAATCGAAAGTCCTTGCATAGAATAAGGATAACTGTCATAATCCTCATAGAAAAGAGAAATCATTGATATCTATGAAAAGATCTATGAAGGTCAAGCATTGTTTGAATCTCAATAGATTCATAGGATTCATATGATATCACTGAAAAGTCCTCTCATACCTAAATAGTAGAAGAGGAGACATAAAGAGAGAAATATGAAATGCTAGATATACTCTCAGAAATTAAAGTAAAGAAGGTCAATTAAACCTATACAATAGTAAAGGTATCAAAGAATGAAGGAATAATTTCATGAAGATCTAGGAAAGATGATAAGAAGGTAGTCATCATTGATGAGAAATGCAACAAATATCAATGAAAAAAGAAGGTTACCTCACCCGACAATTAGTGGTCTATATGTTAGAGAAAAACAAGTTGCAGTCTATAGTATTAAAGGATAAAAGAATTCAAGCTTGTGCAGAAAGGAAAGGCAAGGTTGGTCCTCAAGCAAAGCCAAAAATAAGTATAGTTAAGATTCAATGCTATAGAAATATTTTGGAAGCTCATATCACTGAAAGATGGAGAAAGCTGAAGAAAAGGGCCAAGGAAAGAGGGAGTAACAAATCTTTCCTATGGTTAAGATAGTATCCCTCACAAAAGGGTCCTATCATAATGTTGGGTGTGGAGCCTGATTATCTTCTTTATTCAAAGGTATCACCGCATTGGATCCCATTTCGTAATGTGGCGCCAACACCGCCCATCTATGTACATCGTCGGGGGGGTCTAGGGGGGGTGACAACCTTGTAAAATGTTGTAATTTTGTAGTCAATCTGGGCTGTTCATTAGGCAGAGATTTGAGGTAGAATTTATGTTTAATTTACGGTTTTTTTTCCCTAGAAGGAAACCCTTCACTATATATGAGGGAATTGTATTGCGCCTATGTAGATCTGTATTTTGAGCGAGAAAGAGAGAGGAGATTGTGTGAGAGCGAAGAGGAAATTACAACGGATATGTTGTAGGTTGTATCTCTTCATTTTGTTGGATAATATAAAATGAAGGACTGGCTGTTTCTCCGTGGACGTAGCCCAAATTGGGTGAACCACATATATCTGTGTCTCTCTTGTTTTATGTGTTTTTTATGTTTATACTTCTGCAATATTTTATGTGTTCCATTTCTCTGTAATATATAATTTTCTAACAACTGGTCGAGAAAGAGAGAGGAGATTGTGTGAGAGTGAAGAGAGAATTACAATGGATCTGTTGTAGGTTGTATCTCTTCATTTTGCTGGATAATATAAAAGGAAGGACTGGCTATTTCTTCATGGACGTAGCCCAAATTGGGTGAACCACGTATACCTATGTCTCTCTTGTTTTATGTGTTTTTTGTGTTTATACTTATGCAATATTTTATGTGTTCCATTGCTTTGTAATATATAATTTTCTAACAACTGGTATCAGAGCTGAAGGTCTATTTGACTGATCAACTCACAGGAGAGAAGGGTTCCTGGTTCGAGTGGGAGCAATGGAGGATGATGATAGGTTTAGGGTCAAAAAATTTGATGGCAAAAAATACCAACGATGGAAGATGTATGGAATATTATATGTATCAGAAATATCTGTACCTACCATTAAGCAAAAAGACAAAGAAGTCGATGAGTATGACAAACACATAATGGGATATTCTCGACAGAAAGGCACTTGGAACAATACGGCTGTGCATAGCGACGTTGGTAGCCTTTAATATTTCAAAGGAAACGTCAACAAAGGGTTTAATGTAGACATTGGAAAAACTATATGAAAAACCCTCGGCCTCAAATAAGGTATTTCTTATGAAGAATTTATTTAATATGAAGATGTCAGAAAGTGGATTTGTTGCTGATCATTTAAATGAATTTAATACAGTTACAAGCATTTAGGTTCTGTAGGGGTAACTTTTGATGATGAAGTCAGGGCTCTGTTAATTCTATGCTCATTGCCAGAAAGTTGGAATTGTTTAGTTATGGCCATTAGTAACTCTATCTCTGGATCTAGTACTTTAAATTTTGATGATGTTGTCGGTGCAATCCTTCGCGAGGAAATGTGATGGAAAAGCTCTGGTGAGACATCAGGTAATGCTTTGACTGCAGAGACTAAGGGAAGAAAAATGGAAAGAGGAAAGAGCCTAGGATATCACAGTAAGTTAAGGAAAGGCATATCCAAGTCCAGATCAGGGATAGTGTGTTGGAAATGTGAGAAGAAAGGACACTTGAAGAAATACTGCAAGTCTCGGAAGGGGAAAATAGGAGACACACAACAAGAAAACAATCATGAAGCGAATGTGACAAGTGATATGTTGCAAGATGCTTTGATTCTTTCATTAGAACATATTATTGATGCCTCAGTGGTATATTCAGGGGCCTCATTCCATGCCACACTTGATAGGAAACATTTTCATGATTATGTTCAATGAGATTTTGGGTAGGTTCGATTGGGTGATGATAAACCTTGTAAAATCATTGGAATGGGTACAGTTTCCATAAAAAAACAGAATGAAAATCAATGGCTATTGAAGGAGGTAAGGCATGTTCCATATCTGAAGAAAAATCTAATTTCAACAGGGAAGTTGGGAGGTGAAGGCTCCGTGACTACTTCTACAGATAAAACTTAGAAGGTCACTAAAGGAGCCTTGTTAATAGAAAAAGGATAAAAGGTTGGTACATTGTATTTATGCAATGGTATATCTAATTCTGTTAATGCTTTAGCCTCTGCAGGATCAAATACAACATTGTGGCATCATAGGCTTAGGCACATGAGTGAGAAGGGGATGCATATTCTTCACTCAAGAAATTTGTTACCAGGCTTGAAGCATGTTGATTTGGAATTCTGTGAGAATTGTGTTTATGGAAAACCAAAGAGAGTCAAATTCCTTAGAGTTGGGAAAGAAAAGAAGAGCAAAAAATTAGATCTTGTGCATACAGATGTATGGGGACTTGCTCAGGTATCATCTCTGTGATGCAGGAAAGTGTTCCATCTGCGGACAGAGGCAAACCCTCTAGCCCTAGAGTGGGTCTAGTCACAAACAAGGACAAATCAACAATAAATTTCCTTAAACAGTCAAATTTGGAGGCCTACCTCAACCGGTGGTCGATGGAGTTCCGTTGCGCTGCTCCAGCTTCCGCTTCCTTCTCCTCAACGAGTGATCAACCTGAAACAATGCAAAGGAAATACAACAAAGCACATAACCGGAAAACACAAATGATTTATTTACTCACAAAGTCAAGAAGTCATGAGCTATCAAGTAAATTACATACAAGACATAGGAAAACATCATTGATTGTATTAATAATGAAATAAGAGTAAGCTTACAACCAAAGTCTTGACGTCACAAGCCTTCTCAGAGGGATCTAGCCAGCATGTTCCTCAAGCATTCACTCTATGAAGATGGGTCTCCCAACATACAAATCTCTCTCACTCATAAGTTTTACACAAAGCTAAGGGCACTTCACAACCTTCCACACTTGTCACACTCACACCAGCTATCTACAAACACTAGCAGCACTTGCTCAATCCAAGAATTTTCCAACTATAAAAAAAACTACCAATGCATAGCAATGGTGAGAGTTTAAATAGGAGAAGGAGTCTCCATGAAAGGTGGAAGAGTGAGCTTATCCCCAAGGAAGGTAGCACAATTGACGGAACTGCCATGCCAGAGAAGGAAGGGCGACACAAAATATGCCAACAACCAGGTCTGGAGTCATCCAGAAGGCTGACTGTTGGAACAAATTTGCCGAATCTGGATCATCACAAGTACATAACTAAGATTTAGCGCTGACATCGCTAGTGAGTAGTGTAGCCAGTCAAATCATCGCTAAAGATAATAAGTAACCTCGCATTGGAGCATGAAATCGGACCATCACGGGAATCAGATGTACTTCCGCACTGGCAGTGCGAATGGACTGTTTATGAGCGCCCTTCAGCGCGTATATTAAGTCCATAGTCGCGATGAGGCATATAACTTAGGAAAAGTGGGTCCATTGGCAACATAAGAGAGCATTTGTTCAGTATGAGCATGATTGAATTGGACACATGACACAGTGGATGGACTGGGGTGAAGGCAGTGACAAATTACTGTGTAACAGATGCCCCATAAAGTATGAAGCCCGAGAGAGTGGGAGGGGTGAAATGCTTTACGAAACTGACTGAGCTGGAACACTATCTGGAAGAACCTGCATGCAAGTACAACTGATATCTCTGATAGTGACATACATGTAGTCTAGGCATGGGTGCAGCCATCCAAAAGACGTCCGAACTAGGTCTGTGGTATGGACGCAACCACCTAGCTGATAAGACCATGATAATAAGAAAGGTATGGTCGCAACCATCCATGAAGACTCAGGTATGGTCGTAGCCATCCATTAATGAGTCATATAATCACGAACCAATCCACATAGCCCGAACATGTGTAATCTGAGTTCGGGGTCTTGAACCCAACTGATCATAGTACAGATTCTAGCATGCAAATAGGTGTACTGAAGCCGAGCATGATAGAAAGTCGCTTGATTACTGGTTAATGATGAAAACCGTTAACAAGCGCGAGAGAAACCACCAATAATGCCAATGGTTCTCAAGGTACTGTCTAGCACAATCCACAAAGTGTGAAGAAGGAGCTGAAGTCGAACACTCGTGGAATCACCTAATCGATGACCAATAATGAAAGCCGACCGTCAGGTGCGAAGAACTTGCCATTAAGGCATGCAAGCTCTAAGGTACCAAAGGGGATCTCTAGATCAGACTCCTGGATAATGAGCTGATGTTGACAAGAGACGATCTATCCCAGGAGGGCCATAGTGTTTCCCTCATCAATGACATGAGATAAGGAACACGCGGTAGATGGCAAAACATAGTATCAGAGGAGGTAAAATGTAGAAGGATTATACTCTTGAACATGTCGGTGACACGACTCTAGAGGGTGGCAGCATTTAGGTACCAAGGGATCAGAGGCTTGATGGAGACGGCGTGAATCAGATGGAATGAGGCTAAATGACAACCCAAACCTGCGAAAGGCCAAGTGACGATGTATGGATGTCCTAACCCGAAAAGAAGCAGAAGTGTCGATGTTCAAGAGTGAATAGCTGCCAATGATGATTTCCAAATTTTCCCCCACCATTGCTGGTGAGTACCCCAATTATTTTTGAAAACAAGCTTGAAGGGGATAACATATGCTTTTAATATAAGCTCGACCTTCGGTCGAATCCAACCTAGTAATAGTTTAATGAGCCCTAGGGAGGAGAAGCTTGAGTCTCGTCATGGTGACGAGTCCAATGTCGTCAGGGTTTAACGAGTTCGACATAGGTAAAACTCGGAGTCTTTTTCATGTTTAGAGAGTTCGAAAAAGACACGGAAAATAAAACTCTAGGGGGGGTCCTTTTTCATAGATTTGTGTCTCTCGAGCTCAAAAAAGTATAAAATGATACTCGAAAGAACCGCTTGATCATTACGATCAAGGAGTAATTTTCATGATTAGTGATCTTGACCCGAAAAAGTAGAAAAGTGATCGAAATCACGTTGTTTCGTAACTAGTAACGAGCTTGAAACGACAAAAGTTCAGCAATCTTTTTCATTTTTATACGGTCAGAAAGGAGCTTAAAGCGGACCGCATTTTTTTTTCCATTTAACGAGTTAAAAGGGAAAACTCGACAATCTTTTCATCTTTAAACGGTCGGAAAAGAGCTGAAATCAGACCTCCATTTTTATTTTCTTTAACGAGTCAAAAAGGAAAAAATACTCGGAAATCTTTTCATCTTTTATGAGTTAGAAAAGAGCTTAAAGGTGACTCGTCCTAGAGGAACGAGTGGTATAAAGGGTAGCAACCGGTTCCAGAAAAGAAGGAACTGCTCAAAACATGTACTGGTCAAGAGGCTGGCTAATGAAACTACTCATCGCTATAGTTCCTCAAGAGAGGAAAAACAACCAAGTGAAAGCATATGATCAGCCAAAGAGATGGTGGCGATGGAATGAAACAACCAAGGCTCATCTAGCAAAATATAGCGGATAAACGACAATCACGAGATGTAAATCAGGTATGGGTTCATTTTTACACAAGCTTGAACCATGGAGAATTCTGCTTTGATTTGGTTTCATATTTACACAAGCTTGAAAAACTATGCTTGTTATAAGTTCACATGCCCCCAGCATAACAACGCAAATCGAGGTACATGCCCCCCAAGCTTCATTGCATTCAACGAGGTGGATGGAATGAAGGTTCACTTTCGAGATCGTGGAAAGACTCGACTTGGATTTTACGAGATCTTAATCAAAGACTTGATTTGGAAAAGGGAGTTGTTTCATTTTTCTTTTTAAATGAGGTTGACACAATAAAAGAACTATCCTCATAACCCTTGTTTCATTTTTTAATGAGGTTGACATAAGATTAAGAACTTTCCTCAAGACTGCTTGTTTCATTTTTTAACGAGGTTGACACAAGATCAAAACTATCCTCGGGACACCTTGTTTAATTTTTTAACGAGGTTGACACAGGAACAAACTATCCTCATGACACCTTGTTTCATTTTTTAACGAGGTTATCATAAGATCAAAACTATCCTCGGGACACCTTGTTTCATTTTTTAATGAGGTTGACACAGGAACAAACTATGACACCTTGTTTCATTTTTTAACGAGGTTGACACAAGATCAAAACTATCCTCGGCCACCTTGTTTCATTTTGTAACGAGGTCGACACAAGATCAGAACTATCCTTGGGACTCCTTTTCATGGGCCATACGAGAACATGGCTCCCAAGAGGTCTTCGCGGGATGGAAGAAACGCACTCTGGGAGGAATACATGTCATGATGCACCAACGACATATCGGGTTCCAATGCCCCCAGTACATGATGTACGAGACCATCTGCATGATCATCAACAGAGGTGGAGACGGAATGGGTAGCCACATAATTGACCTGTGGCAAGGTAGGCACTGGTTGCGAGCAAGAACCGATAGGGCACGATGGCTGTGTAGGAGGCATCAGGGGACTAAAGAACAATAATTGATCTATGGTCACCATTCTTCCATCGTGTGGAAAACAAGCCACACGGAAAAGTGAAGAGACGAGGGCCCCCATGGCATAAACATAGTCATGGCCAAGGAGAAGACTTAAATTCGCACCTTGGACAACCACGACGTCTATATAGATGGTTTTGCTGCAGGTTGACAGGTTCCTCCATCGAATGCCAACAGATTTTGTGTGACCGGCACAAGCTATGGGGAACCCAAAGCTTACCAAGTAGTGGAAGGCATAAGACTGACAGATGCACCCTCATCCAGGACAACGCGAGGTACTTCCTTATCGTAGGCGTGTACTGTAATTTGGAAAGGCACATAGGATGGAAGGCAGAAAGCAGTCAAGTGACTCCAGTCGAAGGAAATGACCAAACTACTTGGTGGGGGAATCGTATGATTGTCCCCCTGCTCTACAGGAACCGAAGAAGGACTCTCTGGATTAGCTGGGATAGGAGAGTCGTATGCGGATTCTGGAGAATCTGATGAGATGAGGAGAACATGAGCACCATGCTCTTCTGAAACAGAGTGATCAACAGGTGGTGAACCCAAGTTGACACTCTCCCCGACTAATGGTTGGTCTGGAACAGGCTTAGCACAGCCAGGCTTGGAAGGAGGAGGACAGACAAGAGAAGAATCTAAGTCAATCTCTTTGCCGACGGGGAGAGGGCCTGAATAGAGCCTCTGATAACCAATGGGAAGTTGGAGTGAAAAAGCTGTAAGACTTTCCAAAACTGCGGAAGCTTTATCCATGAGCGGACAAAGGTGAAGGGGATGGTTGCCTTCACATAGCCTATAGGGGAATCGAATCTTCCCTTTCTTCTTACCGTTGCCAGTTGATAGGGTAACATTGTCATGAGCTTCAGAGGATGACGAGGGATGAGCTAGATCATGAGACCATACTTCTATGATCCTAGGGATGCCAGGACAATCACGAAGAAGATGGTCACCCTTGCACAATTTACAAGGAAACTTAACCTTCTGCGAAGGAGCAGAAGGTGTTCCGACCTGAGACGTACTCGGAGCAGTAGCTGCACAGGTGGCCTCGCGTTTATCAGACTTCTTCTTCTTCTTCTTCTTAGTCTCCTAGTTACTAGATGTGAAATTTTCACCAGGCGAAGGAGGAGAGGAGGAGGAAGAAACGGGGAAAGAAGGCGTAGGCTCAACCTTGCAATCATCATGTCATGGTTCGGATGAAGGAGATGGTGGAACAGGATTCATGACACTCGGGGCCACCGAGGGTGAAAACAACCAAACGGGTAAACCGATGGTTAACCCAGGCAAAGACAATGTTGCCATATACGGAGAACCGACATTTCTGAATGAAGGAAACGGACCAGGATTTCCATCTGGGGGAAAACCTTGGCTGGTAGTCTCGGGGAATGTTGCCATCGAGAACGAGCCTGAGAAACACTCTTATCACAACTAAGAACTGAACTGTTACCAGGAATATTTCGTGGGCAGTAAATTTTTATGACACAGGAACAAAACTTGACCTTTTCATGTTTCAAGAGTCGAGAAAAGGAAAAAAAGATGACTCTATCTCTTTCGAGGTTTAATGAGCCTGAAAGGACAAGTGCTTAGATGGACCTTTTCTTTTAGGGAGTCCGAAAAGGAACGAAAGTGACTACTTTGGAGAAACTAGGCAAAAGGTTTACCAAACAATCCGTAAAACTGCATATACACCTTAGTAGTCATATGAAAACCAAGGACTTTCCGTACGATAGTCAATCTTCCCGAATGCTGTGTTCAGTGCATTACGGTTTGTAAGGCGACAGACATGGCTTCCTAGGGATAAAGGATGATAACCTAGTGGGGTCTCCCAACATATACTCGATGGTACATGGGAGCACAATTCCGTACTAGACCACTATTGAGTCACAGAAGGAGGAATCACCTAACCTTGAGAGGAAACAAAAGTGACTAGGTTTAACGACGCCGAAGCACGTCTCTAGCCTAGACCTCTAAATAGTGTGCGTTATGTTCCAATGCGTTGTTATATTTATTCAGTTCATTTTAGAGTTGATCTTGAATTATGTTTCAATTTCCAGGCCTTACCGTATGTATATCAAAAACCTAGGATGTAGCTAGAATGAGTAAAGCATATTTTATTTCGATGAACACCTACTTACGGAAAGGTAGAGAGTTCATTCCCAAACCAAGACAAGCGAATGCAAACACTAAGAAACACAATGCATCAATACACTAATCTCAAGATGCATCGATACTTACTAATGAAAGATTTAAAATTCGCTTTCCAATTTCTCAAACATGAAAATTCGTAATGCAAATGTACTTTCGCTTTCGTATATCTAAGAATGCAATCCTTTTTTTTTTTTTTTTGAATTTAGAAAGACAAACAAGCGAGTGTGAACTGATCGATCCAAACAATTGTGATCTATGCTTGGTAGCGAAGAAATCGAATCAACATAAAAAATTCGTTCAATAATCGACACTAAAAATCAACCAGCAAGAAAACAAGCAGTGAAAAAGCCTCAAGCAAATCAATAAGAGGGTTTTGGATGAACCTTGAACAGACAAGTAACCCAAGCAAATGGTTTCTCGATGAAACTTCTAAAGGGCTAGGTCACATGGTCCAAAAAACACAAGACTCACTCAATGAAATCAAAGAGACATTACCCTAACCAAAAGCAATTAAAACAAGCTAATGAGAGACAAGAAACAATAGGGGATAAGCAAGATTGATGAATTCAGGAGGTAAAAAGCTGTAAAAACAACTTTACATGAATCATCGCAAGTGTTACACTGAAAACTAGAGCTGTCATCGCTAAATGAGATACCATCGCCAGTGATGGACAAACAACTAGAGCTGTCATCGCAAGTGTTACACTGACAACTCGAGATGATCGCGGAAATACACCTATTTTCCGCGATGATGCGATTTCGAGAGTTGTCGCGGGAATTAAACTAGAAACCCGGGATCATTGCAGGTGCAAAGCTACAAAGTGGCGATGACGTCGCGACTGTTAGGATTTTTTCTGCGATGATGTTCAAAACAGTGACAAACGAGCCAAAAACTCCCAAACAAAAACCAGCCAATCTAACAGACAATAGAGGGACTTCCCAGATCGATCTAGGTGACCCAAAAGACTGATAATCAATCCCCAATCTTCAAAAGAGACCAAATCCAAATCAAAACAAGAGCAAACAAGAGAAGAACATAGGCCAAATTCCCTAGTGGAGTCGCCAATTTGTGATGCAGGAAAGTGTTCCCTCTACGGACAGAGGCAACCCCTCTAGCCCTAGAGTGGGTCTAGTCACAAACAAGGACAGATCAACAATAGCTTTCCTTAAACAGTCAAAGTTGGAGGCCTACCTCAACTGGTGGTCGATGGAGTTCCGTTGCGCTGCTCCAGCTTCCGCTTCCTTCTCCTCAACGAGTGATCAACCTGAAACAATGCAAAGGAAATACAACAAAGCACATAACTGGAAAACAACAATGATTTATTTACTCACAAAGTCAAGAAGTCATGAGCTATCAAGTAAATTACATACAAGACATAGGAAAACATCATTGATTGTATTAATAATGAAATAAGAATAAGCTTACAACCAAAGTCTTGACGTCACAAGCCTTCTCAGAGGTTCCAGCCAGCATGTTCCTCAAGCATTCACTCTATGAAGATGGGTATCCCAAAATACAAATCTCTCTCACTCATAAGTTTTAAACAAAGCTAAGGGCACTTCACAACCTTCCACAAGCTATCAACAATCCCACACTTGTCACACTCACACTAGCTATCTACAAACACTAACAACACTTTCTCAATCCAGGAATTTTCCAACTATAAAAAAAACTACCAATGCATAGCAATGGTGAGAGTTTAAATAGGAAGAGTCTCCATGAAAGGTGGAAGAGTGAGCTTATCCCCAAGGAGAGTAGCACAATTGACGGAACTTCCATGCCAAAGAAGGAAGGGTGACACAAACTATGCCAACAACCAGATCTGGAGTCATCCAGAAGGCCGACTGTTGGAACAAATTTGCCCAATCTAGATCATCGCGAGTACATAACTAAGATTTAGTGCTGACATCGCTAGTGAGCAGTGTAGCCAGTCAGATCATCGCTAAAGATAATAAGTAACCTCGTGCTGGAGCATGAAATCAGACCATCATGGGAATCAAATGTACTTCCGCACTGGCAGCGTGGCTGGACTGTTTATGAGCGCCCTTCAGCGCGTATATTAAGTCCATAGTCGCGATGAGGCAGATAACTTAGGAAAAGTGGGTCAATTGGCAGCATAAGAGAGCATTTTTCAGTATGAGCATGTTTGACTTGGACACATGACACAGTGGATGGACTGGGGTGAAGACAGTGACAAATTACTGTGTAACAATCTCTCTTTGTCTCTCGTTATTATGTTACTTTTATTGATGATGCAACCAGAAAAACCTGGATTTATTGTATTCAAAATAAATCTGATGTATTTGATACTTTCAAGAAATGGAAAGCTTTGGTTGAAAATGAGATAGGAAAAAGGTTGAAGTGTCCCAGATCAGACAATGGAGGTGAATATTGCAGCAAAGAGTTTGATAGGTGTTAGCTACCTATACCAATAGGTTTCATATTTCATGATTGGCAAAGAAAGTTCCAAATATGCTCTGCTTTGGTGATGAAAAGATCCCATATTTCCAAGAGAAAACAATGTGTGTATATAGCTTAATGTTGACTCAGTTTTGATGGATGGTCCAACAGCTTAATCTGGATCATGCCATGTTTTAATTTTCTCTTGTAGAATAGAGAAAGAAGTCTGTCCAAACTGTTTAATCTTGGCAGACCAGTAGCTTAGGTAGAGAAAGTAAGGTTCCCAACTGCTTAATCTGGGACCTTGGAAGCAATAAGGGTAGTTCTAGATAGAAAATCAAAAGAAAAAGCCAAGAGAAAAGAAAAGGCAAATAAGGGTCTGCAAGTCTAAGTGCACCCTCCATGAAGAAACAAAAAATGCTAGGCAAGTAGATGGGTAGGCAGATGGGGTTGCAGAAATGTCATTTCTTTCAAATGAATCTTGCTGGTCTAACACAAAGCAAACATCAGTGCATAGAGAAGCTCCTCTTCTCCATCATGTTGCAGCAAAGCAAAGGAGCATGACTAACTCCCTTTCCTCCCCTTTCACATTCATTACTAACATCCCTTCATCAGTTGTGTTCATGAAAGAATTTAAGGTTTTATGTTGGTTCTTATTCCTTTAAAAGCCACATTTCTTGTCTAAAATTCTTTTCATTTTGATCTACTCCCTAAGCTAAGTTGTTTTTATATAAACTTAGTGATATCACTCCTCATTCACCTCTTCCATTCATATTAACCCCTAACTTCTTATTATCTAAATCCCCTATGTTACCCTTTCCCTATTATTATAAACACTATGGTGTACAAACCCCAAGCATTCTATAAATATCCCTTCCCCCTTGGCATTATAGCCATATGTTCACAATCAGGGATTAAATTGACATCCGGTCAGTTTAAGAACCCAAACCCAACCCCTCTTTCCCCTTCAGAAGTTATCTAAACCATTAACCCCTTCATTTGCAAAAGAACCTTGTAAAAAATCCCATTTTCACCCCTAACCCGCTTTATTTGCAAAAACACATGAAAAACCCACTTTTTCATTTTACCCAAAGTTTGGGCACTATGCGCGTTTTTATAAAAATACATTGGAAACCATATAAATTTGCCAAACTCCAAAGGTTCCCGCCAGGCGCATCTTCCAAAAAATATATTATTTTAAACCCCGCCCACGTCCGTATCAACCTGGCACCTTAACGATCCGTCGACCGTCGGATCTGGCCCTTTTCATCCGACGGCTCTCATGCATTTTGGACCGGGCCCGACGTCCATAAGTTACCTTCCGAAATCTGTCGGAGGGTGACGTCAGGCCTCTGCCACGCGTCACCCCCAAATCGTATCGGAGCGCCCTCTGACAATCCCGCTTCCGTATATAAGGCGGTGCGATATTATACCGCTTACCGTTTCCGGTTTCTGTGAACCCGCCTTTCCAACGTCACTACCACGTCATTACCGCGTCACTGCTACATCACCGCCGCGTCAGCGCCCCCATCCGCCACTGCTCTGACCTGCCCGCCACCTCACCATCCCCGTGGACCACTCTCAAGCCGCCACGTCACTCGTTGACGTCATGCTGACGTCATCCGACCTTGACCCCACCTGATGATGTCATGCTGACGTCATCCAAAAAAAGCGCCAAATAACCCAAAAATCCATATCTTGGCCGAAAAATCGTGTTTTTCATTACTTTTGCAAAAAACGACTGTGGCACCTCTGCATGTATTTTACGATCAAACAAGAGTCAACCTGCTGAATTCGACCCGAGGACCGTTGGTGCGCCAATTCCACCCGCATTTGTGACTATTGCCGACAGTTTACCAGGTATTTATCCCAGTCATTCCCTCTGCGCCTGGTTTTATCCTGCATTCTCCAACAATAGCTTAAAGAGTAAGAAAACACTGTGTTTACCGCTAAATCCCCTGTGGCTAGCCTCCATTTTCAGTTGTAAAGTCGAAATTCACCTGTAGAGCCTTGTTTACCCGAGTTTTCACAAAACATACAGTTAGTTCGCGCATTCGTGAACTGAGAACCCAAGCTGCACCAATTCACCGTAAAGAGAGTTTTTAAGGCCAAGCATTTGCCCTATCAGTGCTCTGTGCAGTATTTCAATTGCTACCATTGCCATTTTATCCTCTGTTCCTCAGTAAATCACCTCTCTTTCCAAGAAATACTCCTTTGTGTTGCTTTGCATAGTAACACCAGTGCATACAAACAGAATCCTAAAGTAACCATGGATGCACCAGTAGCTCCTGTAGCCTTGAATATTGCTCCACTAAATGCCCCTCAGAGAGAATTGAAATGGCAACCATTAGCAAACCTGGATTATCAAATATCAGAAGAAATGCTAATGCACAACAAGTACCACATCCACTTGTTAAACAAATTGAAGATTAAACACGAGGCTAGAACAGATGTATTGGGCATTTGGGATTCTTTCCTCCCTATCTTCAAGCTCCCTCAGGTCAACCAGTTTCCTGACCTAATCCACCTATGTGCTGACTGCTACGACGCCACTCAGAGGGCTATGATTGACCCTTCAGGCTCAGTTGTTTTCTATGTCACCCCTGAAGCCATCAGAGAGATGCTGCACTTCAAAACTGAGAAGAAATTAGTTCCTTTATCACTGATTGATCTGAAAAAGCAAGGAGCTAAATTGACAGATGCTCAGGTCACCAAACTAAATCAATTGTACATTGACTCTGACACCGTGAAGTACCCTCCCATTTCTCATGTTTACCTCAACCAATTGGGCAGGGACCTTGTAGACATGATCAGTCCCATTCTGGGCTATAATTCAATTGAGTTTGTTGATGAAACTGTGCTGGTGATGATGCTCATGTTTTCCCCTGGCAAATCTTCAATCTGCTATGACTATGCCACCTACATATCTGACAAAATACATGAGCAATTAATGAACTTGGCAAGAGAAAGGGTGCTCAGATACACCTCCTACATCTACCACTTAATTTTGTATTATCAACATGAGAAATTTCACTTTCCTGTGAAGAGAGTGGATGCACAAGGCAATCCAAGGTCAGTAGTTTATTGGTCCTCTGCCTTCCACTACAGATCTTGTTCTCCATACACTTATTGTGAGTTTATAGACCTCTTCATCCATCTAGTCACGTCCCTGCTTCTGAGCTCTCCTCCTCCAAGGCTAACTGATGAGATGCAGAGAGTCCTTCAATTGTCTAAGGTATACAGCATTGGGGATTGGTACTTTTACCAAAACCACACCGTCATCAGAATATATGGATGTGAGTTGCCCCCATACAGATTACCCAAATATGTGCCCATGAGATTGTTTGCCCTTGAATACTTCAGGCAATTTGGGAATGCTGATGTACTACACTTTTCAGGCAAAGGCAAGAAAGCACAGCTCAAAGTCAGAAACCAACTAGGCCACTTCATTTACAACAAAAGGGAGGAAGGTTGGCAAGAAGCAGACAGAATGCTAGAATCCCTTGGCCTACAGACCAGTTTTCTTTGGAAACCATACGACCCCAATCATTTCATAAGCCTAAGAAGGATCAAATATAGGCTGGCCAATTATTGCCACTTAAGCTTGCCTCACATAGAAAAATATGCAAATCAAATAAAGTGGAGGAGAGGAACCTTAGAGGAGGCTGCCACACAAGAAGAATTAAATCAAAGAGCAGTTAAAAATCTCCAAAAGATGGCTGACTTAGAGCTTTGTGCACGGGTATTTGCTCTTCCAGGCACTCAAGTGGGAGCAGCTGCCTCATCCTCCACAGCACATCAGCAAGCAACCAAAGCTACTGATCAAACCTCTAGCAAAGGCAAAGAGAAAGAGATGGAGCTAGAGAAGCCACCTCATGAACAGGTACAGCAGCAGGAAGTGCAGCAACAACCACAGGTACAACAGCAACAAGGGGGGCAGCAAGAAAAGGAACAACCAATGCAACAAGAGAAAACATCACAAGCCCCAATATCCACAGGGCAGCAAGCATAGGACACTCTGCCTCCTAGGCAGGAGACAACAGTGGAGGCCTCAGTCCTCCAAACCCCACAAAAAGAAGACATAAGTAGAAAGAGGGACAGAGAGACTCCCCTCACAACATCAACAACTCAAGGGGAGAAAAGACACAAGATGAATCCCCTTTCAGAGGAAGAAATGCCTATAGGGCAATCTTTGGGCATGGGCCCACCAAGTATGGAAGCCTCAGCAAGTTCCTTCCAGCAGGAACAAGAAAGGACAGTGGGAGGAGAAGTCAGCTCCTCAAGCCAGCAAGGAGGAGGTGAACTGGGCATCAAGCAACAATTCATTGACATAAAGAAGAGGAATGAGCCCATAAGAATACAACTATATAATCATCTGTTGAAAATGGCTCCCACTAACCAACAAAGACTAATGTCTGCATATGATGTCCAGGAGGGCAAAATGATCATGAGCCATTTTACGCCAGCAGTGTTGCAGCCGCAGTCAGCTGCAGATTACATAAGGACCAACCTTGAGGTCCTTGCCAGGGACATCCACCCAATGGATCAAATCGAATTACATAAGCAAACGGGTGAGATGGTGTATGCCTCCTTGGCATATAAGACATTGGTGAACTACACGCTAGAAAATAGCCTAGACAACACAACTGCCCAACTTGAGTTGGAAAGGGCATCCTCTCAAGCAAAAGACAACCGAATCAAAGCACTGGAGGACATCATAATAGAACTTGGGCATGATCCCAAGGACATCAAGGCTGTACAAGCACTGCTGAAATTAAGGGATGAAGATATGGCAGCGTTGAGGAAAATGATCAAAATCCCAGCAACTCTTCATCCTCAAACAGAAGAGGTTGCCCAGCTGAGACATGACCAAGATGCAGTAGCTATGCTAGTGTCATTATACAAACAGCTGATCCAGACACAGGAGAAATTGGGAGAATCAGAGGCTGCACAGGCTGCACTGCAGGCAGCATTACAACAAAAAGAAGGAGGACAAACATCTCAGCCTCCTCCAGAGATAATTAACCTTGAGGAACCTCCTCAAAATACTGCTCCTCCCTCTGAAACGACAGAACAAACAACGCCTTCCACATCAGCACCAGCGCCAACAACAGAGCAGGCTCCAAGCCTGGACATGCAGAAACTGAGAAATGAAATCCAAGCCCTGGAAGCCCAAATGGCAGAATTAAATGAGGCCAGGGAAAATTTGGTCAAGTTGAATGAAAGATATGATAAATCAAAACAAAGTGTTGCTGAGAAAGGAAGAGAGATAAAGGCTCTCAAAGAGAAGATAAAGGAGCTGGAGAAGGAGCTCACACTTGATAAAGTAGTGGCTGAACTCAAGACAGTCCTATGGGCCAACATTGGCCAATCCATAACTGATCAATGGCAATACATTGAGACCATTCATGAGCAAATAGAGCTCATAGGGAAAGCACATAGAGAAATCCAAAGAGCAAGGGCATCTCTAGGCAATATGCCTGAGGTTGCCAATAGAATGATTAATGTGCTTAATAACAGAACAAGTGCTCAGCTGGCGACAATGGGAATTACAATCAGAACCGAGACCATCCAGCTGATAAAGAGGGTCCTGACATTAAAAAGCCTAGTACAAACATTGGAAAGAAGAAGCCAGGACATGCAGAAAGAGGTTAATAAGTTTATGGACAAATTTGCAGCATTACAAAATAGAGGTCTTCCTGGCTTACTGAACAGCGCAGGGAGGTTACTTTCACATGAGCATTATGCCAAAAGGGTCAATACATTTGCTACTAATAAGATCACTGAAAGGCCCAGTACCTCAGAATAAACGGGACCAGCAACAGGACAAAGTCTCTACAACAGGGTAGAGAACTTATTCTTTATAATGAATGAGATCAAACATTTGTTTGAAGTGCCTCCAAATTTCTACAAATACACAGAGGCAGATGAGACCTTAGAGGCAATTCTGAGACATCAATTGCCCACACAGGAATGGTGGACTAAGACCATACAGATGATATTATAGACAAGAAGCCATTCACCAAGTTTTTCATCAAAAAATGTAAGTTATCATGCACAGGAAAATTTGATAAATTCAGCATGTATGGAGAAGAATGGGTTGAGCCAACTCAGCAAAACTATTCGGCCACCAAAGCAGCACTGACAGTCACAAATGACAAGGCCGAGAAAGCTACAGCACGACAACCATAAAGACACATTATCCAGCATTAAAAAAGAACGTTCAAACCGACTCAGTGGCCTCCAAAGGTCAAAAAGTCTTCTGATAGAATTAAAGAACATTTATTTTGTACTCAAAGCTGTAATAACTTTCTTATCTACTGTTCTGTAATAGTTGGTGAACGTATTTATTTCCAGATGACTCAACGCTTCAGATATTTTGTATGACCGATTGTATATATTCCCCCTCGCATAAGCTTGCAGGGGTTGTTGTTGATGTCTCTTCTAGAGTTCTTATGCTGTAAACTTTCAGAGAATTAATACAAAGCTGATGGAATTTCCAAAGCTCTGCATTATTTGAGGCATTGTGGTGTTTAGCTGAATGTTACAGGATTCCTGCGTATTTCATGGCTCAATAAGTTTTCTTAAAACTCTTCGTTATGTGTTTTTATTATCTTTTCATAGCTCATTCATGTTCTGTGTTTCACAGTTAATGGCAAGGAAAAAGAATGGTTCCAGGATTTAATCATAGATTACCCTGAACTCAATCTATGCTATTATAAATGTTTTCTTCACTTATAGTAATAAAGGTGTAATTCTTAATTGCTGCACCTCCACACTATTTCTTTCACAATGATTATTGTTTCAGGAATTCAAGACCGCTCCTATGCAGTATATCTCTTTCTCACACTCCTAGCTTAGTGGAAAATTCTTAATTGCTTTTCACTGGTTAAACACACTTCACCATCACAATTTCAAGTTTGTTTCATGAAGTATTTAAATGGCCCTGTAGTTTCAGCAACTCAGCTCAATATTTCAAACAACCTGTAGCCACAGACTCCATAGCCCAATGGATTAGAACTATCTGAAGATTTCCACCTTAGGTACAGAAAGATATCCCTCAACCAAAACATAAAACCAAAACTCTGAACTCATAACTAGCCTAAAATCTTCACAAAACAGAGACAAAACTTAAAGAGAGAGCCCTCTCTGATTACAGTTTGGCTAGAAGCTGTCATCCAAAGATAGGTTAGTGGTTACCCCGGCCGTATTCCCTTGGGAGTCAAAGGGAACAACCTGGGTGTTAACATAATTGGCGACTCCACTGGGGACTTCCTCAGGATTTTCTAATTTCTGTATATTTCTTAAAGCTGCTTCAGTCAATTTTTATGCTAGCTTTAAGATATACACAGTCACTCCAAAATCTTGTCTGGCCCTTGTAGACACAAGAATATTCCAAAAAGCATAATCAAAAACAAGTTCAGAAGCTGGCTCCCAAGAAGAATCCGCGATATACAAGGTCAAATCCTGACCCCAATCCACCAACTGTTTTTGAAAATCCTAACACAATCCCTAAGATCATTAGGAAGCAACAAGGACAGGAAACTCTTGCTGATTTAAGTCCTGAGACAGCTTATCCAAATCCTGTTCCAACTCCAATCAAGGTTCTATTTCGATCTACCCTTGATTCCCCCAGTTCACCATCCACATCTAAAAGCCCTCCTTTCACACCTCCATCCACTGCACATATTCCCTTGACCAACACTCTAGTTTCTACCGTTCCCACTACCCCTGTTGTACCAGTCATTCATGTTATCCCAGTTATCCCTGTCAACCCTATAAATCCTGCAAATATGGCTAATAGATATGCACCCCTGCAGTTGCCTGCTAATGCTGCAGCTCTACCTCAGGACTACCAATCCAAGATCTCATATTTTGACTCCACTGGCCCTTTCACAACAATTCAGCATGCCAAGAGGATGCAAGACCATTTTGAGAACTATGAAATAGATGATGATAGTGTGAGAATGAGAATCTTTGTTCAGAGCCTGACAGGGGATGTAAGAACTTGGTTTAGATCACTGGCTGTAAATACCATCACAACTCCTGATGAGCTTTATCAAGCCTTTACTAACAGATGGGAGAAAAAGAAAGATCCCCTGCACATACTTGGTGAATATGATACAATCAAACAAGGTCCGCAAGAGACCGTTTTGGAGTATTGTGCAAGATTCAACAACGTATATAACGCAATACCACAGAATTTAAGACCTCCTCCTGATTTAGCCTTGTACAAATTTCCTGATGGTTTTGACCCTGATATGGCATATCAATTGAAGGAAAGAGCCCCTGAAACCCTTGAAGATGCCCAAAAGGTTGCTGTCACAGTAGTGGCTAACCTGATTACCAAAAGAAACAGGGCAAGATTGGAAAAGAGAACCACCTTCAAAGAAGAACCCTCAGCCTTTGATAAAAAACTGGATGCAATACTCACTGGTATGAAGAGATTGGTGGATAAAGTAGAATCAGTTGAGAGAAAGTCATCATGGGAAGCACCACAAAATAACCCTATCAGGAATCCCAATTTTAGGAGAAATCAAAACCCAAACATTGGCAAGGTCGTTTCTGATCCAGACATAAGACCTCCTTTCCAGGAAAACTATACTGAGACATCCACTCCGAATGAGCAAACAGATGACACCCACATTAACCTGATGGGCCTGAATGATGAGCAGCAAGTTTTTCTGAGTCAAGAAGATCATAAGGATGATGACATTCAGCAATTCCAAACCAGGTCAGGTGAGTCATTTGAATTTAAACAAAGATATGACACAGCTGTTTATGAAGTTCATAAGCAATACAAGCTAAGAAGCAGAACTATAAATGTGACACAACCTGACAAGACAAAGGACACTCCACAACCTAAGAAAGCTATTGTCACAGAACCAAGTGACAAAACTGGTCCAATTATAGATGAGGTAACAGTTGAGGAAATAACTGAAACATCCCCCTCAAAACAACAACCAGTAGATACAACACCCTTCCAACACAACCCAAGTAATACTCCTCAAGAGATGAGTAAGAAGGACAAGCCTCAAGATGAAGAAAAGAATCAAGAAGAAGACTTAGCGAACAAGGAAAAGGATGTCACCCACAACACCAAGATCCCATCTGAAAGACCCTTTGACTTAGAAGCTGAAATTGGCAAATTGAAGGTAGCTATTCCTCTTTCAGAACTAGCCAAGCATGACATTTATAGACAACAAATCAAGAAGTCCCTTCAACTTACTCGTAATAAAGATAATGTCAATGTGTTGGATGACACCCCAGAATTGCTTTTCGGTCCAGAGGTTGATGGAAAGACAGCAGTTACAGGGATCTTACCTTTCTATGTCAGCCTGCATGTTCATGATAAGATACTACACAATGCAATGTTTGACTCAGGTGCCTCTCACAACTTGATGCCTAAATCAGTCATGGAAAGATTGAATCTAGATATTACAAGACCATATAAGGACCTATTCTCATTTGACTCCAGCCAAGTGAAGTGTTTAGGTCTCATAAAAGATCTCTGTGTCTCACTCGTCCAATATCCCAATAAGACAATCCTGATGGATGTTGCAGTTGCTGATATCCCACCCAAATATGGGATGTTGTTATCAAGATCATGGGGGGCTAAACTCCAAGGTTCCCTACAATTAGACATGTCGTATGCAACCATCTCAGTCTTTGGTCAACCCAAGAGGTTATATAGAGAGTCACTTATGAAATACATGGTCAGCAGTGAAGAAAAACCTCAAAACTTTCCCATATATGCTGTCCATTCTGATATAGATTCATATATTCTCTTCAATGATAATTCAGGTCTTACAAATGGTGATGAAACCAAGACACTCAAACAAGATCAGGACATTAATGAACAAGCTGCTGCTCTAGAAATAAAGCTGATCCAATCAAGTGATGAGACTGTCCTAAAAGACAAACTAAATGAAAAACTAGAACTTCAACTCACAATCCCAGATCACAGAGAAGTTATTAAGTCTCCCCTAGAGCAAGAGATCCTATGGTTCCTTGAATTTGATGGGTCAGTCAACAAATTAGGGGTAGGAGCTGGAGTTTGGATACATAATGAACTAAATAGTCATGCACAAGGTCGAGCCTATAGACTAAATTTCAGATGCACTAATAACATGGCAGAATATGAAGCTCTTTTACTAGGCCTCAAACTAGTAAAATCCTTACAAGCCACAAAGGTTTCAATCACGGGAGATTCAGACTTAGTTATCCAACAAGTAAAGGGAAATTTTGTCACTAATGACAAAAGGTTGAGATCTTATAGGTCTGCTACCGCTGAAATACTAAACTCCTTCACCGAATTCCAAATTACCAAAATCTCTAGAGATCATAATCTTCATGCTCATAGTTTGGCCACATTTGCAAGTACCTGCAAACTACCCTTTGAACCTAGCCATTGCTTTACAGCTGAGGTAAAACACAGACCTTCTGTCCCAAACAATGTCAAGGACTGGCAAGTATTTGAAGATGATACACAAATAAATAATTTCTTGACCTTACAACAGGAGTTTGCAGGACTAAATATTGATACTGAGTGAGCAAGTCAATCACAAATACTTGAAGGAGCAAGTCAATCACAAATCCTTGAAGGAGCAAGTCAATCACAAATACTTGAGGGAGCAAGTCAATCACAAATACCTGATCAACAGAACCACAAGCCAATATCACCCAAAACAGCTAACCAAAGGCTACATCCAACAATTTTCAACAAAGACAACATACAAGAAATTCAACAAATCAGTTGTGAAGAAATAGCTGGTGCTGAAGCTGAAGTGATACAATTGAAAGACAATTTTCTTCCAACAGGCCTAACTCCATTAGAGGATATTTTTGACTCAAATGATGTCCCTAGAAAACCAAAAATGCAGCCCCTTAATTCTGCCATTGAAGAATGCAACATCGGAACCATTGAGAAACCCAAGATAATAAAATTGTCTGCATCCTTACCTCCTGATCAGAAGCCCAAATACATTGATCTCTTCAAAGAGTTCCAAGATGTCTTTGCATGGAGTTATGAGGACTTAAAATCCTATGACACCTCTGTTATCCAACACACCATCCCTCTCAAGCCAAATCAAAAGCCATTCAAGCAAAAATTGAGAAGGATAAACCCCATGCTCCTCCCTTCAATTGAAAAAGAGGTACAAAAAATGTTTAAAGCTGGTATCATAGCACCAATTAGGTTTTCTGATTGGATCTCAAATTTGGTGCCCACAAGAAAGAAAACTAATGAGATAAGACTCTGTGTTGATCTTAGAAACCTAAACCAAGTGTCCCTCAAAGACAACTATCCCTTACCTAAGATGGATCACATTCTCCAAAGAGTGGTAGGAGCTTCAAGGATCTCATTACTTGATGGATTCTCAGGCTTTAACCAAATCCTAGTGCACCCTGATGGTCAAGACAAAACTGCATTTACAACCCCCTGGGGAACTTTCAAATATGTAAAAATGCCTTTTGGGTTAAAAAATGCAGGGGCAACAATTCAAAGAGCAATGGATATTGCTTTTGCCAAGGAGATCCATGACTTCCTTGTTATTTATTTAGATGACCTCACACCTTTCTCAAAATCAGACCAAGAACACTTGAAGCATTTGAGGCAGATCTTCTTAACATGTAGGAAATATGGAATTTCCTTGAATCCCAAGAAATCTTTATTTGGTTTGGAAGAAGGTAAGCTGTTAGGTCATATCATTTCAAAATATGGCATTAGAATTGACCCAGACAGAATACAAGCTATCTTGCAAATGCCCCACCCAAGAAATATCAAAGAATTACAAGCATTCTTGGGGAAGATCAACTTCCTAAGGAGATTTATCCCAAATCTGGAAGAATTGAGCAGATTACTCAATAACATGCTTAAAAAGGATTCTAAAGTAAAATGGACAGTAGAAGCAAATCAAGCTTTTGAAGGAATAAAAATGGCCCTTACCCAAACTCCAGTCTTAACAAATCCACAATTTGACAAAGAGTTTATCATTTTCTCTTTTGCCTCCCAACATACCATTGCTGCTGTTTTATTACAGAAAGATGACCAAGGAAATGAGAAACCCATTGCTTTCTTTAGTAGAGCTCTCAGAGATGCACCCCTGAAATATCAAGTCATGGAAAAGCAAGCATATGCTTTGGTCAAAGCTATCAAAGACTTTAGGATTTATATCTTGTACTCCCATGTTATAGCTTATGTACCAAGTCCTATTGTTAAAGACATACTTACCCAAGAGAACTTAGAGGGCAGAAGAGGAAAATGGATTGCTAACATTTTAGAATTTGACATTGAAATAAAACCTACAAAATTGATAAAAGGGCAAGATTTTGCCAAGTTAATGTCTGAAACAAACTTCCAAGCCTTAGACATAAACCAGCTGGACAATGAACCGGAGCTGGCGACTCCAAAGATCAATGTAGCCTTTGAACAATCCCCTTGGTATTCTGATATATGTTATGTATTGCAAAACTTGTGTGCTCCACCAGGATTGTCCAGAACTAAGTATAGGTTCCTAAAAATGAAAGCTTCAAGATTTTGTGTCATGGAAGGCAATTTATTTTGGAAAAACCATGAGGGTATACTGCTAAACTGCTTGATTGAGAATGAGACTAACAATGTTATGAAAGAATTTCATGCAGGTGATTGTGGTGGACACCTCTATTGGAAGTCCACTGTGGACAAAATACTGAGGGCTGGTTACTATTGGCCCACCGTGTTCTCTGATGTCAAAAAATTTACCACTTCATGTCATAAATGTCAAGTATTTGAGGGAAAGAGAAAGTTACTGCCACTTCCTTTAAGACCTATTGCAACAGAGAGACCTTTTCAACAATGGGGCTTGGATTTCATTGGGGAAATTCATCCCTCATCTTCAGGCCAACATAGATGGATTCTAACAGCTACAGACTACTTTACTAAGTGGATTGAAGCTGTTCCATGCAGACAAGCAAATGATTCCACTATCATTCAGTTCCTTGAGACCAATATCCTTGCTAGATTTGGTTGTCCTGATAAAATAATAACAGACAATGCTGCTGCTTTCAGATCTAAGAAGATGGTGAACTTCTGCCACAAATTTCACATTACCTTGGGCCATTCTACTACATACTATCCCCAAGGAAATGGCCTTGCTGAATCATCAAATAAAAGCCTTGTAAACATCATAAAGAAGGTGTTGGAAGAAAATAAGAAGAATTGGCATAAGAAGCTTGTGAATGCTTTATGGGCAGATAGACTAACAACCAAGAGATCAATTGGGGTCAGCCCATATGAGTTAGTCTATGGATTGGAAGCCAAATTTCCTTCATCACTGGGGGTTCCTGTTATGAAACTACTCCAAGAAAGTCAAGCTGAGCCCAATGACATGCAAAGAAGGATCAATCAAATAATATGTTTGCAGCAAACTAGAGACCAAGTTTTCAGCAAAGTTCAAGTTTTACAAGAAAAATTAAAGAAAGCTTTTGATAGAAAGACTAAGGCAGAAGATTTCAACATTGGAGACAAAGTCCTCAAGTGGGATTCAAGAAGGGAAGATAAGGGAAAACATGGAAAATTTGATTCCCTTTGGAGAGGACCATTTGCTGTTCAAGCAGTACAAGGAAACAATACATATTTCCTTAAAAGTCTTGATGAAGCTGATTTGGACGAAGGTCCTGTGAATGGCAGGATGTTGAAGCACTATTTTGACTACTATCCATAAGTGCAGCCTGAGTTTCCCTTGTACATATTCAGGTGTATATATTACTTTCTGTTAAACATGTAAAAATGCAGTTTCTCAAGTTTTATAAGTTATCAGCAAAAGGCAAATAAGTTCAGAGATTCACCAAGATGGGAAGAGCACAATTTTGGCATTTCAAAGAAGAATACTCGAAGTTTTGATACAAGAAGTGAAGGGCCAAGGCGTTCTGACCTGCTGTTCTTGGTATTTCAAATGGAAAAACCATCCCCATGTGGAGCCACTGTTAGCTACCTATACCAATAGGTTTCATATTTCATGATTGGCAAAGAAAGTTCCAAATATGCTCTGCTTTGGTGATGCAAAGATCCCATATTTCCAAGAGAAAACAATGTGTGTATATAGCTTAATGTTGACTTAGTTTTGATGGATGGTCCAACAACTTAATCTGGATCATGCCATGTTTTAATTTTCTGTTGTAGAATAGAGAAAGAAGTCTGTCCAAACTGTTTAATCTTGGCAGACCAGTAGCTTAGGTAGAGAAAGTAAGGTTCCCAACTACTTAATCTGGGACCTTGGAAGCAATAAGGGTAGTTCTAGATAGAAAATCAAAAGAAAAAGCCAAGAGAAAAGAAAAGGCAAATAAGGGTCTGCAAGTCTAAGCGCACCCTCCATGAAGAAACAAAAAATGCTAGGCAAGTAGATGGGTAGGCAGATGGGGTTGCAGAAATGTCATTTCTTTCAAATGAATCTTGCTGGTCTAACACAAAGCAAACATCAGTGCATAGAGAAGCTCCTCTTCTCCATCATGTTGCAGCAAAGCAAAGGAGCATGACTAACTCCCTTTCCTCCCCTTTCAAATTCATTACTAACATCCCTTCACCAGTTGTGTTCATGAAAGAATTTAAGGTTTTATGTTGGTTCTTATTCCTTTAAAAGCCACATTTCTTGTCTAAAATTCTTTTCATTTTGATCTACTCCCTAAGCTAAGTTGTTTTTATATAAACTTAGTGATATCACTCCTCATTCACCTCTTCCATTCATATTAACCCCTAACTTCTTATTATCTAAACCCCCTATGTTACCCTTTCCCTATTATTATAAACACTATGGTGTATAAACCCCAAGCATTCTATAAATATCCCTTCCCCCTTGGCATTATAGCCATATGTTCACAATTAGGGATTAAATTGACATCCGGTCAGTTTAAGAACCCAAACCCAACCCCTCTTTCCCCTTCAGAAGTTATCTAAACCATTAACCCCTTCATTTGCAAAAGAACCTTGTAAAAAATCCCATTTTCACCCCTAACCCGCTTTATTTGCAAAAACACATGAAAAACCCACTTTTTCATTTTACCCAAAGTTTGGGCACTATGTGCGTTTTTATAAAAATACATTGGAAACCATATAAATTTGCCAAACTACAAAGGTTCCCGCCGGGCGCATCTTCCAAAAAAAAATATTATTTTAAACCCCGCCCACGTCCGTATCAACCTGGCACCTTAACGATCCGTCGACTGTCGGATCTGGCCCTTTTCATCCGACGACTCTCATGCATTTCGGACCGGGCCCGACGTCCGTAAGTTACCTTCCGAAATCTGTCGGAGGGTGACGTCAGGCCTCTGCCACGCGTCACCCCCAAATCGTATCGGAGCGCCCTCTGACAATCCCGCTTACGTATATAAGGCGGTGCAATATTATACCGCTTACCGTTTCCGGTTTCTGTGAACCCTCCTTGCTAACGTCACTACCACGTCATTACCGCGTCACTGCTACATCACCGCCGCGTCAGCGCCCCCGTCCGCCACTGCTCTGACATGCCCGCCACCTCACCATCCCCGTGGACCACTCTCAAGCCGCCACGTCACTCGATGACGTCATGTTGACGTCATCCGACCTTGAACCCACCTGATGACGTCATGCTGACGTCATCCAAAAAAAGCGCCAAATAACCCAAAAATCCATATTTTGGCCGAAAAATCGTGTTTTTCATTACTTTTGCAAAAAACGACTCTGGCACCTCTGCATGTATTTTATGACCAAACAAGCGTCAACCTGCTGAATTCGACCCGAGGACCGTTGGTGCGGCAATTCCACCTGCATTTGTGACTATTGCCAACAATTTACCAGGTATTTATCCCAGTCATTCCCTCTGCGCCTGGTTTTATCCTGCATTCTCCAACAATAGCTTAAAGAGTAAGAAAACACTGTGTTTACCGCTAAATCCCCTGTGGCTAGCCTCCACTTTCAGTTGTAAAGTCGAAATTCACCTGCAGAGCCTTGTTTACCCGAGTTTTCACAAAACATACAGTTAGTTGCGCATTCGTGAACTGAGAACCCAAGCTGCACCAATTCACCGTAAAGAGAGTTTTTAAGGCTAAGCATTTGCCCTATCAGTGCTTTGTGCAGTATTTCAATTGTTGCCATTGCCATTTTATCCTCTGTTCCTCAGTAAATCACCTCTCTTTCCAAGAAATACTCCTTTGTGTTGCTTTGCATAGTAACACCAGTGCATACAAACAGAATCCTAAAGTAACCATGGATGCACCAGTAGCTCCTGTAGCCTTGAATATTGCTCCATTAAATGCCCCTCAGAGAGAATTGGAATGGAAACCATTAACAGACCTGGATTATCAAATATCAGAAGAAATGATAATGCACAGCAAGTACCACATCCACTTGTTAAACGAATTGAAGATTAAACACGAGGCTGGAACAGATGTATTGGGTATTTGGGATTCTTTCCTCCCTATCTTCAAGCTCCCTCAGGTCAACCAGTTTCCTGACCTAATCCACCTATGTGCTGACTGCTACGACGCCACTCAGAGGGCTGTGATTGACCCTTCAGGCTCAGTTGTTTTCTATGTCACCCCTGAAGCCATCAGAGAGATGCTGCACTTCAAAACTGAGAAGAAATTAGTTCCTTTATCACTGATTGATCTGATAAAGCAAGGAGCTAAATTGACAGATGCTTAGGTCACCAAACTAAATCAATTGTACATTGACTCTGACACCGTGAATTACCCTCCCATTTCTCATGTTTACCTCAACCAATTGGGCAGGGACCTTGTAGACATGATCAGTCCCATTCTGGGCTATAATTCAATTGAGTTTGTTGATGAAACTGTGCTGGTGATGATGCTCATGTTTTCCCTTGGCAAATCTCCAATCTGCTATGACTATGCCACCTACGTATCTGACAAAATACATGAGCAATTAATGAACTTGGCAAGAGAAAGGGTGTTCAGATACACCTCCTACATCTACCACTTAATTTTGTATTATCAACATGAGAAATTTCACTTTGTTGTGAAGAGAGTGGATGCACAAGGCAATCCAAGGTCAGTAGTTTATTGGTCCTCTGCCTTCCACTACAGATCTTGTTCTCCATACACTTATTATGAGTTTATAGACCTCTTCATCCATCCAGCCATGTCCCTGCTTCTGAGCTCTCCTCCTCCAAGGCTAACTGATGAGATGCAGAGAGTCCTTCAATTGTCTAAGGTATACAACATTGGGGATTGGTACTTTTACCAAAAGCACACCATCATCAGAATATATGGATGTGAGTTGCCCCCATACAGATTACCCAAATATATGCCCATGAGATTGTTTGCCCTTGAATACTTCAGGCAATTTGGGAATGCTGATGTACTACAATTTTCAGGCAAAGGCAGGAAAGCACAGCTCAAAGTCAGAAACCAACTAGGCCACTTCATTTACAACAAAAGGGAGGAAGGTTGGCAAGAAGCAGACAGAATGCTAGAATCCCTTGGCCTACAGACCAGTTTTCTTTGGAAACCATACGACCCCAATCATTTCATAAGCCTAAGAAGGGTCAAATATAAGCTGGCCAATTATGGCCACTTAAGCTTGCCTCACATAGGAAAATATGCAAATCAAATAAAGTGGAGGAGAGGAACCTTAGAGGAGGCTGCCACACAAGAAGAATTAAATCAAAGAGCAGTTAAAAATCTCCAAAAGATGGCTGACTTAGAGCTTTGTGCACAGGTATTTTCTCTTCCAGGCACTCAAGTGGGAGCAGCTGCCTCATCCTCCACATCACATCAGCAAGCAGCCAAAGCTACTGATCAAACCTCTAGCAAAGGAAAAGAGAAAGAGATGGAGTGAGAGCAGCCACCTCATGAACAGGTACAGAAGCAGGAAGTGCAGCAACAGCCACGGGTACAACAGCAACAAGGGGGGCAGCAAGAAAAGGAACAGCCAGTGCAACAAGAGAAAACATCACAAGCCCCAATATCCACAGGGCAGCAAGCACAGGACACTCTGCCTCCTAGGCAGGAGACAACAGTGGAGGCCTTAGTCCTCCAAACCCCACAAAAAGAAGACATAAGTAGAAAGAGGGACAGAGAGACTCCCCTCACAACATCAACAACTCAAGGGGAGAAAAGACACGGGATGAATCCCCTTTCAGAGGAAGAAATGCCTATAGGGAAATCTTTGGGCATGGGCCCACCAAGTATGGAAGCCTTAGCAAGTTCCTTCCAACAAGAACAAGAAAGGACAGTGGGAGGAGAAGTCAGCTCCTCAAGCCAGCAATGAGGAGGTGAACTGGGCATCAAGCAACAATTCATTGACATAAAGAAGAGGAATGAGCCCATAAGAATACAACTATATAATCATTTGTTGAAAATGGCTCCCACTAACCAACAAAGACTAATGTCTGCATATGATGTCCAGGAGGGCAAAATGATCATGAGCCATTTTATGCCAGTAGTGTTGCAGCCGCAGTCAGCTGCAGATTACATAAGGACCAACCTTGAGGTCCTTGCCAGGGACATCCACCCAATGGATCAAATCGAATTACATAAGCAAACGGGTGAGATGGTGTATGCCTCCTTGGCAGATAAGACATTGGTGAACTACAGGCTAGGAAATAGCCTAAACAACACAACTGCCCAACTTGAGTTGGAAAGGGAATCCTCTCAAGCAAAAGACAACCGAATCAAAGCACTAGAGGACATCATAATAGAACTTGGGCATGATCCCAAGGACATCAAGGCTGTACAAGCACTGCTGAAATTAAGGGATGCAGATATGGCAGCGTTGAGGAAAATGATCAAAATCCCAGCAACTCTTCATCCTCAAACAGAAGAGGTTGCCCAGCTGAGACATGACCAAGATGCAGCAGCTATGCTGGTGTCATTATACAAACAGTTGATCCAGACACAGGAGAAATTGGGAGAATAAGAGGCTGCACAGGCTGCACTGCAGGCAACATTACAACAAAAAGAAGGAGGACAAACATCTCAGCCTCCTCCAGAGATAATTAACCTTGAGGAACCTCCTCAAAATACTGCTCCTCCCCCTGAAACGACAGAACAAACAGCGCCTTCCACATCAGCACCAGCGCCAACAACAGAGCAGGCTCCAAGCCTGGACATGTAGAAACTGAGAAATGAAATCCAAGCCCTGGAAGCCCAAATGGCAGAATTAAATGAGGCCAGGGAAAATTTGGTCAAGTTGAATGAAAGATATGATAAATCAAAACCAAGTGTTGCTGAGAAAGGAAGAGAGATAAAGGCTCTCAAACAGAAGATAAAGGAGCTAGAGAAGGAGCTCACACTTGATAAAGTAGTGGCTGAACTCAAGACAGTCCTATGGGCCGACATTGGCCAATCCATAACTGATCAATGGCAATACATTGAGACCATTCATGAGCAAATAGAGCTCATAGGGAAAGCACATAGAGAAATCCAAAGAGCAAGGGCATCTCTAGGCATTATGCCTGAGGTTGCCAATAGAATGATTAATGTGCTTAGTAAAAGAACAAGTGCTCAGCTGGCGACAATGGGAATTACAAGCAGAACCGAGACCATCGAGCTGATAAAGAGGGTTCTGACATTAAAAAGCCTGGTACATACATTGGAAAGAAGAAGCCAGGACATGCAGACAAAGGTTAATAAGTTTATGGACAAATTTGCAGCATTACAAAACAGAGGTCTTCCTGGCTTACTGAACAGCGCAGGGAGGCTACTTTCACATGAGCATTATGCCAAAAGGGTCAATACATTTGCTACTAATCAGATCACTGAAAGGCCCAGTACCTCAGAAGAAACAGGACCAGCAACAGGACAAAGTCTCTACAACAGGGTAGAGAACTTATTCTTTATAATGAATGAGATCAAACATTTGTTTGAAGTGCCTCCAAATTTCTACAAATACACAGAGGCAGATGAGACCTTAGAGGCAATTCTGAGACATCAATTGCCCACACAGGAATGGTGGACTAAGACCATACAGATGATATTATAGACAAGAAGCCATTCACCAAGTTTTTCATCAAAAAATATAAGTTATCATGCACAGGAAAATTTGATAAATTCAGCATGTATGGAGAAGAATGGGCTGAGCCAACTCAGCAAAACTATTCGGCCACCAAAGCAGCACTGACAGTCACAGATGACAGGGCCGAGAAAGCTACAGCACGACAGCCATAAAGACACATTATCCAACATTAAAAAAGAATGTTCAAACCGACTCAGTGGCCTCCAAAGGTCAAAAAGTCTTCTGACAGAATTAAAGAACATTTATTTTGTACTCAAAGCTGTAATAACTTTCTTATGTGCTGTTTTGTAATAGTTGGTGAACGTATTTATTTCCAGATGACTCAACGCTTTAGATATTTTGTATGACCGATTGTATATATTCCCCCTCGCATAAGCTTGCAGGGGTTGTTGTTGATGTCTCTTCTAGAGTTCTTATGCTGTAAACTTTCAGAGAATTAATACAAAGCTGATGGAATTTCCAAAGCTCTGCGTTATTTGAGGCATTGTGGTGTTTAGCTGAATGTTACAGGATTCCTACGTATTTCATGGCTCAATAAGTTTTCTTAAAACTCTTCGTTATGTGTTTTTATTATCTTTTCATAGCTCATTCATGTTCTGTGTTTCACAGTTAATGGCAAGGAAAAAGAATGGTTCCAGGATTTAATCATAGATTACCCTGAACTCAATCTATGCTATTATAAATGTTTTCTTCAGTTATAGTAATAAAGGTGTAATTCTTAATTGCTGCACCTCCACACTATTTCTTTCACAGTGATTATTGTTTCAGGAATTCAAGTCTGCTCCTGTGCAGTATATCTCTTTCTCACACTCCTAGCTTAGTGGAAAATTCTTAATTGCTTTTCACTGGTTAAACACACTTCACCATCACAATTTCAAGTTTGTTTCATGAAGTATTTAAATGGCCCTGTAGTTTCAGCAACTCAACTCAATATTTCAAACAACCTGTAGCCACAGACTCCATAGCCCAATGGATTAGAACTATCTGAAGATTTCCACCTTAGGTACAGAAAGATATCCCTCAACCAAAACATAAAACCAAAACCCTGAACTCATAACTAGCCTAAAATCTTCACAAAACAGAGACAAACCTTAAAGAGAGAGCCCTCTCTGATTACAGTTTGGCTAGAAGCTGTAATCCAAAGATTGGTTAGTGGTTACCCCAGCCGTATTCCCTTGGGAGTCAAAGGGAACAACCTGGGTGTTAACAATAGGTACTATTCAGAGAATGGAATTCGCAGAGAGAAGACAGTTCCAGGAACACCACAAGAAAATGGTGTGCCAGAAAGGATGAACAAGACAATCATGGAGCGTGCAAGGTGCATGAGATTGCATGCAGGATTGGCTTTACAATTTTGGGCAGATGATGTAGATACTGCTGTTTATCTAATAAATAGAGGGCCTTCAAGTTCCTTGGATGGTGGTATTCTAGAGGAGCCATGGACAGGTAAAAAGGTAAACTACTCATTTTTAAAGACTTTTGGTTGTGAAGCCTTTGTCCACATTAATAAAGAAAATAGAACAAAGCTTGAGGAAACCCTCTAAGGAACAAGTGGTATTCCATATCTGCTAAAAAATAGGACTGGTTCTCTTCTCCCTCTCCTGCCGTCAATATAGTAGGACTTGCATATGGATTCCTTGGGCGCAAGAAACCCTCTAAGGAACAAGCTCCTCTCTAGAATCCCTCCGAGTCTTGATTTCCTTCACGGAAATCCTCCTGCCAACTGTCGAATCACTTCCTCTCCAATCCTCCTTTACTGTTACAACCTAGATGTCGATTTGTTTGGCTAGAAATCTGTCAAGGCAGTGAATCCCTCTACCTTGACTCTGTCTCCACAGACACTGTTCTACACCAACAGAAGCAATGTCCCACCAATTCCTCAAATTGAATCTGCTCTGCTTCCTCAACCCTGAAAACTGACTAATTCAAACCTCTCAAGCTCTGCGTTGGCCCAAAGAGCTGATGCAGTCATTGCGTGAGCCTCTGCGTCACCCTATGCAGGCTCGAAACACTGATGCAGGCACTACGTGAGACTCTGCGTCACTCCTGGAGCTGCTCCTCTACCTTTGAAACAACACTGTCACTCAGGACAACTGCTTCTTTGCAGAAAATTCTCTAGATCTTCTTGGCTGGTGTCTTTAGTCTCCTATGATATGCAATGCTCTGATACCATGTGAAAATTTCCGAATCTACACATTAGAAGCCCCTACTGTAATCACTGGTTTATCATCTCCTACTTGTTATTTGCATTTAACAAGTTATTTAATTACCTAAGCATTGATGAAAAACACTATTACAGCCTACACATATATACATATCATGAACTAAAATAAACTGTGACAATCACACAAGGGACACCGTTATTTTTGTACAATCGTCCCCAGAAAAAACTGTGCAACATATAGAGGGTTTGTATTATTAAGCAGATTCTTGAATACAAATAGGGTGCCAAATGTGGCTCACCTAATAGAGAATAACCTTGGCAGAATTACTTCTATCTGGAGATAGATATTTCAACAAATCCGACAATTGGATGATCAAACCCTACAGATGACACTGTTGTCCCTACTGTTGGTCAGTGATGGCTGCTCCAAGCTCTGCGCTGGGACTGCGTCACCTCCTCTAGGAGTTGCGTCACCCTCTCAATGAGCCTCCCTTGCTCAAAAAGTTGATATGATAAACTGATCTCTCTTTGCTCCACAGAAAAACCCCAACGCTGCCTCTAAGGGCCTAAGTCAACCCCTCCAGCTTCTGCGTCACCTGCGTCATCTACTTTGGCCTCTGCGTCACCCTCTTTGGAGTTGCATTATCTCTCTTGGTGATGCTCTACTTCTCTGCTATGTATTCTTTGGCCTTGGACTAATGTCCCTCTGCCAAACTGCCCCTCACTAACTCAGATCACTAACTCAATTTTCTCAGCAAACCACGCCCCAGAAAAATCAAACTCTTTGATCTCATGGTGTGTCTCCATCTGACTCTCAAGCCTTCTCTTATACTTTTCTTGTTGATGAATCAACGACCGATATTAAGTCCCTAATCATTGACTAATATTAGAACTGGATTGATCCTCATCACTTAGAACCTTCTCACCCATATTTTTATTAATACACATTATTATTTTTATTTTCCTAAGTTTACACTTAGGAACTCATTAAAAATATTAATTATTTTAATAACTCCTCATTCGAGTGGAATTTCTCCAAACGATTTCTGGGTTCTGGAGATCTCATGTGTTCTAGGCCCTCCACAAAATTTCGGAGATAGAGCACATCTGATGCTACCCAAAATCAACACTCCCTCTTAGCGAGGAATGTGCTCTAACAATACTTCCCCATAGAAGCATTACACTGATCCACTGCATCAATCCTCTGTGATGCTGATGCTTTGCCTGTGGCCCTTCATTCACTACATTGCTAGTTCCTGTACTATTTCCCATGACTCAGCCACTGCCACTTCTACATCTGTACTACAACTCCCTCTCAAAATGCTGCATCATGTTGCCCATAGCGCTGCCACTGCTAAATGTTGCACTACAACTCAGTTGTTGAGAAGTAAGCAACTGAAAATTCACCCAAACACTGACATCCCGGTCAATCTGGATGCCTCGTGATCCTGAAGCTACCTCTGTTGCTAATCTATGCTGACCCTCTACTGCTACTATGCTATTGCAAACTTCTTTGTGCCTCTCGCACTGCTACAACATCCACTGCATTGCCTCAGACTTTGGCACTCTAGCAATTCCACTGTTGCTCCATCACACCTCGCTCCAAACAACACCCATCATTTTTCTACTGTCGGTAAGGGCTCCCATAGTTGTATGTGATCCAAGAGTTTGAGCACCTCAAGGATCCTACCCCACATGTAGTCCTCTTGACTACAAATCCATGTCACCCCACCTCTTCTCTAGAGGTGCATAAGCACTCATGGAACAATCATCATCCTTGACATCCTTGTCTACTTTCCCTGGAGCAGCTTTCGATTCATAAGCTTCTCCCTTGCCCTTCTTCCGGGGGCATTGAGTGGCATAATGTTCCAATTCCCCATACTTGAAGCATTTGACCTTGGTGATGTCCTTCTTCTTCCTCTTTTGATGCACTTTCTGTCCTGATGATGTGAGAGTTACATCCTCCTCCTCCTCCTCCTCCTCCTTGACGCGGGCTCCCTTACTGCTACTCCTTGTCTTGGTAATCCTCTTGAGCTCTTCTTGTCTGAGGGCTGCCCATATCTCCTCCCAACTGGGTAGAGTCGCTCTGTCCAAAATAATTTGGAAAAATGTCTCCCAATCCTCGATGATTGCATTAAGGGAAATCCTAACCATGAACTTAGGATCTGGTGTAGACCCCACAAAAGTCAACTGGTTGCAAATCCCTTGCAATGTGAGAAGGAAGGGATCTATCTCCTCTCCCTTCTGCATCTGGTACTGTCTCAGCTGATTTTCTAATAGCATCTTCGGACAGAAGAGCCCTGATACAAGGTGGTTAGCGCCTCCCACATATCCCTTGTTGTGTCCTTCTCAGCAATGTGTGGTACTACATGATATTTGACCCCGTTTAGGATCATGCACTTTGCCTTTGCTTGTGCCTCCTCGCACTTCTTTTCCACATCAACGTCAACCAGAACAACAACCACTTTCAAGGCACAATCCTTGATGCGATGTTTATCTAGGATTGCCAAGATCCTGGCCTTCCAGATGACAAAATTGGATGCTCCATCCAATATGTCCTGATACCTAAACCCATTCATTTCCATCTCTGCTAAAAATTAGGTCTGGTTCTCTTCTCCCTCTCCTACTGTCAATCTAGCAGGACTTGGATCTGGATTCCTTGGGAGTAAGAAACCATATAAGGAACAAACTCCTCTCTAGAATCCCTCTCAATCCTAATTTTCTTCACGAAAATCCTCCTTGCCAACTGTCAAATCACTTCCTCTCCAATCCTCCTTTGCTACTGCAACCTGAATCTAGATTTCTTTGGTTAGAAATCTGTCAAGGCAATGACTCCCTCTACCTCAGCTCTGTCTCCACAGACACTGTTATGCACCAACAAAAAAAACATCCCACCAGATCCTCTAATTGAATATGCTTTGCTTCCTCAGCCCCGACAACTGACTGATTTGAACCTCTCAGGTTCTGCGCTGGCCTAGAGAGATGATGCAGTCACTGCGTGGGCTCCTCTCTCGCTCCACGTCTCTGCAGGCTTGAAAAGTTGACACATGTACTGCGGGAGCCTCTGCGTCACTCTTGCAACCGCGCCTTTGCCTCTGAAGCAACATTGTCACTTGGGACAACTGCTTCTTTGCAAAAAATTCTCTGGATCTTCTCAGCTAGTGTCTTCAATCTCCTATGCTTTGCAATGCTCTGATACCAAGTGAAAATTTATGAATCTACACATCAGAAACCCCTACTGCAATCACAAGTTTATCATATCCTACTTGTTCTTTGCATTTAACAAGTTATTTAATTACATAAATGTCATCAATGAAAAACACTATTGCAAGCTACACATATATACATATCATGAACTGAAATAAACTGAGACAATCATGCACTGGACACCATTATTTTTTGGATAATCCTCCCTGGAAAAATGCAATTTGGGAAGACCGATGCAACATATAGAGGGTTTGTATTATTAAGCAGATTCTTGAATACAACTAGGGTGCCAAATGCAACTCACCCAAGAGAGAATAACCTTGGCAAAAGTACTTCTATCTAGAGACAAATATTTAAGCAAATCCAACAATTGGATGATCAAACCCTATAGATGACACTGTTGTCCCTAAAGCTGGTCAGCGATGGCTGCTCCAAGATCTGCATTGGGACTGCGTCAACTCCTCTAGGAGTTGCGTCACCGTCTTAGTGAGCCTCCCTTGCTTAGAAATTCGATATGATGAACTTCTCTCTCTCTGCCCCACAGAAAAACCCTAGCGCTACCTCTAAGGGCCTATGTTAGCCCCTCCAGCTTCCGCGCACCTGCGTCAACTCCTCTGGCCTCTGCGTCACCCTCTCTAGAGCTGCGATGTTTCTCCTGGTGCTAATTTGCTTCTATGCTATGTATTCTTTGGCCTTGGACTGAAGTCCCTTTGCCGAACTGCCCCTCAATGCAACTTAGATCAATAGCTCAATTTTCTTAGCAAAACATGCCCCAGAAAAATCGAACTCTTTGATCTCTTGGTGTGTCTCCAACTGACCCTCAAGCTCCTCTTATACTTTCCCTATTGATGAATCAACAACCGAGATTAAGTCCCTAATCAATGGCTAAGATTAGAACTGGCTTGATCCTCGTCACTTAGAACCTTCTCACCCATATTTTTATTAATACACATTAATGTTTTTATTTTCCTAAGTTTAGATTTAGGAACTCATTAAAAATATTAATTATTTTAATAACTCGTCATCCGGGTGGAATTTCTCCAAACGATTTCTAGGTTCCAGAGATCTCATGTGTTATAGCCCCTACATAAAATTTCGCAGCTAGAGCACATTCGATGCTGCTCAAAATCAACAGACTCAAGATGTGAAAGAAGAATAAAAGAAGCAAAATAAGGAATAAAATAAAATTTCATGGCTAGAAACATCTTCTAGAATCTAGAAACATGAAGTACATAGAGTTGTAGATACTCATGTAGAAAGAACATTTATAAATGAGAACAAAATGCATGGTTAGAAATATATTCTAGAATATAGGAGCATGATGGACACAACTCAAGATATTCATGGAGAAGGAGCATACCTAGAATAGGACCTCATCCACAATGAAATAAGATTGATCATGATTAAGAATCTTAGAAGACCTTCATCATCAAAAAGAAAGAAACATTTGCAAGGAAAGGGTCTTTAAGATCATATGATGGAATCTTCAAAAGAAGGTTCATAAAGCAAAGCAGATGTCTAATTGGGAATCCTATTCATGGGATTCAAGAAAAGGATGACATGTAGGCAAGCTAAGATGAAGCAAGAAGGGCCACACTAAGGACAACCAAATGAATCTAAGTTGATCAAAGGAGAATCAAGATGAGGTTTGCATGCATCAAAGTTTAGTTATGTTATTATATGTATATTATTGAGTCATGGGAATATTTCTATGACATGATCAAGTATGAAAGAATCTCTTTCACCAATCATGCTCAAAGGCATGTACTACAATGCAATGAATGTCAACAAAAGGAAATAATCACATAAGGAGTATAAGATTGTTGACTAAGAAGCAAGTAAAGAAGAAAATGCTAACTAGTCCTAGAAGCACGCAATGAAGAAGCGATCCCACAAGGAGCATAAGGTGGTTGACTAATCTATCCAAGAAGAAGCAAATGAAGAAAGAGATCAAGCATGTGAAGAACACCATGATCACCGAGAATCACTATTTGACAAGATACTTTGAAGATATCTCCCGAAAGAAGGCAAGACAACTCTAGCAAAGGAAGGAAAGACCCTTGACACCTATGAAGGCCTTGGAGATAGAAAAGGTGCAGATAACTGATTCTACTCTACAAAGATGTCATGATGAAGAAATCCATCTGGAAAAACTTAATGTTGAAGCAATAAAAATATGAAGTCATGAAGGGCTACTTGATCAAAGAATGGAAACAAGCAAGTTCAACGAAGCAAAAAAGTATTTTGAAGCATGGACAAGATGACAAGGGAGTAGCCAGATGACAAGAGATCTTGATATATGACAAGAAGCCTACTTTTCACAAAGGAAGCAATGAAATGACAAACCAAGAAGGAAAAGTGATCGATGGATGGTGCCCTACCAAAAGGAAGTTCAAACCAAGACTTCATGACATCAAAGGAAAGAAGAAGATCAAGCAGCTGTAGGACCTACGAAGAAGAAGTTTCTGATGAATGAACAAGTCCCTAGCTAAGAGGGAGTTATAACAAGTTCCCAATTACAAAGGAACTTGGACAAGTACCTTGTCAAAGGATACTTGGGCATGACTTCCTCAATTGAGAGGAAGTGATAGACACAACATTCTTGTCTTCACTTGGGAAGAAAGAATGGGAGGATTGGGTAATCATCTGGGAGGTAGGATATGCGCATTGTGAATTTCCAAGAGGAAAGGTATGATATTGAGGGTTGAGACTGCATAGTGTGCAGTTCAAGAAGGATGAGTGAGGTTAAGCTATTTGGGAAGGCACTTTTCAAGATTTCAGATTTGACTGAGTGTGGGATCAGTAAGGCCAAAGTGAACAATGAAAACATTTGAGCATGATCACACACTTAGAACAATTGATGACACAACATTGATCAGTTAGAACACATGAACAACAAAATCCCCTAAATGTGACGACTTTCCCCACGTGTGACACTAAAGGTACACTTTGTGACGACATTGACGACACTTGCGCGAAAGTACTTTGAACTTTGGGAATGGGTATAGTACATGTCTAGATGATAAATGAGACTAATTAACACCAAAGTTACCCCTTGAAATAAACCAAAACTATATTTATACAATATGCATTGTTTTCCATGCCAAAAGACGACACTTTAGTTTTCTTCCAAATGGGACTGGAATGCTTAGAGAAAACACATGTAATGACTTAATAATTGCAATGACAACATGCAAAGTCAAATTAGGCTCCACAATTTGGATGTAGCCCAAAATTTTGGAGGGTCTTGTAGTAGCAACAAAACTTGGCGACACACTAGTTCAATTCCAACTTATTTGCCTTGGTCTAATATTTTATGTAGGGTCTAGTTTATCAGGAAGTATTGATTCTTTGTGCAGATTACTTTGGCTTTCGCACTTAACCCGATTAGATATATTCGCCTTCATCTCTTTATTGGTTAAACAATATCATAAGGCCAACAATATCACAATGTTTTAATTTAGGATAAGGGTAATGTAATTCACGAGTTGAAGATTTTTAGAGTATGAGTTTTCATCTATGGTGTTGCTCTGCTGCCAGCAGGCCTGGACAATACCCCAACGAAAGAACTTTAGGAACAAAAGAATTTATTTGTTTCCAGAAAGCTTGGACAAAACCTCAGCGAAGTTACGTGCTTTACCTCCCTGCGTAGGAAGCCTTTCTCTTCTTTCACCCTTTATTTCTTTATTTTAATAGGACTGTGCTTCAACACTTATTTATTTCATGGGGTGGAAGAGGGATCCTGACTTATTGAGAGCATAAGAGGTTGTTCCTTCAAAGAATCATATATAAAACCTCTAATATGAGTTTTCTCATTTAGATTTTCCCCTTGTCCTTCTCTACTTAATTGGATCAGCGTGGAAAACACCAAAACATAAAGAACCGAGCATAGAAATGAGGCTCCTAGAATAGATACGGGTATCATGGTTTCAAACAAAGATATCTTTATGAAAGGATCATATTTTCCATCAAGACTTCATCGACCAAAAGGTATGGACCAAGACAAAGATGAAGGACTAAATGTCAGCCAAATGTTGCAGTGTCACAAAGCCCTTTTCAATTCTGCCACACACATTGGAACTAGAAACACACTTACACACGAAGATTATTCACATGAATGAAAAAAAAAACTTAAAAATTGAATGTGAAAAACAAACAAAACAGTAATGGACTATGTACTTAGGATAGGGAACAACCCTAGAATGTCATTGAAAATATTGTTTCAAATCTTGGCCATTTACAGGAAGAGAGACAGTCTTCTCGTCCAAATATTGGAGACGATAAATGTCTTGGAAAGGCTTCTCATGAACAACAAATGGTCTGATCCATATGGAATGGAAATTTTTCTGTTTCCCCTTGTCTTTGTGGGCTTTGTCCCACTTCAATACCACGTGTCCCACACTAAATTCCTTCTTCCCTGCAGACTTCTTATCAAACCATCTCTTGATATGGTTCTGAAGAAGATAATTTTTTTTTTTTTTTTTTTCTTGTAACTTCAAGAGTGTGTCTACCCTAATCTGAACCGTAAGATAAGGCTTACCCTGAGATTCTTGTGAGAGTTGAAGGGTAGGCATGTAAATGTTCGAAGGTAGGTTGGATTCTTTTCCAAACATCTAAAAGTAAGGAAAGGTATTCAGAGAAGGTTTAGGCATGGCACGATCAACCCATAGAGCGTTCACTAAAGCAATGTGCTATTTCCTTTGATTAGAGAAGACAATATTTTTGATGATGCGGATTATGTTCTTATTGGTTGAATCAGTAAGACCATTTCCATGTGGATAATAGTTAGCTGAATTTTGCAATATGATGCCATTTTATAATGCAAAATCATATAGTTTAAGTGATGATAAATACATCGCATTATGAAAAACAAGCGAAATTGGAACGCCAAACCTGGTGATAATATTATGCTTGAGGAAGCTGATGAATTCCTGATCATTCACTTGATTTATAGGAACCGCTTCTATCCAATGTGTGAAATAATCTGTAGTAGTGAGAATATAACAGTGCTGCTTTGATGAGAACGGAAAGATCTCATTGATAACATCTGAGCCCCATTCTTGGAATGGTTCTTCTATATCGATGGGATGCAACGAGGAAACTTAATTCTTATCTTGGCCTGCACATTTTTGACAAATCGAACACTTGTGGGAATAAGCATGGGCATCCTTAAAGAGTGTGGGCCAATAGAAACTAACCCACATAACTTTGTGCGCAATAGTGTTACCTGCAAAATGTCCTCCGATTGGTCTGTCATGGAGGTCACACAATACCCTTTTTGAATGTGGTTATTCCAAGCATCTGAGCAGGACCCCATTATGGTGCTTCTTAAAAAGCACCCCCTGTACCAACTGATAAGATAAAGCTTTCAAAATGACAACCCTCACACATTTGTATACCAAGAGGTGTATGTGTCAGTGGGGATAACTTGTTTGATGTTATACATTTCAGTTTCCTGCTCTCGTCTAGAAGAGTCATGTTTGGTGAACTTGTCGCTTCTACTGCTGGCTGGCATAGACCATGGCCCTTGATTGTGTGAACTAGTTTGAACTCAAGATCATTCTCGTATAAGGTGGTCATCTAGTTCTCTCTTCTTTCACCCAACTCATGTTGAAGAAACAACGATCTGATAGCTAGGTGCGACACAAAGATAATAACATGAATCTTCAGAAGATAAGGCCTAAAGTGTTTTACCACCTTGTAGACTGTGTAGGCCTGTTTATTGATGGCGGGGTAGTTAAGTTCAGGTCCTTTCAAGTTTACACTCATGAATGATATGGGCCATTCATTATCCTAATCATCCTTTTGCGTAAGAATGACAACAAGAGAAGTATCAGAAGTGAAGGTGTATAACATGAAATATTTACCGAAATTTTGGCTATATAGTGCTGGTGCTTTCGTGATTACTTGCTTTATACAGGTGAATTCATCCTTTTCCCTTTTATCCCACTTATATATCACATCCTTCTTTATCATCACTTGCAGTGGTTTCACTATCTGTGCATAGTTAGAGTTGAGTTTGCGGAGGAAATTGATTTTCCCTAATAAGGACGACATGGCTTTCTTGTTCACCATGAAGGGGTTTTGAGTAATAGTTCTGATCCGTTCAGGGTCCACCTTAATCCCAGTCTTTGCGATGATATGTCACAAGATATTTCCCTCATGCACTACAAAAATTATCTCCTTGGGATTAAGAGATATCCCGTATTTGCGACATCACTCGAAATTTTTCTTTAGATGGTGTAAGTGGTCAAATATTCTTTTCGAAAACACTGCTATGTAATCTAGGTAGACTACCATACTTTGATAAAATCACAAAATGTGATGTCCATGGCGTGTTGAAATGTTGCACCTACATTTATAAGCCCAAAAGGAATTATTTTAAAAGAAAACGTACCCCACTTGGTTTGAAATGTTGTCTTGTGCCTGTCGAGATCTTACACCAGAACCTGGTTGTATCCTGAAAATTTGTCCAACAATGAAAAATTTTAGACCCTAATACTGTCCACAAAATCTATTCCATTAATGACACTATATACTTTTCCTTGTCTGAGGTGCGATTTAGATTGCGAAAAATCCATGCACAAGTGTATTTCTCTGGACTTCTTCCTTATCGGAACCAGGTTTGAGACCCATGTTGAATGTCGGACTTTGAAAATGATCCGAGCATTCAACAAATTTCTCAACTCTTTCTAAATCAAGGGCTCAAGAGTGGGATAGAATTTCTATAGCTTCTACTGAAAAGGCTTGCTCCCTTCTTTAATTGGAATCACGAGTTGGATTATTCACGTGTCATAAGTTTTAAGATTGTCGTATGTCCACATGAAAACATCTCGGTAGTGCTTAAAGAGATGGATGAAAGCTTACTGCTCTTGAGGTGTGCAACAAGTACTACGATTAAAAAAATTTGGATCTTCTTCTGTACCAAGATTAATTTGTTCATGTGACAGGGTTGAGCTATGAGTCTTTGAGTTGATTGATCCCTTAAAGCGATTTTGTAGATCATACAAATTTTCCAATGACACCACACCTTTAGGAATGGGGTTCCCTTTGTTTTCTTGAGCTTTGTTTTCTGTACCAAGATTAATTTGTTCATGTGAAAGGGTTGAGCTATGAGTCTTTGAGTTGATTGGTCCCTTAAAGCGATTTTGTAGATCATACAAATTTTTCAATGACACCACACCTTTAGGAATGGGGTTCCCTTTGTTTTCTTGAGTTGCGTCCTACAAAGCTTTATCATGTTCATCTTCATTAGTGGATGCGTCTTTAAATACATCAGCATTTTCCAAAAATGGCTAGTACCTGTCGTACTACAATTTCAAAGGGACCTATTTCTTTGAGTACCTCAAATTTGAGGTTAATGGATTTCTTCAAACCTAGGATGAGTTCTTCGTATTCAACAATGTTGTTGGTGCACTCAAATTCCAAGCGAAAAGATATCTGATGTTTTATTTGATACGGGTCTATTAAAATACAACCAGTTCAGAGCCCTCCTGCATTTTCAAACCGTAAAAATATAAAATCCAAGTATTAGAAATACTAGAGTTACATATTATATCAGTAATATCTACATCTATTGTACCAAAGTCATTAGCACTAGTTGGATTTTGAGGAAGGAGTTCCAACTGTGTATCAGGTGGGACTAGTGAAGGCTTTGCGAGATAACATTCGTGATCTACTTCCAGAAAATAATTTCCGAATACCACCTCTGCAAATCCCATCGATTTATTTTTCTCCTCAAGGTGTGTCACGGTATGCTTCGTGTATGGTTCACTTTCAACTAGAATATGGTTATTTATGCGCTTGTATGGAAGCCATAATTTGACCAGTCCATCACAAAGTATCCTTGGAGTTTCCTAAACCAATATTTGCTCAACAGTAAGCCATAGGCTTTAGAAATTTCCACAAATACAATATTTATACATTGGTGAACTCTATGATCAAATGAAAAATGAATAATAACATTGTTGAGTTCAATAATGTTGTAACCAATGATTTCTATCTTAACGTGTCGTGCTAATGAATTAGGTGGTGTGACTTTATCCACTGTAGAAAGAGTGGTGGACTTGTTCTTGTTTCTGCTGGAAGTGTTCTTGGAAGAAGGAGCACCTCCAGACTTGTTCTGTGAATTCCAAGCTAGATTGGAAGGTGGTAGGGTTCTACACAACAATTGCTTCTTAATTTCCTGCTCAGAGAAAGGTCCCTTTCTCCTCGAGTTATAATGGCCAGTCGACTGCTTGGGAGGAGCTTCACTCACTGATGATTCATTAACAATCTGTTTGTTAGCATTGTATATAATGTTGAACATATTTACTGAATGTCCAACAACTGAACATTCTTCGACCGTGACATGTTTGTTTGTTTCTTCACTCTACTCAAGTTGTTCTTCCACTAATAGAGTGTCAACAATATTAGCCATCATAGTGTTCATATTGTGGTTCCATTGCAGGCATGTCTTTTCTGAATGTTTTTCTTGATGAAAGGTGCAAAAATTATCCATGGCCAGGCTTTTGATATTGATAACTGCGTTAGAACTTGGAGAAATTTTTTCTGGTTGAGAGTTGTTATTTATGAAGAATAGTGGCCTGAAAGACTTGCTGCCAGTAGTGGATGCCTCGCTTGACCGTCTCTTCAATTCTGATACTTCATTCGTAAGAAAATTTAGAGACTTGGTCTTCCATTTTGAAAGAATATTTGTCTTTAGTTCTGTTGGGAGAGGCTTGGTTTTTCTTACCATCTTCTTTGGAGTCTTTAGGACCATCACCATCTCCAATGACTCCAATAGACCGCAAATATTTTTCAACTGCAAGATCTTTTGTAAAGTTTAAGGACAAATTTCCTTCGTAGCTCTTTTAAAAAATAAAGAAATGTTAGTTAGTAAGGTAAATGTATAATAATCCTTAGTGATATCACCATGAGGTTGCACATCGATGGGGAACTTGTTCAATAAATGAGTAAATCTATGATTAAAATCTTTAACTCTTTCTTTGTCCCCCATTTTCAAGTTCCCAATTTATTTTACTAACATGGCGAGAGTCTTATCATCAACAATTTTTTCCACTTCTTAAACTCCCTCCAAGTATGAATTGAATTGGTTGGAAGATTGTGATGCCATACAAACACTCTACCTTCTAAAGTGTATGAAAAGTGTTTGCAAGAAACATCATCGAAACTTACCTCAAGCATTCGTAAATGCATATAGAACTCGTATAGATGGTCTTTAGATTTGGTATTCTTATCCGGGTTGAACTTTGACAACTACTGTTATAGGCCATTTTGTCACATCTAGTCAATATGCCTGCAAACTAGATCAATCAACATCCATGAACATGTTGTCATCATCCCTTCACAAAGACCTAAGCATGATCTTTCCAAAAATTATGATTTTTTTGGGATTAACTGCTCAAAATAAACGTTTTTAGCCCCAACACACTCTGTCCCTTTATCCACTTGCATTCAATGTTGGTTTCTTCCTTCTACACAAGTGCTGACTAGCACTAGTTTCTCCCTTCTATGGGTGCGTTGATTCTAGAAATTCAGGAAAATTAACAAGATTTTCGAAGATTTCTCTTCTAGAAGCTTCTATGGGTTTCTTTAACCATTTACCATGGATACGAAGTTCGAATCCTATCTGATCCTACCTTGGAGACTTCACTTCTTATCCCTTGAGCTCATCCTCCAATCATATGTGGATCTCAAGCAAGCCCATAATGGTAAATCCTAAACTACCATCCTTCTCCTATAAATTTACTGCCTTCCATAACATCAGGGTTGGCTTTCGGATATTGATTGTGCCCTTATGCTGCTTCCTTGAACCTAAAGGAGTCATAATCTTCATGCATTAGGGTGATATTGAGGTGTGCTTTGTGACAAGGAAGGACAAGTCAACTTGGGGAGATCTCTACAAGATCAACTACTATTCTTGGTTGTAAAATATCTCCTATCTCTATTAATACAAAGAGTATATTGTTTTCCTATATGTGTCATGTTATGTTTACATTCATGTATTTCGTTGCCTTGTTGATTCATTGAATAGAGTAATTGAATTATGCTACACAGATGTTGTGGATCCTTTGCTTGTTTTAGTCGTATGTGCATGTTCTAATTATAACACTCAGAGCTACGATTGGAGCTTATAAGAAAGGAGGAAAGTAAATCTTGTGACGGATTCCAAGTAGGTTTCTTTCCCATTCTTTAATTTCTCTAAGGAAAACTATATATTCTTCGCTTTCTATGTTGTAGACTAGTCCACTAGGTAGGGAAATTACTTTTGTCTGAAATCATAAATTCCGTATAACAAATTGGTGACTCTACTAGGGAACATTTCTTCCCTTAGTGTTTTCATTGACCTTAACATCTTTTACACCTCTTAAACTGACTTTAATTGACTCACTCAGACATTGATTGATCTTAAGAGAATGTATGTTTGAGCTTGGTTAGGTTTCCTGTGTCGTGTTTTGACCAAAAGTGTCCCAACGCATCTCTATGTTATGAGACAGAGCACCCCAACGCACCTAAGCCTTCTCTATACTTATGATATAGTGACAATTCTCCTTTTATGAACCTATGATGATCCAATGTATCTTGCACAACAGTGCATTGTATTCTGTTCTCCACTTGCGTTGATCCCTGTAAGATGAAAAAAATTGCCTCTTTTGCTTTGTTGTCTGATCTACATTGTTCCAACTAGTTTTCCTTCTGTCTCTGAGTGTGTCTTGGTCTCTTAAAAGCCTTTAGTTTGTTTTCTTTAGGTTTTAATAGCCTTTGATAATAATTTGTTTGGATTTTGCCTTGTTCTTGTCAATTTGGTCATTGGTAAACATTTTGCTTGATTGTTGATTGGATTGGAGAGATTTATATTATAGTCATATTCTGTGTGATTTCTTTTATCAATAATCTTGTTGCATCTTAGTTTTCATTGCATTTGAAGATTAAGAGGAAAAGAAAGAAAAATGTTATCATTTTGCATACTTTGCATTACATAAATGGCTTTGATTTTGATTGGAATAGTGAAGTTGAGGAGCTCGATTATTGTATAACTTATGTTTTTTGCATTGTTAATTGATTTATTCTTCCCCTACTTAGTTAGGCCTTTCGTTGTTAAAATGAAAATGAAAAGAGTTATTTTTGTCATATTAGTTGCATCATAGGTGTGTTCAGGTGACATCGAGTTTTGAGCGTTGAAATTGAAACATAATTCAAGATCAACACTAAAATTTACTGAATCAACCTGAGGATCATTTGTCACATTAATGCAAACATATAGAGGTCTAGGCTAGAGACGTGTTCCGATGTCTTTAAACGTAGGAGTTGACATTTTTTGTCAATGTTACAATCTGGTGGTGATATCCCATTCCACGTACGTAAGTGTCTCAGACCGTTCTCCACGTACCTCTGGGTATAATGGATGGTGCTCCATGTATGAAATGTTGAAGAAAATGTAACTAGGTTTGGTTTTCATTATGACTTGTAATTATAATATTATTTAAAGAAGAAACAAATGAATTATTATTCCTTGCATCATGGATTTCATGAGCAGGGTGTTTACCATAGGTCAAAGACTTCTTCTTGATGTATTTAAGATTTATTGTCTTAACATAAGTATTATAGAGAAGTCATAAAGTCAAAGATCTATGCTCCAACGAATGTCACTATCCCTCTTGCAGTTAGCCGAAATAAGACAGTGATCTCCTCAATGAAACGCCGACCTAGTTCCAGGTTCTCATGTCGGCTTACAATGTAAATGTTGGTCACTATATATATGGAGTGACTTCACCTCATAAACAAGAAGACACTTCGGATCACTCTGATCTTTCAGCGAAGAAGTAAAGGATGCATTACAATGAACGTAAAGGGTGACATATATATATATATATATATATATATATATATATATATATATATATATATATATATATATATATATATATATATCAATAAGCTCTCGGGTGAAGTATGTCCCATCATCACCATCTTAGCGGAGGATTGAAGAACTGTGACAAGACAATGTCACAAAAATGAACTAGTACACCCATTGTTGAAGTCGTACAGTGACATAAAGGGATCTGAAGCAACACAATGCGAAGCTAGAAGGCTATGATCCGTAGAGTGCAGGGGATAGTGACAAGTATCCTATAAGTAATCTTGAGACAAGTAATTTTTGTATTCAGGCTTCTGTGATCCATAATGAATTAAACAATTTTTTACGTGATTTCTACCGAAATACTTTGCTTAATTCATTATGTATCACAGAAGCCTGAATACATAAATTATTATCCTATACGAAAGGGCCACTACTATTAAAGGTCATCACTTTGAACGGTCTCGTGTAAGGGTTTCCAAGTTGAAGACAGATCTGGATTTTCTAAAATGATGTAGAGACTCTTCCCTTGTTCCTTCATTCACTCAGATTAAGCACCCTCTTAATAATTCTAGTTACTTTTGTATTTTTCTTAATGCTAGCATGGAATTGGTTCGTTTGGAGATTGGCAGGGTGAGAAAGTTTCTAGATTTCATTTCTCGTGATTTGTTGTCTGAGAATTTGGAAATTTCAACTGAGAATTTGGAAATTTCAAATGAGATCTCTGCTCCCCTTTGGTCAAGGATCGAGGCATGCTCGGCACTAAAATATACTCGTATGAAAGAAATATGGAAACTAAAGCAATCCAAGAAGTTCAGTAAGCTCTCAGAGAAATCGATCTCGCAACCTAATGAGTCTAATTTCTTTTGTGGTCTTTCCAAAAGAAGAAATTGTTCTAATCAAATCTCTGCTCTCCAATATTGGGTTGACTGTGTTTCTCACCCTGATTCCATCGAGGGTGAAGCTGGAACGAGCTAGTCTTTCGACTGTAATAACTATGCAAATTCACCAGGTCAGATTCCCTCAGGTTCGTTGTTCGTTAATTCTTCTTTGGTTTCTGTTGGTTTCAAAAATAGTGGAAGTGGTTCTATTAATAATAATTTTTATAATATTCAATTGAATAATAATAATACTAATAATAATACTAATAATAATAATAATTTTTATACTAAAAATATTAATTGTTTTAATAGTAATAATAATAATAGTGACTGTATTTTCACTTCAAATAGAAATAATGATATTAGGAATAACAATAATACTTTATGTTTGGATAATAATAATAATAATAATAATAATAATTTGTATAATAATAATATCACTTGGGCTAATAATAATAATAATATTAATGAGGTTAGTGACTCTGTTTTCAATTCTGATAATTGTAATAATATTAGGATTGGTAATAAGGCTCTAGGTTTGGATAATAATGTTTGTTCCAATTTTCTTTCCTCTTCTAGTAATAGGGTTGTCAATCTCTCTAGCTTTTCTTTTGATCCCCCTATCTTTAGTCTTTTGGAGAAAGGTTTAAATTTTTCTCTTTCTCCTAGAAAGATCCCAGTCGACGATATCATTTGTGGCATTGAATATGGTATTATAGACTTACTCGACATCACTAAAGATATCATTCGTCAAGACTGTGTGGTTTTCCTTAGAAAGGAAAAGCCCCCCAAGAACAACATCAAAAAACCTGAGTTTGATGCTCTCAAACTGTTAAACAATAATAAGAATATTGTTGTTCTCAAAGACAAAAAAGGTGGTCTTGAGGTTATTCTTGATAAATATGATTACCGTCGGGAGATGTTTGACCACCTCCATAATTGCGGGAGCTATAGGAAGCTCAACAAGGATCCCTTGAAGAAGATTTCCAAAAGTGTGGCTCTTGCTATAAAGGCTAGCAGCTCGGTCAACTCGTTCAGTCATAAGCTTATAGAAAGTTTCCCTCTTACCCCCAGAATCTATGGCCTGCCAAAGATTGGTAAGGAAGCGGCTTCTTTAAGACCCACTGTCAACACGATAGGAGGGCCAACTTATCTTCTTGATAAATATTTAGCCCATAAGCTTAAACCCCTTATTGGCCATACAGAATCCTTTGTCAAGGACTCTGCATCATTTTTTAATGAGTTAAAGAGTTTCAAGCTTGATCCAGATGACAAGCTTGTGAGCTTCGATGTGGTCTTCCTCTACACTAATATCCCTATCAACAAGGCCATCGAAGTCATCAAGCACATTACAGATCTTGATACGACTTATTTAGTTAATATTTGTCTTACTTCTACTTTCTTTTCATTCGATGGGGAATTCTATGAGCAAACTTGCGGTGTTGCCATGTGTTCACCCCTCTCCCCTGTGGTAGCTAATCTATTCATGGAGGATTTTGAATCAAAGGCCTTAGATTCTTCTTGTCTTTTGCCTAAGATGTGGAAGAGTTTTTCGGATGACACTTGTGTCATTTGGTCCCATGGTGAGGAAGAGTTGGATATGTTTTTCCTCCATCTTAAAAATCAATCTAGTTCCATAAAGTTCACCATGGAATTTTAAAGTAATTGTAGAAAACTCATACGAAACAATATTTTCATGCTAATTATCATTATTTCCCAGCTCAAAAACTTGGTGTTCTCAACACCTTAGCGATGACTAGAGATTTAAGAGTTTCTGATGATGACCATCTCAATGAAGAGAAAACACATCTCCTAAGTGTTTTCTTTAATAATGGGTATAATAGACACCAATGTACTAAGGCTTTCCTCAGAGCTAAGAAAAATACCAAGGATTAATTTTCTGGTGTTCATATTCCTTTTATCCAAGGTACCACTGACAAGATTGCGAGGATCCTAAGGAAGCATGAGGTGGCTTCAACCTTTAGGCCTTTAAATACCATCTGAAGCTCCCTTAGATATGTAAAAGACCCATTGGACCCCAAGAATATGAAGGGTGTTTGCATTATCCCATGCTCTTGTGGGACTCCCTACATTGGTGAGACTGGTCGCTCGATTAATCAAAGGATTCATGAGCATGTTGCTGACATCAAGCATGACAGGACCCACTCCTCTGCTTTGACAGAGCATGCAGATAAATCTAAGCATCACATCTACTTTGAGGAGGCCCAAGTCATTGCTAGGGTTATTCATTTCCATCATCGTAAATTGAGGGAGGCCCTAGAAATTGAAAAAAGACCCAATAATTTGAATAGAGACGATGGTTGGAATATTAGTAGAAGTTGGGTCCTTGTCTTGTCCTCCTAGTTTTTTAGGTTTCTTTTTGGGATTTTGTTTGTTTGTTTGTTTGTTTATATATGTAGGTATTGGTGTCATTTTTATAGTATTTGTTGTTGATTTATTCTTCATTAGAGTTTATTTTCTTGACCCTTCGTGTTTTCTTAAGTATTTTATCATCCTATTCGTTCTTAACTCCTTTTAGTATTTTTGTTATTTGTTTAATGGGCCTCAACCCCATATTTTATTGTTGACCCTATTTTATTTATTGATTACTTTTCTTTGAATATATATATATATATATATATATATATATATATATATATATTTCTTTTGACTTGTGTATATTTTTGTTTTATTTTATTTATTTTCCATTAATTATTTTTAATTTAGTTTATTTTATTTCCATTAATTATTTTTATTTATTAAATGATCTTGTCTTGATTAGGGTCTTGACTCCTTTTTATAATTTTTGACTTCCCTCCTTGTTTAGAGTTTGACTTTGATTTTTGATTATTATTAATTTAAATAGTATTTGATTTTAATAAATTAATTTAAATAATATTTTTCAAAGCTAGCTCTTTAATATAGCCGTTACATATTAATATTTGTTTTTAATAAATTAATAAACTAATATCATAATTTAAATATTATTTTTCAAAAACTAGCTATTTAATATAGCCATTACTTAATAATATTTGTTTTTAATATATTAATAAATTAATATCATAATTTAAATATTATTGTTCAAATATAGCTGTTACTTGAAATTTTGGTCTTTACATTGCTCTCTATTTAAGCCTTTGCCATGGTCTGCCTCTTCATTTGGTCCCAATGATGAACCACACTTGTTGGTTTGAAATGCGTCGACCAAAAATTTCTCTTATGTGATTTTCACAGAAAGACTTAACAAGTAATTTTGTCAAGGGTCTTGGTATTCATCGATTGCAGTATCTATAAGAAGAGTTTTTGAGGGTTTTCCCCTCAAGAACAGGGTTTTAGACCCGACTTGGAGCCTAACAATTGTGCCACTAATGTCATTGTTTTGATAACTATATGATGTATTTAACACTGTGATAATGATGAACAAAGATAATGAATAAAATAATAACACAAGCAGTTATCATGTAAGAGAATTTTGAGTTGAATGTTGCCCTACCTAATTCTCAACATGGTATCAGAGTTATGGTTCAGTTAAGGGCATTCAGTTACAGTGACACTCCAAGAAGGGAATCCAATCTAAGGGAACAAATCTTAAAAATAGCAGACATATCACAATAACTAACTTCGGATTTCTGTCACCCTCTCAGTTAAAATCACATGGAGTATGGTGCAAACATAATTGATACCAAAATGATATGCCACAAGAATCTTTAAGTCAATGATAAGATCGGATCACAATGCCATAGTTTGGTGAAAGTTGCTGATAAGAAGAACATAATTCAGACTGCATTACATTCAAAGAAAAGTGTAATGTTCGATATCTCATCGACATGGTCTTAGCATACTTCATGCTAAAGTTTTGATGGTAACCACAATATTTCTCCATGTGATAACTCATACTTGATCTCAATCTCAGATTGCCTTAGTCACAATTTGGAGAAATGCTGCAACTAGGACAAATATCCTCGGGCCTCCTCAAGAGAAGTATCTCAATGCCGACATACTAAAACAACACCTTTATTCTAGGCAAGCAGTGCCAGGTCTCGATGCTATAAAGTAAGGATCAGTGTCTACACGATGTTGCTAACTTCTATAGACCACTTGTGTGATATCAATACAATGCCATCTCAAGTATATCAAGAATCATAAGAACCAGATATGAAAGGCGTCAATGTATCTTGAAGACAAAAAGGCTCAAGTGATGATATGATATGGTAGTATAAGAAGGTCTCAAAGAAAGTCTGATTTCAGTGGAGTCAAGGAAGTATCAGTTCATCAATCAAATCAAGCAAGGACATCTATAAGCTAGATGGGTCATCAAGGTTCCTTGCATAAATAAGGAAGATAGACATAGTAATCTAGATAGCTGAATTCATTGAACATATCAAGGTATCCTTTGAATTCATGGGAGAGAACTCTTAAGTTCCTCTCATCCCTATGTAGTAGAAAAGGAGACATAAAAGAGATATATGACATACTAGAAGATATATTCTCTGAAAAATGCAGTAAATAAGGTCACATCACTTAGATTTGATCTACACAAAATTGAAGGTATCAAAGAATGAAGGAATGTCTTCATGAGATCTCAATTGGGAGATCTGGGAAAGATGATAAGAAGATGATCATCATTGATATACTAATTGATAAGCAAGGTAACAAATGTCCATAGACAAGGAAGTTACCTCATTCAACTTGTGGTCTCTATGCTAGATAGGAAAAGACAAGTTGAAAGTGTTGAAGGTCAAAGAACTCAAACATTTGTAGAAAGGAAAAGGAAGTTTGGTCCTCAAACAAAGACAAAACAGTGCTATGGAAAGATTATGAAAAGAAATCTCATATCACCTGAAAGATGGAGGAAGCTGAAAAGGGCCAAGAAAAAGAGGGAATAACAGATCTCTACTATGATTGAGATGGTATCTTTCACAATAGGGTCCTATCATAAGCTTCTATTATAGACATGACCATGATAATAAGATGCATCGTGGCATCATGGAAGCACTAAAAATAAGAGCTCGTGATATCACCATGGGAATCATGAAGGACTAAATCCATGGCAGACAAACATGAAGGATATGGCTCTTGAGAACCTCAATGAACATTAAAGGAAATGAAGGAGTCATCTAGGACAAGGCTCATCATACATCAAGTAAAAAAGAAACATCTTCCAGTTGGGGATATACAATATCCTCAAAATTCTCTGATGGAATCCTCATCGGAGGGTTCACTAATCTAGAGAGGAAACAAGTGTTTCATTAGGAACTCCAATGGTGTGATTCCATGAAGCAGATCAAGGGATTGAAGATCCTTTTAATCAAGGAAGCTGCTGGAAGAAGCCTAGATGACCTAAAGGTAAAATGAGGTATGTATGCTTTTGTTTAATATTGTAATGTCATGTCATATGGTTGAAGGTAACATGGATCATTACTTCTATCTTAAGAAGCATGCTCAAAATAAAAATGACCTCCTCTGAAAAGATGCAGGAAGGCATAAGTCACATTGGATGAAATCAACATAATATGTCCTCATATGAAGTATGAGGTAGTTGACTAAGAAAATCTGATTGAAAGCTCCTGGAAATGGAATGTGTGAGGAAGCAAGAGATCATGAGATATGCAACCATGATGAAGCAAATCAACATCCAAAAGACCAAGAAGATTTGACTAGGAAATCTCCCGGAAAGATATGAAGACTCTGATGAACGTCTGAAAAAGATGAAGACCCTTGACAATGGATATCTTTGGGAGATGTGTCAACATGTATGTAGGATTTTGATACCTATATGAAGATGTCATGATGAAGAGCCATCTCAAAAGGTACAATTTGATTTAATGTTATGTTTTGATTCCTTGAATAATATGTGGATGAGTTCATGCATGGCTATTGGCACAAGAGTTGTAAGTACACGTACAACTAGAATTCATGTGGTGGATGGAAATTCTTGAAAGAAACATGATGGGGAAGAAGTAGCCATATGACGAAGGTTCCAAATATGTATCAAGAAGGCCACTTTCCATGTATACAGGAATAACATGACAAACCAAGAAGGAAAGTGATGGATGGCTAATGCCCTACAAGGAAGAAGCTCAACTAAATTTCATGACATCAAGGAAATAAATTGATCAAGCAACTAAAGGACCCGTGAAGAAGAAGCTGCTAATGAAAAGGAGAGTCCCTAGTTAAGAGGGAGTTTGACAAGTCCCTAACTGAGAGGGAGTTTGGGAAAGTTCCTGGTTAGAAGGAACTTGGGTGCATTCCTTTACATGAATGGGCATATCTTCCCTAGTTGAGAGGGAGAGATAGACACAACATTCTTGTCTTCACTTGGGAAGAAAGAATGAAGGATTGGGTAATCATCTGGCATTTGATGCTCTTTGAGGATGTGTAGGGCAACCAAGATAAGTGTAGGCAAGAGGACATATATTCTTTGAGGGCTAGGAACCCAAGATAAGAATAGTCCTAGAAATTCATACTCGGTGAACACCCGGGTGGGTATGTACCTTGAGAGATAATGATGAAGTTGTCTATGATCATTGGTCTCGCCAACATTGTCTCTGAACTATTAAGAGATAGAGCTATTATTCAAGGCCTTTCTATGTGACAATGTTGGTTATAATGATGCTATACAGATGGGTTACTAGTCCGACTCTTCTTATGAGATCTCTTCAGTATTGAGAATAACCATGTACCATATATGAATACCTCCTTAGTTAAGAGGGAGTGTTGAAGAAAATGTAACTAAGTTCGGTTTTCGTTATGACTTGTAGCTATAATATTATGTAAATAAGAAACAAATGAATTATTATTCCTTGCATCATGGATTTCATGAGCAAGAGGTGTTTACCATAGGTCAAAGACTTCTTCTTGATGTCTTTAGGATTTATTGTCTTAACATAAGTATTATAGAGAAGTCATAGAGTCAAATATCTACGCTCCAATCGAATATCACTATCCCTCTTACAGTCGGCTGAAATAAGACAATGATCTCCTCAATGAAACGTCGACCTAGTTCCAGGTTTGGAAACGCTGGTCACTATATATATGGAGTGACTTCACCTCATAAACAAGAAGACACTTCAGATCACTTTGATCTTTCAACGAAGAAGTAAAGGACTTATTATAGTGAACATAAAGGGTGATATATATCTCAACAAGCTCTTGGGTGAATTCTATCCCATCATTGTCATCTCAACGAAGGATTGAAGGACTGTCACAAGACAATGTCACAACAGTGAAGTAGTACACTCATTGTTGAGCAAAGAAATGTGGAAGCTGAGGAAGAAAAGAACCGTAGAGGCTGAGAACTATACCTAGACAATGAAGGAATAAGGAGACAGAGACCTGTAGTAGTATAATGACATAAAGGGATTTGAAGAAACACAATGTCAAGATAGAAGGATATGATCCGAAGAGTGCAAGGGATAGTGACAAGTATCATGGAGGTAAAATTGAGACAAGTAATTTTGTCAAGGGTCTTGGTATTCATCAATTGAAGTATATACAAGAAGAGTTTTTGCAGGTTTTCCCCTCAAGAGGAGGGGTTTTATCGCTGGCTTGGAGCCTAACAATTGTGTCGCTGATGTTATCATTTTGATAGCTATTTGATGTATTTAACAGTGTGATAATGATGAACAAATATAATGAATAAAATCATAACACAAGAAATTATCATGTAAGATAATTTTGAATTGAACGTTTCCCTACCTAATTCTCAACATGAAAAGTATATGGGAATTCTCTCATCGCACATTTACGTATTAGACAACACTACTATGGACTACGCTTCCACGTACCTCTGGGTATATTTTAGAAGTCCCCTATAGGTTGCTATCCCGCCATATGTAACTGAGTTAGCCGCCTTGTACACTGTGATACACCAAATACAACATTCGGGGAGATTTCCTACATGTATTTAAATCCTTGGTTCACCAAGGTGGTATATTTCACTTCACATTTACATGCTAAATCCTTCTTCCTAGTTACCCCTTTGTTTTATTTTATGTCTTTAATTTCTAAAATCAATTAATTGACCGCAAGATAACATCCTCACCATGGAACCACACCTTAGTAGATCTTAGGTTGAGATTAATGGCAATAGTTCCTGAGTACACCAGTCAAGGAAACCCCTTTGATGGGAATCATGGTCTATTTACTTCTTTTGGAAATATTTATGCTCCTTATATGGAAACGTTGTACCTTCCCGAATTTACCATTGGTTTATTAGTTTGGTTATTTTCAACCTCCTTGGTTTTTAATGTCCAAACTAATTCTCAAACAAATAGTCCTCCACCTGAACAAGTTGATCCTAACATTGACCCTTTGCCTTCTTCCCCTATTGTTTCTTCATCCCTTTCTTCCTCCTCGCCTAGTGAAATTCTTGATTCTCGTAACCAAGAAGCTAAGAAGAAGAAGAAAATGATGATGAAGAAGAGACCAAATAAGCAAAGGGCCAACCAAACAACCATTGCTACTGATGCAATTGATGTTGAGAAACCTCCAAAGCCCTGTAAAGTGAAATACCCTTGAATGGTTGATAAGGGTGATCACCTTCTAAGATATTGTCCTGATATTACACAGGTGTTAGAAGTGTGGTCCACAAGCTCATATCAGCCTTTATCGTCAGCCTCTGGAGATGATGCTAGTGATGAACCATCAACTAGTGATAGTAAGGTCCATGGGAAGAAGGTGAAAGTGAATTTTTCATGTATGTTATGTGAATGGAATCATCCTATTCACCCTTTCCCTTATATGGATGAAGCCTCAAAGGTGTTGGAAAACCTTACAGCTTCTCAGCCTCGTCTTACAACTAGTTATCGAAAGCTTTCTCCCAATCCTCCACTAGTTGATGAAGTGATTAATAAGAATATGTCTCTAGTCAATCCCACCATCTCTGAACATGGATCCCATGAGTCCATTCCCGACCAACCATTGGTTGACTCGATTCCAAATTTAGTTGATCGTGCCTTTCCTGTAGAGAGTGAGGATCATACCACTCAGGTTCTTCTTGTTTCTTCTGATTCTACCAAACAAGGTGGAATTTCTCCTGTTCCTACAAAACCCCCTGAAGAGAACAATCCATTTCCTTTGATTGGAGTCAATTGACAGAACCTCATCTCCCTTCTTACATTCCTTTCAAGATCATGGTGAAGGCTTATGATAAGAACATCCATCCCACTATTATTGATGAGGGAGTTTCTATTAGTATTCTATCCTCCATTTCTTGGAAAGCTTTGGGTTCCCCTCCACTTGTGTCTTCCACTTCAAATCCGTTTGCTTTTAAGAGAAGAAATAATCAACCCTTAGGGATCCTTCCTTATTTTCCTATTACCTTGGGAGGAAAGTATGTATATATCAATGTGATGGTAGTCTGATTTCAATTTACTCCTTGGGTGTGACTATGTTTATGTTATGAGAGCTCTTGTCTCTTCACTCTTTCGTGTGATGTGATTACCACATGATGGAAGATTGTGACAATCAACCAACTTTCATTTGTTGGTCTTGATTTGACTGCTAATCATCCTACTTCCCTAAGCGTTCTGAATATGCAAGTGGTATCTCCCCAGCCATAGGTTAATTATGTGACAACCTATCCCATGCCCTTACCTACTGTTGAAGAGGAGCCTCTCATTGTTTTCTCAACTTTTTTTGACCTAGATATAGTAGGAGATATGGTGAGTCATTTACTGGGGGCATTGGAGCCTGATCTTTCTTTTGGATCACTTGATATTGATACCTTCCATTTCATTGTTCTTCCATTTGATGAGAACCTCTTGGAATCCATGGCCTCCTGGAGGTCATGATCAAGGTTCCCGGAGAATAGTTCCTTTTCTTGTGTCAAGCTTGTTAAAAAATGAAACAAGGTGTCATGAGCATAGTTCTTCTCTTATGTCATGCTCATTAGAAACTGAAACAAATCCCCCTCCAATTCGAGTCTTTAATTAGATCTCATAAATTCCCAATCGAGTATTTCACTTGATACCATAAGTGAATCTTCATTCCATCTACTTGTTAGTAACTAATACTCTACTTAGGTGAATGAAATGAAGCTTGGGGGCATGTCCCTAGAATCAAATTATTGTCATGGGGGCATGCAAACTTATATCAAGCATAGTTTTCCTTTATTTCAATCTTGTGTAAAAATGAAACTACTTTCGAGTACTTTCAAGCATAGTTTTACTCTATTTGAAGCTTGTGTAAAAATGAAACCAATTTCAATCATAGTTTCCCATGTTTCAAGCTTGTATAAAAATGAAACCATTATCATCCTATCCCTCATGATTGCCATTTTTTTATCAGTCTGTTTATGCAAGATGAGCCTTGGTTTTCTCATTCCATCGTTACCATATTCTTGGTTGATTATACACTTTCACTTATTTTTTTACCCTTTCCTAGGGAACAACTATGATGAGTGGTCTTATTAGCCAACCTCTTGACCTCTACGTGTTTTGAGCAGTTCCATCATGACCAGAACTAGTTGGTACCCTTTATACCACTCGTTCCTCTAGGAGGAGTCCTCTTTCATCTCTTTTCAGACTCCCTGAAAATGAAAATATTTCCGAGCACTTGTCTTTTTGAACTTATTAAAGTAAATGAAAAGACTTCTACTCAGTATAATTTTAACCTTTTTCTGGACTAAGATAGACTAATTATGAAAAATGAATACCTTAGTCGAACATGACTATGAAGTTCTCTTGAGTATCATTTTCTACCTTTTCGAACTCAAGAGATTATTTACGAAAAGAAACCTTTGGAGTTTTCTTTTTCGCCTCTTTTTCAAACTCTCTAAACATGAAAAAGAAGATGAGTTACACCTTGGCTGGACTTGTAAAAGAATCAAACAATGTTGGACTTGTCGAAGATGACAGGACCAAACCACTCCTTCTTTGGGTTCGTTAAAAATAGTCAGAGGGATTCATCTGAAGGATGAACTTATAGATCAAGCATATGTTATCCTCCTCAAGCTTGTAAAAACTAAAGAGGTACTGAACAGAAATGGTTAGGGAAATTGGGAAAATGGGATACTCCACATATTAATGGAAGTGAATCACTCTTTAACATGACACTCTTTCACTTCATCTCCGTGAAAATTGGGTCGAGAAATCTTCTTTCCTTTTTGGTTCATCATGCCATATTAAAAGCCTCCATATTTCAGTTTTGGGTCAATGCTGCCAACTCCATAAATTGTCACTCGTATGTTCAAGAGAAGTCCTTCAGTTGATATCTGCTACACAAATCCTAAGCCTACATTAATGTCAACCATTCTTGAACAAATTCCACATCCACATGATTCCGTCTCAAATCCTGATACCCATTTCATTGCACATGAAGTTTCTTACAAGTGAAGACTTCTTTGGGTGTCTTGAAATCCAAGCTTTTATGAGGGCTCCTATTTTGAACATACACAACAGTTTTCACAACTTCTCCCCATAAAAACTTCGGTAGATCTTGATCATAAATCATGGCATGGGTGGCTTCCATAACAGTTCGATTATTTCTCTTGACAAATGCATTTTGCTGTGGACTATATGGAACAATTGTCACCCTCTTAATACTTGCCTCTTTGCAAAAGTCATTGAATACATTTGATTCATACTCGGTTCCATTATTAGTTATTAATGTGTTGATATTCTTTCCTGTATGATTCTCTACCAAGGCTTTGAAAGAATAAAACCATAAATACTTCATCCTTCTTCCTTAGAAAATAAATCCAAGTCTTACGGGAGAAGTCATAGACACATATCGTATAGTATATATATCCTCCCAATGAAGTCATGGGAAAAGGATCAACCATGTTAGAATGGACCAATTGGAGAATATCATATGTATTACTCTCACTAGAAGGGAATGGTCCCTTTGTATGTTTTCCAATTGCACAACCTTGACAAACCCCCTCATGATTCATATGAATCTTGGGTATCCCTGTAACCATCTTCCTTACGCTAGGTAAGGTTTTGTAATGTAAGTAAGAAATATCCAGTGCCATAACTTAAATTGAATAGAGGTGTCCCAAAGGAATTCCACCAACTTAATAAAGACCATCAACCCTAAACCCAAGAGTAAAACATATTTAAAGTTTTTATTCCATGCATGTACCTTTCCATCAATAAAATCTACCTTGAAGCCTTTGTCTTCCATCGCAGAAATAAGCACCAATTTTTTCTTTAAATCGAGCACATAAAAAATATATTGAAGATGTATGGTTTGACCATAGTTCAAGTGAAGAGTAAAAATTCCTATCCCTTTCACGGGGTAGGTGGGATTATCTCCAAGAATAATATTTAGATTAGTCTACCTTTCAACTAAATTTGAGAGAACCTCCTTATATCCAGTGAAGTGCCTTGAGGCTCCACTATCAATTAACCAATGATCCAAAGTGTCTAGAGGAGAGGCAATAAACAAAGAAAAATGAGATAATATTCATCTTGTTTTTCAAGAATATTATTTTCTTCATACCTAGCATTTATTTTCCTCTTGGTATGTCAATTATTTCTTTCTCAAGCAACATGAGCATTTCTAATTCCTTTGTTGTTAGACCTGTTTTTTCTTTGATTATTGTTGTTGTCCCTTGGAGGATCTTTGTTATTAGGAAATTCTCTAGTATAATGTCAAAACTTGTAATTGTAGCATCTTCCTTTGCCTTTTCCTTTGAATCCCTACTTATATCCTTGGCCTTGATTTCTTGAATTAGATGGACCAACATCATTCCTCCTTTTAGCATGAGTAGAGAAGGCATTATGTTCACTTCCATTGAAAGACTTATCTCTCTCCATCATCCTTATTTCCTCTTGAGTGCATCTAGCTAATAGCTCATAAAAAATAGTTATATTTTCATTATTGAGAATGGTGGTGTCACATATTTCCCATGACTTTGAAATACCTCCAAGAGCAATGAGGGTGAGTTCTATGTCAGCAATAACTTCTCCAATAGATAGAAAATCATTCTTTAATTGAGTTATTCTCATGAAGTAAGCTTGTATAGACTATCCTTTGTCCATTTTGATATCCCTCAACATGTTTTTGAGAAAGAGGATTTGATTTGAATTGTTGAATTTGAACATCCCAATCAACTTTCATACATTTCCTTTGAAGTTCCCAAATCATAAATATAGGAGATTAAATGCTTTTGAATGGAGTCAACTAAGATTTTCCTAGCTTTGACCTCTCCTTTTCTATACTTTTTTTCTAGTAGCAGTAGGTGCATTTGAAGGAGGCTTCACCACCTTCCCTTACACATAATCCAACACTTCATGTTCCTCCAAGGTAAAATCAAGAGTCATCTTCCAGGCATGATAATATTATTTGTCACTGAGCTTATCTTTAGTCTTAAAATAAGAGGTAGCAGCCACAAAGACTTGTCCCAATAGTCTTTTTTGAATAGCAGCAAGTATTACAATATGGATTGTTACTTCTTCCTTGGGATTTATCTTCACCTTGGCTCTAATATCATGTTAAATTTTATGGTATGTTTTATGCTTGAAACAATTACTTCAATCTCTTATTATCCCAATAATAATTCCACTTCAGATTACAATAACAATCACAATAAACTTCAGTAGAAATCAACTAGCATTAATTTTAGATAACCATTGATAGTATTATAGATAGAACATCATCAAAAATGCATAAGAAGACAAGCCAAGATAAGGAACACAAAGATTTAGGCTAATGCCAGGGAAAAACCCCACAAGGGGGAAAACCTAACCGATCCTTCTTATTGATTAATATCAAATGTTCAACAAAGAGAGAAAATCCAATTTTGTACAATGATGACAAATTCAAAGTAAAAAAATTGACTATTCAAGGAAAGATGACCAACCATAATCAATGCCAAAACAAGAAGGCCAAACTGATCCAAATCTATCTCTGTTAAATCTGCAATTCTAAAGTCTTTCAACAATAGTCAACTTTCCCTAACTAGTCTAGTCAACAGTGGTGAAAATGTAGTAAAACAACCTCCAATCAGTTCGGTCAAACCAACAAGGAAATCAACCTCTTGAATAGGTCAAATTCAGCCCAAAATAGAGATGAAAAACCAATCAAATAAAGTCAATTCTCTATGTTCAAAGCTTGTAATTATGCCTATGGTCAACGCTAGTCAACCTACCCATAATTCTTTGTTTTGTGTGCTAATGGATGCGACCTACCCAAACAAATTTTCTCCAAGTCAAATTGTAGTCAAACAGTCTTTCAAAGTCCTCGGTCAACATTGGTGAAAGTTAGCTATAGAATGTCAACGCAAGAAAAACAAAGCTACCAAGGAACCCTTCACATGTGTGGAAAGAAGATGTTGCCTCATGTTTTGTGAACCAATCAGAACATGAGAGAGAAGATGTGTGAGTGAGATGATGTCGAAATGAGGTGAACTTGACTTATATTTATAATGGTTGATGTGGGGAAAAAAGTTATTTCTATTCACCAATGGGGCCGACTTGTAGATGAAGGATGATGCCAAATTAAAAAAATGCCATTTGTAGAAGTGCCAAAATTCTGATTTTCGAGATTAAGGAAGATTCCATCAAGGGTGATCCAAATGTGTGAATTAGCCATCAAGGAGGGGCTTCCAAGTAGGGGAATTATCCCCTAGTTGCAATCTTTAACACAAATCAATCGATATAGCCAATATTTTTATGAAGGAAAATTTTAAACTGCATGACACACCTAGGATAATCATATCATATTAGAATTCCAAGTTCACTTCAAAGTTTTGGAAATATTTATTTGCAGGTTTTAGGGAAAAATTGACTTTCTGAACAATTATCATCCCCAGAAAAATGGGCAAACAAAGAAGGTGAACAAGGTTCTAAAGGATATGTTAAAAATGTATCCTACCAAGAAGTGGGAAGACTACTTGCCTCTAGTATAATTTTCTTACAATAACCACTATCATGAATTATTAAAAATGAGTCCCTTTAAGGTATTATAAGGAAGAAAATGCAATATCCAAATTAATTGGGATAATCTAGTGGATCACATTACACTTGGACCAAACATGCTAGAGAAAGTGGGATAAGAAGTGACAAAAAATAGAGAAAACTTGAAAGTACCACAATATTAATAGAAAAGTTTTACATATAGGAATAGAACTCATAAGAAGTTCAAAGTAGGATAACATGTATATCTCAACATCAAGCCCAAAAATTCTCTAAGAATGGGGACTTGTGGTAAGATAGCACCTCGTTTTTGTGGAAACCCTATGATGAGTATTGGGCACTTTCTTAATGGATTGATAGACAACAATTTGATTTATGTACATAAAGGAGAGTTTCCCTCATATCTCTAACTTGCATTTACCCATTTGATGACTAAGTGACCTCTTGTGGCATCAAATATGTTTCGAGAGTGGCTAGCTATAAGAAATAAATAGTGAATTTCAACTTATGATTGGTGGGAGAGTGGTTCTCCCTTCCTCAAATTAGTAGGACAAGCTTAAAATAATTTAGATAAGTGTATTTTCTCCTTCATGAATATACATATATACATATACATGCTCGAGTTTCATGGATGATAATATTGATGGGTTGTTGAGTATGAATGCATAGATAAAGTGGAACCTAGTGTAATGATGTTTGTTTACTGGTTGTAATTTCCATAAGGATGAGCTTGTCATTCATAGATAATATTTTAGATAATGTTTACTTATGATACCTTAGATGTATAGTGGTATCTATAATGAAAATTCATAACACATGGATTAGAGGACCTCAATGGGTCCCAAACTAGTAAAATAGGTTTGCACCAATCCATGGTAAGAAACCTTGTAATATGCAAATAAAGACAAATTATCCAAGTAAATAGAGAACTACTATGAGATTTTAAAACCTATGTAAATATTAATCATAAATGCAAGAGTAAGATCTTTATAATTTAGAGTAAAGACTTAGAGAGAAGAGTCTTCATAAAAAATATGATATAAAGTGTCTTAAGTGTTCATTGATGAACTTGTAGATTGATGGAATTCTGTTGAAAGGATTAATTGGGCTTGAAAAATTAGAGTAATCAGAATAAAAAAGAAAGAAAACGTACCTAGTTTTTGTTGAAGTTGTAACTAGGTTCAGTCTTCATAATGAATATTTATAATTATGATTGTGTAAAAGAGTAAAAAATAATTTATTTGAGAAAAAAATAAAATAAAATAATTTTATTTAAAATAAATTTGTCTCCAAGTTGACCAAGTCAACCCTCCATTTGTCAAGTCAGCCTGCCCAAGAGTCATATCCTTTCACATGGAAAAAAAACTATATATTGTCATTTTCACTTCACCCTTTTGCATCTAACTCACAACTTTAGTGGAAGGATAATTCAGGTATATGAGGTAAAAAAACCAAGTTTCTGAGGCATGATCTAATAGAATATGATGAATTTTTCCTGAGGCATACATTCTATGATCAATGAGTTTTTCTGAGGCATACATTCCATGATCAACGAGTTTTCCTGAGGTATACATTTTGTAATAAACAAGTTTTCCTGTGACACTACTTATGGAAAATCATGTGGCAGATTTCATGTGGATAATTGATTGGAGGAGGGTTGACTTGGCACTTGAGTAATTATTCTATTGGTCAGTTTATCCATGACTTGGATTTCTTCTAGTGACAAAGGTTTTATAAGGAAAGGATTACTGTTTTTTCCACTTGTGGGTTTTACCTTGGCCATTGGCCTAATCTCCATTGTCTCTTTTCTTTTTATGTATTGTATTGTATAATTGCTTGATGAACTAATGAACATATATAAACAATCACAAGTAATTATCATGATTATAAATTCCAGAATGCACTTGAATTTCAACATGGTTTCAAAACTAGAATAAAGGTTTGGTGTAAACCCTTACCTTAGAAAGTGAAAATACTGCAATAAAGTCAAAGTCCTCAGGATATTTGAAGATCACAAAGTTTGGGCATCCGAATCAAGAAAATAAGCAGATAAAAAGAAGTTCCTTAGTTTACAAATTATCTATGTGAAGGATGAATATTATCTCTTGTCTCAAGTATGAACCTGTGATTGGTAGAAGATCTGAACCTAAGCACAAAGTTTTGTGGTGATACCTGTGAGAGATCTGAATCTGTGAAGAGATATGAACCTATGACAGCTCTGCACATGTGAAGAGATTCGAACTGTAATCTTTGATTAGATCAAGTCTATTGTGCATCCAAGTTTATCTAAATCAAGTGTTGATAACATTCTTGTCTATAAAGAAGGGTATATGAAGTAATGGAATGGATTCCCTATGGTATGGTTCTACGAAAGAAGCAAGAAAAATGTCTAGCCTATCTCTTCTCTCATTAGAGGAAATTTCAGCCTAAAAGTGCCCATGAAATTTTCATGTAATTTCCATGTCATTATATGTAAACCAATCAAAATCCTTTAAATTTAAAAAGAGATAACGTGAATATTTTGGAGGGAAGAGAAGAAAAGATACTTTTTAAAATTGTATTTTTGGCTTATCTCCTTATAAGTTTACTCAAATTTAATGTATCTTCAATTTTTATCAGTGTGGGTCTTCCCAAAAGTATGCATATTAGGAACTCATTGGATGTGGAATTTAATTCCATATCCAACGAGTGTCTACACTTGAAATTTGATTAAACCTATGAGGAGATAACCCAAAAATACAATTAAAAAAGTAGTTTTCTTCTTTTCCGTCCAAAATTCATAACTCTTATTTTATTATTTTTCCTTAGGAGGCCACTTTTAGACCGAAATTCCCTATAATGATGATATCCAAGTTACCAAATCATCTTTGTGTTGTATCTAATTTGAGTTATCCTTGAAATCCACATTTAAAGTGATTAAGGACGAGATCTGATTTTTCTACAGAAGTTCCAATAGGAAGAGGCTAGCTTGACGATAAAGGAAGAAATTAAGATTCACAAATGGTATCCTCTCTATGGATATTGTAGTAACCATATGGCATACGAAGACTATGTTGAGTAACATATGAAGCATCCAATTTGCATATGCCAATGTTCTTTGTATATCTTAGAATGAAGATCCAAACTCCTTAACAATGAAACAAGCCTAAAGTCTATCCAAAGTTCTAAAACAAATTTTGAGTAATAATAAGCTAGTCCATGATCTTTGTAGCTGTGGTTTTCTTGTAATGAAAAGCCTCTATTATATACTTATAAATCTTAATTGGATGATCTTAAGAACTAAGAATGTTAACCTTAGATTTCAAGTGTTTTGAGATCTAAATCAAAGTTAATTGTCTAAGGCCAAGATATTAGACTATATCAAAGTAAATAGAAGGCCATCACAATTTGTTTGCACTCTGTATAATGGTTTTCATCATGCAACTTCAGAAAAGCTCGAGACTACATGTCAACATCTCCATTTTATACATAAAAGAAGGTCGAGATGCATTATAAGAAGCTAATATGATTTGAGAGCCCACCTGCTTGATGTTGGCCAAAATCCACATTGATATGAAGGATGACATATGAGTGAATCAAGAACAGAGGGACTGATGCCATATGTGGCTAAACAATTATGATCCTAAAGTTTTAATACAAACCATAGTCCAAGAATGAATTCAGTAAATAATTGTAGAGGCAAGACTATGTATGCTAATATATATTGCATTTCGAAGGATGTTAAGGCCACATTGTTTGCTAAGTTGGGCAGAAATAATGAGAGGAGTACACAACTTGATCAAATTATGTCTAGCACAATACTCAATTTGATACCTTGATGAAGGTTTGTAACTTGATGACATGATCTAGGGTTTGTACACTAAGTTTGATTACTTCTATTGAATGAAGAAGAAACCCTAGCCTATGCATGATAGTGTATATGAAGTTGTCTTTCAAGATGGATGCCAGATGGAGCTGGCAAGTTGTAGTTGTATGCGAAAAGTCCATATATTAAGAGGGAGCTAACTTTTTCAAAAGATAAGTATTTTATAACTTTTCTCTTTGACCAAGACTATTGTTATTGTCTTTAAATTTTGGTTAGTCTTCTATCTATCTACGCTTTACTTGGTTATAATTGTTCTTCCATAACCTCCTAGTGAGGATTGCAGGTAAATAATATAATCTGACAAGGTTTTGACAATGGTTGAAAGAAGTGGAACAACAAAGCAAAGAAAGAGGACTTTCTAGAATTACTACTTGAAGAATATTATACCAAATGAGCCTCAAGTTTAGAGGGAGTAGAAATTTTAAAGTATACCTTGATTGTCATGATATTGTTAGTTTTTGTAGCATCGAATGTGTTCTGTTGGGCGTGTGTTATATTCTTTCCACGACTAGCCCCACGCACGAAGCCAGGGGGTTAGGGGGGGCGACTAGCCCCCCATTTGTCGCATTGAGCGTAATGGGGGGGTCACAGGGGGGGTGATAGCCCCTCCTATCAGGGGGTTTGCAGGGATGCGATAGCCCCCCTGCACGGGGTACGGGGAAGAGCCCCAAGATTTTTTTTTTGGACCCTATATTAGGTGCCGGTGAACCTACCTATGGTTTTGTGCATGGATTTTTCACATGGTTTTGGGCATGATGGTTTTTTTCCCATTGTATTTTGTAGATCCAGTCAAAGGGAACTAGGATTACGTTCTAATCCATGGTTAGGAGAGGCTAGAATACATGAGATCTCCAAAACTCAGAAATCATTTCTGGAAATTCTGCCTAGAAATGAATTAATTAAATTATTAACCAGTTTATAAATATTTCCTAAGTCTAAACTTAGGGAATATGGTTAATTAATCAGTATTAATTAAGTAAAGCTGAGAATCATCTAGAAACTCACACTGACTGATCTAGAGATGATCCTAGCCATCGATTATGTTTAATCTTGGCCGTTGGTTCTCTAACAAAGGATTATAAGAGGAGGTCGATGTGGTGATGGAGAAGAAACTTGAGCAGTTAGATTTCCTTGGCATATCGATTTCCTGAGTAGCAACAATCAGTTTCCAGAGAGAGAGCCATATATTGAAGCAATGAGAGAGGGACAAAGACAATGAGGTTTAAGGAGGCATTCCAGATCCAATGAGTGCATTTGTAGAGAGGCAGAAGAGCCACAAAGAGGCTGACGCTGGGGTAGTGCAACAACCTCTAGGGGCAAGATCAATTTGATGAGAGGGAGAGACGTCTTCAGTTCTAAAGGTTGAGAAGGAGTCCCATAGTGTCGGAGAAGCATCTTTCTAGCCAACAGAAGGCATAACGACTTCATCAGAGACCAGTCAGATGCTTGATGTCCAACAGGCTATGCAGAGCAGCGCAGAGGGTCAGAGGGCTGAATTTATGAAGACAAATTGTGCTGAGAGTTTTCCTATGGGGTGAGGAAAATTCCTCACTATATTTTTTGCGAGTATTTTTCTCTATAGGATTTCCAGATTTCAACATCCAGTTGTACTCATAATTTCTCATTGCTGCATAATAATAAAACCCTCAAATGTTGCACTGATTTTCCCAAGTTGGGTTTTTTGGGGGACTTTTGTCCAAAAATAATTGTGTTATTTTTATGTATGTTTGCTAACATTTCTTAGTTTCTAACGCATTGTTTTTCCACACTATTTTATTTGTGAAGGTTGTAGTGTATTTATTTCAATATTTGCCATAGCAGATAAATTGTTAATTAATTAACAATTAGGAGAAATAATATCAGTTGCTACAATATGATTCCAGTATTGGAATTTTCACATGGTATCAGAGTGTAGTTGATCAGCCACAAAGCTCAAAGGTGAAAAGAAGGAATTTCACTGCTCAATGTGGGCAGAGGGTCTTAATTCCCAAGGGAAGTGCAGTCATTATACTAGGAGTTTGAGTTACTTGTAGATGTTTTATTTTTTCTGAGTGACGGGAAAAGAAAAATTTGATCTTTCCAGATCGAGTGATTCTAGAGGTAGAGGGAGCAACTTAGAATTTTCGTTGGGTAGATCTCTAGTTGGATGCAGTGGTTTTTGCAACAGTTCGTTAGAGAAAAGCCAACATTGGGGTGGAAGAAAAAAGATCACACACAGAGGGAAAATTTTCCTCAGGTAACTTCTAGTCTCAAGAAGTTTGATTTTTCCTTGCAGATTGACATTCGTTGTGAGAAGATCTTCTCACTCCAGAAGGGAGTGCGAATAGCAGAGAAAAAGACAAGCATAAGTTAAGAGGAAGTTTTCGACAGTTCATTGAGATGGCCACTACTGGGCTTCGTGATCAGGATAGGTTGGATGGATCTTCCAACTACATCATTTGGAAGGAAGGATGTCCTTCCTTCTAGATGAATATGGCCTGAAAGCCTATATTGATGCTATTGTAGAATGTAACTAGGTTCGGTCTTCATAATGGCTTGTAATTATGAATTTATGTAATGAAGAAGACAAAGATAATAAAATGTATTTTGTAATACTTGCATCATGGGTTTCATGAGCAAGGATATTTTATTAGGTCAAAGACTTCTTCCTGATGTCTTTAGGAATTTGTCTTGTCATAAATATAATTAGAGTCATGTATATGAAGTCATGTTACACTCGTGTAAAGGACAAATTATTGATAAAATTGTATGCTCCAAGACATTGTCCCTGTCTCCTTGAATATGACCTAAAAAAAAAGAATGCACAAACTCAAGTTGGCTCAAAGTGAAGACAAAACTATTCATAGGTCATGTCAGCTCATTCTCAGTGGAAAACCACTATATATACCCATGTGGACTTCACACAAATCATAGAAAAAATAGTTTATATCCGTCTAAGATTTTAGATAGCTTATGTGAAAAGAGTAGTGAGAAAGAATGATGGGTTTTCTAGGTGCATAAGAAGGAGACAAGTCAGCGAAGGAAGGGTCTGACATTTGGTGCGAAATGAAGAGATATTTCAGTGAAGCAAAATGGAAGAATACCACAATAAATAAGGTCTCTTGGTTTTGGATCTAAGTCTGTAATGATAGTGCGGATTATAGTGCGTGAAAGAAGGTAAGTCTACCATAGAAAGGAGACATATTTAGCGTGAAAGAAGGCACTCACAAGTGCATCTATAGTTCGGTCTTGATTTGAAAGGAGGCTAGATATAACTCAAACTTGGGTTGACATATCTCAGAAAGAAACCAAAGGTAAGTACTGTAAATAGGAAGCCTACAACAACATGATCAAGGGTTTGGTCTTGGACTTTAGATATATCTAAAGGACACTAAAAATAGAACTAGAAGGAAACTCTAGGAGTAGGCCAAGGAAGAGTTTAGACTAGGGACTGAATCTCCTTAGTGTTGGTGTAGAACGATGTAGAAAAATAACATCAACATAAGGAGCTTAGAAAGAGCAGTGACAAGGTCTTGGAGGCATATTGATGTCAAGGGTCTCTGTCATGGTAATGGTACTTGTCAATTGAAGACCTATAAGAATAATTACTTTCAGGTTTTCCTCTCCAAGAGGGAGAGTTTTTGGCCCTGGATCGAAAGCCTAAATTTTGTGTCTCTTGTCCATTTGATAATTGACTTGATGAAGAACATAATAATGTAAAGAAATATAAGATCTAATTAGAATAACAAAATCACAAGTAATTATCATGAAATAGAAATTGAATTAAACGCCTTAATTTCTCAACATGGTATCAGAGCTAAGGTGTTGAAGTCAAGAAAGGGCAGTTTTGCAAGAAGACACAAGGATCGAGTTTTGGGAAGGAGGTCAAAGATCAGTTTTCAAGGAAAGCTTCAAAGAAAAGAGATCTATATTAAAAGGTCAAAACCCTAGATCCAAGGAAGAAGACCTTCATTCAAAGAGAAGTTTGCAGAAATTGGAGAAACCCTCAAGCCATCTCAAGAAGATCAACAACCTTATTCAAAGGACCTACACATCAAGAAGGTAATCTTTACCATCAAATATTCTAAAGACATTTGGTGTTGAAGCCTAATCAACATTATTGGAGACATCATCAAGCCACCATTTTGCTGAAGACATTGTTCAACACCATTGAAGACTTCATCAAATTATTATTCTGCTGAAGTCATCATCAAGCCATCCATGAGCATCAAGGATTCAAGGTGATTTAGCCCTCTTCACATCTCTTGAAGAAGCTAATCTAAGAGGGAGCTTCTGCTGTCATCTACATCATCATCAACAAGGAAGTTGATAGAAGAAGAAAGCATATACTCAAGTAAGTATCTTAATGTCTTCATCTGAATCTGTCAAAATGACTTTTTGCAAGGAAAGCAACAAATTGTCTGGGACTACAAACTTTCTTGCATGGAAGAAAAGGACAGATCTAAATTTGATTGAAAATGAAGTTATGGATCACATCAAAGGGTCAGTGACTAAACCTTCAAAATAAGACTCTCAAGCTTATGCCAAATACATGAAGGGAGACATAAGAGCCCAAAGGATTCTTATAGAATCCATAAAGGACTCTCTCATTCCCTATGTATCAAAACTAGAATCTTTAAAAGAAATATATGAAAAATTGGTGGAGCTATTCTCAGTGAGTACTGTAGGAGAAGTAATATCTCTGAGACAAGAACTATACAAGTTGAAAATGTCTAGAGAGGAGGGAATAACTTCATACTTTATGAAGATACAAGATCAATTGCAGGAATTGAAATGCCTGATAGAGAAATGACTACAGTAGTGTTGAATGCTCTATCGGAGGGATGGGGAAACTTCACTTCAAGCATCGATGGGGAGAAAGAAGCAACACCATTCCAGGATATGTGGTCTCTATGGCAGAGACTAGATTAAAATCTAAAAATTGATACATGATCAAATGAAGAAAATCAAGCATATGCTGCCATGTCAAGGAGGAAAGGAAAATTTGGTAAGTTTGGTCCTCAGAAGAAAGGAAGAAACATGGATAAGATATGATGCTATGGTTGTAATGAACTTGGGCACTATAGAAAGGATTGTCCCAAATCTAATAAGGATAAGAGGAAAAAGGAAGAAGCCCATATTGTCGAAGAAAGGGAAGAACCTGATGAAAGAAGAAGTGAAAGATCTCTACTATGATTGAGATCATCTTCCTCTTTAGGAGGTTTCTGTCGGTTGTAAATAGTATGTTAGGAAGCATTGTATATTAGATAAATGCATCACTCCAAGATTGGCATCATGATAGAAGCATTGAAGAAGGAGAACTTGTCATAGGAGGATGTCTGCAATACACCTATGCAACAACTATGCCATGAAAGAAGTGGCTCCTGGGAACCTCACTAAAACAACATTGATAAAAGGTAGTCATCTAGATCAAGGGTCATCATTCAATAATCAATATGGAAACAGATGCTGACATTTTCTAATGGAGTCCTCTTTGGACTCACTAGTTAGAAAGAAAGCAATAGGTTTCCTTGAGAATTCTAACTTGCAGAATTATGGGATTAGGATATGATGACATATTGATAAAGCAGGTCAAGGGAATGAAACTCTTCACTCCAAGGAAAACTGATGCAGTATAACTCAAAGGAAGGAAATAAGGTACATGTATATTTATGCTGACACTAGATGCTATGTAAACAAGTCATATGGTTGCAGGTAGTAGAAGTATGATCAAAAGAAGCAGATACTCTTTCGATGTACAGGTTGTCAATAAACATGTTCCACACCAGATGAAATCAACATAATATGTCCTTATATGAAGTATGAGGTGGTTGACTACAATTAAGGAACTTTGATTGGAAGCTCCTGGGAATGGAATGTGTAAGGAAGGAAGAGATCATGAGATATGCAACCATGATGAAGGCTATCAACATCCAAAACCCAAGAAGATTTGACTAGGAAATATCACGGAAAGATATGAAGACTCCGATGGAAGTTTGAAAAAAGATGTAGACCCTTGACAATGGATATCTTTGGGAGATGTGTCAACATGTATGAAGGATGCTGATACCTACATGAAGATGTCATGATGAAGAGCCATCTCGTAAGGTACTATTTGATTTAATGTTATGTTTTGATTTCTTGAATAATATCTGGATGGGTTTATGCAGGGCTCCTAGAACAAGAGTTGTAAGTGAAAGTACAACTAGCATTCATGTGGTGGATGGAAATTCCCGAAAGAAGAATTATGAGAAAGAAGTAGCCATATGAAGAAGGTTCCAGATATGTACCAAGAAGGCCACTTTCCATAAAGAAAGGAATGACATTATGAACCAACAAAGAAAGTGATTGATGGCTAATGCCCTACAAGGAAGAAGCTCGACTGGATTTCATGGAATCAAGGAAAGAAATTGATCAAGGTGATGAAGGACCCATGAAGAAGAAGCTGCTGATTAAAAGGAGAGTCCCTAATTAAGAGGGAGCTTGAGCAAGTCCCTAGTAAGAGGGAGCTTGGGTACATTCCTTTACAAGAATGAGCATATCTTCCCTAGTTGAGAGGGAGAGATAGACACAACATTCTTGTCTTTGGTTGGGAAGAAATATTGGAGGATTGGGTAATCATTTGGCATCCGATGCTCTTTGAGGATGTGTAGGGAATCCAAGATAAGAGTAGGCAAGAGGACTGATATTATTTGAGGGCTGGGAACCCAAGATAAGAATAGTCCTAGAAGGTCGTACTCAGTGAACACCAAGGTGGGTATGTACCTTGAGAGACAATGATGAAGGTGTCTTTAGTCATTGGTCTCACCAACATTGTAGCTCAAGGTCTCGTGGGGAGATGGAGTTGTTAGTCAAGGCATTTCACTGTCAGACAATGATGGTTAATATGATGCTATACATATGTGATTACCAATTAGATTCTTCTTATGAGATTCTGAAGATTGAGAGTGACCATGTACCATTATGAATACCTCCCTAGTTAAGAGGGAGTGTTGTAGAATGTAACTAGGTTTGGTCTTCATAATGACTTGTAATTATGAATTTATGTAATGAAGAAGACAACGATAATAAAATGTATTTTGTAATACTTGCATCATGGGTTTCATGAGCAAGGAGTTTTTATTATAGGTTAAAGACTTCCTCTTGATGTCTTTATGAATTTGTCTTGTCATAAATATAATTAGAGTCATGTATATGAGGTCATGTTACACCTTGCTAGTTCCACTCGACAATCTGATCCAGAGATACCACCCCTCAATTATCCAATAAGAGATGAAGGTCCACCAAAGATTGATCAGAATCCAAGGACTGAAGACCTAGAATTGAATAAAAAAAAATATTGATAGTGGCACCATTTCCAAGGATCTTTCTTAAATATTTTGTGATGTAATCCCTAGAGGAATTGATTAGATGCCAAATGGGGGAACCCCATCTAGAGGCCATTTGACCAGCCCGGTCATTTGGTTGTGATAGATACTTAGTCCTGATAACTTGGGACCACCACTAACTCGGATTTGTGACTAAGCTCCAGTAAAGTTTTGCTCCTATTGCCATATTTGCAATTCCTGGGTCCCTAATACCCAGACCACCATGCTTCTTTGGGGCTCTGACTATTTTCCAATTTACTAAGTGATATTTCTTGGATTTTGTTTTGCCCCCTTCCCCCCCGACTTCCTGATGTACATGCCCATTTGGTGAAGCACACTTTTGGGAGATTGTAGTGCTGTGAACTGATATAGGGGGATAACTGAAAGGACTAATTTCACCAGAATTTCTCTGCCCACATTATTGAGCCAAATTCCACCCCAGTTTACAATTTTGGATTTCATTTTCTCTTGCACTTTTTGCCAGGCATTCGGTGCAGCACGTCCCAAGAAGATTGGGATCCCTAAGTAGTTGAAATCTTTCCAGTCCCGGATAGCTTTAAATCCCAGAATTTCCTCAATCTTTTTTTCTTTTTTCCTTGTAATATTCCAACTGTATATGTGGCACTTACTATCACTCATAGCTTCCCCATTGCACTGAGAAATTTGTCTAGAATGTTTTTAAAACTCTTTGCAATAATGGTAGAATCACCTCCCATTAATATAATGTCATCCATAAACTGTCCATGGTTTATGATTTTGATGCCCTCCTGGAAACCAATGCCCAGGAGGTTGAGGGGACATCGTTGACAGAGACCTCTGTAAGATTTGAAGAAACTAACAACCCTGCCATTCATCAATAGAGAAATCCAGGGGGAGGCTATACAAAGATTTATCCATTTGATGAAGGCCTCATCCATACTGAGTTTACAGAGAACTTTCTACAGGAAACTGTGCATAACCCGATCAAAGGCATTAGCCATATCCAGTTTAATAATCATGGCCTGATCCCCCCACCTCCAGCTGGAGCCCAAGGCTTCTTGGATGAGGATAATGTTGTCAATTTTTTTTCTCCCAACCCTTGATTTTTAGAGATTAGGAGGGGAAATAACAACTTTAGGTGCCAGGCCAACAATTTCGAAAAGATCTTATAAGAGACATTGCAGAGGGAAATAGGTCAGAATCTAGAGAATGAGGAGGGGTTCAACTCTTTAGGGATTAAGGCCAGGAAGGAAGAATTTATGCCACCCCCCATTGCACCATTTTTAAAGGAGTATCCCACCAACCTACATAGATATTTCTTTATGACATCCCAGAAGGAGTGATAGAAGCTTACAGAGAAATCATCTGGGCCCAATGCTTTATCCAGGGGGAAGGAAAATATTACCTTTCAGATTTCTTCCTCCGTCGGAGGAGCATTCAATGATATATTCCAATCCGCTGAAACAAGGGGTGGAATTCCCTCAAGAAAGAAATCTTCACTGTCCAAATCCCAAGTGTGGTCCTTGGTATACAAGTTTTTATAGTGCTCAACTATTGCTCTTTTGATTTCTTCAAACTTATTGATGATCTTTCCCCCATGGGTAATCTGAGTAATATTGTTTTTTGATTCCCTAAACTTGGCTTGCTTGTGAAATAATTTAGTATTTCTATCCCCTGCCTTAAGCTAATTATTTCTTGATTTTAATCTCTAATACTCCTCTTCCTCTCTGAGAGATCTGTGAAGGCTCTTGAAGGTTTCAACTTCTTTATGGATATCCATAACTTGAATCGACATGGTTTCCATCTGCCCTTGGATTGCAACCAATTTTTCTTCCATATTTTTTATATTGAACTGTCTTTCTGTTTTGTTCTCCTTTAGCCAAGTTTTCACGTCTCTTTTCAATCTGCGTATCTTGGCCTCCTAGATAGTAATTGGGCTGCCATCAATCCAGCCCGACCAGGAGGTGGAGACCATTTCAAAGAAGTTGGGGACCTCCAACCATTGAGGAGAGTAATGGAAGGGAATGGGCCCCAGATCCAAGGGAAGGAAGATTTCTAGGCGAATCAGTCGGTGGTCCAATCTAGCCCAAGGGAGGATGGCAAACTTAAGGCAATAATTCAAAGTTAGGATATTGTTAGCTGCAAGGAAACGGTCTAAATAGGCTATAATATGATTTAGACCCACTCTTCTATTAGACCAGGTGTAAAGGAATTTTTGGGGTTTGACATCATATAAGTTCAGGGCTAAGATGAGATCCTCCATGTATTCCTGTTGGGCATCCCGAATTATGGAGCCCCCTCTTTTTTCATGGCGGCCCATTGTAGTATTGAAGTCCCCCCCAATAATGAATTTATTCCCATATTTAATATTTTTCAGGTCCATCAGGGAATTCCAACATTCTTGCTTGTCCCGAAAATGGGTGGGCATGTACACATTGATCACTGTGAAGAGTTGCTGCTTCTCAATTTTATTAAAAATAGTTGCTATCCAATGCGTAGTTTTTAGAGTACTTACCAGATTTAGCTTTGCCAAATTCCATAATGTATAAAGGCCTCTGGATGCCCCTCTGGAGCTGACTACTTCAATCTTGCTAGTGTTCCAAAATTTATGTTTAATGGAGTTGATAGACTCCTCATCCATCTTGGTCTCCTGTAGTAGGGTGACTTTGGGTTTTTCTTTGTCGATGAGGGATTTTACTTCTGTGATTCTCTTTACCGAACCTAGTCCTCTACAGTTCCAAGATATTATATTCATTAATCACTTTTTTGGGTTCCCCGCCCCCTTCTTAGGGCCCGAGTTGTTTCCTTTCTCCCCCCCACCTCCTTTGTTTCACGCATTTTCCAGATGATGTGGGATAGTGTGTTGGAATCGCAATTCTTTGTCTTTCTCATTTTTTTCCCATCATACTTCATTCTTTGTTTTTCACCCTGTTTTATTCTCATTCAGGATAAGATGTTTCTTCCTAGGTACGTCTATTCTATCTTTGATTGATCTTAGCTTCCCTGCTGGTCCCTTTCCTTCAAAAGAGGTCATGAAGCCTTCCAATTCCTCCTCGTCGTCTGATGAGTCCTCCGAGGAACTATCAGTTTCCAGACTTGAACTGGTCTCCATTTGGCCGTTAGTGCGAGGCCCTGGGGAATAGAGTGAGGGGTGGAGGCCCCAGAAACTAGTGGGGGAGGCGGGGTGGGGTCTGATCATTCCACACCAGCCTCCAAGCCTAAAACTTAAAATATATTCACAGTTTCCAATCCCGAGCCATCCCCACCCAGCGAGCAACTTAGGGGGGCTGAATCCATCCCCAAACTAGGGGAGTTGGAATGGGGTGGAATCTTCAAGGACTTGCGATGCACAACTTGCACTTGAAGGGAAACTGATCACAATCAACCTCTTGTACGTTCGACCAACTATCCATACAGAGGCTGACTGTTGCCGGGAGACCTTTTTCAAGGTCCACCTCCACACATGTTTGAGCATAGGAGAATATGCCATGCTTCGGTTCAAAGCAGTTGTTGTGTTACCCAAGAGAGTTCCCAATAAGCCATAATGTCGCATCATTCCAGCAGTGCAGGGGGAGGTAAGAGAGTTTCACCCAAACATGAACCGAGGAAGGAAAATCATAATCGGGGTTGAAACTGGGGCTCCAATGATCTAGATAGAGCCCTTGGCCCCCCATAAAATACAGACCACTCCGAAAAACAAGGTCACGATCTAGACGATTCTCAAAATAAAAGATGTAGAAACCTTTTCCACCGAAGGAGGAGATCACACTCCCCTTGATCAAAGGATTCCAGTTATTTTCGGCCCAATCCTTAACAGTACAAGAGGAAGGTCAAAGGCCCATGAATTGCCCAATAAGTCCTCTACCGACCTGTTGGAGTGCTCTTGAATGTGCTTGAGGGGTACATATTTCTATCTTGGGGATATCATAATCTTTCTTCACAAACTTAGAGTCCCCCTGCTTGTATAATTTTAGGGCAGAGGCAATAAGAGAGTTGAATGTTGCAATTTTAGCCTGTAGAGGCACATCCTGTGAAGGTGCAGACATGCCCACCACAAAGGGGCAAATAGGACCACGACCTAGAAGCTCACGACCACAACTGGCCAAAAAAGCTAAAGACCACCGAAGTTGACAGTGGGAAACGCTCGGGAAGGATGGAGGTTAGGGCCATGATAGCTAAATAGGCACGAGAATGTGAACCAGAGAATTAGGGACTTATAGCCAAAAGGGCTCAACCGCAATAGGCGTTGACATATAAAGACACAAGCCAAAGACAAAAGAATCAGTCCCATTTGAGGGGCACAGACCCACCACAGGGAGATGGCAGAGAGGCACAGATAGCGAGCCAAATGAGCTCGACTATAGCAAGTGCTGCCAGCCAGGAAACACCAGCCAAGACCGAGGAACAAATCCCACTTGGGGGGCTGAGACCCGCTGTAGGGAGATGGAAGCCAGAAGTAGCATACCAACAATGATTAGGTTAAGCTGCCATGGGTGCCGAATTATCCAGTTGCCTTTCTCTATGTAATTATGAATTTATGTAATGAAGAAGACAAAGACAATAAAATGTATTTTGTAATACTTGGATCATGGGTTTCATGAGCAAGGAGTTTTTATTATAGGTAAAATACTTCTTCTTGATGTCTTTAGGAATTTTTCTTGTCATAAATATAATTAGAGTCATGTATATGAAGTCATGTTACACTTGTGTAAAGGACAAATTATTGATAAAACTATATGCTCCAAGACCTTGTCACTATCTCCTTGAAGATGGCCTCAAAACAAAGAATGCACAAACTCAAGTCAGCTCAAAGTGAAGACACAACTATTCATAGGTCATGTCGGCTCATTCTCAGTGGAAAACCACTATATATACCCATGTGGACTACAAAAAAAACAGTTTGGATCTATCTGAGATTTCAGATAGCTTATGTGAAAAGAATAATGAGAAAGAATGTTTTCTAGGTGCGTAAGAAGGAGACAAGTCAGAAAAGGAAGGGTCTAAGATTTGGTGCGAAATGAAGAGATCTTTTAGTGAAGGAAAAGGGAAGCATAGCGCAGTAAATAAGGTCTCTTGGTTTTGGATCTAAGTCTGTAATGATAGTGTGGATTACAGTGCGTGAAAGAAGGGAAGTCTACCACAGAAAGGAGACATCTTCAACGTGAAAGAAGGCACTCACAAGTGCATCTACAATTTGGTCTTGATTTGAAAGGAGGCTAGATATAACTCGGACTTGGGTCGACATATCTCAGAAAGGAACCAGAGGTAAGTACTGTAAATAGGAAGCCTACTACAACATGATCAAGGGTTTGGTCTTGGACTTTAGATATATCTAAAGGATGCTGAAAATAGACCGAGAAGGAAACTCCAGGAGTAGGCCAAGGAAGAGTTTAGACTAGGGACCAAGTCTCCCTAGTGTTGGTGCAGAACGATGCAGAAAAAGAAGATCAACATAAGGAGCTTAGAAAGAGCAGTGACAAGGTCTTGGAGGCATATTGGTGTCAAGGGTCTGTGTCATGGTCATGGTACTTGTCAATTGAAGATCTATAAGAAGAATTACTTTCAGGTTTTCCTCTCCAAGAGGGAGAGGTTTTGGCCTTGGCTTGAAAGCCTAAATTTTGTGTCTCTTGTGCATTTGATAATTGACTTGATGAAGAACATAATAATGTAAAGAAAGATAAGATCTAAGTAGAATAATAAAATCACAAGTAATTATCATGAAAGATAAATTGAATTAAACACCTTAATTTCTCAATAGATGCAGTGGTGGTAGTTCCTCAGAATGCAGATCAGCTGAAAGAGTACAAAAAGGAGATGTTGCAAGCGAAGCGATTGATCCTAGATGGAGTCTGGGATCATACATTCTGGCATATAGCTGGCAAAGATACTGCTAAACAAATGTGGGATGCTCTCGCCACGTTACATCATAGTACTTTTGAGTAATGAAAGATGTACCTCGAGAAGAAGTTGAGGCTCATTCGGATGCAGAAAGGGGAGGGAATAACCCCTTCCTCACCAAGATTTAGGAGGTTTGGGACCAGTTGTTGTCTGTTGGGGCAACGCCTCAACCCACAGAGCTAGTGAGATTGTCACTCAACAGTGTCTCCGAGGATTGGTAGGTATTTGCACAAAGCATATTAGGCAGAGACAAGTTACCAGAGTGGGACAGGATGTGGGCTGACTTGTAGCAGGACGAATTGAGGCGAGACCTTCTAAAGAGATCTATCAGTGGCAGCAACAACGGACATAAGCGAGTGAAGGAGGAGGAGAATGTGGCCCTCACATCTAAGGGTCCAAGTCAGGGGCAAGGAGAGAAGAGGAAGAAGAAGAAGGACCTGTCAAAGGTCAAGTGCTTTAGGTGTGGTGAGCTTGGTCACTACAGTACCGAGTGTCCTCTCAATAAGAAGGAAAAGGAGGAGAAGCAGGACTAGCAAGCAACTTCAACAAAGATCGATAGGCTTTCCTCCAGGTTGGAGGAAGAGTTCACGATGTTTGTTGATATACCTCCAAGAGTGAGGTGGGGTGACTTGGTGCTGTAGTCCCATAGCACTACATATGGGTAGGATCCTTGAGGAGTCCACCTCATGGATCAATACCTTAGTACAGGGGCCCATAATATTCATTAACAGGATGGATTAGTGATAGTTGATGCAGTCAGATGCTAAAGTGACAAGTGCGTAGACTAGTAGCAGTCAAATGCTAAAGTGACAATTGCATAGACTAGTAGCAGTCAGATGCTAGGGAGCGCAGTGCAGTTAGCACAATGCAGAGTGAGTAACAATGCAAATTATTCAATGACAGTGCAAATACTAGCAATATTCAAAGACTCAGGTGGAAGATGCAGTATAATGATGACAATTGTTTCAATGTTTTGGATGTTTTTTAATTGCAGATGTTGCAGTAGAAGCAACAACAAACGAGAGGAAGTACAGTGCAGATGCAGTGTTTGCAACAATATGATAGTGTTAACAACAGCATAGATGCAACATTTGTCAAAGTTGCGTAGTGGTTGGTGGGCAGCAACAACCAAACATCAGTAGTGTGACAGGAGATGATGCAGAGACAGGGTGTTGTGGCAGGGTGTGCAACACTAAAACAAATTCCTCGCTAAGAGGGAGTGTTAACTTTTGTAGCATCAGATGTGTTCTAGCCACAAAATTTGGTGGAGACTTTATGATACATGAGATCTCCAAAACCCAAAAATCGTTTCTAGAAATTCGGGCTAGACATGACTTAATTAGATTATTAACCAGTTTTTAAATATTCCTAAGTATAAACTTAGGGAATATGGTTAATTAATCAATATTAATTAATTCAAGGTGAGAATCATCTAGAAACTCACACGGATTGATCCATACATGATCCTAGCAATCGATTATGTTTTAATCTTGGTCGTTGGCTCTCCAACATAGGATTATAAGAGGAGGTCGATGTGGTGATGGAGATGACACTTGAGTAGTTTGAATTCCTTGGCAGATCGATTTCCTGAGTAGCAATAGTCAATTGCTGGAGAGAGAGCTGGAGGTCAAAGCAATGAGAGAGGGGCAGAGACAATGAGGCTGGAGGAGGCATTCCAGATCCAGTGAGTGCATTTGCAGAGAGGCAGAAGAGTCACAGAGAGGCTAATGCTAGGGCAACGCAACAGCCTCTAGGGGCAAGATCGATATGCTGAGATGGAGAGACATCTTTAGTTCCATATGACATGAAGGAGTATTAAAGTGTAGTAGAAGAATATTTCCAGCTACGCAGAGGGTCATAGGGCTAAATTTATGAAGGCAATTTGTGTTGGGAATTTGCCTGTGGGCTGAGGAAAATTCCTAGCTAGATTTTTGCCAGTATTTTTCTTTGTAGGATTGCCAGATTTTGACATCTAGTTGGATGTAGACTTTCTCACTTCTGCATAACAATAAAACCCTCAGTTGCTGCATTGGTTTTCCCAAGTTTGTTTTTTCTGGGGACGTTTTTCCAAAATTGATTGTGTTTTTTATGTGTGTGAACTAGCATTTCTCAGTTTCCAGTGCATTATTTTTCCACAATATTTTATTTGTGAAGGTTGCAGTGTATTTATTTTGATATTTGTCATAGCAGAAAAATTGTTAATTAACTAACAATTAGGATAAATAATATCAATTGTTGCAATAGGATTCCGGTATTGGATTTTTCACAGATATAAGATGCAGTAGATGGAAACATGGTAGCAGGATTTGAGAAAGTTCTCCTAGAGAGAGGGAGAGGATCCTGTCAAAACATTTGCCTTAGTTTCCTCAAATTTTTGAAGAGCATGAAAAGCCTCATGATCAAATATAATTTGTCTATGATAGAGGGAGCAACTGTGAAGAAATTATTGTCTACAAAGGGAGCAATAAAGCTCGAATATATTTCCACTAATAAGCAGGTAGTTGATATGTTGATGAAGCCTCTCTTTGAAGAGAAGTTTGAGATGAATCTTTGATTAAGAGGGAGTGATGATTATATCATGGATATGGTTTCTCCCTATGTCTTGTACTTTGACATGAATTAGGGAGGTTATCCATGTGTCAAGTATATTGACCAAAATTAGGGAGAACAGTTTGAAACATTGGATAACATCGTGGACTGAAATTCTTCTTGTGTCATCTACTTTGACCTCATTAGGGAGATTATCCCCATGTCAAGTACATAGGCCTAATTAGGAACAATGGTCTAGTGGAATGGCATTCTTCTTGTGTCATTGTATAGTGACTTGATTAGGGTTGTAGTCCCTATGTCACTTTGACTGATTAGGAAGAATGGTCCTATGGACAAACATTTTCCTATCATTGTATAGTGACCTACCATTAGGACTGTAATCCCTTTATCACTTTGACCTGTGTAGGAAAATGATTTGAAAAAGGACTGTCATTCTCTTTGTGTCATTGTATAGTGACCTGATTAGGGAGGTTATCCCTATGTCACTTTGACACGATTAGAGAGAATCATCCTAGAGCATGTAGCCTCCCAACATCATGCTCTAATCTCTTTCTAGAGTGAGATTTTTTTTCCATACATCAGGGGTACTAAATGGGTTATGGCAGTGTGGTTGATGCTAGTAATGATATTGATGATGATGCTCATCCTAATCTTGATGATCCTTACTTATAGAAGAATTCAACTTGATAACATCTTGATAGTCATTTTGAATACCTCCTTAGTTAAGAGGGAGTGTTGAAGTTTTAACTAGGTTCAATCTTCATAATGAATACTTATCATTATGATTTTGTAAAAGAGTTGAGAAAAATTTATTTGAGTCAAAAGAAAATGATTTTATTTAAAAGAAAATTGTCTCCAAGTTTACCAAGTCGGCTTGCCCAATAGTCATGTATATTGAAATATGTAACTAGGTTCAGTCTTCATAATGACATATATAATCATGATTTTATGTATTTAATGACAAGAGAAAAATAAATTTATTATTGTTGTTCTTGAGGCATGGGTTTCATGCTCAAGAGAAATTTATTTTATAGGTCAAGCTCCCATTGAGAGCTTCTAGGGCTTGTCATTGAGTCTACAAGTTAAGAGAGTCATTCTCATGTATGAAAGATCCTTCTTGGGCATGTTACATATTGTAAATAAAATTATGAGTTAATATTAGAGTCAAAAGACCCTCCAAGACCTTGTCATGATGAAATGAACAAGTCAACCTACACAAACAACAAGTTGGACTTAAGGAAGTTACTGTTAGTTTTTGGTAGCATCGGATGTTCTCTATCCATGGAAATTGGTGGAGAGGCTAAGGAACATGAGTTATAAAGAACCCATAAACCATTTGGTGAAATTCCACCCGGATTGTATTCTATTAACATAATTAATATTTTTAATGGGGTTCCTAAGTCTAAACCTAGGAAAATTAAAGTATTAATGGGTATTAATTAAAATATGGATGAGAATGTTCTAGAAAGCGGATAGAGTCAAGATTTAATATGTCATTGATTAGAGACTTAATCTCGACCATTGAAGTCTCAACGAGAAAAGTATAAGAAGAAGGCTTGGGGTTCATTTGACAAACACAAAGAGTTGATCAGTCAGTTTGATATTCTTAGGGCAGGGTTTGCTAAGGAATTCGAACAAGTGATCAAGCAGTGAGGATCAGAGGCAGTACTAGAAGGAAGTGATTTCCAGTTCTAGTGAATGCACTTCAAAGAAGATAGTGAAGTATCAAAGAGACAACGCAATGCCAAGGAGGGACAATGCAACAATTGGAGGAGGTTGACACAAAATTGCCGGGGGATAATAGAGATCAGTGCCAAGAATCACTGTGGGTGATTGGCAGGAGAAATATCGATTTCTCAGCAGCAAAACCAGCAACAACTAGGGTGATGCAATCAGAGGGAGTCTCCACGCAAAGATTGCGTAGGATCACGCAGAGACTGTGCAGTGGGTCATCCAGGAGCTGGGGCGAGTGTAAAATCTCCAGATTTAGTGTGAGAAAATTCTCACTATTTTTCTATCAGTTATCTTCTCTGAGTGGATTGCCATTTTCTTTGGGGCATCCAGATTGTATTCAGAAATTTACTGCCAATAATAGAAACCCTCAGATCTACTGCATCGATTTTCCTGCATTGGGTTTTGCCAGGGACGATTGTCCAAAAATAAGTGTGTCAATGTGATTGTTCATATGCTAGTGTTTCTCTTGCCTTTTTAATTTTCAGTTCTTAATTTGTGACGTTTGCAATTGAATTTATTTTGATATTTACTGAAGCATTAGTAAATAACTTATTATTGTAAATAAGTACGAGAAATAAATCAATCACTACAACAAAATTTTCACATGGTATCAGAGCCAGGTTCAGGAAAGATGGTAGCAAAGAAAAAGAGCATGGAGAATAGTAGGGATCATAATATTTCTGAAAGAGCTTCCAGGTTGGAAAAGGGAATTTTCTTGCTTATCGAGTTATGCATCAATCGAGGATTGGTACATTGATAGCGGGGCTTCAGCTCATATGAATAGAGAATGAGAATATTTATTGAGCTATCAGGAGGAACAAATGAACTTCCAAATCACAATGGGTAACAGGATGAAATGCACCCCAGTAGGAAAGGGAACCGTTACATTCCAGATAGCAGCAAGAGATAGTCTTCGAGCCACTAACGTACTACATGTGCCAGGTATGGGAATGAATTTGATTTCTGTATCTCAATTACAAGATAAAGGATATGATGTGTACTTCATTGGTAACAGAGTATATTTCAAGCATCCTAAGTGGAAAAAGAGGGCTATTGGGTTTAATACACTCAGACATCTGTGGTCCAATGTCTACAAGAGCTATTAGTGGTGTTGAGTAGTTTTTCACCTTCATAGATGACCAATCCAGGAAAACTTGGATTTATTTCTTAAGAACCAAGGATGAAGTCTTTGATTGGTTTAAGGAGTTTAAGGCTCTAGTGGAAAAATTGACAGGAAGAAAGATCAAAATATTGCACTCAGACAATGGTGGAGAATACACCAGTAAAAACCTCACAAATTTCTACACAAGGGAGGGGATCAGAAGAGAATGGACAACACCTTATAATCTAGAGCAGAATGGAGTCTTAGAAAGGAAGAACAAAACTATTGTTGGAGCAACGAAGGCAACGTTATATGATCAAAATATACCCAAGTTTTTATGGGAAGAAGCATGCAACACAACTGTATACATTCAGAACAGGACTCCTCACAGGGCTTTAGGAAACAAGACACCAAAGGGTGTTTTCACGGAAAAGAAGCCGAAAGTGAGTCACCTCAAGATATTCGAAAGTGTGGCTTATTTTCATATTCTAGAACAGAAGCAGAGCAAGTTAGAGCAGACTACGGAAGTTGGATATATCGTGGGTTACAACGAGACTTCAAAGGCTTACCGAATCTACATTCCAAGCAGTAGGAAGATTGTAGTAAGGCAAGATGTAAATTTCATGGAAAATAGAGCTTCCAGGAAATCTCGAGAGATGCATTTTGAAGATCAGGCTGAGGATATTCCTTTGGTCCAACAACAAGGATCAGATCTAGCAGGAAGACAAGTATATGGTTCGAGCACTGTAACCAATACTAGCATCTCCTCAAGAGAAGAGGAGCCAGGGGTGTCACAACAGGTACAACAACATGAAGAGGAATAGATGGAACCTCCCACCACCAGTGAAGGGTGTTAATTTTAGCTATGTTCTATGCTTAGAGAAATTTATTTCAATTTTCACTGTTAGCTCAATATCTTTCCCAGATTAGCAATCACATCAGTATTAAAGTAAACTGTAGATAGAACATAAACATAAATCGCAGAAGACAAGCCAAGACAAGAAGACACAAGATGTGGCACTTGCCAGGGACAAACCCCAATGTGGGGAACCTTTGATCAATTCTTCTTATATGTTCTTCAATAATTCAATAGAGTGAGTGAGAGAGAGAGAGAGAGTACATTTATAACATAAATCCACACTTTGACTTATCTAGATAAGAGCATAGATCATCTCTAAGAAGATGATACATGAGATCAGTTGAAGACATGTTGCTTCAACTGATTCTCAAAGGTGACTCCTTCACCTATCATCGTGTTGCATCTCATCATCATGCTGCACCTCACCGTGCTACACCATGCTGCACCCATCATCATAATGATGGACCTCGTGATTGCTGCACCTAATGCTGCACTGTTGTCCCATGTGCCATGGTTGAACCATGTTGTCCATGCTTGCTGTTCAATTTCTTGCTTGCTATCCCTTGCATGCTTGTTGTCCCTTGCATGCTTGTTGAACCATTGCATGCTTGTTGTACCTTGCATGGTGTACTTGCTGCTAAGTACCATACAATTTTCCCAATGTTTTTCTGTTGTCCCTTATGTTGCAGCTCATTGCAACATTCATTATCATTGTGCTGCACCCTTATTACAATACTATCACACCTTATTATATCATGCTGCTACACTTACATCAGTTCACTATTAGGAGATTCTCTGATTGCCACATAGTTGGACTGGTAAGGGTATTCTATCAGCTGTTTGGACAACCTTCACAACATATGTCCCAGGGCTATGATCACCCTTCTCCAGCATTCCTAAACCATACGTTGGCTTGTTATACCCCAACAATCACAACTAGCCCTTACGCGCTCCTTGTTAGCCTTCACGCAGATTTGTAAGTGAGTGAGGGACTGTGGCTTGCTACATCAAGCCTATCCCATGCTGCGGTAGCCTTTTCCAAGGGTTCTAACCCCACGAAACAGTTCCTTATGCCTTCGGCCCTCAAGAGAAGTCTGCAACATCCAAGATAGCCTCTAGACCTCCACCAAAGTGACCCAAAAGCAAGCTATTGCTCCAGCAATTAACTCGGCCTCCATTGAGGAACTCAGGCCTCCTCCATGATGTCTTCTAGCCTCCCTCTCTTGCTGTGGTTAGGAAAAATTCAGGCCTTACTTTCTTCCATAGACTGTGTTAAGGTTCTAGGGCATTCATCTAGGGTAGAGACCCTCATCTAGGTTGCGTTGAGGGCTTACGTTGCTGCCCTTCTTGACTGCGTATACCTGTTATGTTAGGGCTTCTCCATAGGACAACGTTAGGGCTTCCTTGTGGCTGAGATAAGGGTTTTCCTCCATGACAACGTAGAGCCTTCTAGGGCATCTCCTATGATAGCGTAGAGCCTTTCTCCATTAGGGAAATGTTGTCCCTTAGGATCTCTTCTCCCACCAAAACCCAAAGACAAGTGGAGAGGAAGAGATCCCAAGTGAGTGTGTCCAAATGACTTGCAAGCCACCTCTTTTTATACTAAAACGTTGAGCACAAGTGGGGTTGATTTGGTTGCTAGCTGACCTTGATGAATTGTCCCATAACACAAATAAATTCATATCTCCATGAATACTTATCGGAATTGGATGATCTTTAGATCAATCTTACACCTCTCAATGAGAGGGATCCAAGAAAAATATCAGCTACCATAAATAAGATGACCCACATGGAGTTTGGCCCTAGTTTCCAATTTTAACACTCCCTCTCAACTAAGGAGAACTCCATCCGCTGATCCATCTTCCAGACTGTATTACCTCTGCCATCAATGCCCTGGACTGCTTTGCTCTGCTGAACCATGAAGAAGAAGAATTGATCGAGAATGTCTCATAACATTCTCTACTGACCCAAAGTTAGTTTTATTGATCCCAGATCAATATTACAAGAGAGTGTCTCAAACCACTCATACTGATCCCATATCAGTTACATTGATCCCAGATCAATGGAGGTCATCCTAGCATAGGGAGTACAATAGATACAACGATGCATCCATTGATATTACTACTATGGTCCGTAACCCCATTTCCCTACTCATTGATCAGATGAGAGGTACTTCCCATGAGTCCCAGACTACATGGGTAGGATGCCTCAACAAGAGAATCAATCATCCTATCCCTAAGTTGCCTCGATGTATCACGGGGGAAGGCTAAGCCATTCACCCTGTACACGATGTACCATTAGGGGTGAGTTGCCCTATGGTCGCATGTTGCTCCAGTAAGTAACCCAAGCTCCCCCAGAGCTCCCAGAGCTCAATGCATGCAACATGCAGACCCTCATAAGAGGGTCTCTCAACGACTCCAAGTCATTCGGGAAAGTCACAAATTTGACCTTTCCTATGGGGCTTTGACAAAATGTCTGCGACCTGTACATCAGTCTCAATGTGATGGAGCCTCCTCGCTCATCGACATACCATATCCCTGATAAGGTAGTATCTGATGTCTATCTGCTGGAGCAATCATAGAATACATGATTCCTCAACAATCGAATTCTCCCCTGGTAGTATCCATCATGTGTACAAAAAACTCGCTGAAGAGCTTCCACAACTAGGTAGCTTCACACAAGACCATACTCGTAGCTATGCATTCGTTCTCAGTGGTGCTTATAACAACCGACTTCTGCTTCCTGCTCATCCAGGATATCGAACAGAACCCAAAGAGAACTAACACTCGGAGGTGCTCTTGCAATCCTCCATATTGCTGACCTAGTCAACATTCGAATAATCATGCAGCTTTATATTTCCGGCAGTGTATCTCAATCCATGAGAGATTGTGCCCCAAAGATATTTTAGAATATTCTTGGCACCAATTCAGTGTGGCTCAACCATATATGAGCTCACCATGCTACCTGCAAAACATATATCCGGACAAAAGTTCACCAAGAATATCAATGCAAATGAGTTTATGAAACTCAAAGGCATTTCCCAAATCTGGTCCGACATCACTACCATATGACTTTTGAAAGTTAAGATCCTCGAGGTAGTCATGGGATTGAATTTTACCATTCCACATCCGGAATCCAACTCCCTCTTACTTCTGCAAATGAGAGGGTCTGCACCTGTCAGAAATAGGTCATCCTTGGAAGGTGCCAGTATGAGAGGTCTATCATCCACAACCTTCGAGCAATGCTTTGGATCGACTTCACTCCTAGTGAATCTCAGCTTCATCAAACAACTATCAATCCTCTCATACTAAGCCTAGGGTGTTTTGCTTCAAGCCATAGAGGGATTTCTTCCACCTGCACACATGAGATTCTCGATCATGAATCTCAAACCCCTTGGGTTGTTCCAAACCGCTAGACCTGCTACATGAGGGGAATGGTCCCCTTGTAAGATTTTACTTCGGTACATCTTAGACATGTACCTTCATGCTCTTCTTGAATTTAGGCATCCCTGTCACCATTTGACTCACATCGGGTAGTGTCCCATAATAAGTAGACCCCCAGTGCTATAGATGAGATGTGACAACTGACATGGTCCCCAATGGACCATCCTGCAACTTGATACAAATTTCCAACTCTGAACCCATGGGTAAAAGCATCTTAGAAAATTCTGTTTCCAAACATGTACCTTTCCATCGATGAATGCCACCCTATAGCCTTTGACTTCCATTGCCAAAATGGACACCAGGTTCTTCTTGTGATCAGGTACATAAGAGAGATTCTGTAAATGAATTGAGTTACCCTCATTCAATTGAGGGGTAGCATTCCTTACATCCTTTCCAAGATAGGTGGCATCAGGTCCAAGTATAATCCCACGATTGTTTCCATCTCTACCAAATTAGAGAGCACCCTTCTATCTGATGAAGTTCCTTGAAGCACTACAATCAATAAGCCAGATTCTCAAAGAATCCGAAGGAGAGGGCCAATACAAGAAAACGCTTCTTTATCTTATCAGAAACAACATTTGATTCTTCATACCTGGGGTTCCTTGCTTTCTTGAAGAGTCTGTCGTTACCTTAATGAACTACATTACCTGTCATTCCTCTGATCATTCAAGATGTCCCTAGAATGATTGTTATCATCATCAAGTGATGTGTCCTTTCCATTTGGTCACTCCTTCACATAATGGCCGAAATTATTACAACCAAGGCATCTGCCTTTCCTTCCACCCTTAGATCTGGACTTTCCAATAAAGTGATCTTTTAGGTAGGCCATCAGAAGCTTCCACTGCACCATTATGATAATATTCACCCTCAGTGAATTTGAAGAGGGATGAGGAATCCACTGATCCTTTTATCCTTTCCCAACTGTCTTCAGTGATTTCTCTTTCACTATTGCTTGGGCTTTGTCTTCACCTTAGCTCTGATTCCATGTTAATTTTAGGTATGTTCTATGCTTACAGAAATTTATTTCAATTTTCATTGCTAGCTCAATATCTTTCCCATATTATCGGTCACAACAGCATTAAAGTAAACTGCAGATAGAACATAAACATAAATCACAGAAGTCAAGCCAAGACAAGAGGACACAAGATGTGGTGCTAGCCAGGGACAAACCCCAATGTTGGGAAACCCTTGATCAATTGTTCTTATATGTTCTTCAATAATTCAGCAGAGAGAGAGAGAGAGAGAGAGAGAGAGAGATAGTACATTTACAACAGAAGTCAACACTTTGACTTATCTAGGTAAGAGCATAGATAATCTCTAAGAAGATGATACGTGAGATCAGTTGAAGACATGCTGCTTCAACTGATTCTCCAAGGTGACTTTTTCACCTATCATTGTGTTGCATCTTGTCATTATGCTACACCTCACCGTGCTGCACCATGCTGCAATCATCATCATAATGTTGGACCTCGTGACTACTACACCTAATGTTGCACTGCTTTCCCATGTGCCATGGTTGAACCATGTTGTCTATGCTTGTTGTCCCATTGTTTGCTTATTGTCCCTTGCATGCTTGTTGTCCCTTCCATGCTTGCTCAATCATTGCATGCTTGCTGTACCTTTCATGCTTGGTGTACTTGCTGCTAAGTACCATACAATTGTCCCAATGTTTGCTTGTTGTCCCTTATGGTGCAGCTCATTGAAGCATTCATCATCATTGTGCTGCACCCTTATTACAAAGCTGTCACACCTTATTATATCATGCTACTGCACTTACATTAGTTCACTATTAGGAGATTCTTTGATTTCCACATAGCTGGACTAGTAAGGGTATTCTATCAGCTGTTTGGACAACCTTCACAACATCTGTCCCAGGACTATGATCACCCTTCTCCAACATTCCTAAACCGTATGTTGGCTTGTTATACCCCAAGAGTCACAACTAGCCCTTACGCCTTCCTTGTTAGCCTTCATGCAGATCTGTAGGTGAGTGAGGGATTGCGGCTTTCTACAAAAAGCCTATCCCATGCTGCGGTAGCCCTTTCAAAGGGTTCTAAGCCCATGAAAAATTTCCTTATGCCATCGACCCTCAAGAGCAGTTTTCAGCATCCAAGACGGCCTCTAGGCCTCCACCAAAGTGACCCAAAAACAAGCTACTGCTCCAGCAATTAACTCGGCCTCCATGGAGGAACTCAGGCCTCCTCCACGCTATCTTCTAGCCTCCTCTCTTGTTGTGGTTAGGGCAATTTCAGACCTTACATTCTTCCATAGACCGCGTTAAGGTTCTAGGGCATCCATCTAGGGTAGAGACCCTCTTCTAGGCTGTGTTGAGGGCTTACGTTGCTGCCCTTATTGACTACGTATACTTGTTATGTTATGGCTTCTCCATAGGGAAATGTTAGGGCTTCCTTGTGGCTGAGATAAGGGCTGTCCTCCATGACAACGTAGAGCCTTCTAGGGCATCTCCTATGATAGCATAGAGCCTTTCTCCATTAGGGCAACATTCTCACTTAGGATCTTTCCTCCCACCAAAACCCAAAGACAGGTGGAGAGGAAGAGATCCCAAGTGAGTGTGTCCAAGTGACCTGCAAGCCACCTCTTTTTATACTAAAACGTTGAGCACAAGTGGGGTTGATTTGGTTGCTGGCTGACCTTGATGAATTGTCCCATAACACAAATAAATTCATATCTCCATGAATACTTATTGGAATCAGATGATCTTTAGATCAATCCTACACCTCTTGATGAGAGGGCTCCAAGAAAAATATCAGCTGCCATAAATAAGATGGCCCACATGGAGTTTGGCCCTAGTTTCCAATTTTAACAAGGACTAGCCCAGAGGTACGACATAGAGGAATTCATTGGAGCTCCTAGAGTCGAGAAAAGGTAGTGTAGACAACCTAACATGTACCAAGCATTGGTATCTCAAGTCGAAGAACCTTCTAGTTTTCGTGAAGCTGTACGACACCAGGTATGGGTGGATGCCATGGTAGAAGAGTACAGTTCCATTATGACAAATGATGTCTAGGAAATTGTACCAAGACAAGAGAATAGATCAACTGTGGGTTCAAGATGGATATACAAGATCAAGTATGCTACAGATGGCAGCGTAGACAAGTATAAGGCTAGGTTCGTCGCAAAAGGATATGCTCAAAAGGAAGGAATAGATTATGAAGAGACCTTTTCCCTTGTATATCGGTATACCTCTATTAGATCCGTTATATCCCTTGTAGCATAGATGGGACGGGAGATTCACCAAATGGATGACAAGACATCATTCTTGAATGGGGTGATAGAAGAAGAGGTATATATCAAACAGGCAGAAGGTTTCGAAACACATGAAAAGAGAACTCATGTGTGTAGATTGAAGAAAGCCTTGTATGGGATGAAACAAGCACCCAGAGCTTGTTATGGTCAAATTGACAACTACTTACAACAGTTGGCATTCATCAAGAGAGGTGTCGATCCCAATCTTTATTAGCAGTTGGTAGAAGGTGAGTCGTTAATCCTGGTATTATATTTGGATGATCTATTTTTGACAAGATCATCCAGAATCATAGAGGATTGCAAGAAGAATCTGGAAACATAATTTTAACATGAAGGATTTGGGGCTAATGCACTACTTTCTGGGATTGGAAGCTTGGTAGCAGGATGGTGAGATCTTCCTTGGCCAAGGTAGATATGTTTAAGAAATTCTAAAAATATTTAGAATACAGGATTGTTGACCTATGGCTATGCTTATGATTACCAATTGGAAGAAAATATATGCTTCTAGAGACAAGGAAGTGGACCCCACCTTATACAGACAGCTCATTGGGTCACTTATGTATTTGGTCAACACCAGGCCAGACATATGTTATGCTGTCAACACCCTTAGTCAGTTCATGGTGGAACCAAAAAGGGCGCACTGGGAAGCAGCAAAGCACATTCTCAGGTATGTGCGAGGAACAATAAATTTTGGATTAAGATATACCAAGGGCGGCCATATCAAATTGAGTGGATTCACTGATGCAGATTGGGCAGGAAGTTTAGTGGATGGGAAAAGTACCACTGGGTATTGCTTCGGTATTGGATCTGGGATGACCTCCTGGTGCAGTAAGAAGCAGAAGTCTCTAGCACTCAGCTCGACTGAAGCTGAGTATATGGTAGCTAGAAAAGAAACATGTGAAGCTTTATAGCTCAGGAAACTGCTTATAAATCTATTCAGGAAAAGGATGGAAGCGAAAAAAATCTTCTCTGATAATCAGAGTTGTATCAAGCTCTCTGAAAATCCATTGTTTCATGATCGCTCCAAACATATTGATATTCAGTGTCACCTTATCAGGGACTATGTTCAACATGGGGCGATAAAGTTGGATTATACTCCCACAGGAAATCAGGTAGCAGATGTACTCACCAAGGCTCTAGGAAGAACAAAGTTTGTTCAATTTCAAGAACAAATGGGTATGTTGGAAAATCCCTTTCAATAACATGATGCTTCATTTTAGAGGGAGATGTAGTATAGATGTCGCACTGGCAATGGTAGTGTCATAGGTAGCAGTAGCAGCGCAATGTTGGTGGCCGCAACAATGCGGAAAGGAGATACTTCAGAGGAAGAGCAACATGCAGTTGGACATTGTTACTAGAGCACTTTTCTTGCTAAGAGGGAGTGTTAGTTTTTGGTAGCATCAAATGTGATCTAGCCATGAAAATTGGTGGAGAGGATAAGGCACATGAGTTATAAAGAACCCATAAACCATTTGGTGAAATTCCACCCGGATTGTATTTTATTAAAAAATTAATATTTTTAATGGGGTTCCTAAGTCTAAACTTAGGAAAATTAAAGTCTTAATGGGTATTAATTAAAATATTGGTGAGATTGTTCTTGAAAGTGGATCAAGTCAAGATTTAATATTAGCCGTTGATTAGAGACTTAATCTCAGCCGTTGAAGTCTCAACAAGAAAAGTATAAGGAGGCTTGGGGTTCATTTGAAAAACACAGAGAGTCAATGAGTCAGTTCGATATTCCTAGGGTAGGGTTTGCTAAGGAATTCGAACAAGTGATCAAGCAGTGAGGATCATAGGCAATACTGGAAGGAAGTGATTTCCAGTTCCAGTGAATATACTTCAGAGAAGACAGTGAAGGATCAAAGAGCCAACGCAGTGCCAAGGAGGGACAATGCCACAACTGGAGGAGGTTGACACATAATTGATGGGGGATAGTAGAGCTCAGTGCCAAGAATCACTATAGGTGATTGGCAGGAGAAATCTTGATTTCTCAAAAGCAGAACCAACAATAGATAGGGTGACATAGTCATAGGGAGTCTCCATGCAAAAGCCACGCAGTGAATGCGTAGGCTCATGCAACGTCTGCGCAATGGGTCATCTAAGAGCTGGGGCTAGTGTTAAATCTCCAGATTCAGTGTGAGAAAATTCTCACTATTTTTCTATCAATTATCTTCTTTGAGTGGATTGCAATTTTCTCCGGGGCATCCAGATTGTATTCAGAAATTTACTGCCAATAATAGAAACCCTCAAATCTGCTGCAACGGTTTTCCCGCATTGGGTTTCTCCAGGGACGATTGTCCAAAAATAAGTGTGTCAGTGTGATTGTTCATATGCTGGTGTTTCTCTTGCCTTTCTAATTTTCAATTCTTAATTTGTGAAGTTTGCAGCTGAATTTATTTTGATATTTACTGAAGCATTGGCAAATAACTTATTATTGTAAATAAGTAGGAGAAATAAATCGATCGCTGCAGCGAATTTTTCACAATTACAAGTCAACCTACAAACATGGAAAAGAAGCCTATATAAAGGAGGAATCGGTCTCATTCAAGCACACACTCAACACTCACAAGTTTGACTAAGAAAGAGGAAAAGTGCGAATAAGAAGAGGATAAGAATACGAGAAGAAAATCAAAGGCTAGAAGGATTGTTTTCTCGGATATACACCTCACACGTGAGAGATTTTAGGGCCACTCTCTGTTGCGGTGAATATAAAAGTTACAGCCATACTTAGAAGGCCAAAGCAAGGTGTCAAGAATTAGTTTTGCTAAGCCGACGTGACAAGGAAGAAGAGTAATCCCAAGCGAGGAATAGAGTACTTGCTGATCTGTCCCAATCTGCCCACATGTGTAGAACTATAGAAGATTACACGTAGGATGAGAATTACATACCTATAATAAAGGCCAAATATCCGAAGAGAAGTCGAAAATAGAATTATTCCAACTAGTTTGACCAACGTTGAATTTGTGGAATAAGAGTTGATCAAAGGATTGGTTGACTTGGTCTTGGAGGGGTTTTTGGTCAAGGGTTCGTCAATTGAAGTTCTATAAGAAGAGAATAATTTTTGTGAGTTTTCCTCTCAATTGGAGAGGTTTTGGTCCTGGATGATTGCTTACATCTTGTATCCTTTGTCTTATTGTTATTTATGGTTTGATAGATTTTTTATGAAGAGAATACTAATAATAATCAAGTGAACCAAGAAACTAATTAAGTAAAGTAAAAATACACCTAATTTGCATCACCTAGATTTCTCAACAGTGTCATTTCGCATGGAAAAACAACTATATATTGGCTTTGTCACTCCACTATTTTGCATCTAACTCACAACTTTTGTGGAAGGATAATTTAGGTATATGAGGCAAAAGAAGACTACTTTATGAGACATGATATAATAGAATATGACAAGTTTTTACTTAGGCATACATTCTATGATCAAAAAGTTTTTCCAAGGCATACAATGTGTGATCAATGAGATTTTTTGAGGCACACACTCTGTGATCAATGAGTTTTCCTAAGGTATACATTCTGTAATCAACGATTTTTCTTGTGACACTACTTATGGAAGTCATGTGGAAAACTTCATGTGGACAACTGATTGGAGGAGGGTTGACTTGACACTTGAGTAATTAGTTTATTGGTCAGTTTATCTATGACTTGGATTTCTTTTGACGACCAAGATTATATAAAGAAAGGTTTCTGGGTTTTGCCTTGGCCGCTGGCCTAATTTATTTTGTATCTTGTTTTTTTATGTATTGTATTTGCATAATTGCTTGATGACCTAATCAATGAAGAAAAAACTAAATGGAAAAACATATATAAATAGTCCCAAATATTTATCATGATTAGAAATTCTAAAATGCACTTGACTTTCAACAATTTGGTAAATTTCTGGGATTTAACTTTAAGGCCCCTTTTTAGTTCCTTGGAAAGGAGTCTACTTGTGACTAAGGAGTTAAGGAGTTTGTAAATTCCAATTAGAATCTTGTAGCCCTAGCCCCAGGTCACATGGGATGATGCCGATCTTGACAAAGGCTTAGAAGAGAAAGGGGCTAAAGTGCAGGAGTTTGATGAAATTTGAATGACAAATATTCAGATATCTGTGCATTCAAAAATATTTTGGGCACATAATACTAGCAACAGTCGAATGTTTTAGGTATCTACAACTTTGTTCAATGGGTGCCCCAAAAACACCTTGGATGTGAAAAATTGAGTTAGTGGAACGTTGCCTATGGTAAGCCCGATATCCAATGTATGCAATGTATTTAGAGTTCGGAAATCCTATGATAAGCCAAAATTTAAGAACCTTGAATTTAAATGTTAGCAATGGAAAGTACACGATGGACACAAAGCACGTGGTGGACATATAGAGACACACACAAGCAAATCCTACATTGTACAATGAACAGAGGGTGATGTGGTATGTTGACATGTCACAACTAATATGGTAGTGTGTTCAGATCAAGATGATGTGTCACAATGGTGCAAAAAATTCAATGTGGCATAGACCCTAGCATGGGACATGGAGACTCAAACTTTGAAAATTTGGAATTCTAGAAAATGGCCCCTTTTAAAGATTTTCTAGATGTTAGATGATCCAAATATTAAAATATTTGGATATTGACATGCTAACGAGGATGATGAAATGACCATGGATGGGTGTTTAAGTTGAAATAGAAAGTCAAGTAGGTGATATCATGGAATCTCTAGATGAAGAATGATCTAGGAATTTGCAAATTTGGCCATTTGATTTAGTGTGACATTTTGGTTTTTATGGATAGTGAATGGTTTTGACATCTAGAAAGTTGACCTATTGATCTCCATGGAAATTCATAAATCCAACTTCTTGGAAAAAGGGGGTTTTTAGAAACATCCAAATCTATATATTTAGATGTTTGACTTGTTGACTCGAGCACTTTGTCCAATTCCAAAAAATGGAAGAACCATGAATGGTCTAATGAAGGAAAAATGACCTAGATCAAGATATGAGTAAGCAGTCGATGTGCCCAAATTACAAACATGGTGCTATATGGTGGTGACTTGTGGATACTAGTGCCAAATGTTAGTTCTAGAATATATTGATATGGCACACAACAATGAATTTTCTAAAGGCCATAACTTTGGACCTATAGTTTTGAATGAAATAAAATTTAAATCGTTAGAGAGCTCTTGATAAGTAGAAGATGACGGTGGCATGAAAAACAATGTTTGGGATGGTTAAAATAAAATAAATTTTAAATAACCCACCTTCATGTAGTGGCCTGGGGGTTGGACATGTACATCTTATACCCTAAAAAATACCTAGAGTGATCTAGGTGTGCTACAATGAATATGAATGCAAGTGATTCCATTAGATAGGAGGTTAGTTAACAATTAAATTATAAGTTATACTTGATAGATTATGATTAACGTTTTCCTTTACGAAGTACTCATTAGATAATAAATAGTTTTAAAATCATTACATTAAGACCACACCTTTTTTCATTTTAGAATGAAAAATGAAAAATTCACAATTAATAATAAAATATGGAAGGTAATACATTATACAACTTACATTTATCATTCCAAGGTCTCTAAGCATAATTATGTGTTAATACTCCAATTATACACTTCAGTATTAAAGTAATTTCATTAATACTTAACTATCATCCGATCATTTGTGTTACTATGTTACCACTATTTTTGCTGCAAAGTTTTACACTGTGATTTTCTCAGTTCATGACTAATACATGAGTCATTAGTCATCTTTGTTAATGAAAAAGAAACTCAAAACACACATTCAACAAATTTTCACTTTGTTGTTAGAGGACAACTTGAGATCACAAATAGGGAAACTCAACTTTCATGTAGTTTTTAGAACACAAAGTCATGTTCACATGCAAGAAAACTTAAAAGCATATATTCAACAAATTCTCCACTGCCATTAAAGCACAAAATCATGCATATACAAAAACAGACATGCATAGCCAATACTCCACCATGAAATTATAACACAAACTCATGCTCCAAAAATTCACGACATGCATATTGAATACTCCACTCAACCATTAAATCACAAACTCATATTCAAGATAGAATTGTTCATTGGTGAAAATATTCCTTTCGTGTGCTTGATACGAGGATTAATATGAAGGGATGCATACTTTTGAGAGGTTTCCAGGATTTTCATGTTCACGTTGTGGCGTGGTTGGAGCAGTATTTTCTGGAAATCTCTCTTATCAATAGAAAATACCCTCTTCCTCTTGTCCTTATTATGAAGCTAAGCATTCCTGTTTTTGCACAAAGCATTCTCTCAAATAACAGTGGGTGTTCAAATAATTTTATAGAGAATAATATGCATGATAATCCACTGCTTCATTAAGCTGACACTAATGTGCATGATTTGAGTGTTGAATCAGATTTGGTTGGAATTGATGCCAGTTCACTTGAGTCTTTTCATCTTCTGCACCATGTATTTGATAAGTTTACTTCACTAGCAATTTCTTTAAATTCTTTAGATATTTATCCTACTGATTTTGATTTCAATTAGGTACATGATGGTGTTGTCTCACAATCAAAAGATGAAAATATTGAATCTCTTGTTCATGATCTTTTTTATTTGCATTCTATAATAGGTGAAGAGGAAGATCCTACATCTCGAAAGGTTCAAGACAATGCTTCGATCGATTCACCCTCATTCTTCATCCTTGAAGGGTCCCATGTGTTAGATGCCAAATCTGATCAAATTAGTATATTTAAATATTGTCATCCTATTGAAAATGTATTCACTAATACCTCTAATGATAGTTGCTCGTATGCACTGGTTGATCTCACTAAGCCACCAAAATTTGATGATCCACCTTTTGAAAGTTTAGGGACTTGTTAGGAAGTTGAGGCACTTCAACTTTCGCTGATGGTTATGTTAGGTTCTCACGATCTTGATGAGATCCCTGAACTAGGTCAGATTAGGGTTTCCTCACAAGATTCTCTTTTCAACACCCTTTCACTAGATGAAAGCTCATTTTTGAAAGATTTCGATTTGAGAGATGTTTCTTTGAGAGAACATTTTCAACTTTCTTTAGCCACTATGCACTACTCCTTGTACTATGATTTGTTTGCTTAATCAAGTATACCAACAATTGTTTTAAATCCTTCAAGTTCTCATCTTGTTGGTTCAAATTGTGATTAAGAACAAGTTGGTGTTATCTTACATTTGGAAGAGGAAAGGAATAATAATCTTGACCATCTTTCTGTCGGTTTGCAATCTACTATATGTGAGGGAAGAAATCACATGACTCATATCATTCATGAGATTCATTTGGTTGATTCATCTCCATCTTGGAAACCAGAAGAATCTTATCTATTGAATAATTCATCTGCCAATACTAGAACTTCTGATCAAACCAACAATATCATCAATAACGATTTTGATTTCACAACTGATGGTGACTATATGCATTCATCTATTGATCTTACGAAACCACTGATATTCGATGATCTACCATTTGAAGGTTCAAAGATTTATTAGGATGATGAGGCACTTTATCTCTCACTGATGGTTATGTCAGGTCCTCACGTCCTTGACAAAATCCATGAACAAGATCAAATTAGGGTTTCCGCACTAGATTCTTCTCATATCACACTTACGCGAGATGAATGTTCATTTTTGAGAGATTTTGCAGGGTTTCCAGGTTGCTCATTTTGAATATCATGAAATAATTGCTGGTTGGTTGGAAAAGTCTTATTTAGTGAATTCCTTTGCAAACAAGTGACATCTCCCTTATGCTTGACTTAGGGTTAAGAATAAATGAATGCATTTTCAAACACATACATGGCCAAGGCAGAATATGAAGGATAAGCATGAGATTGCCTTTACTATTCACAAGATGTTCATTTATAATACATTGTGCATGACTGTTGGATTCATCTTCCAATGTCTCTTGGACTTCGTTGAATGTTTAACTTCCACACCATAACCCTTAGAGGATTAGGTGTCCAACATTCCCCCCTTAATCCGAAGGGGTATGCATGAATCCAAGAAGATAGATGTAATACAATATGTGTGAAAATGCATGGAAACACTAGGCTGAAAGTTATCTCTAAAATGTTGGTATAAGGTGATGGTTTAAGGATGACCACCAACACTGGAACACTTATTACAATTCCCGGAACTCTTCCAAAGCTGGCAAGAAGATGAAGTCTTTGGCTAGAGGAAGTATCCCTAATGATTTGGAGAGGGAGACATTCAACCTGAAAAATGGAGGTCTACAACCTGCAGTAGTTTAAGGATGACCACTAACTCCGGAATGCTTAATGCAATTCCTGGAACTCTTCCAAAACTAGAAAGAAGCTGATGTCTTTTGATAGAGGAAGTGTCCCCAATTCTTTGAAGAGATGTCTCAACCCCACATAGATGGTTTAAGGCTTACCACCAACCAATGGCATGCTTAGGGGCATCTTTGTCTCTGTCTCAACTCTGACTATGGTATGGTAGGTTGTGGCTCAAGCTCGCTTGATGTGGCTTTGAAACATGTAGATGACCATCACTTACCCCCCTGTCGGATACAAGGTGAGATGATGGCGAAAACTCAATTGCAAGACCTTTTAATATTCTAGAAGAAATTTTGACATATGACTGAAATATCTTCTTGGCTGTTGAAGCCCATTGCCAAGAAGCGATCCATCCAAGATGAATCTTTGTTCTTGTAGGAGGTTTCTTTTTTAAGAATCTGTGTGAAGAATGAGTACGCTGACCACAATGCTTGCATGGATGAAGATCAAAACAATGATCTTTCACATGGCCAACTCCTTCACAATGTTGGCATTTCACAATCTGTTGTTGTAGAGGAGGAGGAACAGGTGAAGATGAACCGTCCTAAAGAAATCCAACACTTTGCAATCAGATTGGCTTGGAATAATCCAGAATATGAAAGGACACATCCTTGTCATATCTAATACCGGTTCTGTGCTTGTTATGGGCAAGCTCTTCCTAAGGTATGATGATGGGCTTAGGAAGTGTAGGCTGAATTTCTGCATCTTTTTGCAAATCTGCTCCTTTATTGGGTACTATATCAACTTTATTGATTTGCTGCTTATGGGAGTCTATCTCAATGTTCTGAACAGAAATAGGTTCAGAATGATGACTCAATTGCTGTAATTATTTTTGTTGTAGCTTTGACTTGAGTTGAATAAATTTGATTTTCTCTTGTGCATCTTCAAAACAGATTTGAATATTAAGGAGAGAGGCTTTGTCAATTTTCACTGTATCAAGGTCAATGGAATGTATCAAAGTTTTTAGGAAATATAAAACTTCACCAATTCGATCCTTTTTCAAACAAATGCAGTGCCTTGATGATACTTTGAGTCCTTCAAAAAGATAACTAGATCAATTTATTTGTATAAAACAAGCTTCATGGAAAAATTTGTCAACCACTCCTTAGAAAACTAGAACATCCCTTTAATCTAAACTTCGACAAAAGGTAAACTACTCCAAATTGGAAAATTTTCCAGTTACAACTTAGCTGACAACTCACTAAAGAACATAATTTATAGAATTTTCAAAGACCAAAAATTCTTCAACAAAATCCTACTCCCTTTTGCGAAATGGTTTTCTTATCCAACAAATATCTTCACCCAAATATGCTCCTCGTAGAGCTTGCAAAACTTGACTGAGCTTTGACGAACATGAGCAACAATAGATGCAAATAAATATTAACAAAGAATCATGTGCAACTGCAGGCGTAAAAGCACCATCTACACCTCAGCATGGGAAGCCACAAAAATCTGTGCAACTATGAGAGGAGCCATAATCCATGTTTAATTATGGGAAATTATTGTCAGTAAATGAAAACATCATATATACAGTCACCCTTTATATAAGCCACAAGCCCAAAAATACATGCTCTAGTCAATGGAAACAATAAATATAAAAACACCCTTTGTACAAACCAAAATATGGCACGAAATATCCACGAAGCTTGGTGCAGTTGTTGGCGAGTTACTCAAATACTGAGGTCAAGACCAGACATAAGATCATGCTAGGTTTTCCCAATGTTAATCTTCCATAGTGGCGACTGCAAGCACACCTTCTTTTTTTGTAAAACTGTAAGAGGCACAACTTTAAACTCTGATACTATCACTGACGTGTTGAAGTACTCTCTTAGTTCAGTGACTCTGCGACCCACCGCCAACACTAGGAGTCATGGTCAAGCCAACAATCCAGAATCACGGTCAAGCATACATACCATTTAAATGAAACGACCATTGCACATCTCCCTTCAACGCACACTTCCAAACTGTTCAATGTTGTTTCAAATGCTCAACATAGATGAGAAATATAACAAACAAGATGTTTCTCCCTTCAACAATTCAATAGGATCAATACAGAGGGACATATGATATGGCATAGAATAGTAGGATTTTTAATGGCAAGAGTTACAAAGTAGAAAATAAGGGGTGGAATGTTGGACACCTAATCCTCTAAGGATTGGTGTGGAAGCTGAACAATCAAAGGGAGTCTAAGAGACCACTTGGAATATGAATCCAAGGGTCATACCAATGTACTATAAATGTATATCATGTCAATAATATAGGCATTCAAGGTTTATCTTTCATATTTGTTGTCTTCGCCATGGTGATGTTTGAATATCATGATAGAATTACAGATTGGTTGGAAGAGTCTTATTTAGCGAATTCCTTTGCAAACAAGTGACGTCTCATCTCCCTTGTGCTTGACGTAGGGTTAAGAATAAATGAATGCATAACATGGATAGATGCTTAGGGTTTTCAAGTTTGTCATTCTATTTATCAAGATAAAGTTGCGACCTGGTCAAAACAATCTTTTCTGGCACGTTTTCCTGCCAACAAACACGACCTTCTTGCTCTTGTGCATGGTTTAGAGCTAAGCATCTTTGTTTTTACACAATATTTCATACTAGGTTTAATTGTTGAAATCTTTGTTTTTGCAGGTCAGGAAGTGTTAGCCCCTGAGGTGCAATCCTGCTATTTTTAGCAGGAAGGTCCCCTGTTTTAGCTCTGACGGCCACATCTCCTCTTGCTCTGCTTTGGCCATAAACCAGACTTCAAAATATTACTCTTGCATCTATAAATGCATCGGATCCTGATCCAAATGGGTCCAAATATGCTCTTTTAGTCTTCAAAAGCCAGTAAAATCATGCCAAAGGTCAAAACCAGCGCAGGAGAAGAACCCTTGGAATGGCAGAAAAGCATTATCGGGAGGCAAAAACACATAAAAATAGTGAAAAACCAAGTATCAGAGGCATAAACACTAAAATGCATAGCAACTATCCGATCTGGTCGATCAACGGTCCAAATCTAATCGGCGGGTCACAATCGACGGATCTGATCGCCGGTCGCAGTCGGCGGATATCGGCGCAGATGAATGGAACTTGCAATTGTGATCGATGATGCAACGTGGATCATCGATCAAGCATGCAAATCGACAGCCCACGTCGCATCGCAGGATCGCAATCGGGGAAACATTATGGAGCGGGACCTTTATACATGTATGTATGCGATCTGATGAACCAGACTCGACGGTTATATACATATTATTTCATAAAATTTGAGATCCACAGAAAAGGCATTTTTAATGTATTTTCATGTATTTCGTTATTTAACGAAATACAAAGAGTAGCGCCGATGTGATAAGACCCAGACCCAAAAGGGTTCGTGAAGAGAAATATATAATATTTGAAGCCCAGGGGGAGCCATTTTCATGTTATTTTCACTATTTTTTGTATTTCTAAAATACAAAGAAAATACACAGGGATAGGCCATGTGCGACATGCGATAGTGACTTAGAGGGCAGACCCAATAGAGGAATAGACAATGTTTAAGGACTTTTGAAGTCTGAAATAAACAAAGCTTGGTGGGATTTCACAATGTTGCATCGTTTTCTGTGTAAAACAGAAAACATACATTGTTAGCATTTGAATGGATTTCAAAAGGCCCACAGACCCATTCCATCACATAATAGAAGGCCAGAAGGGGAAAGGCAACAATGCAACACAACAAAACCAATAGAAGTGATCATGGAGCATTGCTAACACGAGTGAGCTCCCTGACAATGCAGCAAACTACCATAATACAGTTACTTGGATTTTAGAAGAAGAAACCTCCGAGCTCATGCATTCCTAGTCATGGAATCAGACAGTTAAAAAGACAGAGGGGATAGATTAAGACCTCTCAAGCCTCAGAAGGCTTGAGAGCATTGTAAAAGGCCTATAAATATGTGAAAGTTCAGAGTAACAGAGGTTCAACTTTTGGAGACTGTGGAGATTCTACTCCTCTAGCGTCTCATCTTCATTCCAAGAATATAAGCTTCTTTTGCTGTTACATGTTCAATTCCCATTTTCTCTTCTGTTCTATGTCTGCATTTGAATAGTTATTCATGTTTTCTTCTGTGTCTAATGCCAGATAGCTGTCATCTTATCTCTGCATTGATAAATTAGATTTGCAAGCTTCATTTGCTTTCTATAGTTAGCCATTCATATGTGTTTATGTATGCATCTGCTGGTACAATCAGTATTCTCCATCTATCCATTGAATTTATAAACTATTGAGCATTAGTGGTCTAAAGCCTTGTAAAGCTGTGGGTGTTCATGCATGTCTTGAGTGAAAATAGAGTTGAAATAGTCATCTGACTTGATCCAAACCATAATTCATTCCAATAGTTCAGAGAACAATATTGAAGATTATATGTTACCATGCATCTCCGAGCTACAACCTAGAAGAGCTTCTTGGAGTGATAACAGGAACAAATACAGTGGCTACAGTGGAAGTTTGACTTCACATGACCTGATATCCTTTTGATTAAATTAGGGTTTAGGTTTACACTAGTTAGGGTTTATTTGTTAGAATATTCATGCATACAAGATTTTGTCATATTTCCTTTATTCTAAGTAGTTTTGTTCATTTCATAACATTATTAATTTACATTACATTCATTTTCCTGTATTACTCTTTAATGTATCCCATGCAGGAATTGTCTACGTAAGCATTGCATGGCCCTTTTAGTTGCAGCTAGCCATTTTTTCTTGAATTGCATTGCATTACACCACATTGTTTTCTTGTATTGCACATAGCTTTGTTCACTGCATTGCATCATGCATTCATTTTGTGCTTAGCACTATCTTCTCCTTGCATTGCATTCACTTCCTATTTACCTAGCATTTCCTTTGTTCTCTATTCTACATGGCACTGCATTAGTTTTCACACTTTCATTTAAGCCTTGTTCTTTACACGCTCCTTACAAAATTTTGATGACGTGATGAGCTTCTCTTATGATTCTTTGCACATGCTGAAACCCTAGAAGAGCTTCTTTGGTCACTTTTCCCTAATGTTGAAACCCTAATCAAATGATTGTGTGTGGCTCTGATGGCTACTCCAAGATGTTGGAAAATCAGAAAGGTAGTAAAGTTTTTCTAGATCTTGACAATTACTTGTGATGTTTCTTATTATTACGATTCTTTACATCTTCTTTCTTTAGATCATCAAGCAATTACCAAAAGCAATAGCGCACAAAATAATGAACACAAGATGTAGGCACATGCCAAGGCAAAACCCCCCTCGAGGGGAAAACCTAGCCAAAGTAATTCTTCCTTTCAATAGTATTCCTTGAGGCTCTTCACCCTATACCTTGACCAAACCTTCCCTCCACACCAAGTCAGCCTCTAGAAGATTGACCTCTTTCCCATCAATTTTGACTATCCAACAACTTGCAGCAGATAAAAACTTCCGACAACAGTTCAACTTGGAAGACTTTGATCTCCCAATCTAGAGTGTGAAATAGAGAGATACCACCACCAAAATTTCGATTTTCCTTGACTCCTTAGACTTCCTCAAATTCACATTCACTTTGGCTTCCCCACAATAGACTTTCCCAGCTTCCTACTTCGCACTTCTGCCCAACAAACATATTTTCGCACTTCTGACCAATAGAGAGAGAATGAGAAGTGATGCTCCAAATGAATTCGATGTCCTTCCTTTTATAGGCTTCTTGTGGGGTCAAATAGGGTCTTAGGCCGACTTGATCTTCCCTTAGGCTGACATGGTGTGGAGGTTACATTATTCATATTTGACTCAATACTTAACCTTTTTACATGATTCAAAAGCCCAAGAAGGGTCTATTTAAATGTACAATAATTCTATAGACTCAGAATAAATCTTATAAGTCCTCAATAGGGACTTTGACCTAAAACATGGTGACCTAAGCATGAAACCCAAGCTTTACATTACATAATGACTCAAGTACAATATTGAAGATCGAACATATTTACTTTTTCCAACACTCCCTCTTAAATAGGGAGGTATTCATAATGTACAATGGGAGATCTCAAACTATATGAACCATGAAGAACTTTAGGTACTGGAATTCCATGGACTAGATTCCTAACCAGTGAATTCTATCCAACGAGTCACTCAATAGTTTAGGAACCAGGATGCCAAGGACTAGACTCCTGACCAAGGCAATCTATCTAGGTGGGACTAAGATGGAATCAAGCTTTCAACCCCTTCAGGTACCATTAGGCTTACTTGCTAACCATCAACCTAAAACTACGTGCGTATCAGATCTCAATGACCAACGCCACCTTTCCAACTTCGGGACCTAGACATCAACACAAAGTGTCAGCCAGATCTATGCTTAGGCAATGCTTCACTCACAAAGCCTCAACACTCCTTGATCTAACAGATCAAGAATTTGCAATCTCTCCCAATCAAACTGATTGGTAACCAACATGCTATCAAATCCTTCAAGAGATTCACCTGTACAAACACAACCCCAATCAATAATATACTTTCACATGTACATAATCAAATACAAACCTCCAGGGTCTTTCAGGCAACAAATATTGCTTCTCAACTTTCCATAGTAGGACTATCAACCGAATCTTTGACAGAAGATTCCTCAATCATACATTTTTTTCCTGCTCCATGTGCAACAACATATTCTTTAATCAGATCTCGCTTTCCTTCTTTCAGTAGTACTTCAAAATGCATTCTCCAATTTTCTTTTCCTTTCTCACGACCTTCACTCAGACTTACGACTGTTAGTGCTGGTCTCATGCATGACACATGAAGCAGAGAACCATATCTATCACTCCCTCTCAACCAGGAAGCACCTTTTTATCCAGACTCCCTCTTAATCTTAGGGAGATCTCTTCTATTCATGCTTCCTCCAAGAGATCAAATTTTTCTTTTCGACATCAGAGAATCTTTCATGGCTTCCAACCATTTCATCAGAGTTATCATCATCCCCATCATGCTTATCACATCAATGAGCATCTTCACCAAGTTGAAGATTGTGTACCTGCACAAATTCAATAGCAAGTACAACCAAAACTATAGAAGCATGATGTTAGCCATATCAAAATCACAAAAGCATTTCAATTTTATTCATATCAAATACCCAAACAAGAGACATATACTCTTCAACATCTTGCTAGGGACTTTATACACCTTAGATTATTTCATAACAACATTCATTCCATCTAGGTTTTCAATAAGTATTCCAAAGGTATGACATACCTTACTACAACATATAGAAAACCCTATAAACCATTCACACAAATATAGATCTTAAATGTGTTTAACAACCTCTCAAAACATATATGTTAGAATTCTCACTAGGGATTCTTACAAATCCTAGAATTCATATAAACAGATTCATCAAAGTCAATCACAACTTAGTCATTAACCTGACCAGCTTCCACTAGGGTTAGTTCCAACCCCTAGATTTTCAATCATCAAACAATCATTAACATGCCCAGCTATCACTAGGGTTAGTTGCAAAACCTATATTTCCAAGCAATCACTAGAGTTAACCAAAAATTCAAATTTCAACAATTTTTCACAAATCTCAATTCATCATATTTCAGAGATTTTACTTTGACTAAGGTTTAACTCCAAAACCCTAGAATTCCACAATATCAATAATCATTAAATACATAGATCTTAGATTGTTACATTACACACAGTTATAGAGATTGTTACTACTAGGATTTAACTGCCAAACCCTAGATTTTCATTTTCCCAACAATCACTTAATAGATTTCAGATTGTTATATCACATATACTAGATATCTTAACTTCTCTAACGTTTAGCCGCAACAAACTTAGATTTCCAAATATCATCATCGTAGAATCTCAGACAAGGACTTCCATTAAGTCCTAAGACTTATGACCATCAATAACTCGGTTAAAACACATATTTAGGAATTCATATCATATGTCAAACAATATTAATATATCTAACCTAGACCAAGCTAGAGTTTCAACCAAGAGGACACATCTATGCATGCCTAGAATTCATCATCATGCAAATACACTTCATATCATGTGTTAGTCAAACCCATCTTCACAAATATCAATAAGAGTTACAATAATCTAGATTACACTAGGTACACATACCAAGTAAATCAATTATAAGACAATATAAGGGTTTTGCTCACACATTCCACCAAACCCTAATGAGCTAGGGTTCCAATGTAGAACACACATTCCACCAAACCCTAATGTGCTAGGGTTCCAATGTAGAAACATAGCAAACCCTATATTACCAAAACTTCAAAGGTTCCAGGATGTTAGACCTTATCACTCAACCTTAACACGATAGGATTTCCCGATCATACCAAAATCCCAAACATTGACATCAATAATAAAACTTCCAACTAACATTTCACGATATCCCTAAGCAGCTTAGGATTTCAGACATTCACATTAGCATACCCTTTAGTTAGGGTTTTCCAGAACCTGTCTAGGGTTCTACATAGTCAATCAAGAATATGAGTGGGGTGGGTAGATTTATTAGGAGATGAATCACCCAAAAAAGAATCAATAGGATTCAATACAACTAGTCATAACATAGTTAGTAATAGATCATCAAATGAATAATCCTTTCAATCAATGTATTCAAAGCATACCTTTGTTTCTTGACCAACTTTGTCTTGAGAGATCCTCCCCCTTTCAGATGCTTTTCCCTAGTCAAGAAAACATAGGGAGAAAGGTGATTAATATTTAATATAATAAAAACTAAAAGAGTACATGAACCCAAAACTGAAAAGACATGAGATACTTATCTTTGAGAGTTGTTGGGAACTCCCTCCAAAGCTTTAGGGAAACCTACAAACTTAAAACAATACAAAAATGTCTTTCCCAAAGATATGTTAAAAACCTATAAATTCTAGAACATATAAAACAAGTTATGTAATGAAAATGACTTAATAGTGTAAGTCCTGTTGTCGCACATAATGTCTAGGCACCGTGACAATGCTCAGATCGGGGGTTGTCACCCTGATCCCCAATCTCTTCGTTTAAGTTGTCCCCCTACAATAGGATAAGGGGGGTAGACCCTATGGAAAAGTGGAATGAAGAAGAACTAGTTGGGAACCAACCAGTTCAGGAGACACAGTGAAGCAATCATGTACTTGATTAAGATTTAACAAGACTTATAGGATTTGATTAGATTTTAAACGATTGATACCAGTGCCTTATGGAGTCAACGATCTTGCTAGGGAAATTAAGACCAAGTAATCGATTAGCAACTGCTACTTAAATGAATGACTATTTTATATGAAATGCAGATCCTAAAACTAATGTGAGATGCAATAATCTTGGTTAATTTTAGTTAAATGCCTATTTAAATGTGAACCCTTCAATCTTTTCTGTGTTGAGCCTGATTTCATAGTAATTGGTAGAGAGAAGATCAGGAGAAGCACACTAAGATGTGATTAATGATACCTCTCCTGAAATTATAACATACTCGGTGCCTCCGGCATTGCAAAGAACTGTGGCTCTGACGACTGCAAGGTCATTGTTTTAAGTACTATTAAAACAAGCTTCTCAAGAAAAGGCAGATGGAGATCTATCTATCTATCGGCCAAGCTTATGCTTGGAAGTAAATTTTATCTATGCAAAGTTAACTAATATGCAAATGCACCAGAAGATGAGATAAGTTAGACTCGAGAATGGGAAAACACTTATGCCGCAAAAGCCCCCAATTACCCAAATGAAATGCTTGCCATTTTTTAGATGAAGACTTAGAAAATAAACTCTTGAAGATACTATAGTTAAAACACCAGCTTATTTCAAATCTTATTGATACAATTTAGCTCAAAGAGAACAAAAACAACTTTGCAATTCGATATCAATGTCAACAGATGCTAAAAAAAAATACTCAGTTTATGAAACAAAGGATATGCATTTTATCACAATTCCATGACAGAGTACTTAATTTTCAGAAATTAATTTTTAGGACAGCAGTAAAAAAAACTTTATGACAGCAACAATATGACAATGAAAACAGTAAGCTATCAATGATATCTTTATGCCAAAAATTTACCGAAATTTTTCCAAACTTGCCCACATGAATTATCAAAAATTTTCAGCCTGTTGTGATGTGATTTCCGGAATTATATCAGATCTGATATACTTATTACAGCCAGCAATTAAAACATGAAATAAGCCTAATGATGAATGCCCAACTCAAAAAGATAATTCCTTAATGTATTAGACAACTTAGGAATTGATTTTAAGCTAACCCACAAAATTTTTCCACTGTTATATTTCAGACTTTAGAAACATAATTATTCAAAGATAACAATGACCCAAAATGCAAATCTAGGCCAAATTCTTGATACACATCAAACATAAATGACTTATTAATGTATTTAGCAATTTTTTAGTTAATTTCAAACCACTTAGATGTGTTTTTCACCACTATTAGAAAGGTATATGATTGTTGTAGAAAACAATGAGGAAAACGATGGTTTAGAGATAAAACCCTTAGGCCCTGGGCCTTGAAGATCACTTGCCCAAGTTGCCAAAAAAATTTCAATCTCTGAAACACAATTTTTTACCAAATTTTCTGCAAAAACCCACCAATGATTAGCTTCAGAAAATCAAATATTCAAATCAGAAATGGAGCAAGGAAATATAGAGCCAATGAGAGCTAGCACTAGGCCCAATAGAACTAGCGTTGGGCTAGGAGAAGGCAGATCTGGGATTAGGAGCCCCAAACTTGAAACCCTTGTTTTAAAAAAAAAATATTTTGCTTCAGATCTTCAGATTTATTGCAAAATCTTTAATGGCTAGCCTTGTAAAAAGATTTGGGATAAGATATTGCCCTCCAGAGCCTAGATCTGTCTCAAAACCTCCAGATTTGCTTGAAAATTTTTAGATCTGAAGATTTACTTGGCTGATTTCTCATATCTATTCCTGCAAATAACCTTTGAGCCCAGATTTTGCCCTCCAGGGTCTAGATCTAGCTCAGATATGAAGATTTACTTGGCTGATTTCTCAGATCTATTCCTGCAAACAATCTTTGAACCCAGATCTTGCCCTCCAGGGCTAGATCTAGCTCAAATTTGAATATTTTCTTGGCTGATTTCTTAGATCTGAAGATTTTCTTGGCCGATTTCTCAGATCTATCCCTGCATAAGTGAAAAGAGAAAAACCCAATACCCAATATGTACAAAAATAGAGAAAATCCCAAAAACCCAAGTGTTAAAATTCAAAATTATGTTACAAAATTTCAGATCTACACAAGTAAATAACAGATCTATACAAATAATTTACAGATCTATACAAATAATTTACAGATCTATCAGATTTGAGGAGTATGAGTCCAACTCCGCTCCCAGATCTGATAATCTAAGGCTCTTAATAGCCAGATCTATCAAAATTTCCACAAAATATTTAAAAGATTTTGAAATTTTAGAGAGGTACTAGCCCAAAAACACCCTGCAGAAAAAATATTATCGTTAGATAAATCCTGAGGCTTATATGAAGTAGGCTCTTCAGAAAATATGTGTTGAGAGTTGGCTGGTTCAACCGAGAACTATCCCCAAACGCCTAGTGAAAACCTGAGAGATCTTCTGAAAACACTAGATCAACCATTAAATCAAGTAGAGAAATAGAACAACAATAAAATTCTGAAGAAATAGAGATACCTGCTACTTCAATCAAAATTTAAAATGTTATCATAGATTCAACAAACTGAATAAGATACCTGTATTCAGATTATTCTAAGAGAGCTATTGATTGATAGTTTTCACATAATATTAAGTATAAATTAAAACAATGTTACCATAAATTCATGAAGAGGAACACTACAGCACGTTGAAACCCCAAAGACTTTTGCATTAATTCAAAAAAGTATACAAGAGAGCTTGAGAGCTTAGTACAAGATCTAGAGATTGAATGAACTGACTGACGAATGACGTCCTATTTAAAGATAAATCCTCCAACAGCTAGTTCGAGTGATCATCGTCAAAGCAATCTCGACCGTTGACGAGGATTAAAATTTCTTTTAATCTCATCCGTTGAAATTTTAAATTATTGAAGAAATTCGAATTTTTCAATTAAATACATTTTAATTAATTCAAAAATAAAAATTTTGAGTTAATTTCTTAAAAAAAATGACTTTGACTTAAACCCCATGGACCAAAGGCTAAAAATTTAGCAAAATAAATAATTTACCTCAGTCCTGGGACCTTTTAAAATTTGAATTTTAAGGACCCACAAATTTTGCCTTTGGAAAATTTAAATTTACCTAGGACCTATAATTAATTAAATTTCTGGCTTAGGATTTTAATTAATTTTGGCCAGAAAATTTAATTAATTAACCTATGATGAGGTAAATTATTTTTCCAACCCCTAAGACACTTTACATCATGATTTTTCACATTTTTTACTTCTCAAGGGGGAAAACCCATCTGAAAAGGACCCTCACAGACTACCCAATTCTGTGACACAAATATAATCTAGCAGATCAAGAAATTTGTAATAAAATAACCTAACCAAATAGTTAGGATTATTCTGAAATCAATTTTACATAGACTCGATCTAGAACATCAGGACTCTCCTAAGATCCTAGTGACAAAATCCATTCCGGCTTTGGGATAAGTGTTGACACCTAATCATAGGGATTGGGTGAAAAACTAAGATTAATGTAAATAAATAATAGAAAAGATGAAGAGTCATTGGGAGATGAAATGAACAGTCTCTCCCTCATGTATATAATAATGATCAACCTGAATGAATAACATGATTTGTTTTGAAGAGTTACCTCCTGGTCTGACATGGTATCGGAGCCAACCCTATTTTTATTTTTCTTCTGTCATGTAACTCCTTCCTGCCTCTGTTCTGCATTTTGTAGGCTATCATCTCTGTCAAATCTCTGTAAAATGTTTGTAATACTGTCCCAAATTTTTGCGCTACATCCTCTGTCTACCCTCAGTGTGTTACAATTTTTTTGAACTATGAATGCCGATGTGGTGAACAGATTGGTGAATGTTGAATTCTGGCAGTTTTGGGTAATGGTAAACTCCGCTGTGGTGAATGCCGTTCTGGCATGGTATTTTTGGTTCAAATTAGGTGAAGATTGATATATCGCTATTGCTGTGTTGCTGTTGCATTGTATATGTGTATTGAATATTAGAGTCGGTGCTATTACGCTAAATGATATTGTAGTGAATGGTATTACATTTTGTACAGTGATACCTCTCTCTCCATATATCAAAATAATTATTTTTTTTAGGTGTAAAATTTTGCAGCAAAAGTATTTTTTTTCCCACAGTGCACAAATTTTACAATGCATTCAATCATATCTATTGTGAGAGTAGTTCTCACTGGCAAGGAGAACTATCTTGAGTGGTCCAGGAAAATAAAACACACCCTCATTTTCAATGAGTTGTGGAAAGGAGTGTGTGTTGGAGACGGAGACAAAGAGCCAAAACAACCTACTTCAAACAAGGAGTTCGCCATTTGGGAAAATAAGAACAGCAAGGCCTATGCATTGATTGCAACATCAGTAAGTGAAGAGGTGAGTCGACATATTTCGACATTTTCAAATGCTTTCGAAGCCTTACAAAAAATGAATGAACTCTATGACTCACATTCTACACTTGAAGTTGTTCAACTCATGATTAAACTCTTCACTCTTGAATTACAAAATAATGATCCTCTTTCTCTTGCATCCGAAGTAAAATCTATAATGCATGATATCAAAGCCACTAAGGTTGAATTGGATATTCCTCTGATCAATTTTCTCAAGGTACGTTATCCTACTTACTCCAATTATCTTGAGTCATTGCAAGAAAAAGGAAATCTCAAAGATATTACCTTTGACTCTCTTGTGAAAAAATTTGTTGAAAGAGAGAAAGCTTTTGGAAAGAAGACAGCCCCCGAATCTTTTGAAGAGGCGGCGTGTCTTGCTCAAAGAGAAAAGAATCTTGCTCAAGATTCTTCCAGAGGAAGAGGTGGTCGAAGAGGAAGAGGAAGAAATTTCAGAGGCAGGGGGGGCAGACACTCTCAAGGAGAAAAGTCAGATTTGCACTACATACGCTGCAAAAGAAATGGATCACATGATGCCTCCACAGGCAAATTATCTTGGGACAAAATTGAGCAGCAAATAAACCAACCCAAAGGTAAAACTAAGGTAAAGCGCCTGAATCCGCTCATTATGTTGAGGCACAATGTAATATTGGAGTAAATGAAGACTTATTTAATGCTTCACTCGCTTCTTCGAAAAATGATTGGTTGCTTGATTCAGGAGCAACTTGCCACATGACTCATAGAAAAGATTTTTTTGAAGAATTTACTCACAATGTTGATGGAGCAGTATACTTTGCAGACCAATCAAAACTCAAGCCATCAGGGCTTGGCATAATCAGGCTTAAATTTCCCGGTCTTCCAAACTTTCTTCTGCATCATGTTCTATATCTCCCACATCTGAGGAGAAACTTGTTGTCCTTGGTCCACATCCGCCAGTAAGGACACTCCATTCATATGTTTGATGGCAAGATTGAGGTGAGAAAAGATTCAGACCACTCACTTTTCATGACGGGGATAAAAGAAGAAAGGCTTCTCAAGCTGCAGGGTACCTCTGCTCATACACAACATTTCTCATACAATTCTCATTATGAAGAAGGTACACTTACATCAAGTTTATTATGGCATGCTATATTTGGACATTTGAACTATGAAAACCTCCTCTTGTTGAAGAAAAATGGTGTTTCTGGTTTGCTTACAATTATTAGGAAACTTAAGCAATGTGATTCTTGCATTCTAGGAAAGCATAACAAACAGTCCTTTCATGATTCACACTCTAGAGCACATAGAAAACTTGAACTCATTCATTCAGATTTATGTGGTGCAATGCCTGTTCCTTCTGCAAATGGAAATAAATATATGATGACATTTATTGATGACTACACTAGAATGTGTTGGGTTTATTTATTGAAGAACAATCTTATGCTTTTCAAACATTCAAGAACTTTCATACATGGATTGAAAATGATGCACAATCTCATATTGCTCTATTCGCACTGATAATGGAAAAGAATACACTTCAAATGAATTTGAAAACTATCTTCGCCAACATGGGATCAAACATCAAACAAATGTGCCTTATAATACCTGACATAACGGTGTAGCTGAAAGAATGAATAGGAAAATCTTAAATATGGTACGCTCCATGTTGTTCTTCAAAAATGTAAAAATAATGTTTTGGGCTGATGCAGTTCTATGTGTTGTATATATAAAGAATAGATGTCCATCTAATGCTATCAGAAACAAGACTCCTTATGAAATGTGGTATGGGCTCATTCCTTTGGTAAAGCATCTCAGGGTCTTTGGTTCCACTTGTTATGCTTTGATACCAAAGGTACATAGAAACAAACTTGGTGCAAGAAGTCGTAAGTGTATCTTCCTGGGGTATTCAAACACCTCCAAAGCATACCGTCTCTATGATAAAGTCAATAAAAAGTTTGTTGTATCTAGAGATGTAATCTTTCTTGAATCATCTAAAACTGACAATGTTGTTGAGCGGCAACTTGATTGCTTGGATAGATTCGCAAATGCAAAATCATTTGAAGATTTTGATAATCAGATACCACATCTTGAAGGGGGGATTCCTATACTAGATCAACCTGTGGAATCTTCTTCTGAAGCACTCTCCCCCCCGCAAATGCAAAATCATTTCAAGATTTTGATAATCAGATTCCACATCTTGAAGGGGGGATTCCTATACTAGATCAACCTGTGGAATCTTCTTTTGAAGCACTCTCCCCCGCATGAAACTCCAACAACAGATGATACTTTGAGTGATGTGATTGACAGAATTGGGAGACTCAATCTTGATTCAGTCCCAACTCAATCAACGGAGCAGCTTGGTCCATCTGAGAAAGGTCCCCCAAAGTGGCTGACAAAGACACTTGAAAGTGTTCATCCTGATGAAGTTGGAAAAACATGAACTAGAAATTCAAACCGACAAAATGGAGATGATGTAGATGACTCTGATTCACCTGTTGATATGGATGTTTCTTATGATTTTGAATTGAATTTGTCTATAGATTTTGAACCAACTTCCTTCAAAGAATCTTCTTCTCATGATGAATGGAAAGAAGCGATGCAAAATGAGTATGATGTCCTGATAAAGAATGACACTTGGAAGCTGGTTGATCCTCCATTAGGAACCAAACCAATTGGCTGCAAGTGGATCTACAAGAACACGTATAAAGTTGATGGCTCACTTGACAAGCACAAATCCAGGTTTGTGGCAAAAGGTTTTGCACATAAGGAAGGGGTCGATTATGAGAAGACTTTTGCCCCCACAGCAAAATGGGCTACCATCCGGACACTCTTTGCCCTAGTAGCTCAAAACGGTTGGAAAGTCCATCAAATGGATGTAAAACTGCTTTCTTGAATGGAGATCTAAAAGAGAATGTTTTTCTGTACTAGCCTGAAGGATTTGCTGTGAAAGGACATGAACATAAAGTATGTAAACTTGTGAAATCCTTGTATGGCCTCAAACAAGCACCACGAGCCTGGTATGAAAAACTAACTGAGCATCTTCTGAAACTCAGTTTCAAACATTATGATCTTGATGATGCAACTTTGTTTGTCAAGAAAGTTGGTAAAATAGTTGTATATCTTGTTGTATATGTAGATGATCTTTTGATGATAGGGAACAATGAAAGCTACATTGCATCCATAAAGAAGGAATTGAAGAAAGGTTTTGAAATGACTGATTTGGGCTATGTTCATTACTATCTTGGTATTGAAGTAAATCAATATTCGAAGTTTATATTCCTTTCTCAAAAGAAGTGCATTGGAGATCTGTTGAACAGGTTTGGCATGACTGAATGCAATCCTCTGACTACTCCAATGGAACAAAACTTGAAGCTCACATCCATTGAAGGAAAAGAATTTGAGGATGCAACAAAGTATAGACAGCTTGTAGGAAGTCTCAACTACCTAACTACTACCAGCCCAGACGTTTCGTTCGTTGTTGGAATCCTTTCCAGGTTTATGCAAAAGCCTTGTGAGGGACATTGGTCTACTACAAAAAGAGTTCTAAAGTACTCGAAGGGAACTCAAGACTTTGGAATCAAGTATACACAGGTGGGCGACTTCAGCTTGATTGGATACTCTGATTCAGACTTCGATGGAGACAAAGAAACTAGGGTATCTACTTCAGGTTATGCTATGAGTCTTGGATCAGGAGCTGTCTCCTGGAGATCACGCAAACAATCAGTTCCAGCAAATTCCACAACAAAAGCAGAATATGTGGCAGCAGCTAAGGCAACAAAAGGAACTGTGTGGCTCAAGAAAATTCTTGAAGATTTGCAGGTAAAACAAGTACACTCAACTCCACTCATGATTGACAATACCTTGGCAATAAAATTGGCCAAGAACCCAAAGTTTCATGATCGAACGAAGCACATCAATACTAAATATCATCCGATTCGACATCATTTTGAGGCCAAAAAAATCCATCTCCGCCATTGTTCCACTAATGAGCAAATTGCAGACATCTTCACCAAAGCACTTGGAAGAGAAAAGCTTGAAAGATTCAGAACGATGCTTGGACTGATCAACATCCCTTCAGATTAAGGGGGGAATGTTGACACCTAATCATAGGGATTGGGTGAACAACTAAAATTAATGTAAATAAATAATAGAAAAGATGAAAAGTCACCGGGAAATGAAATGAACAGTCTCTCCCTCATGTATATAATAATGATCAACTTGAATGAATAACATGATTTGTTTTGAGGAGTTACCTCCTGGTCTGATACTAAGGCTGAAGGAAAACTTTGCCGACCATCCGAGAATGGATCGGTGAGACATAAAACTTCTTGTAATGTAGATCGTCGCCAGAAAAATAGGTTTACCTAGGCAATTACATACATGACACGGATCTACTGAGATTATTTACAATTTACGCATGCAAAAAGGGTTTACAACATAACATGATTATCAGGCTAATGATGATAGTTGAACGACACAGACACGTCGATCAGGCACTATCCCTTTTGCGAAAAAGGGGGTGTATTGCTATGGGTCGTCGACACGTAGTGGTCAACAAGTCCCTAATGTCGGATTCTTCAAGCTTGACTTTCTTTGAGTCTCCTTCTTCAGCAAAGCTATCTTGCTCTCTTCCTCTCTTCTTATTCCTTGGGTTCTCGGGACAGTCACTTTTGTAGTGACATTTCTTATGAAATTGATAACACTCTATCTTAGACATGTCAACTTTCTTTCTTTGTCCCTTCGATCTCTTTCCTTTATGATGAGCAACAGAAGAATTTGATACTCCTTCATGATTGGCATCCATTGAGATCCTTAATTATTATTGATTACAAGCGATCCAAAATTCTTCAAAGGTGGGGGCCACCTTCCAACTGTTGAGACCTGAAGAAAATGCACCCCAAGAGGGTGGCAATCCTAATATAGCAGTGATCACCAATTCTTTGTCTAGAACAATCTCATCGATGGCCGAAAGATCATCCCTGAGTCTAGATATCTTCACAAAGAAGGTTTCCACAATATTTTCTTTAGTCATCTTCATATTCCTCAACTCATTCTTCAAACTTGCTACTTGACCAATGTTCTTAATAACGAACAACTTCGACAAGGCTTCATACATCTCCTAAACATGATCGATGTTAGCTATGAATGGGAAAAGATTGTCTTTTATCCCTTCTACCATCTGTAGAAGTTTCTAATTTTACTTAGTTTAGAAACCCTTCATGCACTTTTTCTGATTTATTCCTACCTACTTGTTATTTTTCTTTAACAAGTTATTTACGAAGTAAATATTTAAAATAAACACCAGTGCATGCTCAACATATTATAGATCAACAACTAAAAGAAACAAGAGCAAACACACCACATGACACCATTATTTTTGGACTAATGTCCCCAGAAAAACCCAATGCGGGAAAACTGGTGCAGCTATTTGAGGGTTTTCTTATTAGGCAATATCAGAGTACAATCTGGGTGCCGAAACTGGCCTACCCAACAGAGAATTTCCTTAGCAACTATATCTCACAGTTTGAGAGAAATCTCCTGGCTGAAACCTCGGAAAATCCTTCCAGCAGCTCTTCAGCACAAAACTGCTCTTGCAAGCCCAGCGTCAGCGCCTCTCTGTATCACGCTGGCCCTGTGTCAATCTTTCTTGGCATGCGTCAGCCCCAGGAGGCCCTGCGTAAGATTTCTGGGCCTCTGCGTTAGACACGTTGGCCTTTTTGGTGCTCTGTGTAGCACTTGGCTGCGTTTATGTGGCCTTGCGTGAGCCCTTGCTGGCTTTGCGTCACTCTCCTTGGTTGTTGCGCTGCTCTCCCGGCACAATCTCTGCCTTCTCTGTTTCTCTGTACTCAATGCCCCTCAGCGGATCTCCCGATCACTGATTCTATCTCTCTTAGCAAACCCCGCTCTAGAGAATAGAATGATTGATCATCTAGTGTGCCCTCCAAGTGACCCTCAAGCCTCCTCTTATACTTTTTCTGTTGACGATTCAACGACCGAGATTAAGTCCCTAATCAATGGCTAAGATTAGATCTGGCTTGATCCATGTCTTTTGGACCACTCTAACACAGATTCATATTAATACACATTAATATTTTATTTTCCCTAAGTTTAGACTTAGGAACTCCACTAAAAATATTAATTATTTTAGTATCTCCTTATCTGTTTAGAATCTGCCTAAATCCTTTTTGGGTATTGGAGATCTCATGTACCCCAACCTCTCCACCAAATTTAGTGGCTAGAGCACATCCGATGCTACCCCAAATCAACACCATCAGAGCCATAGCCACTAATTCTAGATCACTGAATTTCACTTTTTCGAAATCACTGGCTTCTTCAGTAGGCTTCTTTACATTTCCTTTAACCAAGTGTAGCACCTTGTTCTTCTCGAGGATTAAGTCAATCCTCTTCTTCTAGTGTTAAGTTAAGGTATGTTCTATGCTTATAAAAGTTTACTTTTTTTCCTTATTATATTCCACAGATTAGCAATCACATGTACATAAAGTAAAGTGAAAATAGAACATTAAACGATCGACAGAAAACAAGCCAAGACAAGAGACACAAGATGTGGCGGCTAGCCAGGGACAAACCCCACAATGTGTGGGGAAACCCTTTGATCAAATCTTCTTTTATCTTCAATAATTCAGTAGAGAGAAATAGTACAATAAATCTGATTTATATCAGCGGTAGCAAACCCTAGATCAGCAGCATCAACATTAGCGACTTCATCATCAAACTAGGGCAGACGATATCTCACAAACCAACCGTCGGATCGACTTGATTCCACCACCAAAAGTTGCGGCTTCCAGAGGAGGTTCAGATGAACCTACAACGCAGTTCATATGAGGAGATCTTCTAGTCCACGCAGGTCAAATTTTACTTCTGCAGTTGCAGCTTCAGTTTCAATAGCTTCCAGCTTCAAACTAAGGCAGTCGATATCTTGCAAACCGTCTATTGGATTGACTTGATTCCACCACCAAAAGTTGCGACTTTCAGAGGAGGTTCAGATGAAACTATAGCGCAATTCAGATGAGGAGATCTTCTAGTCCACGCAGGTCAATATTTACTTCTGCAGTTGCAGCTTCAGTTTCAGCAACTTCCAGCTTCAAACTAGGGCAGTTGATATCTTGCAAACTGTCCGTTGGATTGACTTGATTCCACAACTAAAAGTTGCAGCTTTCAGAGGAGGTTCAGATGAACCTATAGTGCAGTTCAGATGAGGAGATCTTCTAGTCCACGCAGGTCAATCTTTACTTCTGTAGTTGTAGCTTTAGTTTCAGCAGCTTCTAGCTTCATATGTGTGAGGGAAATACCCTTTTCTGCGAAGTAGAGAAGAGATTCTTTTCTGCACAGTAGAGAGAGAGATATGATGAAATGAGTGAGTCCAAATGAGGAAAAGTCCTTCTGTATTTATACACAACGTTGGTGCTTGAATAGATGCGACTATTGGGCTTCTGAGCCTACATGAGTTGTAGGTCGGCTTGATAATAATTCCATAATCAAAATAAATTCATATCTCCATGAATACTTATTGGAATAAGATGATCTTTATATCAATCCTACACCTTTCGACGAGAGGAATCTAATAAAAATATTATCAGCCATGAATAAGATGACCCACATGAAGTTTTTCCCTAGTTTCCAATTTTAACATCAAGGATCTGAAGGTAGATGCTCCTTCAATTTTGTTCTCACCCTTGATCGAGTTAGACATCTTCCTTGAATATAATAGATTCTTTCCCTGAGATAGTGTCTATGAATGGATATGCCTTTTTCTTCTTTCTTCACCAAAGCTCTAATTCCATGTTGGAAAATCAGAAAGGAAGTAAAGATTTTCTAGATCTTGATAATTACTTGTGATGTTTGAAAGAATAACTTCGGCGTAAATCACACGTAGATAGACATTTGTCGACGCGTTTCGAACCAACTAGTGTGGTTCATCGTCAGGACGCGTTTCGAATCTTGATAATTACTTGTGATGTTTCTTATTATTATGATTATTTATATCTTCTTTCTTTAGATCATCAAGCAATTACCAAAAGCAACAACACATAAAACAATGAACACAAGATGCAGGCACATGTTAGCGCAAAACCCCCCTCGAGGGGAAAACCTTGTAGGAATTTACAGGGTAAGTTCCTCAGACATAACACCAAAGGACACTGCTTACAAACATATCACAGATCAATACACCAGTATTGTTGACGTGGATAAAATCCTCAAAGAGGGAAACAGTCCACAGCCTCAGCCAACGCGGCCACTTCAGGCAATTTATTAATAAAAGAATGAACATTTACATAAGCTTCTCTCATGAACGATTACCCTACAAATGACCCTCCATGCTCTTTAAATAAAGATCATGAACCAATCAGATGTTAAGCCACGGATCAAGTGTCGGTAATATTGAGGAGAGAATGAACCGTCGGATCACTACATATCGTGACCATCAGATTGTAAGTTACAAAAATACATAGTAAAGAAACACACTTTACCTAACTCTACACTAGACCAAGTTATACTTAACTATTTCTTATGTGTTGGAATATCCTAACATCCCCTCTAAAGAACAACTTGGGATAGGATTGAAGGATATACAAATATGACACAATAGGAGAAGGAAGGAGGCACTAGAGCCTATCCCCCCTTAGTGACAACTTCCTGAAATCCAACCATAAATCGAATTCTAGTAAACTTTGCCTCTGTGAGAGCCTTTGTAAAGATGTCTGCAACTTGATCATCTATTGAACAATATTGCACTTCAAGAACATGGCCATGAATGAGCTTTCTGATGAAGTGCATGTGCAGTTCAATGTGTTCGCTGCGCTGATGTTGGACTGGATCTTTGCATAGTTGAATGGCACTTTGTTTATTACACCAAAGTGTAGTTGGATGCTACTGTTGAAAGCCAAACTTTGACAGGATCTAACGAAGCCACAGGGCTTCCTTACTAGCTTCTACAGCACCACGATACTCTGCTTCTGCTGAAGAAAGAGAAATGGAACTTTGTTTCTTGCAAGCCCATGTAATAGGTTCTGAACCAAGAGTGAACACATAACCTGCAGTAAAATTCCGATCATCAGGGTCACCAGCCCAATCAAAATCAGTGAAACCAACCAATAGAGGAGATGCTTCTGCACTATAATGAATCCCAAACTGAACTGTACCTCGAACATAACGAAGTATTCTTTTAGCTGCTTTTCAATGACTTTCATGTGGGTTTTGCATAAACCGAGCAATAAGGTCAACAACAAAGGAAAGGTCAGGACAAGTATGGGTCAGATACAAAATTTTTCCTACAAGTTGATGGTATAAGGTAGCATCAACTTAGGGGAGGTACAAATGACTAAAAGTTTGGCTCCAGACTGAAAGGGAGAAGGGGCTGGCTTACAGTCTTCCATGTGAAAATGGCGTAGAAGATCACAGGCATACTTGGACTGGGAAAGGGAATACCTTCCTTGGATTGCAAGACTTGAAGACCAAGAAAATAATGCAAGTGTCCTAAGTCTGTCATTTCAAACTTCTTTTTAAGGCTGGACTTTACATGATTTATAAGGTTGGGATCACTACCAGTAAGGATAAGATCATCAACATAAAGAACAAGAATGATAAGAGACTTTCCCACTTTTTTGGTGTAGACAGTATTATCAGAATGACACCTAGAAAAGCAAGTTTCTAAAAGAAAGTTATCCATTTTGGCATACCAAGCCCGAGGAGCTTGCTTGAGACCATAAAGGGATTTCTTAAGTCGACATACAGGGTTGGAGTTTGTTTGTATAAAGCTAGTAGGTCGTTCCATATAGATTTCTTCATACAAGTCCCCATGCAAGAAGGTAGATCTAACATCCATATGATGGACTTCCCATTTGAAAAAGGTAGCAAAGGAAAGAACAAGGCGGATAGAGTTCATTTTGGCAACAGGGGAGAAGCTTTTAGTATAGTCAATGCCTTCAACTTGTGAAAAACCCTTAGAAACAAGACGAGTTTTATGTTTATCAACTTTTCCATCTAGTCCATACTTGGTTCTGTAAACCCATTTGCATCTAACAAGTTTTCGTCCCTTTGGTAGAGGAACAAGATCCCATGTATCATTTGCCAATAATGAACGATATTCTTCATTCATAGCTGCGTCCCAATCTGGATGGCCTGAAGCTTCTGCAAAGGTGCCAGGATCATAATTCGCGAAAGCTTGAGCTAGTAAAGAAGAGGCTCTATCGAAGTGAGAGCGTGTATGTCGCTGATCTGTAGGATCATCGGCAAGAGCGCCTGCTGCATCCCGAGTAGCACGAACCCATTTTGGAAGCTGAGGAGCTAAAGGAGGATCCTGAGAAGGTGGGGGAGGATTGTCATCCTCGCTTTCATCATCTGAAGAAGAAATATTTTTAAAAGTAGAAGAGATAGAGAGAGGTGGCACATTCGCCGAACTAGACTTGTAGGCCGATATATTTTCAGCAAACTTTACATCTCTTCTAATGATAAAATTTTTGGACTTAAGTGGAATTAGTCTATATCCTTTGAGATCTTCAGAATATCCAACAAAAATACATTTTTCACTCTTAAGTTCTAAAGCTTTATGTTTCTCATCTGGAATATGGGCCCATGCTTCACTTCCAAAAACACAAAAGTGACTTACATCTAGTTTAATTGAGCTCCATGCTTCTTATGGAGTGATATTCTTTAAAACCTTAGTAGGAGAGCAATTTATTATGTACTTTGCATAGTTAATTGCTTCTGCCCAAAAATTAAGACTAAGTCCCTTAGATTGAAGCATACAATTAGCCATTTCCTTTAAGGTGTGATTCTTCCTTTCAGCTACACCATTTTGTTGTGGAGTATATGGAACAATATGTTGCATTTGAATTCCATTCTCAGTGCAAAAGTTGATGAATTTGTTGTTAACATATTCTCCGGCATTATCAGATCTTAGCTTAAGAATTTGATGTCTAGATTGTTTTTCAACAAAGGCCTTAAAGGCCAAGAACATGTTAAATACTTCACTCTTGAGTTTTAAGAAGTATACCCAAGTGTGTCTGGAGAAATCATCAATGAAAGTTAAGAAATACTTGTAGCCCGAGAATGCAACAATTGGAAGTGGACCACATAAATCACTATGCACAAGCTGTAAAGGGGTTGAGGCATGCCAAGAGGCACGTTTTTCAAAACTATCCCGATGATGTTTTCCGAGTACACATCCGAAACAAACACCATCTTTGCAAGATACCATTGGAAGGCCTGTCACCATATTTTCTTTACATAAATTCTGAAGGGAGCGATAGTTTAAGTGACCAAATCGCTCATGCCAAAGTTTGCTCACTTCATCATTATGAGCAATAAATACCGAGGGAAGATTTGATGACCCAAAGTTGTTAAACTTATACAACCTTGTAGAATCATCAACAATGCCAGTAGCTAAAATCTGTCTAGGATCTCTTAGGTCCTTAATTACAACATCGTGAAGTGAAAATTCAACGATTTTACCTTCACTTGAATGAGTTATCTGATATACAGATAGAAGGTTGCAGGATAAGGTTGGAACACATAATACATCATTAAATTGACCATTGTCTATATGAACAATTTTAGTCCCTACAACACTAAGAGATCTAACATCACCAACATATATATTTTTGGTGTTACAATCATTTAAAGAAGAAAATATGGCTTTGTTTTTGGTCATGTGATAAGAAGCTCCAGAATCAATGAGCCACTCATGAGAATTAGAAGAAGAAGATACATTTAGTGCATATCCAGACCGAGATGTTTGACAACCACATGCAGAAAGTGTTATTCCTGTAGATGAAGTTGAAGTTGAAGAGTGCTCCAAATGGATGTTATGCTTCTTCATTGTTGCTTCCAAGGCTTCCATCTTCTTAAAGCATTTGGATTCTAAGTGGCCATATTGATTACAAAAGTGGCAATGTCTATCAATTTTCTTCCCTTTGTTTTTATTTGCCTTATCATTTTGTTAAAATTTCATTTTGAGGCTGAAATTGCTTAGGACCTTTGTTTGGTTTAGGACCATTCTTTTTAGGATACGACTTCTTAGGATCCTTTGAATTTGGTTGCTGCTGGGCGGCTAAGGCTTTCTTAGAAGAGTTTCCGAGATTAAGAAGACCAAGGTGTAAGAGTTTTTCTTGTTCTCTTATTAAAGAATCACAAAAGGAATCAAAGGAAGGGGACTTGTAGTCTTGTCCTTGAGAAATGAAGGCTTATCTTATAGAATGGAAAGTGGAAACAAACACAGAGTAGGCTGCTCCAAACTTAGTAAGAATGGAATAGATAAGGTTGCCATCTTCTTTCTTAACCTTAACACTTTCCAAGAGAAGTCTAAGGGTCTTGAACTTGGACAGAAAATCTTCAATGGAAGAAAAATTATTGGGGTCCAATGTAAGCAATTCATTTTCGAGTTGATGGGCTCTAAGTTCATTTTTAATTCCAAAAACTTTAGTGATCTATTTCATTGCTTCATTAAGAGTATCAAGTTCCGCGATATGGAATCTAAGGTCTGGAAAAATAGACATCCCTATCAACCCACGTGCTTGATCTTGCCTATTTTCCCATTTGGTTGCGTTATCTTCGTCTTTTGGTTTGGTTTCTTGGCTTGAGGCTATTCTGTAAAGACCTTTACTTCTAAGTAAATCCACAATGTAGGACCACCATTGGAAGTAGTTGGTGCTAAAACTGAAGCTGTAGATGCTAAAAATAAGTGTTCCAATGGAAAGATCTCGAAAAAATAGGCTGATTAAAAGAAAACGGCTTTGAAAACGGCGTCCCGATGAAGAAGTTATGGCTTTGTGAAGAAAAGTTGTTGAAGATGCCAATGAAGTGCGGGAATGTGCGGAAATGAATGATTATATTTAAAAAAAATCCGCCCCCTTTCCAAACTTAATTTAATTAGCTCAACAAAAGGAAGACTTGAACTCAAGACCTCTATTCTTATAAAATAGCTTTGGACCAAGTGAGCTAGATTAAAAAGTTAGTAATTTTTGGAAAAGAGGAAGGGGTTTTTTTTTAGTCACTGAAGCTTTGGGGTGCGTGCTTACTTGAGAAATCTCTTTTTTCCTACAAAACAAAAAACACAAAACCCTACACAAACATACAAAAAAAACAAACCTTGCGGCTTGAAGTTAGCTTTAATCGGAAGCTAAATATTTTTCTCAATGTTTTTGATTTTCCGAGATTAGACTGAGGCACGACGAAAAAGAGCATACGCATGAGAAAAATCCTTCCTTTCTGTCCCTGATTTGCCCAGATCGCACAGAGTTGCGGGGCAAAGAGCATACACAGAAATGAAAGGTATAGGTCTGGTAATAAAAAAGAGCTAAATAAACCAAAATGAACAGAGAGAAAATAACTAAAAACTGCAAATAAACATTGTATACCTCCAGATCTTAAAAATGACGTAGCTCGGGCTACCAGAAACCTTTTCACTTAGAGCACGACGGTAAGAACAAGGCCAGCCAACCTTCCACCACGCCTCCCTTCTCCAGGCCGGAGGAGGGTGAGCCTGTCGAACTCTCGACCTATGGGAGAGGAAATTCTCTCTCTTGTATTTCTCTCTTGCCTAACCCTACTGAGGAATAGGTGCGTAGCTTAACCAAAGGAATAGCTCTTCTATTGGATATTTTCTATGGCTTACTCTTTATGACTGGCTTTGACTGACTCCTGCCTTACTTGCCTTATTACTTGCTCTAGCCTGTCGATTTCTCTATCTTTCTCTGGCAAGGCTCTATCTTTCTATCGCAAGGAAGGTCAGGTCACTGAAGTGTAGTGTAGACTCTTTCCTACCTCAATGAAATATAGAATCCCTTGCACTAGGAAGCGCAAGACCCTCCGGACCTTCCGTTCACCCTACTTAATAATGAAGCTTATGTCATTACGCTTTAGCAGAAAATGCTGCTATGGGCATATGTCATTATGCATTTCTGCCGTCATTACGCTTTTCCTCTCCTTATCAGTTGAGCCCCCTGTCGGGTCCTCTCCCGGTGGTCGAGCAACTAAAGTTCCTCTCCTTATCAGTCGAGCCCCCTGTCGGGTCCTTGCTTTCCTAGCGTCAAGCAAGCCCCTACCGGTCCTTGCCCGATTTTGAAAAGTAGATTTATTCCTATAAACGCACCCCCAACGATTAGCTGACGGGGGGTTCGCTCGCCTTCGTTTCCCTGGATATTGCTTTTACGGAGGATCCAACTTCCCCTTTAGCGCTTTATGGTCCGATGTTCACTTCCCTTTTACCCCCCTTACTACCGCTACTACCCGCTACTAAATTATTAGGTCCTTTTGAAGAAATCATCATAGTCCCCTTTCATACTACCCATTCTACTAAATCAGAGCTTCAACCTTGAGCGAGCTTTGATAGATCTACTGAACCGTTATAACGACCTACAGAAGATGACACCCATCATAAACCCCTAAAGAGAAGAGATACTCTGTACAGCTACACCTTAGGATAACTATCTTAATGCTCATACTGACGGAACTATCTTCTAAGGGATTCCTCACTGGAACAGATGCTCCTAACACAATAGAGCAGTCCTCTCGGCCCGAAAGCAGTCAGAAATAATAGATCTAGGAAACGTCAGTCAGATGCAGTTCTACCGGCTTCAGATTTGGATCACCAACAGATGCGGCCCTCAACTTGGCTCTAATACCATGTAGGAATTTACAGGGTAAGTTCCTCAGACAGAATACCAAAAAACACCGCTCACAACAAATCACAGATCAATACACTAGTATTGTTGACATAATTAAAACCCTCAAAGGGGGAAACAATCCACGACCTGAGCCAACGCGACCACTTCAAGCAATTTATTAATAAAAGAATGAAAATTTACACAAAATTCTCTCATGAACGGTTACCCTACAAATAACCCTCCATGCTCTTTAAATATAGATCATGGACCAATTGGGTGTTAAGCCACAGATAAGTGTCGGTAATACCGAGGAGAGAATGAACCGTCGAATCACTACATATCGTGACCGTCAGATTGTAAGTTACAAAAGTACATAGTAAAGAAACACACCTTACCTAACTCTACACTAGACCAAGTTATACTTAACTATTTCCTATCTGTCGGAATATCCTAACAAACCCAGTCAAAGTAATTCTTCCTTTCAATAGTATTCTTTGAGACTCTTCACCCTAGACCTTGACCAGACCTTCCCTCCACATCAAGTCAGCCTCTAGAAGATTGACCTCTTTCCTATCAACTTCGACTATGCAGGAACTTGCAATAGCTAATAGCTTCCGACCGCAGTTCAACTTGGAAGACTTCGATCTCCCAATCCATAGCACGAAACAGAGAGAGACCACCACCAAAATTTCGATTTTCCTTGACTCCTTAGACTTCCCCAAACTCGCATTCACTTTGGCTTCCCGACAACAAACTTTCCCAGCTTCCTACTTCGCACTCTTGCCCAACAAACAAATTTTCGCACTTCTGCCTAATAGAGAGAGAATGAGAAGTGATGCTCCAAATGAATTCAATGTCCTTCCTTTTATAGGCTTCTTGTGGGGTCAAATAGTGTCTTAGGTTGAATTGATCTTCCCTTAGGCCGACATGGTGTGGAGGTTACATAATTCGTATTTGACTCAATACTTAACCTTTTTACATGATTCAAAAGCCCAAAAAGGGTCTATTTAAATGTATAGTTATCCTATAGACTCAGAATAAATCCTAGAAGTCTTCAATGGGGAATTTGACCTAAAACATGGTGACCCAAGCATGAAACCCATGCTTTAATAAATCACAATAATAATAATACAAATTCTTTTCTTTATTCTTTTGACAAGTACATTACATAATGACTTAAGTACATTATTGAAGACCGAACATAGTTACTTTTTCCAACACAAGAAGCAACCTCTAATAGATCGAATTATTAAAATTATGCCCCAAACATAATTCTTATGAGTGTGACCCATTAAAAAAGAAAATACGAACAAGTGCCCGTGGGGAACCCTAATCAGTTCATATGGCCTACATCTGTAACTTGAACCCTGTGTTTGGCATGGTCTTGAATATTGAATGGTATGCTTTCATTGCCCACCTGTCAGTGGAGATTTGATGTGGAAATGTGGCATGAGGGAAAATCTAAGTCGGAAAATCCTTTCTTGAAAACAAGGAACAACCTCTCCTGCTCGTAAAATAAGTCGAGATCCCTTATTTTCCCTGGCGCAATGAACACCTAATAAACGATGCCAATGTGCACACAAAAGAAAATCAATCAAATAAAGGGTAAAAGGGTGAGAAAGGCTTCCTGCGCAGAGAGGTGATGCAAGCAACTTCGTCGGGGTACTGAACAGGTCTACTGGTAGCGAAGCAATGTTTGTGATTTCTTGAGTGACTCCATTGAGGTACTGAACAGGACTGCTGGCAATGGAGCAACACCGAGAACTCATTTTAATTATGAATACCATTAATCCTTTGCCTTGTTCTCTACATCATCATAAGAGACTTACATGCGTGAGTTCTTATTTCACTGTGTAATGAACAACAAGACCTAGCTACAAGATAGATGGATGGCACCTCTGTAAGAGGTAAAGTAACCCAAGTGGTAACCACAACATCTAGTTCAATACTTTCTTGCATTATTAACGAGACTTGCTCTATTGTAGGGACAAAGGCAGAGATGTTGGGTTCTACTAGTGGTTCACCAATTGTTGTAGCGGCTACAACAACACCCAAAATTTTAGCCTAACACCAATTTTTGGGTCCCCCTATGCTTTTCAAGGTTCCAATGGTTACATTTGTGTTTTTGAATTGGTCAAACCTTTCAATGTCTTAGCTACCATCAAATCTTATGCGAGCTTATACTCTCATGATGTATGTTGCTTTTATCTGCGTGGAATCATGTTGGTTCGTGTTCTAGGGTTTGAGAAATTTTCTTGACATGTTTTACCTTGATTCCCACTCTCTAAGATACAAATTTAACTTGATTCCTCAACATAGTGGTTGCATGATCATGATTGGAATTGTATTGCATAAAAATACCACCTTCAATGATTAAGTCAATTCATACGCTTGAGGGTTAAATTGGTATGAGTAAAATGTTTGTTCACATATTTGGGATAAAGTCATTTAAACCATCCATATCACATGTAGTTGCAAAGTCATCCAAAAACACCTCTTACAATTTTACAACATCTCATTTTTCTATCTCATGCTTGCAATCCATTATGCATTTAAAGTTTTAGCATTTAAGATTGTAAAAGATCATGCCACATAATTTATTAATTCATATTATGTTTGGCCATCCAGGGTAGTCTTTCAGGGTTTTACATATGAAATGAATTTTGTCATTTGACAAAACCTTGGAAGAATAATGTGTGGCACTATAATCATGCCTTAGAGGACCCTGCTTTCCTAACATTATTCACACCTTTAAAGGAATATCCATTTCAGGTGGAAAGATGGAATTCATATTAGGTATGCCACCTGTTTTACGTGCCCATGAGTTAATCATCTAGGGAGCTTAATGATTCTCAAACAATTCAAGATTTTCTTTTAGTACCATTGGTAACCATATAGACATGGACGTTTATGTCCCTTCTTTCCAATTCAATGAAGCACATCCATAAAGTGAAGTACGCCCCTCCAAGAAACTAGCACATCTTCCCAAAAGGATTCACTTGGATTGTTGGGACAAATTCCTCTTAATTTTAGTCTTTACACATGCTTCAGATATAATAGGAAGTTATTCAAGATCTCCATTTTTAACACCAGATGATGTTACCTTTCTCCATTCCACAGAAATGAATGCTTATATGATGACAAGATGTTGGACGACATATTGGAATTCTTAAGCTATGAGGAATTTGCCAGTGATGGATGAATTTGTTCACATTGGTCTGTTTCTTTATTCTCTTATTTTCCAAAAATATGAATACCACAACTAGATGCTTTCTTCAGGGCTAAGCATAGGTTACCATAGATGCAAATAAATGTGGTAAATGACAGGGATTTCAATTTTCCTCTTTAAAAAAGGTCAGGGAATTGTGATGATCTTTACCTTCTTTATAGAGGTTTATGCCATTCTTTGATTTAAGTCCTGCTTCAACAACAACCAATGTGATGCTGGAGGGTTTTACTACCATGACGAATTTTTGACAAAGGGCTGTCTATTCCCAAAAAGAAGATTTCATTTATTACGTTCAGGTCTCAATATGAGTGGATCACTCCTAGTGGATAACAGTGACTGCTAGAGATTACTTCTAGTTAACAAGAATACCAAAATTCAACGACTTGGAGAAATTATAGCTATTCTGTAATCACATTGGTGAAATTATGGTTATAATGACTTGGTAGCAAAGGAAAATGCGACCCAATCACATCTTGACTATGCGATTTGCCTCAATCACATTATCTTTAGCTAAGTTGCATGTCCAGATGCAATTGCCTTAGTCGCATTACCCTTCCTTGAATTGTGTTCTCATCTATGATGGACATCGAGTGCATTTTCAGATGCGATTAATTGAAACCACATTTTGCTCCATTGGGTTGCATTCTCAAATGCAACTGGCATCCATCATTGTCCCACTTGCGACCTAATCTATCTCTATCACATGCGATTAGGACACCTCACACTTCCAAGATGCGACCTTGCCTATACTTGAAAAATGTGACTAGCTTAAGTCATTAATCCCATTGTAGGTTGCACTTACATGTATCAATGGCACTGTAATCTGAAAGTGCGAGTTACGTAGAACTACGACTCAAGGACACAACTCACCCTATAAACAAAAATTGTGACTTTTATTACCAATACTCTTTGGTTATAAAATGAAACACCCCCTATTCACTTTATATTCGCTTGATCCCTTTGATGTTGGACCATCTTTCTCACTAGGGTTCATGATTTATGACTGGAATTGAATCTAGCTTGAGGTGAGGTTGCAATTGGACCTGTAAGCTTATTGTTATTGGAAGAGGCTCTCAAAAGTAAATCAACATCACTGGCAAGCTCAAATGACCTTTTAAAAGCACCTACAAATTATTTCCTTATGGCCAAAGGAGATTTCTTTCAATGCACTTGCCACCATGACCACCAAATGTCAATGGAGATGGTGATAGTTCAGATTGGAGGTTTACACGATTGACCAGATAATGTATCTCATTTGTTCTAATACAACATAATAGTATGCAGTCTACGTGTTGGTCAACCATTGTTTTGCTCTCCTCTGAAGCATGTAACAAATTGACGCTTTCTCAATTCACTATACAAATGGCCAAGATTACTAAAACACATTTTTACATGGTATGGCTCAAGTTGTAGTGCCTGTAATGTGTGATGGGCAATATTTGTGATTGTTGGGAGCAGGGCAGGCATTTATTAGCACCATTCTCCACGCATTGAGCTCAAATTCTATCATGCACATGGAATATTATTAGTTGTTTCATTTGATATTTAATGGAACACATACTTTGGTAACATGAACATTCATCAACATAAAATTCTCCAAGGAAGAAGATATTACTCTAAACATAAAGAGCTTTCATATGAAAATATGACTTTTCTCTCCAATTATACCTCCTACACTATAAGGATCTACAAATCCTAGGTATTCAGATTAGAATACAAAGAATGCAAATAAACTAGCCAAAGAGATTATGAACTTCAATCTTGCTTCAATTGAAAATCACATGGGTGTTCAGAGTTTATTATTTGAGCATGTGTTAAGTTGGTGGAGATACATATTTTCAAAAATTTCTTCCTCCATATTAGACTTTCAAGCCATCATGTATTTTCATAGATTCCCTACAACAATACAAAAACAACTATGAAGAGTACGACAAAAATAACTCAGTTGTTCCAGGTGTAAATGTAATTGGGATATAAGAGCACCTCATGGTGATGGGAAAGAAGCACTTGTGTTGGTCGCGCCTTTTCTGTCAGACAACATTCATATAGGGAATGCGTTTTCTTTAGGTATAGGATATTCACTATTCTATTTATTCAACAAAACTTTTGGCTTGCCAAAGATTTTGTGTCGCTGGCTACAGGCTCAAAATATGGCACTCATGTTGTTGTTGCAACATGGCTAAAGGACTATCATGAACCTATATTTTTTCACTCGTCTTCTTTTTTGAAGTATGAATAACTTGTTGATGGCCCACATCCCACAGAGGAAAAAGGACCTCCTAATAAACAATTTGACTATAACACACTAGATGAATTTCAGCGTGTAGGGACTATTGTTGATGCTTTAGTCTTTAAAGTTCAGGAAAAATTAGATCCAAACTGATAAAGATAACCCCATGAAGTTATTGATTTGGGATGCCTTATCCTGTTTAACCTTATTTGTGGGACGTGATGTCTTAGGCATAATTTATCCCAAGTTTGGCATATGGTAAGAAGCATCCAAGGAACCTCATATTGAAGGTTGGGTTGCTTTGAAAGCATTTACCCTCAAAATTACTATTATTGGCTTGGTGATTATATCGATTATTAATTTTACTGCTGCGCAACTAGGGTTTTCCTTTCTATAGAATGACTCACCAAGGTATTCAAGGCATCCCCACATGTTGCTTCCATGCCCATAGCTATGTCATGTACTTCATTATATCATTAAAGGTAGAGAATGCTAACGCTGATGAAGAACCAAAGGTGGAAACAAGTGAATTGACTCCATGCAAGCTTCTAGCACTGTTTATTCAAAGCATGTGTGGATTCCTCTTGAGCTTCCTTTTGTTGTAAATATGATTTTGTCATATTTTACCAAAAGTCGTTAGACATTATAGAGTCATGAGGGTAGGTGAAAGGTCATGGTAGGTGAACACTCACCTTATTTCTATAAATATACCCTCATGCCTTATTAGAAGGGACTTCAACACTTGAGCTAGGCTAGCATTAGGTAGTTGTTTCGTGCTTAAAGAGCTAGAGGCACACAACACTTGGTAGATAATAAGGTGAGTTATGGTGATGCTAGGGTTTTACTTTGAATCTGTTATGAACAACTCATGTTCCATTATTGGGCTTTGATGGTTTGCAAGAGATGTACTTGAACTTGCAACATGAATAATGAGAAGTTCTTCGCTTTCGACCTTGATTCTCGTGCATCTTCATAGTGGTTGTATTGGTTGCCTGATATTTCCATAGTGTTTGTATGTGTGCTTTCATGTGAGCAATATGTTAACGAACTAATTTGTGGCTTATGGCTTGCGTGTTTGCTTTGAATCTGTGCTTTCTTATTTCATGCTATGCCGGAAACTTATTGTGAATTGATGGCACTTTCCTATTCATATGGCTGAGATGGTTTTAGCTCACTAACCCTTCTAAAGGCATGCTTCTTATTGTTTTGCTGTTACATTATTGTATTCCGTTCTGCATGTTTTCAATCATGGGTTGACCTCATCCCAATTCTTCGTGCATTTCATTCTTGCCCTCGCTCTAACATATCCACATTTGGCAGCCAGAGCAAAACATACATGGTGGTAGCTTGACCCACATGCCAGATGGGGCTCCTATCCCAAATGGTGTGAAATCTAATTGAGCCTTCACACCAAGGAGAACCCCTTGGCGGGACATTTTTCCTATCAATAGGTAGTGTGGTCAGATCAAGATGATGTGGCACAATGGTGCAAACAAGTCAATATGGCACTAACCCTAGCACGGGACATGGAGACTCAATTTCGAAAATTTGGAATTCTAGAAAATGACCCTTTTTAAAGACTTTCCAATTGTTAGATGATACAAATATCAAAATATCTGGATATTGACACACTAATAGGATGATGACATGGCCATGAATAGGTGTTTGAGTTGACATGGGAAGCCAGGTGGGCACTATCATGGAATCTCTAGATGAATAATGGTCTAGGAATTTGGAAATTTCGTTGTTTGATTTAGTGAGACATTTTGGTTTTCTTGGATAGCGAATGATTTGGACATCTATAAAGTTGACCTAATAATCTCCATGGAAATTCATAATACAACTTCATGGAAAAAGGGTATTTTTAGAAACATCCAAATCTAGATATTTATATTTTTGACTTGTTGATTCGAACATTTTTTCCAATTTGGAAGAGCTAGAAATTGGAAGAACTAAGAATGGTTGTATGAATGAAAAATGACCTAGATCCAGATATGAGTAAGCAGTTGATGTGCCCAACTTATAAACATTGTGCTATATGTTGGTGACTTGTGGAAATTAGTGCCGCATGTTAAAATAAAATGCATTTTAAATAACCCACCTCCATAAAGTAGCCTAGGGTTGGACATGTACATCTTATACCCTCAAAAAGACATAGAGTGATCTAGATGTGCTACAATGAATATAAATGCAAGTGATCCCATCAGATAGGAGGTTAGTTAACATTTAATTATATGTTATACTTGCTAGACTATGATTGACGTTTTACACTCATTGGATAATAAATAGTTTTAAAATCATTACATTAAGACCACACATTTTTTCATTTTAAAATTAAAAAAGAAAATTCACAGTTGATAATAAAATATGGAAAGCAATACGTTATACAACTTACATTTATCATTCCAAGATGTCTGAGCATAATTATAAGTTAATACTCCAATTATACACTCTGGTATTAAAGTAAAACTATTATCATCCATTCAGTTGTGTTACTATGTTACCACTGTTTTTTGCTGCAAAGTTTTACATCATAATTTTCTCAAATCACGACTAATACACGAGTCATTAGTCATCTTTGTCAAATGACAAGAACCTCAAAACACACATTCAACAAATTTTATTAGTCATCTTTGTCAAATGACAAGAACCTCAAAACACACATTCAACAAATTTTCACTTTGTTGTTATCACAAATAGGGAAACTCAACTTTCGCTTAGTTATTAGAACACAAAGTCATGTTCACATGCAAGAAAACTTAAAAACATGTATTCAGCAATTCTCCATGGCCTTTAAAGCACGGACTCACGCTCACATGTACAAAAACAGACATGCATTGCCAATACTCCACCATGAAATTAGAACACAAACTTATGCTCCAAAAATTCAAGACATGTATATTGAATACCACCCAGCCATTAAAGCACAATCCCATATTCAAATATGAGCACAAACTCACGTTCACACATCAAAAAAATTTACATGACTTGCATAGTGAATAATCCACTTTGCCATTAGAGCACAAACTCCTGTTCAAATATTAAGAACAATTGTATATTTGAGTAACGCAATTTGGATTTATGGCACCAACAAATATTCTGTAGGGCAATAAAAACAACCATCTAAACAAAGGGTTTCCAACCAGATGACTCATTTCAATAGGAATACAGCAACTTGGATTTATGACATTAATAAATCGCAACAGGGCAATAAAGACAATCACCTAAACAAAGAGTTTCCAACGTCTCATTCGAATTCAGGGAATGAAATCTGACAATATATTTTCTTAATTCAAAAATATGAAATTATACTTTCATGAAATTTGTAGCCGATGTAACCCACAAATTTCTAAGATATGGTCTATGACAACGCTAAAAATACTTTAGTTGTCCTCTCACGACATTCCTCTTATTGGATATATCCTTAGATCCTTGTGAAAATCAGTAATAGAGAGACTGATTGCCGTTAAGTTTTAATGTGATCTAATCTTATGCTACTCGCATAAAAATATATTTTGAACATTAAACAGTGTTATCTCTGATCCTGTTTGCTGATAATCCAGTGGAAAGTGCTGTTAATTCTTTTATTAACGGCACATATCTCTTTTAACTTTGGAGGAAAATTGGTCATGGAGCAAAATTATGGTTATACACATTTTTCATCAACATTAATGTCTAGCCGCTACAATATAAATACAGAAAGATTAGAGTTAACAGTGGGGGGCATGGAAAAGCTTGGTCAGTCGCATTGCTAAGGTCATCAGTGCCTTCACTGAACAAATAGTTATGTTCATACCATTCATATAGTATGAGGTAAGCACAAACATGGTGATAGTTTGCATAAAATGAAGTGAAATAAATTTATCTTAATGTCCACTAATAACTTGGAAAGGTCAATGGCACTGCAAAATACAATACACCAAAATGGGTGGTAAGGAGTGCAGAGCAATCTCCCAAAACTACAAAAGAAACCCTAAAGCTAGAAAAGAACGAAAAAATCCTACATACAGTAGGAAGCCAACTATAATATACAAACTCAAAATTATAGAGGGAAAAGTTGTAAGAAAGAAGTGGAGTCAGTTGTTATCATTCTTATAACCATGAATGGGAATGCCCACCTCAAAAACCTATCTGATAACGTCCCTTGGGGAATGGCCTGCACTGATGGGTCCCTGCGTAGTGATTTTCTGTGGTCTCTAGATGTTCCACCTAAGGGTGAGAACAGACACCGAACTTGAGATGGAAGCCAAGGCAAAATCTCTCCTACCATCCAAGGACGCAGAGTTCCCTGTAGTGGAGGATATGTTGATCTGTGCATGACTTTGAGAAATGCACTTGTGCCACTGTCAGGAGACTCTGATGCTCCTCGTGGCCCCAAACCTGCCCAGACATGGAGGTCTGGTGCAGAATGTCGAGAGACAATCCCTGATGGACCTCTGACTATCTCTGTAGGAAGTAACTGTGGGGCATTTAGCCATCTCAACAATTGTGACAGACTAGAACAAATACGTAGTCCATGTGATTGTCGTGGAGGGCCGCTGGAGCATATGACATTCGAAGGTAACGATCTCCCTAATGAACAGAGCCAAGCACCTCTGATCAGGGTATATGAAGGCGGCAAAAAATAAAACCTCCGTAGCCCTGAAGAGGCATGTTAAGTCATCAAAGTCTTCATAATCCAAATGCTTATAAGTAAACTAATGCATAGTTTTAACCACACAATAAACATTTGCTAGTCAACGAATGCTGTAAAACTTATAAAAATAAAAAAAATGAATAACCTCGTCATTTTCACTCATCTAAAATGAAGACTAGACTTACTGGCCCAACTCTTGGAGTCCTAGAATCCTTCAGCACCTGTCCGATAATGCACAGTCGAAATCCACATCTATACTACCTGGCTATTGATCTTTCTGATGAATATATTTTAGCGGCCTAGACAGTAGTGTAAGAAAGCACCTACACAATGCAAGGTATCTTCTTACAAGCAACAAATGGGGAAATTCCGGTCAAGAAGGGTATCTAACTCTTGGAACAAGTCACTTCCTGGATTTTCAGGAAGATATCAGAAAAGCACAGGCACATTAAGATTTGAACCTGGGCTTAGCTTTGGGAAGCCTCCACTAATTTATCACTACCACACGATCAGAGCCCAACTGATAAGTGACACTCTAGTTAATGACTGGAAAGTTGTTGATTTGAGCAAACAGTAGTGTTGCAAATTATGTGGACATCATTATCAAATACATACCATCAACAAGGAAACCTCCCCAAGATATTCTAAATAGTAAATATACAGCAAATTTGTTATAACTGAAACACAGAAATTTCATATTGGATATTGGAGTGTAACAAGATATAAACATAGTTTGCTTCTGAGACAGTCTAATCATGGTACACCCAACATCAAAAGAAGCTGTACTATTTGAACCAACAGGTAGAAGAAGTCGTTGAACTAGTAACTGGCAGTCTGGCATGTTTGCGTTAATTTTATTCTTACATGGGACAAAAGCTACGGTTAGTTGACACGGGCACACTACCGATTATAGGAACTAAGATGAAATACTTCAATCACTTGAAATTGCTCCCACAAAACACTAACACAACAAGGGCTGCCAGACATTGCAAAAACGAAGTGCACTTACACTACTTACGGAATATTTCAAAGGCAACCAAGAATATGCCAAACTCAAATGAAGAGCAGCAAGTCATACATTCTGATTTCACCCTACCTAATCATCTAAGTTGGCTAGAACTTTTGACCAAAACAGACATAAATTTCTTATGCTGAAGACTAGAAGATGCAAGTCTAGTTTGATTTGCCACCTCGCTTTCTTTTACGGCCTTGATTTTCTTTTTCTGATGTGTTTGCAGAAGCATCTCGATTGTTCACTTGATCTATCATATCCTGACCACCCTTCTTCTTGGCACTATTTGCATCTGAACTTTTCTCAGAATTCTTTTCGGGAACTAGCTCTTCAACTGATTCCTTCTCCATAACTTTTTGTTGTTTACTTCCTACCTTCTTCAGTTGCTTTGCCAACTTCTCATCCTCATCTTGCTCAGAGACATTGAGTTTATGGTTCGTATTTCCACTTCTCTTTGCCTGTTCAACTTCTTTGGCAACCTTGGCATCCATATGTTTAGAGCCTTCATGTTCAATAGTTTTCTTACTCACACCCTTTTTCCCTGGATTGTCTTCCTTGGCAGCGCTTGTCTTCCTTTTCCCTTTCTCTCCAGACACAGTCACCTTTGTCCTGGCCTTTGTAGACTTTGATGTGATTTTCCCTTTCTTCCCACTGACACTTTCATCTTTGGCTTCCTCAGATTGTTCTTCCTCTACTCCTTGCTGGCTCCCTGAATCAGCTGCTTGGGCTGCATTATCTTGTTCTGATGTTCCAATTTCATCAACTTTTTTATGTCTGCCTTTCTTTGTTGTCCCTGCCTTTGCAGCCTTCGTTGGTTTTCTTCCTCCCTTTCCTTCTTTTGTTTCAACTTTTCCTACTTCAGCTTCCTCTTCTTCTTCTTCCTGCTCACTTTCAACTGCATCCTTCTTTTTCCTTGATCTATTTCCTCCTTTTTTGACCAATTGATTTCTAGGGATAGGCCCATCAAACTTCTGCAAGTCTGGTACATATGCTGACGTCTGGCCAAAAATAGGAACACAATCATATACTCAAACCATAATTACAAAAGCACCTCTAGGTCCAAATTTTAAAACAAATATGCATCCCTTCATACAAGGATAAAACATCAACATGTGTAAAAGAGAGGGAGAGAGAAGCCATACCCGACCGCCTACAGTAATAAAATCAATCTTTTTCCCTGCAATAAGAAAATTTCAAGCCTCAGAAAATATTTCATCTATTGCCAATTACATAAAATTCCCAAATGCTCAACTTAAACATTATTGCAATAGTTGAAGCAATCAACACTCCTGTTTTAGTTACAGGAAAACACAACATTTGAAATTAAAATGTTCAATAATGCCCAAAATAACCCAACATTTCAGCAAACAGCGGGTGAGAATAAAGACTTTATACTAAGATAAGATAAGATAAGATAATTTTATTAATGTCCAACTAATGACGACAAAGGTAAGTCAATGGGACTGAAGGATACATCCAGTACAAATACAATGCGGGAGTGCAAACGCAACTCCTAGATAATGCCAAAGCTAAAACTAGGGAAAATTAAGTAAAGAATGATACAACAGTAGGGCAGCCTCAAAAACATATATATAACCGAATCAAAGGCAATAGGTGATGCAGAAGACCAAGTGAATAAGTTTAGGGTTGGAGGTCGATGATGTCAAGAATGACTGAGTCTAATAACCAACAGTGAGGAGGTGACAGTGGCGTTGTCTCGCTATTGGAGTCCTCTAGATCTAACGAGGTGTCTAGCTGCACGATCTTGGGGGGGTTTGTAGGAGCAAGGGATAATCCTAGCATCCGAAGCTGAAGGAAACAAGCTTTGGATGAGTCTCTGGTTGTTCTGCTACGCTGGGGAGGAGTCCGTCGAGGGGGGTTGGCACCCTGCTTGAGAACCATCTGGAACTAATCCCTCTAGCGCTTTGGTTGTTAGTGCACTGATGTGTTTTTCGACATCTCCGCAACAGTCTCGAGGACACTAGTTGGCCTCCCAAAGGTGAGTCTTGACGGTAGACCCAAGGTCTCACTGTTCTACTATTTGAAATACTCTAGAATTTAGCTCATCGCTTGTTTCTCCCATCAACCAAATCAACATGGAAGTGTGATATGATTATCCAAATCGTCCTTGAGTCAGGAGGGGTATGTAGGATCTGAGATTTGTGTCTAAATATCTCCTTGATGAAGAGGGCTAGTATCTTTGGTCAGGATATCAGAATAATCTAGAGGGGGATCCTCTAAATCTCTATAGAGGCAGTCGTAGTGCCCTCCAATCACATAATATAGGGTCACCTGTAAATGAGGTGTTGCTTTGACTCTGGCTCTTGAAGGTGACACACCTGGCAAATCCTATCAGATCTTGGTATATGGTGGTTAGTCTTCGCTTGGAGTCGATGAGAACCAACCCAACGCTGGTTGAAAGGGATCCTCAGTGAGTGCATCCAATGTCTGCGTGTGTATGGGGGGCAGACGATGATACCGTCTTGTAACTCCAGGAAATGCTCAAGGTAGAAGGACATCTTTGGGCCCAGACCTGTCGAGGGAAGAGTCCAACTGACCTAAATGTATGATCTATAGATATCCTCTTTGATGGACTGATTCAGTAACTGTCTGGGTGGCATGAGATGGCTCAGTGCAGGAAGAGAGAATGTAAAGGGGGGAAGATGCTCTGGGAAGATGGTCAGTGTTTGGAGAAGTCGAGAAACATCTGAGAACCAACCTCATGTCTGGTGTACCATTGGACCAGAAGTTAAAAGCTTCAAGGTTCATAGAAATCTTTCATTTTATAGGCTCAGTTCTTTGTAAGATTATGGCTAAGTTGACCAATATAGGAAAGCTATGGAAGAATCCATGTAAAGTAGGAAAAACAAATAGTTTAAGATGGCAAGCAGTTATATATCAATACGAAAACAAGACAGGTACTTGGATCACACTCTGGATGACCTAAACAGGATAATAAACATAGTAAACCATAAACCATCAACAAAAAGGTTAATGGTCACTCTGAAAATATCAATATTTTTCTGGAGACACATTTTCTGGGAGCACTAGTTTGCTCAACAATCTTGGAGATTAGTTCAACAAAACGTTTCCTACTAGTTTCAAGGTATTGTGACTGGAAAGAAGCTTTGATTAGTGACAGTAAATCGCTTATCCATGGCCCTTATGTTGGCATATGGGATTGGATATAGATTGCAACTCTTTATTCTCTACAAAAACTACACTATAAATGTAATTTTGAAGGCACTGTAGGTACTGTCTCTCCTTTTCGTAAGTTGTGATCAGATGACGTAACTACTCAGATCAAAGCCAATGGCCTTTTGCCTATTCAAGAGGTTAAAAATGTATATATCAGTGCCTATTTGGACTTTTGTAAAAATCTCTGTTTTCCCACCCCGGTTTTCAGTTTCTCCTTATTTCTCCCATGTAGTTAAATGCCCATTCCCATAACCATACATTTAACAGACTGAAAAAATTAAATATTGCTGAAAACACAAATTCTGGAAATTTTTCAGAATGCTGGAAATTGCAGAATTAAAAATCAGCAATCAAAAACAACCATTAAAACACATTAAAACACTGATATTTTGGTCAACTTGACCCTGGAAAAACCCCCTACAACTCTTGGGGAAAACCAGTTTGAGAGCTCTTCTTTATTTCTGAAAATTGCCTTTTTACAGTGAGAATTATTCAGCAAAAAAATCAGCAAGCAAACTTACAACTTATCTCCTTTCCCGTGCCTCACAGCAATCTGGAAATTACAGCAAACAGGACAGCAATAAATGCTGTACGGCCTCCGTTTTGTGTGCAGAAAAATCAGCAAACTGCTCCTCGATTTTTGTGCAAAAATCTGCCTTTCACTATGTGCTGAATCAACTGTACAAATCTGCTCAACTGCTGCCTTGGAATGTGTGCCAAGCTGCTGTCTCCTTCTCTTCCCTGCTCAGAAATCTCTCTTGCTCTCTTTCTCCCAATCTGCTCATGAAAGAATGAATGACCTTTTCCTCCTTTAATATAACTCCAAGTGACTTTTGGGTGATCCAAGTGACTTTTGGGTGATCTCTAAATCCAATGGCTGAAATAGATTTAGATCAATGGCTGAGATTAAATGCTCATTTAAATTTCACTTTCTATTTTTTAATTCACCCCACTTTAATAAAGACCCACTTAGTCATTTATTTTCAAAGTCACTTTTCCTTTCTAATTTTTCATTGACTTTATAAAAGTTACTTTAAAATTAGACTTAGTAACTTTATCACTTAAAGTCACTTTTAAATTAGATTTAACTTTATAAAATTATAAAGTTACTTTGGGAGAAAAATTAAATTCTTTTGGACACTTTTCCCTAGGCCAAAGATCAAAGCCTAAGGGAACCACCTGTCCTCCGGTACCAAATTTCAACACTGTAGGTACTGTCTCTCCTTTTCGTAAGTTGTGATCAGATGACGTAACTACTCAGATCAAAGCCAATGGCCTTTTGCCTATTCAAGAGGTTAAAAATGTATATATCAGTGCCTATTTGGACTTTATTGCAGTGTTGGCTGCAATAATATAATTGCACCTTTATATGTATATTTTGTATTTTCTATATAATACTTAGTATTTTGTCAAAAAACATTGACACTTATACCAGTGAAACATGCATCTCCGATCACTCGCGATTAATTACAAGTCAAACTCCACTCTTCCCTCAAACGATCCGATTCAACTCTAGGCAAGTCAAACTCGCATTGACCGAGTTTGACTCGCAACTCACCGATTAGTTGCGATTTAGGTGACTGAGACGATTTTCAGCCCTCAACTCGGCGAGCACGGGTTTTAACTTTTAGGGTTCCTGCATTTTTCGTTGTTTGGTTTAGTTAGGTTAAAAATTAAACGTTGGTCCATCACTGACTTCTCACTGCTCAAGACCGCAACTCAGATGCCAAGAAGGTAATAGAGACATGATTTCAGTTTCAGTTTACTCTGCATAATAGAGTCTTAGTGTAATATAGGTGTAGTGTGCTCCAGTGTAGCTTCAGCATGTGCTCTATCAGAGATTTTAGTAGCAAACCATTATCATATCATTTCAGCAACAATCAAGAGATTTTAGTTACTGCGTTTTTACTGATTAGTATGCAGTATTTTATAAACTTTTAGAAGCAAATGCTTCTGCTTCTATGTAGTCACTTGTTATGAATTAGGACTTAGTACTTTGGATCATGTTTGGACTCATTAAATATATGAGATACTTATTCCTTCATGATATTTTGGACATCTATTGATATTATGCATTGTTTAGACATGGCTTTATTTAATATCAATGAATTCTTTTATATTTTTTTTAATTCAATATATGTGCATATCTTTGTTTATTGAATTCACTGATTTTTTCCCGATTTTTCCCCGAACCGATTAAAACTCTTCACTTTTTTGCCTCACCGATTTATTGCCGATTCTGAGTCTGGTAACATTGATTTATACACCCTTTTAAAGGATATGTCATCAGTCATAATATAGATGGACATGACCCTGGGGATAGTTCCAAAAGAAAGATGTAAATGAAAGTCAATTCAGAAATGATTCAATCACAGAGAAATTAAGAGTTTTTGCACAAGAAGCACATTTTGTCATGTTGGACCTCTTATTTAAAATTTAAATCTATCTGAAATAATGGAGACCAACCACCAATACAATCACTCCCCCTGTCAACTCATCCTAGAACACTCAGAGCAAGTCTGGAAACAACGCTACTACGAAAAGTACTTTCGCGAACAACAAAGGAAAGTATACCATTCCAACACTGGATTACAACATAGTTGATGACATGAAGAAAGCTCGCACGAACATTTCACTCTTTGAACTGATAAGGATCATGAGCCAGCGGGAACTGCTTGTCCGCGCTCTCGAGCAGTCTGCCTCAGGTAATAATGCTTCTTCACAGAAAGGATCTAGTAAGTCCTCTGGTCCCCTGGAGTTTGTGCTTAATGCTTTAACATTAGATGCTAACACACTCAGCCCTCCATTTATGTTAACGTTGTGATTTTTTTAATTACAATGTACACAACTACTTAGTTGATTCTGGCAGTGTTGAAAATATCGGTATCGGCAAAATATCGGCAAGGGTCCAGAAAATATCTTATCGGCAATATCGGCAAAAATATCGGCAAAATATCGGCAAATATCGGCAAGCATAAAAAATAATTTTTTCAAATTTTTAAATATAGCCGATATTTTGCCGATATTTTCAAAATATAGCGATATTTTGCCGATATTTTCCGATATTTGCTGATATTTTGAAAATATCGCGATATTTTCAAAACAGAAAATATCGCGATATTTTCAAAACAGAAAATATCGCGATATTTTCTCGGCGATATATCGTTTTGCCGAAAATATCGCGATATTTTCAAATATCGCCGATATATCGCCGATATTATCAACAGTGGATTCTGGTGCATTGGTGAACATAATGCCTTTATCTATAGCAAATAAAATCAATTCAAAATGGGATAAAATAGATGCACAGATTATTCAGCTAGACAAGACCCTTGTCCATGCTATAGGTGAACTCAGAAATGTGCTTATTCGCTTATCATCTAACCAACGAGTTCACCAATGTATAAATATAGTAATTGTGGACATCTCGAAAGCATACGGTGTATTGCTGAGTAGAGACTTGTCTTAAAAATTACAGGGGTATTTTGCTACGAACTGGTCACATTTATGGCTTCTGTAGAAGGGCAAAAACAACCAAATTCGAGTAAACTCAAAGCCTTACATGAAACATACTATCACTCCCTTCGAGGGAAAAAAAGAACCAGTTGATTTCACGGATCTTATCTTTGGAAATTGCCTTTTAGAAACTGATCTGGGGTACTATCTTGCCCAACTATCCCCAGTTCCACCTGACACACAATTTTTTAAAATTGGCAACTAGAGCCAAACTCCATGTGGGTCATCTTATTTATGGCCGCTGATATTTTTCTTGGATCCCTCTCATCGAGAGGTGTAGGATTGATCTAAAGATCATCCGATTCCGATAAGTATTTATGAAGATATGAATTTATTTTGATTATGGACAAATTGTCAAGTCGGCCAACAACTTATGTAGGCTCAGAAGCCCAACAGTCATGTCTATTCAACCTCTACGTTTTAGTATAAATAGAAGAGGACTTGAAGTCATTTGTCACACACACACTCACTCTTGTGATCTCACTTCATCCTGTTTTGGGTTTGATGAAGATGAGAGCTAGAGGGAGTGCCCTAGGGTATACGCTGCCCTAGATAACATGCCCTAGATCTAAATGAAATCATGGGAGAATAAACTGTACGTTGCTCAAAAAGCTGGAAAAACCGAAAAAGCCAGAACTGCTGGAAAAGCAGAAACTGCCGAAAAAGCTGGAACTGCCGGAAAAGTCGAAACTACCGGAAAAGCCGGAACTGCCAGAAAGCCGGAAAAGCCGGAACTACTGGAACTGCCAGGAAAGACGGAACTGTTGGAAAAGCCGAAAAATCCAGAACTGTCGGAAAAGCCGGAAATGCCGGAAATGTCGGAAAAGCCGGAACTGTCGGGACTACCGGAACTGCCGGGATTGTCGGAACTGTCGGCACTGCCGAGAACAACCGAAATTGCCAGGAACAGCGAGAACTACTAGGAACAGCCAGAATTGCCAGAACTGCCGGGGATTGCCAAAACAGCTGGAGCATCTGTCTCCAAAGGAGAGCAGCATGCAAGGGACAACTAACTAACATTGGGACAATTGTATGGTACTTAGCAGCAAATACACCAAGCATGTAATGTTACAGCTAGCATGCTAGGGACAACTAGCATGCAACAACAAGCATGCTAGGGACAACAAGCAAGCAAGGGACAACAAGCAAGCAAGGTGCAGCCAACACATAGGTCAGGATGGCAACATGGTGCAACAATGCAACATAATGTAGTACAGTGATGGGTACAGTCACGATTAATGAAGGGTGATTAGATGCAGCATAGTGATGATGGGTGCAGCATGGTGCAACGCAGTGAGGTGCAACATGATGACGAAATGCAGCACAACGATAGGTGAAGGAGTCACCTTGGAGAATTAGTTGAAGCAGCATGTCTTCAACTGATCTCATGTATCATCTTCTTAGAGATGATCTATGCTCTTATCTAGGTAAGTCAAAGTGTTGACTTCTGTTGTAAATGTACTATCTCTCTCTCTCTCTCTCTCTCTCTGCTGAACTATTGAAGAACATATAAGAAGAATTGATCAAGGGTTTCCCCACATTGGGGTTTGTCCCTGGCTAGCGCCACATCTTGTGTCCTCTTGTCTTGGCTTGTCTTCTGCGATTTATATTTATGTTCTATCTGTAGTTTACTTTAATGTTGATGTGATTGCTAATCTGGAAAATATATTGAGCTAACTGTGAAAATTGAAATAAATTGCTCTAGCGACTGTGGAACAGGATGATTCGTTCTCCTGTGGGCTAGGATGATTCGTTCTCCGTGGCCACTGTGGGCCAGGATGATTCGTTCTCCGTGGCGACTGTGGGCCAGGATGATTCGTTCTCCGTGGCATCCACTGACAGGATGATTCGTTCTCCTGTGGACAGGATGATTCGTTCTCCTGTCGAGGCATCCTACCCATGCAGTCTGGGACTCATGGGAAGTACCTCTCATTTGATCAATGAGCAGGGAAATGAGGATAGGGACCATAGTAGTTCTATCGATGGACACATCGTTGTATCTACCGTACTCCCTATGCTAGGATGACCTCCATTGATCTGGGATCAGTATGAGTGGTTTGAGACACTCTCTTGTGATATTGATCTGGGATCAGTATGAGTGGTTTGAGACACTCTCTTGTGATATTGATCTGGGATCAATGAAACTGATCTGGGATCAGTATGAGTGGTTTGAGACACTCTCTTGTGATATTGATTTGGGATCAATAAAACTGACTTCGGGTCAGTAAGAGTGATGTGACACACTCTCTTTAGATGAAACTGACTTCAGGTCAGTAGAGAATGGTATGAGACATTCTCGATCAATTCTTGCTTTTCATGGTTCAATAGAGCAGAGCAAAGCAGAGCTCAGCAGATCAGAGCAGAGCAGAGCATAGCAGAGCTCAGTAGATCAGAGCAGAGCAATGCCGCGCAGGGCACTGATGGCAGAGATAGTACAGTCGGACATATGGATCAGCAGATGGAGTTCTCCCTAGTTGAGAGGGAGTGTTAAAATTGGCAACTAGGGCCAAACTCCATGTGGGTCATCTTATTTATGGCAGCTGATATTTTTCTTGGATCCCTCTCATCGAGAGGTGTAGGATTGATCTAAAGATCATCTGATTCCGATAAGTATTTATGAAGATATGAATTTATTTTGATTATGGACAAATTGTCAAGTCGGCCAACAACTTATGTAGGCTCAGAAGCCCAACAGTCATGTCTATTCAACCTCTACGTTTTAGTATAAATAGAAGAGGACTTTAAGTCATTTGTCAGACACACACTCACTCCTGTGATCTCACTTCATCCTGTTTTGGGTTTGCTGAAGATGAGAGCTAGAGGGAGTGCCCTAGGGTATATGCTGCTCTAGATAACATGCCCTAGATCTAAATGCAGTCATGGGAGAATAAGCTCTACGTTGCTCAAAAAGCTGGAAAAGTCGGAAAAGCCGGAAAAGTCGGAAAAGTCAGAACTGCTGGAAAAGCCGTAAAAGCCGAAACTGCCGGAAAAGTCGGAACTGTTGAAAAAGCCGGAACTGCCAGAAAAGCCAGAACTGTCAAAAAAGTCGGAAAAGCCGGAACTACCGAAACTGCCGGAAAAGCCGAAAAAGTCGAAAATGCCGGAAAAGCTAGAACTGCCGGAAAAGTTGGGACTGTCGGGAACAACCGAAATTGCCAGGAACAGCCGGAACTACTAGGAATAGTCGGAACTGCTAGAACTGCCGAGAACTACCAAAACGACCGGAGCATCTGTCTCTGAAGGACAGCAGCATGCAAGGGACAACTAACTAACATTGGGACAATTGTATGGTACTTACCAGCAAATACACCAAGCATGCAATGTTACAGCTAGCATGCTAGGGACAACTAGCATGCAACAACAAGCATGCTAAGGACAACAAGCATGCTAGAGACAACAAGCAAGCAAGGTGCAGCCAACACAGGTCAGGATGGCAACATGGTACAACAATGGCACATAATGTAGTACAATGATGGGTACAGTCATGATTAATGAAGCGTGATGAGATGCAGCATAGTGATGATGGGTGCAGCATGGTGCAGCGTGGTGAGGTGCAACATGATGACGAAATGCAGCACAACGATAGGTGAATGAGTCACCTTGGAGAATTAGTTGAAGCGGCATGTCTTCAACTGATTTCATGTATCATCTTCTTAGAGATGATCTATGATCTTATCTAGATATGTCAAAGTGTTGACTTCTGTTGTAAATGTACTATCTCTCTCTCTCTCTGTGCTAAACTATTGAAGAACATATAAGAAGAATTGATCAAGGATTTCCCCACATTGGGGTTTGTCCCTGGCTAACGCCACATCTTGTGTCCTCTTGTCTTGGCTTGTCTTCTGCGATTTATATTTATGTTCTATCTGCAGTTTACTTTAATGCTGATGTGATTGCTAATCTGGAAAAGATATTGAGCTAACTGTGAAAATTGAAATAAATTGCTCTAGCATAGAACATACCTAAAATTAACACAGTTAGAACTCCTTCCTAGTCCAACTAGCAAAAATGGCATTTGTACAAAGGGCTTTGGAGCTAGTTGTGTTTTAGTAGACTTGGGACCAAGAAAACATTTGATCTCAAGATGCTTGGAATTTGAGTCCACGAATAACATCGCAGAATACGAAGCACTCATCTTGGGCTTACAAAGGGCCATTGACCTCAATGTTGGAATTCTCAAAGCAGTAGGTGACTCGGAAATTGTTGTACGATAGGTACATAATACTATACACTGTGTGTCACCCCATCTGAAAGGTTATCGACAAGAGGTATGGCATTTGATTTCTCACTTCCAAGCTTTCAATATTATATATGTTCCAAGAATGTGTAACGTAGCGGCAGATGCATTTGCAAATGCGGCTACTAGGTTATCACCACTTAGGAACGATTTTTCTGTAGAAATTCTTTATAAAACATCTGTCGTTGACAATATCACTAACTTACGTGTCTTAAACAATGACCAACAGATAGTGCACTTTATGACGATCACTGATGTATTCAAAGATGCAGCTATCGATGAAAACGAGCACGAGAGAGCATTGCAAGATACAACTCACAAAAATAAGGAAAACCCCACGCCGAAGGGCGTGGTGTCATTGGAAAAATCGTATGATTTGCAAAATCACTTTCGAGGGCCAGTTAACACAAAAACCCATAGTTCAACGTTGTCACACGAGAAAATAAATCTTGGAACAGAAAAGGATTTGAAATTTGTCAATCTCGGTACTTGCTGCACACCACATACCGAGAGGTTTTCACGTGTACATATGACGAGCTCAAAACTTACGACACGCGAATAATCTAGTGTGTCATCTCGATCAAAGAAGGGGCCAAGCCTTTTCAACAAAAGTTACGAAAGGTACATCAAACGCTTGAGCCTCTGATTCAAAAGGAGTTAAGGAAGTTGTTGGATGCTCGGATCATCTACAAAGTGCAACATTCGACCTGGGTATCAAATCTGGTCCCAGTGAGGAAGAAGTCCGGGGAAATCCGCTTGTGTGTTGATTTCCGCAACTTTAATCACGCCTCAAACAAAGATAACTACCTTGTGTTGTCTATGGAACAAATATTGTAGACAGTATTGGGGTCAGAGATGTTCTCTTTACTGGATGGTTATTCAAGTTACAAGCAGGTTTTGGTCTCAGAGCCTAATAGATTAAAAACTACATTTCACACGAAGTGGGGCACGTTCGCATTCCGAAGAATGCCATTTGGGCTAGTCAATGTCGGTGCGACATTTCAACGTGCAATGGGCATCGCATTTCGCGGACTGATTAGGTAGAGCATAGTGGTCTATCTTAATGATGTCACGATGTTTTCTAAGAAGAGATTTGACCACTTACGCCATCTGAAGAAAATTTTTGAGCGATGTCGAAAGTACGGGATATCTCTTAATCCCAAGAAGAGTATTTTTGCAGTGTCCGAGGGAAATCTCTTGGGCCATATTATTGCAAAGAGTGGGATTAAAGTTGACCCTAAGAAGGTCAGAGCTATTATGCAGATTACCTTCCCAGTGAATAAGAAAGCTATGCAGTCCTTCTTGGGGAAGATTAATTTTATTCACAAGTTCATCTTCAATTACGCTCAGAGTGTCAAACCTATACAGGAGATGCTAAAGAAGGATGCATTATACAAGTGGGACAAAAGGCAAAACGACACGTTTTCCAGTATTAAACAAGCTATCGCAAAAGCACCAACCTTGTACAACCTAGATTTCAAGAAAGATTTTTTGCTCTACATCTTCGCTTCTGATACTTCTCTTGTCGTTGTACTTACACAAAAAGATGATCAAAATAATGAGCGATTAATATCTTTCATGAGTGCCAGCCTACAAGGACCAAAACTTAATTATCCTGCCATTGATAAGAAGGCATATGCAGTGTATAAGGTGTAAAGCACTTTCGGCCCTATCTCCTAAAAAATCATTGCATTATCTTTGTTCCGCACCCAACAGTCAGATCACTGTTTGTTCAACAAGAGTTGGGTGAGAGAAGAGCGAACTGGATGACTAGTTTGCAAGAGTATGACTTAGAGTTTGAGCCAATTCACAGGAACAAGGGCCATGGTCTATGTAGGCTAGCAGCAGAAGTGGTGGATGCAAAAGAAGAAGATCCATCTGGATGGGAGCAAGAAATTGAAATGTATAACGTTGAGCGAGCTTCTCCCACTACCATTGCAAACTCTTGGTACGCTGATGTGCGCCAGTATCTTTTGCACGACACCTTGCCCTCTCACTTATGCACACGACAGAAGAGGGCCCTCAAACTAAAATCATTATCTTATCAATTGGTGCATGGGGTGCTTTTCAGGAAGCACCATAACAGAGTATTGCTCAGATGCTTAGAAGCACACAATTCAGAGAGATTCTTGCATGATCTCCATGATGGACCAGTCAGGGAACACTTGGCAAGTGACACAACAATGCATAAAGTTATCCGGGCCAGTTTTTATTGGCCTACATTATTCAAAAATGCTCACGCATATGCCCGCAAGTGTTTGGTCTATCATAAGTGTGCCAACCAAGGAAAGAAGTCAGTTGCCCCGTTGCAGCCATCGCTATGGAAGAACCATTTCAACAATGGGGCTATATGTGATTGGTGAGATTTTTCTACACTCATCAAATCAGCATCGCTATATTCTCACTGCCACAAACTACTTCACGCGGTGGACAGAAGCAGTCCCACTCAAACAGGTGAATGATCAGGACATCATCAGCTTCCTTAAGCAAAATATCATTTCCAAGTTCGAAGTTCCAACTTCACTTGGTTTTGACAATGCAACGTGTTGTCGCACAGATTGTCTGGGCAGCGCGATAACGCTCTGACTGGGGGCTGTCACCCTGATCCCCAATCTCTCCGTTTAAGCCGTCTCCCTAGGCTAAGGGGGGTAGACCCTATAGGATAAAGGAATACCAACTGGAGACAGCTGGCTTGGGAGACACAACAAGGAAGATTAGCACCTGATTGATTTTAGAAGTTAATGTACCAGTGCCTTATGGAGTTAATGATTAAATAATTGTTTATCAAATGCTGCAGAAATATGAACTTTGTAATTCCACCATTAACAATCATTTATCATCAAATAACCCGAGCAATGCAAGATATTCAATAAACGCACCACGTTTTTTAAATGCTAACCAAATTCAAATAGTTAATCTCCAGATATAAACATTTAAGCACATTTAACTATACCACAACAGAAAAAGACTTTAAAAGGAATTTTCAATTTTTTAAAATTAATCTCTTTCAGAAATAAATTATTTTTATAAAAATTTCTAAGTTTAAAACAAAACTATAGAACAAAATTCTAAATAAAAGCCTAAGGACTAATTTTTTGTTATATTTTATATTTATATGAAACTAAACTAAACTAAAACTTAAAGATTAAAAACTAAACTATAAGAAAATGAAATTTAGACCAAACACTAAATATATACAGATGAGAGGAAATTTAAAAGGAAATTTGCTAAAATCTAAATGAAACAGAACAAATCAAAACTTTTTTATTCTTTTGAATTTTTAATTTTTAATTTATTATATATTTATTTATGATTTTTTAATTTATATTTAAACAAAACAAAACACAACAAAACTTAAATAAATCTAAAATCTAAATAAAAGTAGAATCTAATCTAAACTAAGAATCAAAATCATTTAATTCTTTATTTATTTATTTTTTTTTTCAACCCCAAAGTCTTTCTTTATTGCACATGAAAAATGACTACAAGAGAGCTTTCTTTAGCACGAGCCTCACAGATCGAATGATCTCAATGACCCCTGACACCCTATTTAAAGGAAAATTTCCCAACGGCTAGTTCGAGTGATCCATGTCAAAATGATCTCGACCGTCGATGAGGATCAAAATCCCTTTCAATCTCATCCGTCGAAATTTTAAATGCATTTTAATATATTAAAAATTAAAATTTTGCATTTATTTTCTCAAAACTTTGACTTATTATTTTATTTTATTTTTCAAATTTTTATTTATTTTTAAATTTTATTTTATTTTATTTTTTAGTTATTTTTTTAAATTTTAAATTTTATTACTTTTTATTTTTATTTTTTTATTTATATCTTTTATTATTTTTATTGGACCCTCGAACTTAGCCCTTTGGAAAAATCACCTAGGACCTAAGACTTATGAGAGGATAAAACATTTTCTAACCCTCAAGACACTTTACATCATGACTTGTACAATTTTACATCTCAAGGGGAAAAACCCATTTGACATAGACCCTCATAGACTACCTAGTCTTACGACACAAATATGATCTAGCAGATCAAGCAATTTGTAATAATCTAACCAAATAGTTAGGATTATTTCCAAATTACTTTTACATAGACTCGACCTAGCACACTAGGGTTCCCTAAGATTCTAATGACAAAATCCATTCCGGCTTTGGGGTTAGGCTGAAGTAAAACTCTGCCGATCATGGATCAGTGAGACAAAAAACCTTCTGAAACGTAGATTATCACTAGAAAATTAGGTTTGCCTAGGCAATTTACATACATGACTCAGATCTGCTAAGATTATTTACAATTTACACATGCAAACTGGGTTTACAACATAACACGATCAGGCTGGTGATGATAGTCGAATGGCACGGACATATCGATCAAGCGCTATCCCTTTTGCGAAAAAAGGGGGTGTACTGGTATGGGTAGTTGACACGTAGTGGTCAACACAACGTACTTTTCACCGTTAAAACTTAAGATTATTGATTTTGCATTAGAAAATGAAATTGTATTGAAACATTTAACTAATTACTATCAGTAGAGAAATGACCTTGTTGTGTCTACAAACAAAATCCTCATTCGCATTATCAAGAAGATCATTTTCTCTGAACAAAGTAATTGGCACTCTGCTTTGGTAAATGCCTTATCGGTTGACCAAGTCACGCCAAAGCATTCTCTGAATACCTCTCCTTACTTCCTGATGTATGGAAAAGAAGCCATCCTACCCTCGAACTTCTATTTTCCTGCCCTTCAACTTTTACAAGAATCCCAGGGCAAGTCTTGTTTATTGGTTCGAAGTAGGATAGCCACCCTCCGCAAGTTGCAGGAAGAAAGACAAAAAGCTAAAGAAAAAATTTCTCTTCACCATAGTCGTATCAAGAGGTGGTTTGACAAGAAGTCTGTAGGGAAGAATGAATTTGATGTGGGTGACCTGACCTTGAAGTCGGACAAAGCCCACAAGGACAAAACCAAACACACTAAGTTTCAATCCCCGTGGATTGGACCGTTCACCATACACAAAAAGCTTGGCCAACACACATATCATCTTCAATCACTAGACAGGAAGACTGAATCTCTTCCCGTCAATGGCCAAGACTTGAACAATACTTTCAATGATGATCCAGGGTTGTGCCCTACCTTATGTACATAGTTTATTTTCTTGTCTGTTTCATTGGTCTTGTGTTTGTCTTCGTTTCTGTAAATAAGCATTGTGTGTGAACATGTTTTCTGGCTTCTTTGTGTGTGGCTGAGTTGAAGAGAGTCTTGTGACACTACAACATTTCGCTAACCTTTGGTCCTCCTCCTTTGTTTTGGTCACATCTTCTGGTCGATGAAATTCTGACGGAAAATATGATCTATGCGTAAGGAGAGTTTTGGTCAAACCATGATACTTGTGTCTGTTCTGGAAACCTTATGCCACACTCGGTTCTTTATGTTTCGGTGTTTTCACACTTATAAAATCAGTAGAGGACGAAAGTGGGAAAAAATCAAATGAGCAAATATAAATCAAAGGTCTCTATATGCTTCTCTAAAGGAATAACCTCTTCTGCTTTCAATAATTCGAGATCCTTCTTTTGCCCATAAAATGAATAAGTGCCTATGCATGGTCCTATATAAATATATAAATAAAGGCGAAAGAAGAGAAAGCTTCCTGCGCCAAGAGGTGTGTAGGAAATTACCGGGTAAGTTCCTCATACAGAACACCAAAGGACACCGCTTACAAACAGATCACAGATCAATACACCAGTATTGTTGACGTGGTTAAAACCCGCAAAGAGGGAAACAATCCACGGCCTGAGCCAACGCGGCCACTTCAGGTAATTTATTAATAAAAGAATGAAAATTTACATAAGCTTCTCTCATGAACGGTTACCCTACAAATGACCCTCCATGCTCTTTAAATAGAGATCATGGACCAATTGGGTGTTAAGCCACAGATCAAGTGATCTGTTTGTAAGCGGTGTCCTTTGGTGTTCTGTCTGAGGAACTTACCCTGTAAATTCCTACATGGTATCAGAGCCAGTAATAAAAAAAACAAAGAGCTAAATAAACCGAAATAAATAGAGAGAAAATAACTTGGTCTAGTGTAGAGTTAGGTAAAGTGTGTTTCTTTACTATGTACTTTTGTAACTTACAATCGACGGTTCATTCTCTCCTCGGAAAATCAGAAACATAAAGCTTTAGAACCTAAGAGTGAAAAATGTATTTTTGTTGGATATTCTGAAGATGTCAAAGGATATAGACTTATTCCACTTAAGTCCAAAAATGTTATCATTAGAAGAGATGTAAAGTTTGCTGAAAATATATAGACCTACGAGCCTAGTTCGGCGGATGTGCCACCTCTCTCTATATCTTCTACTTTTGAAAATATTTCTCCTACTAAGGTGAAGCAAGCAACTCCGTCGGGGTACTGTCCAAACTCGTTGGCAGTGGAGCAATGTTTTTGTTCCTATAGTGACTCCGTCAGAGTACTGTCCAGGCCTGCTGGCAGCGGACCAACACCAGAGATGAAAAATTATACTCTGAAAATCTAAAGCTCGTAAACTAGTTACTATACTACCCTTTCTGATTCGTAACATTGCGATATTGTTGAATCTTATGATTGTGTTCAACCAAGAAGACACAAAGGGTACCGTATTTACTCGCGGGGTAAGTGGGGAAGCCAAAGTAATCCGCATGATGAACCAATACTCCCTGAAGCATTAAGACTCCGCACAGAAGAGTCAACCAAGACAGAGAAGCTGGAATTCTACCAGTGTGTCGCCAAGTGTTGTCGCTACTACAACACCCTCCAAAATTTTTCCCTGCACCAAATTTCGGAGCATAGCTTGGTCTTGCATATTGTCGTCGCAAACATTGAAATTCATTGTATGTGTTTTCTCTAAGTGTTTGGGTCCCTTTGCTAGAAAAGCAAAATGTCATTTTTTCCAATGTTAAGTGTCGCAGGATGTATATGAGCTTGTTTTGGTGGTTTCAAGGGGTTAGCTTTGTGTAAATGAGTTGAGCTTACCATGTAAACATTTGTCACACTCATTCCCAAAATTGTAAGCATTGTCGCACAAGTATCATCACAGTGGCCGCAAAGTGTATCTTTAGTGTCGCACTTGTCGTAAGTAGTCGTAAAGTTGTCGCACTGAGGGAAAATGTGTTGTTCATGTGTCCTGGATGATCTATGTTGTGTCGTCAAGTGTTTTAAGTGTGTAATCACAGTCAAGTCATATCATTGTTCACATTAGCTTCTTTGGTCCA